>CM055853.1:0-625000 GCA_029490765.1 Euthynnus affinis
ATTTTTTCAACCCGCGACCTGTCGTTTTTTTCTGGTTTTTTGGCATCACCTCCGGAGCTGAAATTTCTTTGAAACAAAGATAATTCTTTCTAATCTCTGCAATTTCTCGATTAATACCATACCCCATCATCATTTTATCAGGTATTAGGAAAGATCTGACGCCCTTTAAATTTTGACCATTTTTTCAACCCGCGACCTGTCGTTTTTTCTGGTTTTTGAATTAACCTCCGGAGCTGAAATTTCTTTGAAACAAAGATAATTCTTTCTAATCTCTGCAATTTCTCGATCAATACCCACCCCAATGTCATTTTATCAGGTTTTAGGAAAGATCTGACGCCCTTTAAATTTTGACCATTTTTTCAACCCGCGACCTGTCGTTTTTTTCTGGTTTTTGAATTAACCTCCAGAGCTGAATTTTCTTTGGAACAAAGATAATTCTTTCTAATCTCTGCAATTTCTCGATTGATACCCACCCCATCGTCATTTTATCAGGTTTTAGGAAAGATCTGACGCCCTTTAAATTTTGACCATTTTTTCAACCCGCGACCTGTCGTTTTTTTCTGGTTTTTGAAGTAAACTCCGAAGATTAAAATTCTTTGGAACAAAGATAATTCTTTCTAATCTCTGCAATTTCTCGATTAATACCCACACCATCGTCATTTTATCAGTCTTTAAGAAAGATCTAAAGCTCTTTAAATTTTGACCATTTTTTCAACCGCGACCTGTCGTTTTTTTCTGGTTTTTGGCATCACCTCCGGAGCTGAAATTTCTTTGAAACAAAGATAATTCTTTCTAATCTCTGCAATTTCTCGATCAATACCCACCCCAATGTCATTTTATCAGGTTTTAGGAAAGATCTGACGCCCTTTAAATTTTGACCATTTTTTCAACCCGCGACCTGTCATTTTTTTCTGGTTTTTGAAGGAACCTCCGAAGATTAAAATTCTTTGGAACAAAGATAATTCTTTCTAATCTCTGCAATTTCCCGATTAATACCCACACCATCGTCGTTTTATCAGTCTTTAAGAAAGATCTGACGCCCTTTAAATTTTGACCATTTTTTTTACCGGTGACCTGTCGTTTTTTTCTGGTTTTTGGCATCACCTCCGGAGCTGAAATTTCTTTGAAACAAAGATAATTCTTTCTAATCTCTGCAATTTCTCGATCAATACCCACCCCAATGTCATTTTAACAGGTTTTAGGAAAGATCTGACGCCCTTTAAATTTTGACCATTTTTTCAACCCGCGACCTGTCGTTTTTTTCTGATCTTTGATGTAACCTCCGAAGCTGAAATTTCTTTGGAACAAAGATAATTGTTTCTAATCTCTGCAATTTCTCGATTAATACCATACCCCATCATCATTTTATCAGGTATTAGGAAAGATCTGACGCCCTTTAAATTTTGACCATTTTTTCAACCCGCGACCTGTCGTTTTTTTCTGGTTTTTGAATTAACCTCCGGAGCTGAAATTTCTTTGGAACAAAGATAATTCTTTCTAATCTCTGCAATTTCTCGATTGATACCCACCCCATCGTCATTTTATCAGGTTTTAGGAAAGATCTGACGCCCTTTAAATTTTGACCATTTTTTCAACCCGCGACCTGTCGTTTTTTTCTGGTTTTTGAATTAACCTCCGGAGCTGAAATTTCTTTGAAACAAAGATAATTCTTTCTAATCTCTGCAATTTCTCGATCAATACCCACCCCAATGTCATTTTATCAGGTTTTAGGAAAGATCTGACGCCCTTTAAATTTTGACCATTTTTTCAACCCGCGACCTGTCGTTTTTTTCTGGTTTTTGAAGTAAACTCCGAAGATTAAAATTCTTTGGAACAAAGATAATTCTTTCTAATCTCTGCAATTTCTCGATTAATACCCACACCATCGTCATTTTATCAGTCTTTAAGAAAGATCTAAAGCTCTTTAAATTTTGACCATTTTTTCAACCCGCGACCTGTCGTTTTTTTCTTGTTTTTAACGTAACCTCAGTAGCTGAAATGTCTTTGGAAAAAAGATAATTCTTTCTAATCTCTGCAATTTCTCGATTAATACCCACCCCGTCGTCATTTTATCAGGTTTTAGGAAAGATCTGACGCCCTTTAAATTTTGACCATTTTTTCAACCCGCGACCTGTCGTTTTTTTCTGGTTTTTGGCATCACCTCCGGAGCTGAAATTTCTTTGAAACAAAGATAATTCTTTCTAATCTCTGCAATTTCTCGATCAATACCCACCCCAATGTCATTTTATCCAGGTTTTAGGAAAGATCTGACGCCCTTTAAATTTTGACCATTTTTTCAACCCGCGACCTGTCATTTTTTTCTGGTTTTTGAAGGAACCTCCGAAGATTAAAATTCTTTGGAACAAAGATAATTCTTTCTAATCTCTGCAATTTCTCGATTAATACCCACACCATCGTCATTTTATCAGTCTTTAAGAAAGATCTGACGCCCTTTAAATTTTGACCATTTTTTTTACCCGTGACCTGTCGTTTTTTTCTGGTTTTTGGCATCACCTCCGGAGCTGAAATTTCTTTGAAACAAAGATAATTCTTTCTAATCTCTGCAATTTCTCGATTAATACCCACCCCAATGTCATTTTAACAGGTTTTAGGAAAGATCTGACGCCCTTTAAATTTTGACCATTTTTTCAACCCGCGACCTGTCGTTTTTTTCTGATCTTTGATGTAACCTCCGAAGCTGAAATTTCTTTGGAACAAAGATAATTGTTTCTAATCTCTGCAATTTCTCGATTAATACCATACCCCATCATCATTTTATCAGGTATTAGGAAAGATCTGACGCCCTTTAAATTTTGACCATTTTTTCAACCCCGCGACCTGTCGTTTTTTTCTGGTTTTTGAATTAACCTCCGGAGCTGAAATTTCTTTGAAACAAAGATAATTCTTTCTAATATCTGAGATTTCTCGATCAATACCCACCCCAATGTCATTTTATCAGGTTTTAGGAAAGATCTGACGCCCTTTAAATTTTGACCATTTTTTCAACCCGCGACCTGTCGTTTTTTTCTGGTTTTTGAAGTAAACTCCGAAGATTAAAATTCTTTGGAACAAAGATAATTCTTTCTAATCTCTGCAATTTCTCGATTAATACCCACACCATCGTCATTTTATCAGTCTTTAAGAAAGATCTAAAGCTCTTTAAATTTTGACCATTTTTTCAACCCGCGACCTGTCGTTTTTTTCTTGTTTTTAACATAACCTCAGTAGCTGAAATGTCTTTGGAAAAAAGATAATTCTTTCTAATCTCTGCAATTTCTCGATTAATACCCACCCCGTCGTCATTTTATCAGGTTTTAGGAAAGATCTGACGCCCTTTAAATTTTTGACCATTTTTTCAACCCGCGACCTGTCGTTTTTTTCTGGTTTTTGGCATCACCTCCGGAGCTGAAATTTCTTTGAAACAAAGATAATTCTTTCTAATCTCTGCAATTTCTCGATCAATACCCACCCCAATGTCATTTTATCAGGTTTTAGGAAAGATCTGACGCCCTTTAAATTTTGACCATTTTTTCAACCCGCGACCTGTCGTTTTTTTTCTGGTTTTTGAATTAACCTCCAGAGCTGAATTTTCTTTGGAACAAAGATAATTCTTTCTAATCTCTGCAATTTCTCGATTGATACCCACCCCATCGTCATTTTATCAGGTTTTAGGAAAGATCTGACGCCCTTTAAATTTTGACCATTTTTTCAACCCGCGACCTGTCGTTTTTTTTCTGGTTTTTGAAGTAAACTCCGAAGATTAAAATTCTTTGGAACAAAGATAATTCTTTCTAATCTCTGCAATTTCTCGATTAATACCCACACCATCGTCATTTTATCAGTCTTTAAGATCTAAAGCTCTTTAAATTTTGACCATTTTTTCAACCCGCGACCTGTCGTTTTTTTCTGGTTTTTGGCATCACCTCCGGAGCTGAAATTTCTTTGAAACAAAGATAATTCTTTCTAATCTCTGCAATTTCTCGATCAATACCCACCCCAATGTCATTTTATCAGGTTTTAGGAAAGATCTGACGCCCTTTAAATTTTGACCATTTTTTCAACCCGCGACCTGTCATTTTTTTCTGGTTTTTGAAGGAACCTCCGAAGATTAAAATTCTTTGGAACAAAGATAATTCTTTCTAATCTCTGCAATTTCCCCATTAATACCCACACCATCGTCATTTTATCAGTCCTTTAAGAAAGATCTGACGCCCTTTAAATTTTGACCATTTTTTTTACCCGTGAACCTGTCGTTTTTTTCTGGTTTTTGGCATCACCTCCGGAGCTGAAATTTCTTTGAAACAAAGATAATTCTTTCTAATCTCTGCAATTTCTCGATCAATACCCACCCCAATGTCATTTTAACAGGTTTTAGGAAAGATCTGACGCCCTTTAAATTTTGACCATTTTTTCAACCCGCGACCTGTCGTTTTTTTCTGATCTTTGATGTAACCTCCGAAGCTGAAATTTCTTTGGAACAAAGATAATTGTTTCTAATCTCTGCAATTTCTCGATTAATACCATACCCCATCATCATTTTATCAGGTATTAGGAAAGATCTGACGCCCTTTAAATTTTGACCATTTTTTCAACCCGCGACCTGTCGTTTTTTTTCTGGTTTTTGAATTAACCTCCGGAGCTGAAATTTCTTTGGAACAAAGATAATTCTTTCTAATCTCTGCAATTTCTCGATTGATACCCACCCCATCGTCATTTTATCAGGTTTTAGGAAAGATCTGACGCCCTTTAAATTTTGACCATTTTTTCAATCCGCGACCTGTCGTTTTTTTCTGGTTTTTGAATTAACCTCCGGAGCTGAAATTTCTTTGAAACAAAGATAATTCTTTCTAATCTCTGCAATTTCTCGATCAATACCCACCCCAATGTCATTTTATCAGGTTTTAGGAAAGATCTGACGCCCTTTAAATTTTGACCATTTTTTCAACCCGCGACCTGTCGTTTTTTTCTGGTTTTTGAATTAACCTCCAGAGCTGAAATTTCTTTGGAACAAAGATAATTCTTTCTAATCTCTGCAATTTCTCGATTGATACCCACCCCATCGTCATTTTATCAGGTTTTAGGAAAGATCTGACGCCCTTTAAATTTTGACCATTTTTTCAACCCGCGACCTGTCGTTTTTTTCTGGTTTTTGAAGTAAACTCCGAAGATTAAAATTCTTTGGAACAAAGATAATTCTTTCTAATCTCTGCAATTTCTCGATTAATACCCACACCATCGTCATTTTATCAGTCTTTAAGAAAGATCTAAAGCTCTTTAAATTTTGACCATTTTTTCAACCCGCGACCTGTCGTTTTTTTTCTTGTTTTTAACGTAACCTCAGTAGCTGAAATGTCTTTGGAAAAAAGATAATTCTTTCTAATCTCTGCAATTTCTCGATTAATACCCACCCCGTCGTCATTTTATCAGGTTTTAGGAAAGATCTGACGCCCTTTAAATTTTGACCATTTTTTCAACCCGCGACCTGTCGTTTTTTTCTGGTTTTTTGGCATCACCTCCGGAGCTGAAATTTCTTTGAAACAAAGATAATTCTTTCTAATCTCTGCAATTTCTCGATCAATACCCACCCCAATGTCATTTTATCAGGTTTTAGGAAAGATCTGACGCCCTTTAAATTTTGACCATTTTTTCAACCCGCGACCTGTCATTTTTTTCTGGTTTTTGAAGGAACCTCCGAAGACTAAAATTCTTTGGAACAAAGATAATTCTTTCTAATCTCTGCAATTTCTCGATTAATACCCACACCATCGTCATTTTATCAGTCTTTAAGAAAGATCTGACGCCCTTTAAATTTTGACCATTTTTTTTACCCGTGACCTGTCGTTTTTTTCTGGTTTTTGGCATCACCTCCGGAGCTGAAATTTCTTTGAAACAAAGATAATTCTTTCTAATCTCTGCAATTTCTCGATCAATACCCACCCCAATGTCATTTTAACAGGTTTTAGGAAAGATCTGACGCCCTTTAAATTTTTGACCATTTTTTCAACCCGCGACCTGTCGTTTTTTTCTGATCTTTGATGTAACCTCCGAAGCTGAAATTTCTTTGGAACAAAGATAATTGTTTCTAATCTCTGCAATTTCTCGATTAATACCATACCCCATCATCATTTTTATCAGGTATTAGGAAAGATCTGACGCCCTTTAAATTTTGACCATTTTTTCAACCCGCGACCTGTCGTTTTTTTATGGTTTTTGAATTAACCTCCGGAGCTGAAATTTCTTTGAAACAAAGATAATTCTTTCTAATCTCTGCAATTTCTCGATCAATACCCACCCCAATGTCATTTTATCAGGTTTTAGGAAAGATCTGACGCCCTTTAAATTTTGACCATTTTTTCAACCCGCGACCTGTCGTTTTTTTCTGGTTTTTGAATTAACCTCCAGAGCTGAAATTTCTTTGGAACAAAGATAATTCTTTCTAATCTCTGCAATTTCTCGATTGATACCCACCCCATCGTCATTTTATCAGGTTTTAGGAAAGATCTGACGCCCTTTAAATTTTGACCATTTTTTCAACCCGCGACCTGTCGTTTTTTTCTGGTTTTTGAAGTAAACTCCGAAGATTAAAATTCTTTGGAACAAAGATAATTCTTTCTAATCTCTGCAATTTCTCGATTAATACCCACACCATCGTCATTTTATCAGTTTTTAAGAAAGATCTAAAGCTCTTTAAATTTTGACCATTTTTTCAACCCGCGACCTGTCGTTTTTTTCTTGTTTTTAACGTAACCTCAGTAGCTGAAATGTCTTTGGAAAAAAGATAATTCTTTCTAATCTCTGCAATTTCTCGATTAATACCCACCCCGTCGTCATTTTATCAGGTTTTAGGAAAGATCTGACGCCCTTTAAATTTTGACCATTTTTTCAACCCGCGACCTGTCGTTTTTTTCTGGTTTTTGGCATCACCTCCGGAGCTGAAATTTCTTTGAAACAAAGATAATTCTTTCTAATCTCTGCAATTTCTCGATTGATACCCACCCCATCGTCATTTTATCAGGTTTTAGGAAAGATCTGACGCCCTTTAAATTTTGACCATTTTTTCAACCTGCGACCTGTCGTTTTTTTCTGGTTTTTGAATTAACCTCCGGAGCTGAAATTTCTTTGAAACAAAGATAATTATTTCTAATCTCTGCAATTTCTCGATCAATACCCAGCCCAATGTCATTTTATCAGGTTTTAGGAAAGATCTGACGCCCTTTAAATTTTGACCATTTTTTCAACCCGCGACCTGTCGTTTTTTTTCTGGTTTATGAATTAACCTCCAGAGCTGAAATTTCTTTGGAACAAAGATAATTCTTTCTAATCTCTGCAATTTCTCGATTGATACCCACCCCATCGTCATTTTATCAGGTTTTAGGAAAGATCTGACGCCCTTTAAATTTTGACCATTTTTTCAACCCGCGACCTGTCGTTTTTTTCTGGTTTTTGAAGTAAACTCCGAAGATTAAAATTCTTTGGAACAAAGATAATTCTTTCTAATCTCTGAAATTTCTCGATCAATACCCACCCCATCGTCATTTTATCAGGTTTGAGGAAAGATCTGACGCCCTTTAAATTTTGACCATTTTTTCAACCCGCGACCTGTCGTTTTTTTCTTGTTTTTAACGTAACCTCAGGAGCTGAAATGTCATTGGAAAAAAGATAATTCTTTCTAATCTCTGCAATTTCTCGATTAATACCCACCCCATCGTCATTTTATCATGTTTTAGGAAAGATCTGACGCCCTTTAAATTTTGACCATTTTTTCAACCCGCGACCTGTCGTTTTTTTCTGGTTTTTGGCATCACCTCCGGAGCTAAAATTTCTTTGAAACAAAGATAATTCTTTCTAATCTCTGCAATTTCTCGATTGATACCCACCTCATCGTCATTTTATCAGGTTTTAGGAAAGATCTGACGCCCTTTAAATTTTGACCATTTTTTCAACCCGCGACCTGTCGTTTTTTTCTGGTTTTTGAATTAACCTCCGGAGCTGAAATTTCTTTGGAACAAAGATAATTCTTTCTAATTTCTGCAATTCCTCGATTGATACCCACCCCATCGTCATTTTATCAGGTTTTAGGAAAGATCTGACGCCCTTTAAATTTTGACCATTTTTTCAACCCGCGACCTGTCGTTTTTTTCTGGTTTTTGAAGTAAACTCCGGAGATTAAAATTCTTTGGAACAAAGATAATTCTTTCTAATCTCTGCAATTTCTCGATTAATACCCACACCATCGTCATTTTATCAGTCTTTAAGAAAGATCTGACGCCCTTTAAATTTTGACCATTTTTTCAACCCGCGACCTGTCGTTTTTTTCTGGTTTTTGAATTAACCTACGGAGCTGAAATTTCTTTGAAACAAAGATAATTCTTTCTAATCTATGCAATTTCTCGATCAATACCCACCCCAATGTCATTTTATCAGGTTTTAGGAAAGATCTGACGCCCTTTAAATTTTGACCATTTTTTCAACCCGCGACCTGTCGTTTTTTTCTGGTTTTTGAATTAACCTCCGGAGCTGAAATTTCTTTGAAACAAAGATAATTCTTTCTAATCTCTGCAATTTCTCGATTGATACCCACCCCATCGTCATTTTATCAGGTTTTAGGAAAGATCTGACGCCCTTTAAATTTTGACCATTTTTTCAACCCGCGACCTGTCGTTTTTTTCTGATCTTTGATGTAACCTCCGAAGCTGAAATTTCTTTGGAACAAAGATAATTGTTTCTAATCTCTGCAATTTCTCGATTAATACCATACCCCATCATCATTTTATCAGGTATTAGGAAAGATCTGACGCCCTTTAAATTTTGACCATTTTTTCAACCCGCGACCTGTCGTTTTTTTCTGGTTTTTGAATTAACCTCCGGAGCTGAAATTTCTTTGAAACAAAGATAATTCTTTCTAATCTCTGCAATTTCTCGATCAATACCCACCCCAATGTCATTTTATCAGGTTTTAGGAAAGATCTGACGCCCTTTAAATTTTGACCATTTTTTCAACCCGCGACCTGTCGTTTTTTTCTGGTTTTTGAAGTAAACTCCGAAGATTAAAATTCTTTGGAACAAAGATAATTCTTTCTAATCTCTGCAATTTCTCGATTAATACCCACACCATCGTCATTTTATCAGTCTTTAAGAAAGATCTAAAGCTCTTTAAATTTTGACCATTTTTTCAACCCGCGACCTGTCGTTTTTTTCTTGTTTTTAACGTAACCTCAGTAGCTGAAATGTCTTTGGAAAAAAGATAATTCTTTCTAATCTCTGCAATTTCTCGATTAATACCCACCCCGTCGTCATTTTATCAGGTTTTAGGAAAGATCTGACGCCCTTTAAATTTTGACCATTTTTTCAACCCGCGACCTGTCATTTTTTTCTGGTTTTTGAAGGAACCTCCGAAGACTAAAATTCTTTGGAACAAAGATAATTCTTTCTAATCTCTGCAATTTCTCGATTAATACCCACACCATCGTCATTTTATCAGTCTTTAAGAAAGATCTGACGCCCTTTAAATTTTGACCATTTTTTTTACCCGTGACCTGTCGTTTTTTTCTGGTTTTTGGCATCACCTCCGGAGCTGAAATTTCTTTGAAACAAAGATAATTCTTTCTAATCTCTGCAATTTCTCGATCAATACCCACCCCAATGTCATTTTAACAGGTTTTAGGAAAGATCTGACGCCCTTTAAATTTTGACCATTTTTTCAACCCGCGACCTGTCGTTTTTTTCTGATCTTTGATGTAACCTCCGAAGCTGAAATTTCTTTGGAACAAAGATAATTGTTTCTAATCTCTGCAATTTCTCGATTAATACCATACCCCATCATCATTTTATCAGGTATTAGGAAAGATCTGACGCCCTTTAAATTTTGACCATTTTTTCAACCCGCGACCTGTCGTTTTTTTCTGGTTTTTGAATTAACCTCCGGAGCTGAAATTTCTTTGAAACAAAGATAATTCTTTCTAATCTCTGCAATTTCTCGATCAATACCCACCCCAATGTCATTTTATCAGGTTTTAGGAAAGATCTGACGCCCTTTAAATTTTGACCATTTTTTCAACCCGCGACCTGTCGTTTTTTTCTGGTTTTTGAATTAACCTCCAGAGCTGAAATTTCTTTGGAACAAAGATAATTCTTTCTAATCTCTGCAATTTCTCGATTGATACCCACCCCATCGTCATTTTATCAGGTTTTAGGAAAGATCTGACGCCCTTTAAATTTTGACCATTTTTTCAACCCGCGACCTGTCGTTTTTTTCTGGTTTTTGAAGTAAACTCCGAAGATTAAAATTCTTTGGAACAAAGATAATTCTTTCTAATCTCTGCAATTTCTCGATTAATACCCACACCATCGTCATTTTATCAGTTTTTAAGAAAGATCTAAAGCTCTTTAAATTTTGACCATTTTTTCAACCCGCGACCTGTCGTTTTTTTCTTGTTTTTAACGTAACCTCAGTAGCTGAAATGTCTTTGGAAAAAAGATAATTCTTTCTAATCTCTGCAATTTCTCGATTAATACCCACCCCGTCGTCATTTTATCAGGTTTTAGGAAAGATCTGACGCCCTTTAAATTTTGACCATTTTTTCAACCCGCGACCTGTCGTTTTTTTCTGGTTTTTGGCATCACCTCCGGAGCTGAAATTTCTTTGAAACAAAGATAATTCTTTCTAATCTCTGCAATTTCTCGATTGATACCCACCCCATCGTCATTTTATCAGGTTTTAGGAAAGATCTGACGCCCTTTAAATTTTGACCATTTTTTCAACCTGCGACCTGTCGTTTTTTTCTGGTTTTTGAATTAACCTCCGGAGCTGAAATTTCTTTGAAACAAAGATAATTATTTCTAATCTCTGCAATTTCTCGATCAATACCCAGCCCAATGTCATTTTATCAGGTTTTAGGAAAGATCTGACGCCCTTTAAATTTTGACCATTTTTTCAACCCGCGACCTGTCGTTTTTTTCTGGTTTATGAATTAACCTCCAGAGCTGAAATTTCTTTGGAACAAAGATAATTCTTTCTAATCTCTGCAATTTCTCGATTGATACCCACCCCATCGTCATTTTATCAGGTTTTAGGAAAGATCTGACGCCCTTTAAATTTTGACCATTTTTTCAACCCGCGACCTGTCGTTTTTTTCTGGTTTTTGAAGTAAACTCCGAAGATTAAAATTCTTTGGAACAAAGATAATTCTTTCTAATCTCTGAAATTTCTCGATCAATACCCACCCCATCGTCATTTTATCAGGTTTGAGGAAAGATCTGACGCCCTTTAAATTTTGACCATTTTTTCAACCCGCGACCTGTCGTTTTTTTCTTGTTTTTAACGTAACCTCAGGAGCTGAAATGTCATTGGAAAAAAGATAATTCTTTCTAATCTCTGCAATTTCTCGATTAATACCCACCCCATCGTCATTTTATCATGTTTTAGGAAAGATCTGACGCCCTTTAAATTTTGACCATTTTTTCAACCCGCGACCTGTCGTTTTTTTCTGGTTTTTGGCATCACCTCCGGAGCTAAAATTTCTTTGAAACAAAGATAATTCTTTCTAATCTCTGCAATTTCTCGATTGATACCCACCTCATCGTCATTTTATCAGGTTTTAGGAAAGATCTGACGCCCTTTAAATTTTGACCATTTTTTCAACCCGCGACCTGTCGTTTTTTTCTGGTTTTTGAATTAACCTCCGGAGCTGAAATTTCTTTGGAACAAAGATAATTCTTTCTAATTTCTGCAATTCCTCGATTGATACCCACCCCATCGTCATTTTATCAGGTTTTAGGAAAGATCTGACGCCCTTTAAATTTTGACCATTTTTTAACCCGCGACCTGTCGTTTTTTTCTGGTTTTTGAAGTAAACTCCGGAGATTAAAATTCTTTGGAACAAAGATAATTCTTTCTAATCTCTGCAATTTCTCGATTAATACCCACACCATCGTCATTTTATCAGTCTTTAAGAAAGATCTGACGCCCTTTAAATTTTGACCATTTTTTCAACCCGCGACCTGTCGTTTTTTTCTGGTTTTTGAATTAACCTCCGGAGCTGAAATTTCTTTGAAACAAAGATAATTCTTTCTAATCTATGCAATTTCTCGATCAATACCCACCCCAATGTCATTTTATCAGGTTTTAGGAAAGATCTGACGCCCTTTAAATTTTGACCATTTTTTCAACCCGCGACCTGTCGTTTTTTTCTGGTTTTTGAATTAACCTCCGGAGCTGAAATTTCTTTGAAACAAAGATAATTCTTTCTAATCTCTGCAATTTCTCGATCAATACCCACCCCAATGTCATTTTATCAGGTTTTAGGAAAGATCTGACGCCCTTTAAATTTTGACCATTTTTTCAACCCGCGACCTGTCGTTTTTTTCTGGTTTTTGAAGTAAACTCCGAAGATTAAAATTCTTTGGAACAAAGATAATTCTTTCTAATCTCTGCAATTTCTCGATTAATACCCACACCATCGTCATTTTATCAGTCTTTAAGAAAGATCTAAAGCTCTTTAAATTTTGACCATTTTTTCAACCCGCGACCTGTCGTTTTTTTCTTGTTTTTAACGTAACCTCAGTAGCTGAAATGTCTTTGGAAAAAAGATAATTCTTTCTAATCTCTGCAATTTCTCGATTAATACCCACCCCGTCGTCATTTTATCAGGTTTTAGGAAAGATCTGACGCCCTTTAAATTTTGACCATTTTTTCAACCCGCGACCTGTCATTTTTTTCTGGTTTTTGAAGGAACCTCCGAAGATTAAAATTCTTTGGAACAAAGATAATTCTTTCTAATCTCTGCAATTTCTCGATTAATACCCACACCATCGTCATTTTATCAGTCTTTAAGAAAGATCTGACGCCCTTTAAATTTTGACCATTTTTTTTACCCGTGACCTGTCGTTTTTTTCTGGTTTTTGGCATCACCTCCGGAGCTGAAATTTCTTTGAAACAAAGATAATTCTTTCTAATCTCTGCAATTTCTCGATCAATACCCACCCCAATGTCATTTTAACAGGTTTTAGGAAAGATCTGACGCCCTTTAAATTTTGACCATTTTTTCAACCCGCGACCTGTCTTTTTTTTTCTGATCTTTGATGTAACCTCCGAAGCTGAAATTTCTTTGGAACAAAGATAATTGTTTCTAATCTCTGCAATTTCTCGATTAATACCATACCCCATCATCATTTTATCAGGTATTAGGAAAGATATGACGCCCTTTAAATTTTGACCATTTTTTCAACCCGCGACCTGTCGTTTTTTTCTGGTTTTTGAATTAACCTCCGGAGCTGAAATTTCTTTGAAACAAAGATAATTCTTTCTAATCTCTGCAATTTCTCGATCAATACCCACCCCAATGTCATTTTATCAGGTTTTAGGAAAGATCTGACGCCCTTTAAATTTTGACCATTTTTTCAACCCGCGACCTGTCGTTTTTTTCTGGTTTTTGAATTAACCTCCAGAGCTGAATTTTCTTTGGAACAAAGATAATTCTTTCTAATCTCTGCAATTTCTCGATTGATACCCACCCCATCGTCATTTTATCAGGTTTTAGGAAAGATCTGACGCCCTTTAAATTTTGACCATTTTTTCAACCCGCGACCTGTCGTTTTTTTCTGGTTTTTGAAGTAAACTCCGAAGATTAAAATTCTTTGGAACAAAGATAATTCTTTCTAATCTCTGCAATTTCTCGATTAATACCCACCCCATCGTCATTTTATCAGTCTTTAAGATCTAAAGCTCTTTAAATTTTGACCATTTTTTCAACCCGCGACCTGTCGTTTTTTTCTGGTTTTTGGCATCACCTCCGGAGCTGAAATTTCTTTGAAACAAAGATAATTCTTTCTAATCTCTGCAATTTCTCGATCAATACCCACCCCAATGTCATTTTATCAGGTTTTAGGAAAGATCTGACGCCCTTTAAATTTTGACCATTTTTTCAACCCGCGACCTGTCATTTTTTTCTGGTTTTTGAAGGAACCTCCGAAGATTAAAATTCTTTGGAACAAAGATAATTCTTTCTAATCTCTGCAATTTCCCCATTAATACCCACACCATCGTCATTTTATCAGTCTTTAAGAAAGATCTGACGCCCTTTAAATTTTGACCATTTTTTTTACCCGTGACCTGTCGTTTTTTTCTGGTTTTTGGCATCACCTCCGGAGCTGAAATTTCTTTGAAACAAAGATAATTCTTTCTAATCTCTGCAATTTCTCGATCAATACCCACCCCAATGTCATTTTAACAGGTTTTAGGAAAGATCTGACGCCCTTTAAATTTTGACCATTTTTTCAACCCGCGACCTGTCGTTTTTTTCTGATCTTTGATGTAACCTCCGAAGCTGAAATTTCTTTGGAACAAAGATAATTGTTTCTAATCTCTGCAATTTCTCGATTAATACCATACCCCATCATCATTTTATCAGGTATTAGGAAAGATCTGACGCCCTTTAAATTTTGACCATTTTTTCAACCCGCGACCTGTCGTTTTTTTCTGGTTTTTGAATTAACCTCCGGAGCTGAAATTTCTTTGGAACAAAGATAATTCTTTCTAATCTCTGCAATTTCTCGATTGATACCCACCCCATCGTCATTTTATCAGGTTTTAGGAAAGATCTGACGCCCTTTAAATTTTGACCATTTTTTCAACCCGCGACCTGTCGTTTTTTTCTGGTTTTTGAATTAACCTCCGGAGCTGAAATTTCTTTGAAACAAAGATAATTCTTTCTAATCTCTGCAATTTCTCGATCAATACCCACCCCAATGTCATTTTATCAGGTTTTAGGAAAGATCTGACGCCCTTTAAATTTTGACCATTTTTTCAACCCGCGACCTGTCGTTTTTTTCTGGTTTTTGAATTAACCTCCAGAGCTGAAATTTCTTTGGAACAAAGACAATTCTTTCTAATCTCTGCAATTTCTCGATTGATACCCACCCCATCGTCATTTTATCAGGTTTTAGGAAAGATCTGACGCCCTTTAAATTTTGACCATTTTTTCAACCCGCGACCTGTCGTTTTTTTCTGGTTTTTGAAGTAAACTCCGAAGATTAAAATTCTTTGGAACAAAGATAATTCTTTCTAATCTCTGAAATTTCTCGATCAATACCCACCCCATCGTCATTTTATCAGGTTTGAGGAAAGATCTGACGCCCTTTAAATTTTGACCATTTTTTCAACCCGCGACCTGTCGTTTTTTTCTTGTTTTTAACGTAACCTCAGGAGCTGAAATGTCTTTGGAAAAAAGATAATTCTTTCTAATCTCTGCAAATTCTCGATTAATACCCACCCCGTCGTCATTTTATCATGTTTTAGGAAAGATCTGACGCCCTTTAAATTTTGACCATTTTTTCAACCCGCGACCTGTCGTTTTTTTCTGGTTTTTGGCATCACCTCCGGAGCTAAAATTTCTTTGAAACAAAGATAATTCTTTCTAATCTCTGCAATTTCTCGATTGATACCCACCTCATCGTCATTTTATCAGGTTTTAGGAAAGATCTGACGCCCTTTAAATTTTGACCATTTTTTCAACCCGCGACCTGTCGTTTTTTTCTGGTTTTTGAATTAACCTCCGGAGCTGAAATTTCTTTGGAACAAAGATAATTCTTTCTAATTTCTGCAATTCCTCGATTGATACCCACCCCATCGTCATTTTATCAGGTTTTAGGAAAGATCTGACGCCCTTTAAATTTTGACCATTTTTTAACCCGCGACCTGTCGTTTTTTTCTGGTTTTTGAAGTAAACTCCGGAGATTAAAATTCTTTGGAACAAAGATAATTCTTTCTAATCTCTGCAATTTCTCGATTAATACCCACACCATCGTCATTTTATCAGTCTTTAAGAAAGATCTGACGCCCTTTAAATTTTGACCATTTTTTCAACCCGCGACCTGTCGTTTTTTTCTGGTTTTTGAATTAACCTACGGAGCTGAAATTTCTTTGAAACAAAGATAATTCTTTCTAATCTCTGCAATTTCTCGATCAATACCCACCCCAATGTCATTTTATCAGGTTTTAGGAAAGATCTGACGCCCTTTAAATTTTGACCATTTTTTCAACCCGCGACCTGTCGTTTTTTTCTGGTTTTTGAATTAACCTCCGGAGCTGAAATTTCTTTGAAACAAAGATAATTCTTTCTAATCTCTGCAATTTCTCGATCAATACCCACCCCATCGTCATTTTATCAGTCTTTAAGAAAGATCTGACGCCCTTAAAATTTTGACCATTTTTTCAACCCGCGACCTGTCGTTTTTTTCTGATCTTTGATGTAACCTCCGAAGCTGAAATTTCTTTGGAACAAAGATAATTGTTTCTAATCTCTGCAATTTCTCGATTAATACCAACCCCATCATCATTTTATCAGGTATTAGGAAAGATCTGACGCCCTTTAAATTTTGACCATTTTTTCAACCCGCGACCTGTCGTTTTTTTCTGGTTTTTGAAGTAAACTCCGAAGATTAAAATTCTTTGAAACAAAGATAATTCTTTCTAATCTCTGCAATTTCTCGATCAATACCCACCCCAATGTCATTTTATCAGGTTTTAGGAAAGTTCTGACGCCCTTTAAATTTTGACCATTCTTTTAACCCGCGACCTGTCGTTTTTTTCTGGTTTTTGAATTAACCTCCGGAGCTGAAATTTCTTTGGAACAAAGATAATTCTTTCTAATCTCTGCAATTTCTCGATTGATACCCACCCCATCGTCATTTTATCAGGTTTTAGGAAAGATCTGATGCCCTTTAAATTTTGACCATTTTTTAACCCGCGACCTGTCGTTTTTTTCTGGTTTTTGAAGTAAACTCCGAAGATTAAAATTCTTTGGAACAAAGATAATTCTTTCTAATCTCTGCAATTTCTCGATTAATACCCACACCATCGTCATTTTATCAGTCTTTAAGAAAGATCTGAACCTCTTTAAATTTTGACCATTTCTTCAACCCGCGACCTGTCGTTTTTTTCTAGTTTTTGGCATCACCTCCGGAGCTGAAATTTCTTTGAAACAAAGATAATTCTTTCTAATATCTGTAATTTCTCGATCAATACCCACCCCAATGTCATTTTATCAGGTTTTAGGAAAGATCTGACGCCCTTTAAATTTTGACCATTTTTTCAACCCGCGACCTGTCGTTTTTTTCTGGTTTTTGAATTAACCTCCGGAGCTGAAATTTCTTTGAAACAAAGATAATTCTTTCTAATCTCTGCAATTTCTCGATCAATACCCACCCCATCGTCATTTTATCAGTCTTTAAGAAAGATCTGACGCCCTTAAAATTTTGACCATTTTTTCAACCCGCGACCTGTCGTTTTTTTCTGATCTTTGATGTAACCTCCGAAGCTGAAATTTCTTTGGAACAAAGATAATTGTTTCTAATCTCTGCAATTTCTCGATTAATACCAACCCCATCATCATTTTATCAGGTATTAGGAAAGATCTGACGCCCTTTAAATTTTGACCATTTTTTCAACCCGCGACCTGTCGTTTTTTTCTGGTTTTTGAAGTAAACTCCGAAGATTAAAATTCTTTGGAACAAAGATAATTCTTTCTAATCTCTGCAATTTCTCGATTAATACCCACCCCATCATCATTTTATCAGGTATTAGGAAAGATCTTACGCCCTTTAAATTTTGACCATTTTTTCAACCTGCGACCTGTCGTTTTTTTCTGATCTTTGATGTAACCTCCGAAGCTGAAATTTCTTTGGAACAAAGATAATTGTTTCTAATCTCTGCAATTTCTCGATTAATACCATACCCCATCATCATTTTATCAGGTATTAGGAAAGATCTGACGCCCTTTAAATTTTGACCATTTTTTCAACCCGCGACCTGTCGTTTTTTTCTGGTTTTTGAATTAACCTCCGGAGCTGAAATTTCTTTGGAACAAAGATAATTCTTTCTAATCTCTGCAATTTCTCGATTGATACCCACCCCATCGTCATTTTATCAGGTTTTAGGAAAGATCTGACGCCCTTTAAATTTTGACCATTTTTTCAACCCGCGACCTGTCGTTTTTTTCTGGTTTTTGAATTAACCTCCGGAGCTGAAATTTCTTTGAAACAAAGATAATTCTTTCTAATCTCTGCAATTTCTCGATCAATACCCACCCCAATGTCATTTTATCAGGTTTTAGGAAAGATCTGACGCCCTTTAAATTTTGACCATTTTTTCAACCCGCGACCTGTCGTTTTTTTCTGGTTTTTGAATTAACCTCCAGAGCTGAAATTTCTTTGGAACAAAGACAATTCTTTCTAATCTCTGCAATTTCTCGATTGATACCCACCCCATCGTCATTTTATCAGGTTTTAGGAAAGATCTGACGCCCTTTAAATTTTGACCATTTTTTCAACCCGCGACCTGTCGTTTTTTTCTGGTTTTTGAAGTAAACTCCGAAGATTAAAATTCTTTGGAACAAAGATAATTCTTTCTAATCTCTGAAATTTCTCGATCAATACCCACCCCATCGTCATTTTATCAGGTTTGAGGAAAGATCTGACGCCCTTTAAATTTTGACCATTTTTTCAACCCGCGACCTGTCGTTTTTTTCTTGTTTTTAACGTAACCTCAGGAGCTGAAATGTCTTTGGAAAAAAGATAATTCTTTCTAATCTCTGCAAATTCTCGATTAATACCCACCCCGTCGTCATTTTATCATGTTTTAGGAAAGATCTGACGCCCTTTAAATTTTGACCATTTTTTCAACCCGCGACCTGTCGTTTTTTTCTGGTTTTTGGCATCACCTCCGGAGCTAAAATTTCTTTGAAACAAAGATAATTCTTTCTAATCTCTGCAATTTCTCGATTGATACCCACCTCATCGTCATTTTATCAGGTTTTAGGAAAGATCTGACGCCCTTTAAATTTTGACCATTTTTTCAACCCGCGACCTGTCGTTTTTTTCTGGTTTTTGAATTAACCTCCGGAGCTGAAATTTCTTTGGAACAAAGATAATTCTTTCTAATTTCTGCAATTCCTCGATTGATACCCACCCCATCGTCATTTTATCAGGTTTTAGGAAAGATCTGACGCCCTTTAAATTTTGACCATTTTTTAACCCGCGACCTGTCGTTTTTTTCTGGTTTTTGAAGTAAACTCCGGAGATTAAAATTCTTTGGAACAAAGATAATTCTTTCTAATCTCTGCAATTTCTCGATTAATACCCACACCATCGTCATTTTATCAGTCTTTAAGAAAGATCTGACGCCCTTTAAATTTTGACCATTTTTTCAACCCGCGACCTGTCGTTTTTTTCTGGTTTTTGAATTAACCTACGGAGCTGAAATTTCTTTGAAACAAAGATAATTCTTTCTAATCTCTGCAATTTCTCGATCAATACCCACCCCAATGTCATTTTATCAGGTTTTAGGAAAGATCTGACGCCCTTTAAATTTTGACCATTTTTTCAACCCGCGACCTGTCGTTTTTTTCTGGTTTTTGAATTAACCTCCGGAGCTGAAATTTCTTTGAAACAAAGATAATTCTTTCTAATCTCTGCAATTTCTCGATCAATACCCACCCCATCGTCATTTTATCAGTCTTTAAGAAAGATCTGACGCCCTTAAAATTTTGACCATTTTTTCAACCCGCGACCTGTCGTTTTTTTCTGATCTTTGATGTAACCTCCGAAGCTGAAATTTCTTTGGAACAAAGATAATTGTTTCTAATCTCTGCAATTTCTCGATTAATACCAACCCCATCATCATTTTATCAGGTATTAGGAAAGATCTGACGCCCTTTAAATTTTGACCATTTTTTCAACCCGCGACCTGTCGTTTTTTTCTGGTTTTTGAAGTAAACTCCGAAGATTAAAATTCTTTGAAACAAAGATAATTCTTTCTAATCTCTGCAATTTCTCGATCAATACCCACCCCAATGTCATTTTATCAGGTTTTAGGAAAGTTCTGACGCCCTTTAAATTTTGACCATTCTTTTAACCCGCGACCTGTCGTTTTTTTCTGGTTTTTGAATTAACCTCCGGAGCTGAAATTTCTTTGGAACAAAGATAATTCTTTCTAATCTCTGCAATTTCTCGATTGATACCCACCCCATCGTCATTTTATCAGGTTTTAGGAAAGATCTGATGCCCTTTAAATTTTGACCATTTTTTAACCCGCGACCTGTCGTTTTTTTCTGGTTTTTGAAGTAAACTCCGAAGATTAAAATTCTTTGGAACAAAGATAATTCTTTCTAATCTCTGCAATTTCTCGATTAATACCCACACCATCGTCATTTTATCAGTCTTTAAGAAAGATCTGAACCTCTTTAAATTTTGACCATTTCTTCAACCCGCGACCTGTCGTTTTTTTCTAGTTTTTGGCATCACCTCCGGAGCTGAAATTTCTTTGAAACAAAGATAATTCTTTCTAATATCTGTAATTTCTCGATCAATACCCACCCCAATGTCATTTTATCAGGTTTTAGGAAAGATCTGACGCCCTTTAAATTTTGACCATTTTTTCAACCCGCGACCTGTCGTTTTTTTCTGGTTTTTGAATTAACCTCCGGAGCTGAAATTTCTTTGAAACAAAGATAATTCTTTCTAATCTCTGCAATTTCTCGATCAATACCCACCCCATCGTCATTTTATCAGTCTTTAAGAAAGATCTGACGCCCTTAAAATTTTGACCATTTTTTCAACCCGCGACCTGTCGTTTTTTTCTGATCTTTGATGTAACCTCCGAAGCTGAAATTTCTTTGGAACAAAGATAATTGTTTCTAATCTCTGCAATTTCTCGATTAATACCAACCCCATCATCATTTTATCAGGTATTAGGAAAGATCTGACGCCCTTTAAATTTTGACCATTTTTTCAACCCGCGACCTGTCGTTTTTTTCTGGTTTTTGAAGTAAACTCCGAAGATTAAAATTCTTTGGAACAAAGATAATTCTTTCTAATCTCTGCAATTTCTCGATTAATACCCACCCCATCATCATTTTATCAGGTATTAGGAAAGATCTTACGCCCTTTAAATTTTGACCATTTTTTCAACCTGCGACCTGTCGTTTTTTTCTGGTTTTTGAATTAACCTCCGGAGCTGAAATTTCTTTGAAACAAAGATAATTCTTTCTAATCTCTGCAATTTCTCAATCAATACCCACCCCATCGTCATTTTATCAGTCTTTAAGAAAGATCTGACGCCCTTAAAATTTTGACCATTTTTTCAACCCGCGACCTGTCGTTTTTTTCTGATCTTTGATGTAACCTCCGAAGCTGAAATTTCTTTGGAACAAAGATAATTGTTTCTAATCTCTGCAATTTCTCGATTAATACCAACCCCATCATCATTTTATCAGGTATTAGGAAAGATCTGACGCCCTTTAAATTTTGACCATTTTTTCAACCCGCGACCTGTCGTTTTTTTCTGGTTTTTGAAGTAAACTCCGAAGATTAAAATTCTTTGAAACAAAGATAATTCTTTCTAATCTCTGCAATTTCTCGATCAATACCCACCCCAATGTCATTTTATCAGGTTTTAGGAAAGTTCTGACGCCCTTTAAATTTTGACCATTCTTTTAACCCGCGACCTGTCGTTTTTTTCTGGTTTTTGAATTAACCTCCGGAGCTGAAATTTCTTTGGAACAAAGATAATTCTTTCTAATCTCTGCAATTTCTCGATTGATACCCACCCCATCGTCATTTTATCAGGTTTTAGGAAAGATCTGATGCCCTTTAAATTTTGACCATTTTTTAACCCGCGACCTGTCGTTTTTTTCTGGTTTTTGAAGTAAACTCCGAAGATTAAAATTCTTTGGAACAAAGATAATTCTTTCTAATCTCTGCAATTTCTCGATTAATACCCACACCATCGTCATTTTATCAGTCTTTAAGAAAGATCTGAACCTCTTTAAATTTTGACCATTTCTTCAACCCGCGACCTGTCGTTTTTTTCTAGTTTTTGGCATCACCTCCGGAGCTGAAATTTCTTTGAAACAAAGATAATTCTTTCTAATATCTGTAATTTCTCGATCAATACCCACCCCAATGTCATTTTATCAGGTTTTAGGAAAGATCTGACGCCCTTTAAATTTTGACCATTTTTTCAACCCGCGACCTGTCGTTTTTTTCTGGTTTTTGAATTAACCTCCGGAGCTGAAATTTCTTTGAAACAAAGATAATTCTTTCTAATCTCTGCAATTTCTCGATCAATACCCACCCCATCGTCATTTTATCAGTCTTTAAGAAAGATCTGACGCCCTTAAAATTTTGACCATTTTTTCAACCCGCGACCTGTCGTTTTTTTCTGATCTTTGATGTAACCTCCGAAGCTGAAATTTCTTTGGAACAAAGATAATTGTTTCTAATCTCTGCAATTTCTCGATTAATACCAACCCCATCATCATTTTATCAGGTATTAGGAAAGATCTGACGCCCTTTAAATTTTGACCATTTTTTCAACCCGCGACCTGTCGTTTTTTTCTGGTTTTTGAAGTAAACTCCGAAGATTAAAATTCTTTGGAACAAAGATAATTCTTTCTAATCTCTGCAATTTCTCGATTAATACCCACCCCATCATCATTTTATCAGGTATTAGGAAAGATCTTACGCCCTTTAAATTTTGACCATTTTTTCAACCTGCGACCTGTCGTTTTTTTCTGGTTTTTGAATTAACCTCCGGAGCTGAAATTTCTTTGAAACAAAGATAATTCTTTCTAATCTCTGCAATTTCTCAATCAATACCCACCCCAATGTCATTTTATCAGGTTTTAGGAAAGATCTGACGCCCTTTAAATTTTGACCATTTATTCAACCCGCGACCTGTCGTTTTTTTCTGGTTTTTGAATTAACCTCCGGAGCTGAAATTTCTTTGGAACAAAGATAATTCTTTCTAATCTCTGCAATTTCTCGATTGATACCCACCCCATCGTCATTTTATCAGGTTTTAGGAAAGATCTGACGCCCTTTAAATTTTGACCATTTTTTCAACCCGCGACCTGTCGTTTTTTTCTGGTTTTTGAAGTAAACTCCGAAGATTAAAATTCTTTGGAACAAAGATAATTCTTTCTAATCTCTGCAATTTCTCGATTAATACCCACACCATCGTCATTTTATCAGTCTTTAAGAAAGATCTGAAGCTCTTTAAATTTTGACCATTTTTTCAACCCGCGACCTGTCGTTTTTTTCTGGTTTTTAACGTAACCTCAGGAGCTGAAATTTCTTTGCAACTAAGATAATTCTTTCTAATCTCTGAAATTTCTCGATCAATACCCACCCCATCGTCATTTTATCAGGTTTGAGGAAAGATCTGACGCCCTTTAAATTTTGACCATTTTTTCAACCCGCGACCTGTCGTTTTTTTCTTGTTTTTAACGTAACCTCAGGAGCTGAAATGTCATTGGAAAAAAGATAATTCTTTCTAATCTCTGCAATTTCTCGATTAATACCCACCCTAATGTCATTTTATCAGGTTTTAGGAAAGATCTGACGCCCTTTAAATTTTGACCATTTTTTCAACCCGCGACCTGTCGTTTTTTTCTGGTTTTTGAATTAACCTCCGGAGCTGAAATTTCTTTGGAACAAAGATAATTCTTTCTAATCTCTGCAATTTTTCGATTGATACCCACCCCATCGTCATTTTATCAGGTTTTAGGAAAGATCTGACGCCCTTTAAATTTTGACCATTTTTTCAACCCGCGACCTGTCGTTTTTTTCTGGTTTTTGAAGTAAACTCCGAAGATTAAAATTCTTTGGAACAAAGATAATTCTTTCTAATCTCTGCAATTTCTCGATTAATACCCATCCCATCATCATTTTATCAGGTATTAGGAAAGATCTTACGCCCTTTAAATTTTGACCATTTTTTCAACCTGCGACCTGTCGTTTTTTTCTGGTTTTTGAATTAACCTCCGGAGCTGAAATTTCTTTGAAACAAAGATAATTCTTTCTAATCTCTGCAATTTCTCAATCAATACCCACCCCAATGTCATTTTATCAGGTTTTAGGAAAGATCTGACGCCCTTTAAATTTTGACCATTTTTTCAACCCGCGACCTGTCGTTTTTTTCTGGTTTTTGAATTAACCTCCGGAGCTGAAATTTCTTTGGAACAAAGATAATTCTTTCTAATCTCTGCAATTTCTCGATTGATACCCACCCCATCGTCATTTTATCAGGTTTTAGGAAAGATCTGACGCCCTTTAAATTTTGACCATTTTTTCAACCCGCGACCTGTTGTTTTTTTCTGGTTTTTGAAGTAAACTCCGAAGATTAAAATTCTTTGGAACAAAGATAATTCTTTCTAATCTCTGCAATTTCTCGATTAATACCCACACCATCGTCATTTTATCAGTCTTTAAGAAAGATCTGAAGCTCTTTAAATTTTGACCATTTTTTCAACCCGCGACCTGTCGTTTTTTTCTGGTTTTTGAAGTAATCTCCGAAGCTGAAAATTCTTTGGAACAAAGATAATTCTTTCTAATCTCTGCAATTTCTCGATTAATACCCACACCATCGTCATTTTATCAGTCTTTAAGAAAGATCTAAAGCTCTTTAAATTTTGACCATTTTTTCAACCCGCGACCTGTCGTTTTTTTCTGGTTTTTAACGTAACCTCAGGAGCTGAAATTTCTTTGCAACTAAGATAATTCTTTCTAATCTCTGAAATTTCTCGATCAATACCCACCCCATCGTCATTTTATCAGGTTTGAGGAAAGATCTGACGCCCTTTAAATTTTGACCATTTTTTCAACCCGCGACCTGTCGTTTTTTTCTTGTTTTTAACGTAACCTCAGGAGCTGAAATGTCATTGGAAAAAAGATAATTCTTTCTAATCTCTGCAATTTCTCAATTAATACCCACCCTAATGTCATTTTATCAGGTTTTAGGAAAGATCTGACGCCCTTTAAATTTTGACCATTTTTTCAACCCGCGACCTGTCGTTTTTTTCTGGTTTTTGAATTAACCTCCGGAGCTGAAATTTCTTTGGAACAAAGATAATTCTTTCTAATTTCTGCAATTCCTCGATTGATACCCACCCCATCGTCATATTATCAGGTTTTAGGAAAGATCTGACGCCCTTTAAATTTTGACCATTTTTTCAACCCGCGACCTGTCGTTTTTTTCTGGTTTTTGAATTAACCTCCGGAGCTGAAATTTCTTTGAAACAAAGATAATTCTTTCTAATCTCTGCAATTTCTCGATCAATACCCACCCCAATGTCATTTTATCAGGTTTTAGGAAAGATCTGACGCCCTTTAAATTTTGACCATTTTTTCAACCCGCGACCTGTCGTTTTTTTCTGGTTTTTGAATTAAGCTCCGGAGCTGAAATTTCTTTGGAACAAAGATAATTCTTTCTAATCTCTGCAATTTCTCGATTGATACCCACCCCATCGTCATTTTATCAGGTTTTAGGAAAGATCTGACGCCCTTTAAATTTTGACCATTTTTTAACCCGCGACCTGTCGTTTTTTTCTGGTTTTTGAAGTAAACTCCGAAGATTAAAATTCTTTGGAACAAAGATAATTCTTTCTAATCTCTGCAATTTCTCGATTAATACCCACACCATCGTCATTTTATCAGTCTTTAAGAAAGATCTGAACCTCTTTAAATTTTGACCATTTCTTCAACCCGCGACCTGTCGTTTTTTTCTGGTTTTTGGCATCACCTCCGGAGCTGAAATTTCTTTGAAACAAAGATAATTCTTTCTAATATCTGCAATTTCTCGATCAATACCCACCCCAATGTCATTTTATCAGGTTTTAGGAAAGATCTGACGCCCTTTAAATTTTGACCATTTTTTCAACCCGCAACCTGTCGTTTTTTTCTGGTTTTTGAATTAACCTCCGGAGCTGAAATTTCTTTGAAACAAAGATAATTCTTTCTAATCTCTGCAATTTCTCGATCAATACCCACCCCAATGTCATTTTATCAGGTTTTAGGAAAGATCTGACGCCCTTTAAATTTTGACCATTCTTTTAACCCGCGACCTGTCGTTTTTTTCTGGTTTTTGAATTAACCTCCGGAGCTGAAATTTCTTTGGAACAAAGATAATTCTTTCTAATCTCTGCAATTTTTCGATTGATACCCACCCCATCGTCATTTTATCAGGTTTTAGGAAAGATCTGACGCCCTTTAAATTTTGACCATTTTTTCAACCCGCGACCTGTCGTTTTTTTCTGGTTTTTGAAGTAAACTCCGAAGATTAAAATTCTTTGGAACAAAGATAATTCTTTCTAATCTCTGCAATTTCTCGATTAATACCCACCCCATCATCATTTTATCAGGTATTAGGAAAGATCTTACGCCCTTTAAATTTTGACCATTTTTTCAACCTGCGACCTGTCGTTTTTTTCTGGTTTTTGAATTAACCTCCGGAGCTGAAATTTCTTTGAAACAAAGATAATTCTTTCTAATCTCTGCAATTTCTCAATCAATACCCACCCCAATGTCATTTTATCAGGTTTTAGGAAAGATCTGACGCCCTTTAAATTTTGACCATTTTTTCAACCCGCGACCTGTCGTTTTTTTCTGGTTTTTGAATTAACCTCCGGAGCTGAAATTTCTTTGGAACAAAGATAATTCTTTCTAATCTCTGCAATTTCTCGATTGATACCCACCCCATCGTCATTTTATCAGGTTTTAGGAAAGATCTGACGCCCTTTAAATTTTGACCATTTTTTCAACCCGCGACCTGTCGTTTTTTTCTGGTTTTTGAAGTAAACTCCGAAGATTAAAATTCTTTGGAACAAAGATAATTCTTTCTAATCTCTGCAATTTCTCGATTAATACCCACACCATCGTCATTTTATCAGTCTTTAAGAAAGATCTGAAGCTCTTTAAATTTTGACCATTTTTTCAACCCGCGACCTGTCGTTTTTTTCTGGTTTTTGAAGTAATCTCCGAAGCTGAAAATTCTTTGGAACAAAGATAATTCTTTCTAATCTCTGCAATTTCTCGATTAATACCCACACCATCGTCATTTTATCAGTCTTTAAGAAAGATCTAAAGCTCTTTAAATTTTGACCATTTTTTCAACCCGCGACCTGTCGTTTTTTTCTGGTTTTTAACGTAACCTCAGGAGCTGAAATTTCTTTGCAACTAAGATAATTCTTTCTAATCTCTGAAATTTCTTGATCAATACCCACCCCATCGTCATTTTATCAGGTTTGAGGAAAGATCTGACGCCCTTTAAATTTTGACCATTTTTTCAACCCGCGACCTGTCGTTTTTTTCTTGTTTTTAACGTAACCTCAGGAGCTGAAATGTCATTGGAAAAAAGATAATTCTTTCTAATCTCTGCAATTTCTCGATTAATACCCACCCTAATGTCATTTTATCAGGTTTTAGGAAAGATCTGACGCCCTTTAAATTTTGACCATTTTTTCAACCCGCGACCTGTCGTTTTTTTCTGGTTTTTGAATTAACCTCCGGAGCTGAAATTTCTTTGGAACAAAGATAATTCTTTCTAATCTCTGCAATTTTTCGATTGATACCCACCCCATCGTCATTTTATCAGGTTTTAGGAAAGATCTGACGCCCTTTAAATTTTGACCATTTTTTCAACCCGCGACCTGTCGTTTTTTTCTGGTTTTTGAAGTAAACTCCGAAGATTAAAATTCTTTGGAACAAAGATAATTCTTTCTAATCTCTGCAATTTCTCGATTAATACCCACCCCATCATCATTTTATCAGGTATTAGGAAAGATCTTACGCCCTTTAAATTTTGACCATTTTTTCAACCTGCGACCTGTCGTTTTTTTCTGGTTTTTGAATTAACCTCCGGAGCTGAAATTTCTTTGAAACAAAGATAATTCTTTCTAATCTCTGCAATTTCTCAATCAATACCCACCCCAATGTCATTTTATCAGGTTTTAGGAAAGATCTGACGCCCTTTAAATTTTGACCATTTTTTCAACCCGCGACCTGTCGTTTTTTTCTGGTTTTTGAATTAACCTCCGGAGCTGAAATTTCTTTGGAACAAAGATAATTCTTTCTAATCTCTGCAATTTCTCGATTGATACCCACCCCATCGTCATTTTATCAGGTTTTAGGAAAGATCTGACGCCCTTTAAATTTTGACCATTTTTCAACCCGCGACCTGTCGTTTTTTTCTGGTTTTTGAAGTAAACTCCGAAGATTAAAATTCTTTGGAACAAAGATAATTCTTTCTAATCTCTGCAATTTCTCGATTAATACCCACACCATCGTCATTTTATCAGTCTTTAAGAAAGATCTGAAGCTCTTTAAATTTTGACCATTTTTTCAACCCGCGACCTGTCGTTTTTTTCTGGTTTTTGAAGTAATCTCCGAAGCTGAAAATTCTTTGGAACAAAGATAATTCTTTCTAATCTCTGCAATTTCTCGATTAATACCCACACCATCGTCATTTTATCAGTCTTTAAGAAAGATCTAAAGCTCTTTAAATTTTGACCATTTTTTCAACCCGCGACCTGTCGTTTTTTTCTGGTTTTTAACGTAACCTCAGGAGCTGAAATTTCTTTGCAACTAAGATAATTCTTTCTAATCTCTGAAATTTCTTGATCAATACCCACCCCATCGTCATTTTATCAGGTTTGAGGAAAGATCTGACGCCCTTTAAATTTTGACCATTTTTTCAACCCGCGACCTGTCGTTTTTTTCTTGTTTTTAACGTAACCTCAGGAGCTGAAATGTCATTGGAAAAAAGATAATTCTTTCTAATCTCTGCAATTTCTCGATTAATACCCACCCTAATGTCATTTTATCAGGTTTTAGGAAAGATCTGACGCCCTTTAAATTTTGACCATTTTTTCAACCCGCGACCTGTCGTTTTTTTCTGGTTTTTGAATTAACCTCCGGAGCTGAAATTTCTTTGGAACAAAGATAATTCTTTCTAATCTCTGCAATTTTTCGATTGATACCCACCCCATCGTCATTTTATCAGGTTTTAGGAAAGATCTGACGCCCTTTAAATTTTGACCATTTTTTCAACCCGCGACCTGTCGTTTTTTTCTGGTTTTTGGCATCACCTCCGGAGCTGAAATTTCTTTGGAACAAAGATAATTCTTTCTAATATCTGCAATTTCTCGATCAATACCCACCCCAATGTCATTTTATCGGGTTTTAGGAAAGATCTGACGCCCTTTAAATTTTGACCATTTTTTCAACCCGCGACCTGTCGTTTTTTTCTGGTTTTTGAATTAACCTCCGGAGCTGAAATTTCTTTGGAACAAAGATAATTCTTTCTAATTTCTGCAATTTCTCGATTGATACCCACCCCATTGTCATATTATCAGGTTTTAGGAAAGATCTGACGCCCTTTAAATTTTGACCATTTTTTCAACCCGCGACCTGTCGTTTTTTTCTGGTTTTTGAAGGAACCTCCGAAGATTAAAATTCTTTGGAACAAAGATAATTCTTTCTAATCTCTGCAATTTCTCGATTAATACCCACACCATCGTCATTTTATCAGTCTTTAAGAAAGATCTGAACCTCTTTAAATTTTGACCATTTCTTCAACCCGCGACCTGTCGTTTTTTTCTTGTTTTTGGCATCACCTCCGGAGCTGAAATTTCTTTGAAACAAAGATAATTCTTTCTAATCTCTGCAATTTCTCGATCAATACCC
This sequence comes from Euthynnus affinis, assembly GCA_029490765.1. Classification (NCBI taxonomy): domain Eukaryota; kingdom Metazoa; phylum Chordata; class Actinopteri; order Scombriformes; family Scombridae; genus Euthynnus; species Euthynnus affinis. The sequence continues at coordinate 29,518 of CM055853.1, forward strand.
ACCCCATCGTCATTTTATCAGGTTTTAGGAAAGATCTGACGCCCTTTAAATTTTGACCATTTTTTCAACCCGCGACCTGTCGTTTTTTTCTGGTTTTTGAAGTAAACTCCGAAGATTAAAATTCTTTGGAACAAAGATAATTCTTTCTAATCTCTGCAATTTCTCGATTAATACCCACACCATCGTCATTTTATCAGTCTTTAAGAAAGATCTGAACCTCTTTAAATTTTGACCATTTCTTCAACCCGCGACCTGTCGTTTTTTTCTGGTTTTTGGCATCACCTCCGGAGCTGAAATTTCTTTGAAACAAAGATAATTCTTTCTAATCTCTGCAATTTCTCGATCAATACCCACCCCATCGTCATTTTATCAGGTTTTAGGAAAGATCTGACGCCCTTTAAATTTTGACCATTTTTTCAACCCGCGACCTGTCGTTTTTTTCTGGTTTTTGGCATCACCTCCGGAGCTGAAATTTCTTTGAAACAAAGATAATGCTTTCTAATCTCTGCAATTTCTCGATCAATACCCAACCCAATGTCATTTTATCAGGTTTTAGGAAAGATCTGACGCCCTTTAAATTTTGACCATTTTTTCAACCCGCGACCTGTTGTTTTTTTCTGGTTTTCAAGGTAACCTCAGGAGCTGAAATTTCTTTGCAACTAAAATAATTCTTTCTAATCTCTGAAATTTCTCGATTAATACCCACCCCATCGTCATTTTATCAGGTTTGAGGAAAGATCTGACGCCCTTTAAATTTTGACCATTTTTTCAACCCGCGACCTGTTGTTTTTTTCTGGTTTTTAACGTAACCTCAGGAGCTGAAATGTCTTTGGAAAAAAGATAATTCTTTCTAATCTCTGCAATTTCTCGATTAATACCCACACCATCGTCATTTTATCAGGTTTTAGGAAAGATCTGACGCCCTTTAAATTTTGACCATTTTTTCAACCCGCGACCTGTCGTTTTTTTCTGGTTTTTGGCATCACCTCCGGAGCTGAAATTTCTTTGGAACAAAGATAATTCTTTCTAATTTCTGCAATTTCTCGATTGATACCCACCCCATCGTCATATTATCAGGTTTTAGGAAAGATCTGACGCCCTTTAAATTTTGACCATTTTTTCAACCCGCGACCTGTCATTTTTTTCTGGTTTTTGAAGGAACCTCCGAAGATTAAAATTCTTTGGAACAAAGATAATTCTTTCTAATCTCTGCAATTTCTCGATTAATACCCACACCATCGTCATTTTATCAGTCTTTAAGAAAGATCTGAACCTCTTTAAATTTTGACCATTTCTTCGACCCGCGACCTGTCGTTTTTTTCTTGTTTTTGGCATCACCTCCGGAGCTGAAATTTCTTTGAAACAAAGATAATTCTTTCTAATCTCTGCAATTTCTCGATCAATACCCACCCCATCGTCATTTTATCAGGTTTGAGGAAAGATCTGACGCCCTTTAAATTTTGACCATTTTTTCAACCCGCGACCTGTTGTTTTTTTCTGGTTTTTAACGTAACCTCAGGAGCTGAAATGTCTTTGGAAAAAAGATAATTCTTTCTAATCTCTGCAATTTCTCGATTAATACCCACCCCAATGTCATTTTATCGGGTTTTAGGAAAGATCTGACGCCCTTTAAATTTTGACCATTTTTTCAACCCGCGACCTGTCGTTTTTTTCTGGTTTTTGAATTAACCTCCGTAGCTGAAATTTCTTTGGAACAAAGATAATTCTTTCTAATTTCTGCAATTTCTCGATTGATACCCACCCCATCGTCATATTATCAGGTTTTAGGAAAGATCTGACGCCCTTTAAATTTTGACCATTTTTTCAACCCGCGACCTGTCGTTTTTTTCTGGTTTTTGAAGGAACCTCCGAAGATTAAAATTCTTTGGAACAAAGATAATTCTTTCTAATCTCTGCAATTTCTCGATTAATACCCACACCATCGTCATTTTATCAGTCTTTAAGAAAGATCTGAACCTCTTTAAATTTTGACCATTTCTTCAACCCGCGACCTGTCGTTTTTTTCTTGTTTTTGGCATCACCTCCGGAGCTGAAATTTCTTTGAAACAAAGATAATTCTTTCTAATCTCTGCAATTTCTCGATCAATACCCACCCCATCGTCATTTTATCAGGTTTTAGGAAAGATCTGACGCCCTTTAAATTTTGACAATTTTTTCAACCCGCGACCTGTCGTTTTTTTCTGGTTTTTGAAGTAAACTCCGAAGATTAAAATTCTTTGGAACAAAGATAATTCTTTCTAATCTCTGCAATTTCTCGATTAATACCCACACCATCGTCATTTTATCAGTCTTTAAGAAAGATCTGAACCTCTTTAAATTTTGACCATTTCTTCAACCCGCGACCTGTCGTTTTTTTCTGGTTTTTGGCATCACCTCCGGAGCTGAAATTTCTTTGAAACAAAGATAATTCTTTCTAATCTCTGCAATTTTTTGATCAATACCCACCCCAATGTCATTTTATCAGGTTTTAGGAAAGATCTGACGCCCTTTAAATTTTGACCATTTTTTCAACCCGCGACCTGTCGTTTTTTTCTGGTTTTTGAATTAACCTCCGGAGCTGAAATTTCTTTGGAAAAAAGATAATTCTTTCTAATCTCTGCAATTTCTCGATTGATACCCACCCCATCATCATTTTATCAGGTTTTAGGAAAGATCTGACGCCCTTTAAATTTTGACCATTTTTTCAACCCGCGACCTGTCGTTTTTTTCTGGTTTTTGAAGTAAACTCCGAAGATTAAAATTCTTTGGAACAAAGATAATTCTTTCTAATCTCTGCAATTTCTCGATTAATACCCACACCATCGTCATTTTATCAGTCTTTAAGAAAGATCTGAAGCTCTTTAAATTTTGACCATTTTTTCAACCCGCGACCTGTCGTTTTTTTCTGGTTTTTGAAGTAATCTCCGAAGCTGAAAATTCTTTGGAACAAAGATAATTCTTTCTAATCTCTGCAATTTCTCGATTAATACCCACACCATCGTCATTTTATCAGTCTTTAAGAAAGATCTAAAGCTCTTTAAATTTTGACCATTTTTTCAACCCGCGACCTGTCGTTTTTTTCTTGTTTTTAACGTAACCTCAGTAGCTGAAATGTCTTTGGAAAAAAGATAATTCTTTCTAATCTCTGCAATTTCTCGATTAATACCCACCCCGTCGTCATTTTATCAGGTTTTAGGAAAGATCTGACGCCCTTTAAATTTTGACCATTTTTTCAACCCGCGACCTGTCGTTTTTTTCTGGTTTTTAACGTAACCTCAGGAGCTGAAATTTCTTTGCAACTAAGATAATTCTTTCTAATCTCTGAAATTTCTCGATCAATACCCACCCCATCGTCATTTTATCAGGTTTGAGGAAAGATCTGACGCCCTTTAAATTTTGACCATTTTTTCAACCCGCGACCTGTCGTTTTTTTCTGGTTTTTAACGTAACCTCAGGAGCTGAAATGTCATTGGAAAAAAGATAATTCTTTCTAATCTCTGCAATTTCTCGATTAATACCCACCCCAATGTCATTTTATCAGGTTTTAGGAAAGATCTGACGCCCTTTAAATTTTGACCATTTTTTCAACCCGCGACCTGTCATTTTTTTCTGGTTTTTGAATTAACCTCCGGAGCTGAAATTTCTTTGGAACAAAGATAATTCTTTCTAATTTCTGCAATTCCTCGATTGATACCCACCCCATCGTCATATTATCAGGTTTTAGGAAAGATCTGACGCCCTTTAAATTTTGACCATTTTTTCAACCCGCGACCTGTCGTTTTTTTCTGGTTTTTGAATTAACCTCCGGAGCTGAAATTTCTTTGGAACAAAGATAATTCTTTCTAATTTCTGCAATTCCTCGATTGATACCCACCCCATCGTCATATTATCAGGTTTTAGGAAAGATCTGACGCCCTTTAAATTTTGACCATTTTTTCAACCCGCGACCTGTCATTTTTTTCTGGTTTTTGAATTAACCTCCGGAGCTGAAATTTCTTTGGAACAAAGATAATTCTTTCTAATCTCTGCAATTTCTCGATTGATACCCACCCCATCGTCATTTTATCAGGTTTTAGGAAAGATCTGACGCCCTTTAAATTTTGACCATTTTTTAACCCGCGACCTGTCGTTTTTTTCTGGTTTTTGAATTAACCTCCGGAGCTGAAATTTCTTTGAAACAAAGATAATTCTTTCTAATCTCTGCAATTTCTCGATCAATACCCACCCCAATGTCATTTTATCAGGTTTTAGGAAAGATCTGACGCCCTTTAAATTTTGACCATTTTTTCAACCCGCAACCTGTCGTTTTTTCTGGTTTTTGAATTAACCTCCGGAGCTGAAATTTCTTTGAAACAAAGATAATTCTTTCTAATCTCTGCAATTTCTCGATCAATACCCACCCCAATGTCATTTCATCAGGTTTTAGGAAAGATCTGAAGCTCTTTAAATTTTGACCATTTTTTCAACCCGCGACCTGTCGTTTTTTTCTGGTTTTTGAAGTAATCTCCGAAGCTGAAAATTCTTTGGAACAAAGATAATTCTTTCTAATCTCTGCAATTTCTCGATTAATACCCACCCCGTCGTCATTTTATCAGGTTTTAGGAAAGATCTGACGCCCTTTAAATTTTGACCATTTTTTCAACCCGCGACCTGTCGTTTTTTTCTGGTTTTTAACGTAACCTCAGGAGCTGAAATTTCTTTGCAACTAAAATAATTCTTTCTAATCTCTGAAATTTCTCGATTAATACCCACCCCATCGTCATTTTATCAGGTTTGAGGAAAGATCTGACGCCCTTTAAATTTTGACCATTTTTTCAACCCGCGACCTGTTGTTTTTTTCTGGTTTTTAACGTAACCTCAGGAGCTGAAATGTCTTTGGAAAAAAGATAATTCTTTCTAATCTCTGCAATTTCTCGATTAATACCCACACCATCGTCATTTTATCAGGTTTTAGGAAAGATCTGACGCCCTTTAAATTTTGACCATTTTTTCAACCCGCGACCTGTCGTTTTTTTCTGGTTTTTGGCATCACCTCCGGAGCTGAAATTTCTTTGGAACAAAGATAATTCTTTCTAATTTCTGCAATTTCTCGATTGATACCCACCCCATCGTCATATTATCAGGTTTTAGGAAAGATCTGACGCCCTTTAAATTTTGACCATTTTTTCAACCCGCGACCTGTCATTTTTTTCTGGTTTTTGAAGGAACCTCCGAAGATTAAAATTCTTTGGAACAAAGATAATTCTTTCTAATCTCTGCAATTTCTCGATTAATACCCACACCATCGTCATTTTATCAGTCTTTAAGAAAGATCTGAACCTCTTTAAATTTTGACCATTTCTTCGACCCGCGACCTGTCGTTTTTTTCTTGTTTTTGGCATCACCTCCGGAGCTGAAATTTCTTTGAAACAAAGATAATTCTTTCTAATCTCTGCAATTTCTCGATCAATACCCACCCCATCGTCATTTTATCAGGTTTGAGGAAAGATCTGACGCCCTTTAAATTTTGACCATTTTTTCAACCCGCGACCTGTTGTTTTTTTCTGGTTTTTAACGTAACCTCAGGAGCTGAAATGTCTTTGGAAAAAAGATAATTCTTTCTAATCTCTGCAATTTCTCGATTAATACCCACCCCAATGTCATTTTATCGGGTTTTAGGAAAGATCTGACGCCCTTTAAATTTTGACCATTTTTTCAACCCGCGACCTGTCGTTTTTTTCTGGTTTTTGAATTAACCTCCGGAGCTGAAATTTCTTTGGAACAAAGATAATTCTTTCTAATTTCTGCAATTTCTCGATTGATACCCACCCCATCGTCATATTATCAGGTTTTAGGAAAGATCTGACGCCCTTTAAATTTTGACCATTTTTTCAACCCGCGACCTGTCGTTTTTTTCTGGTTTTTGAAGGAACCTCCGAAGATTAAAATTCTTTGGAACAAAGATAATTCTTTCTAATCTCTGCAATTTCTCGATTAATACCCACACCATCGTCATTTTATCAGTCTTTAAGAAAGATCTGAACCTCTTTAAATTTTGACCATTTCTTCAACCCGCGACCTGTCGTTTTTTTCTTGTTTTTGGCATCACCTCCGGAGCTGAAATTTCTTTGAAACAAAGATAATTCTTTCTAATCTCTGCAATTTCTCGATCAATACCCACCCCATCGTCATTTTATCAGGTTTTAGGAAAGATCTGACGCCCTTTAAATTTTGACAATTTTTTCAACCCGCGACCTGTCGTTTTTTTCTGGTTTTTGAAGTAAACTCCGAAGATTAAAATTCTTTGGAACAAAGATAATTCTTTCTAATCTCTGCAATTTCTCGATTAATACCCACACCATCGTCATTTTATCAGTCTTTAAGAAAGATCTGAACCTCTTTAAATTTTGACCATTTCTTCAACCCGCGACCTGTCGTTTTTTTCTGGTTTTTGGCATCACCTCCGGAGCTGAAATTTCTTTGAAACAAAGATAATTCTTTCTAATCTCTGCAATTTTTTGATCAATACCCACCCCAATGTCATTTTATCAGGTTTTAGGAAAGATCTGACGCCCTTTAAATTTTGACCATTTTTTCAACCCGCGACCTGTCGTTTTTTTCTGGTTTTTGAATTAACCTCCGGAGCTGAAATTTCTTTGGAAAAAAGATAATTCTTTCTAATCTCTGCAATTTCTCGATTGATACCCACCCCATCATCATTTTATCAGGTTTTAGGAAAGATCTGACGCCCTTTAAATTTTGACCATTTTTTCAACCCGCGACCTGTCGTTTTTTTCTGGTTTTTGAAGTAAACTCCGAAGATTAAAATTCTTTGGAACAAAGATAATTCTTTCTAATCTCTGCAATTTCTCGATTAATACCCACACCATCGTCATTTTATCAGTCTTTAAGAAAGATCTGAAGCTCTTTAAATTTTGACCATTTTTTCAACCCGCGACCTGTCGTTTTTTTCTGGTTTTTGAAGTAATCTCCGAAGCTGAAAATTCTTTGGAACAAAGATAATTCTTTCTAATCTCTGCAATTTCTCGATTAATACCCACACCATCGTCATTTTATCAGTCTTTAAGAAAGATCTAAAGCTCTTTAAATTTTGACCATTTTTTCAACCCGCGACCTGTCGTTTTTTTCTTGTTTTTAACGTAACCTCAGTAGCTGAAATGTCTTTGGAAAAAAGATAATTCTTTCTAATCTCTGCAATTTCTCGATTAATACCCACCCCGTCGTCATTTTATCAGGTTTTAGGAAAGATCTGACGCCCTTTAAATTTTGACCATTTTTTCAACCCGCGACCTGTCGTTTTTTTCTGGTTTTTAACGTAACCTCAGGAGCTGAAATTTCTTTGCAACTAAGATAATTCTTTCTAATCTCTGAAATTTCTCGATCAATACCCACCCCATCGTCATTTTATCAGGTTTGAGGAAAGATCTGACGCCCTTTAAATTTTGACCATTTTTTCAACCCGCGACCTGTCGTTTTTTTCTGGTTTTTAACGTAACCTCAGGAGCTGAAATGTCATTGGAAAAAAGATAATTCTTTCTAATCTCTGCAATTTCTCGATTAATACCCACCCCAATGTCATTTTATCAGGTTTTAGGAAAGATCTGACGCCCTTTAAATTTTGACCATTTTTTCAACCCGCGACCTGTCATTTTTTTCTGGTTTTTGAATTAACCTCCGGAGCTGAAATTTCTTTGGAACAAAGATAATTCTTTCTAATTTCTGCAATTCCTCGATTGATACCCACCCCATCGTCATATTATCAGGTTTTAGGAAAGATCTGACGCCCTTTAAATTTTGACCATTTTTTCAACCCGCGACCTGTCGTTTTTTTCTGGTTTTTGAATTAACCTCCGGAGCTGAAATTTCTTTGGAACAAAGATAATTCTTTCTAATTTCTGCAATTCCTCGATTGATACCCACCCCATCGTCATATTATCAGGTTTTAGGAAAGATCTGACGCCCTTTAAATTTTGACCATTTTTTCAACCCGCGACCTGTCATTTTTTTCTGGTTTTTGAATTAACCTCCGGAGCTGAAATTTCTTTGGAACAAAGATAATTCTTTCTAATCTCTGCAATTTCTCGATTGATACCCACCCCATCGTCATTTTATCAGGTTTTAGGAAAGATCTGACGCCCTTTAAATTTTGACCATTTTTTAACCCGCGACCTGTCGTTTTTTTCTGGTTTTTGAATTAACCTCCGGAGCTGAAATTTCTTTGAAACAAAGATAATTCTTTCTAATCTCTGCAATTTCTCGATCAATACCCACCCCAATGTCATTTTATCAGGTTTTAGGAAAGATCTGACGCCCTTTAAATTTTGACCATTTTTTCAACCCGCAACCTGTCGTTTTTTTCTGGTTTTTGAATTAACCTCCGGAGCTGAAATTTCTTTGAAACAAAGATAATTCTTTCTAATCTCTGCAATTTCTCGATCAATACCCACCCCAATGTCATTTCATCAGGTTTTAGGAAAGATCTGAAGCTCTTTAAATTTTGACCATTTTTTCAACCCGCAACCTGTCGTTTTTTTCTGGTTTTTGAAGTAATCTCCGAAGCTGAAAATTCTTTGGAACAAAGATAATTCTTTCTAATCTCTGCAATTTCTCGATTAATACCCACCCCGTCGTCATTTTATCAGGTTTTAGGAAAGATCTGACGCCCTTTAAATTTTGACCATTTTTTCAACCCGCGACCTGTCGTTTTTTTCTGGTTTTTAACGTAACCTCAGGAGCTGAAATTTCTTTGCAACTAAGATAATTCTTTCTAATCTCTGAAATTTCTCGATCAATACCCACCCCATCGTCATTTTATCAGGTTTGAGGAAAGATCTGACGCCCTTTAAATTTTGACCATTTTTTCAACCCGCGACCTGTCGTTTTTTTCTTGTTTTTAACGTAACCTCAGGAGCTGAAATGTCATTGGAAAAAAGATAATTCTTTCTAATCTCTGCAATTTCTCGATTAATACCCACCCCAATGTCATTTTATCAGGTTTTAGGAAAGATCTGACGCCCTTTAAATTTTGACCATTTTTTCAACCCGCGACCTATCATTTTTTTCTGGTTTTTGAATTAACCTCCGGAGCTGAAATTTCTTTGGAACAAAGATAATTCTTTCTAATTTCTGCAATTCCTCGATTGATACCCACCCCATCGTCATATTATCAGGTTTTAGGAAAGATCTGACGCCCTTTAAATTTTGACCATTTTTTCAACCCGCGACCTGTCGTTTTTTTCTGGTTTTTGAATTAACCTCCGGAGCTGAAATTTCTTTGGAACAAAGATAATTCTTTCTAATTTCTGCAATTCCTCGATTGATACCCACCCCATCGTCATATTATCAGGTTTTAGGAAAGATCTGACGCCCTTTAAATTTTGACCATTTTTTAACCCGCGACCTGTCGTTTTTTTTCTGGTTTTTGAAGTAAACTCCGAAGATTAAAATTCTTTGGAACAAAGATAATTCTTTCTAATCTCTGCAATTTCTCGATTAATACCCACACCATCGTCATTTTATCAGTCTTTAAGAAAGATCTAAAGCTCTTTAAATTTTGACCATTTTTTCAACCCGCGACCTGTCGTTTTTTTCTTGTTTTTAACGTAACCTCAGTAGCTGAAATGTCTTTGGAAAAAAGATAATTCTTTCTAATCTCTGCAATTTCTCGATTAATACCCACCCCGTCGTCATTTTATTAGGTTTTAGGAAAGATCTGACGCCCTTTAAATTTTGACCATTTTTTCAACCCGCGACCTGTCGTTTTTTTCTGGTTTTTAACGTAACCTCAGGAGCTGAAATTTCTTTGCAACTAAGATAATTCTTTCTAATCTCTGAAATTTCTCGATCAATACCCACCCCATCGTCATTTTATCAGGTTTGAGGAAAGATCTGACGCCCTTTAAATTTTGACCATTTTTTCAACCCGCGACCTGTCGTTTTTTTCTTGTTTTTAACGTAACCTCAGGAGCTGAAATGTCATTGGAAAAAAGATAATTCTTTCTAATCTCTGCAATTTCTCGATTAATACCCACCCCAATGTCATTTTATCAGGTTTTAGGAAAGATCTGACGCCCTTTAAATTTTGACCATTTTTTCAACCCGCGACCTGTCATTTTTTTCTGGTTTTTGAATTAACCTCCGGAGCTGAAATTTCTTTGGAACAAAGATAATTCTTTCTAATTTCTGCAATTCCTCGATTGATACCCACCCCATCGTCATATTATCAGGTTTTAGGAAAGATCTGACGCCCTTTAAATTTTGACCATTTTTTCAACCCGCGACCTGTCGTTTTTTTCTGGTTTTTGAATTAACCTCCGGAGCTGAAATTTCTTTGGAACAAAGATAATTCTTTCTAATTTCTGCAATTCCTCGATTGATACCCACCCCATCGTCATATTATCAGGTTTTAGGAAAGATCTGACGCCCTTTAAATTTTGACCATTTTTTCAACCCGCGACCTGTCATTTTTTTCTGGTTTTTGAATTAACCTCCGGAGCTGAAATTTCTTTGGAACAAAGATAATTCTTTCTAATCTCTGCAATTTCTCGATTGATACCCACCCCATCGTCATTTTATCAGGTTTTAGGAAAGATCTGACGCCCTTTAAATTTTGACCATTTTTTAACCCGCGACCTGTCGTTTTTTTCTGGTTTTTGAAGTAAACTCCGAAGATTAAAATTCTTTGGAACAAAGATAATTCTTTCTAATCTCTGCAATTTCTCGATTAATACCCACACCATCGTCATTTTATCAGTCTTTAAGAAAGATCTGACGCCCTTTAAATTTTGACCATTTTTTCAACCCGCGACCTGTCATTTTTTTCTGGTTTTTGAATTAACCTCCGGAGCTGAAATTTCTTTGAAACAAAGATAATTCTTTCTAATCTCTGCAATTTCTCGATCAATACCCACCCCAATGTCATTTTATCAGGTTTTAGGAAAGATCTGACGCCCTTTAAATTTTGACCATTTTTTCAACCCGCAACCTGTCGTTTTTTTCTGGTTTTTGAATTAACCTCCGAAGATTAAAATTCTTTGAAACAAAGATAATTCTTTCTAATCTCTGCAATTTCTCGATCAATACCCACCCCAATGTCATTTTATCAGGTTTTAGGAAAGATCTGACGCCCTTTAAGTTTTGACCATTTTTTCAACCCGCAACCTGTCGTTTTTTTCTGGTTTTTGAACTAACCTCAGGAGCTGAAATTTCTTTGGAACAAAGATAATTCTTTCTAATTTCTGCAATTTCTCGATTGATACCCACCCCATCGTCATATTATCAAGTTTTAGGAAAGATCTGACGCCCTTTAAATTTTGACCATTTTTTCAATCCGCGACCTGTCGTTTTTTTCTGGTTTTTGAAGGAACCTCCGAAGATTAAAATTCTTTGGAACAAAGATAATTCTTTCTAATCTCTGCAATTTCTCGATTAATACCCACACCATCGTCATTTTATCAGTCTTTAAGAAAGATCTGAACCTCTTTAAATTTTGACCATTTCTTCAACCCGCGACCTGTCGTTTTTTTCTTGTTTTTGGCATCACCTCCGGAGCTGAAATTTCTTTGAAACAAAGATAATTCTTTCTAATCTCTGCAATTTCTCGATCAATACCCACCCCAATGTCATTTTATCAGGTTTTAGGAAAGATCTGACGCCCTTTAAATTTTGACCATTTTTTCAACCCGCGACCTGTTGTTTTTTTCTGGTTTTTAACGTAATCTCAGGAGCTGAAATGTCTTTGGAAAAAAGATAATTCTTTCTAATCTCTGCAATTTCTCGATTGATACCCACCCAATCGTCATATTATCAGGTTTTAGGAAAGATCTGACGCCCTTTAAATTTTGACCATTTTTTCAACCCGCGACCTGTCGTTTTTTTCTGGTTTTTGGCATCACCTCCGGAGCTGAAATTTCTTTGAAACAAAGATAATTCTTTCTAATCTCTGCAATTTCTCGATCAATACCCACACCATCGTCATTTTATCAGTCTTTAAGAAAGATCTGAACCTCTTTAAATTTTGACCATTTCTTCAACCCGCGACCTGTCGTTTTTTTCTGGTTTTTGGCATCACCTCCGGAGCTGAAATTTCTTTGAAACAAAGATAATTCTTTCTAATCTCTGCAATTTCTCGATCAATACCCAACCCAATGTCATTTTATCAGGTTTTAGGAAAGATCTGACGCCCTTTAAATTTTGACCATTTTTTCAACCCGCGACCTGTCGTTTTTTTCTGGTTTTTGAAGTAAACTCCGAAGATTAAAATTCTTTGGAACAAAGATAATTCTTTCTAATCTCTGCAATTTCTCGATTAATACCCACACCATCGTCATTTTATCAGTCTTTAAGAAAGATCTGAAGCTTTTTAAATTTTGACCATTTTTTCAACCCGCGACCTGTCGTTTTTTTCTGGTTTTTGAAGTAATCTCCGAAGCTGAAAATTCCTTGGAACAAAGATAATTCTTTCTAATCTCTGCAATTTCTCGATTAATACCCACCCCATCGTCATTTTATCAGTCTTTAAGAAAGATCTAAAGCTCTTTAAATTTTGACCATTTTTTCAACCCGCGACCTGTCGTTTTTTTCTTGTTTTTAACGTAACCTCAGTAGCTGAAATGTCTTTGGAAAAAAGATAATTCTTTCTAATCTCTGCAATTTCTCGATTAATACCCACCCCGTCGTCATTTTATCAGGTTTTAGGAAAGATCTGACGCCCTTTAAATTTTGACCATTTTTTCAACCCGCGACCTGTCGTTTTTTTCTGGTTTTTGGCATCACCTCCGGAGCTGAAATTTCTTTGAAACAAAGATAATTCTTTCTAATCTCTGCAATTTCTAGATCAATACCCAACCCAATGTCATTTTATCAGGTTTTAGGAAAGATCTGACGCCCTTTAAATTTTGACCATTTTTTCAACCCGCGACCTGTCGTTTTTTTCTGGTTTTTGAATTAACCTCCGGAGCTGAAATTTCTTTGGAACAAAGATAATTCTTTCTAATTTCTGCAATTTCTCGATTGATACCCACCCCATCGTCATATTATCAGGTTTGAGGAAAGATCTGACGCCCTTTAAATTTTGACCATTTTTTCAACCCGCGACCTGTCGTTTTTTTCTGGTTTTTGAAGGAACCTCCGAAGATTAAAATTCTTTGGAACAAAGATAATTCTTTCTAATCTCTGCAATTTCTCGATTAATACCCACACCATCGTCATTTTATCAGTCTTTAAGAAAGATCTGAACCTCTTTAAATTTTGACCATTTCTTCAACCCGCGACCTGTCGTTTTTTTCTTGTTTTTGGCATCACCTCCGGAGCTGAAATTTCTTTGAAACAAAGATAATTCTTTCTAATCTCTGCAATTTCTCGATCAATACCCACCCCATCGTCATTTTATCAGGTTTTAGGAAAGATCTGACGCCCTTTAAATTTTGACCATTTTTTCAACCCGCGACCTGTCGTTTTTTTCTGGTTTTTGAAGTAAACTCCGAAGATTAAAATTCTTTGGAACAAAGCTAATTCTTTCTAATCTCTGCAATTTGTCGATTAATACCCACACCATCGTCATTTTATCAGTCTTTAAGAAAGATCTGAACCTCTTTAAATTTTGACCATTTCTTCAACCCGCGACCTGTCGTTTTTTTCTTGTTTTTGGCATCACCTCCGGAGCTGAAATTTCTTTGAAACAAAGATAATTCTTTCTAATCTCTGCAATTTCTCGATCAATACCCACCCCATCGTCATTTTATCAGGTTTTAGGAAAGATCTGACGCCCTTTAAATTTTGACAATTTTTTCAACCCGCGACCTGTCGTTTTTTTCTGGTTTTTGAAGTAAACTCCGAAGATTAAAATTCTTTGGAACAAAGATAATTCTTTCTAATCTCTGCAATTTCTCGATTAATACCCACACCATCGTCATTTTATCAGTCTTTAAGAAAGATCTGAACCTCTTTAAATTTTGACCATTTCTTCAACCCGCGACCTGTCGTTTTTTTCTGGTTTTTGGCATCACCTCCGGAGCTGAAATTTCTTTGAAACAAAGATAATTCTTTCTAATCTCTGCAATTTCTCGATCAATACCCAACCCAATGTCATTTTATCAGGTTTTAGGAAAGATCTGACGCCCTTTAAATTTTGACCATTTTTTCAACCCGCGACCTGTCGTTTTTTTCTGGTTTTTGAAGTAAACTCCGAAGATTAAAATTCTTTGGAACAAAGATAATTCTTTCTAATCTCTGCAATTTCTCGATTAATACCCACACCATCGTCATTTTATCAGTCTTTAAGAAAGATCTGAAGCTTTTTAAATTTTGACCATTTTTTCAACCCGCGACCTGTCGTTTTTTTCTGGTTTTTGAAGTAATCTCCGAAGCTGAAAATTCCTTGGAACAAAGATAATTCTTTCTAATCTCTGCAATTTCTCGATTAATACCCACCCCATCGTCATTTTATCAGTCTTTAAGAAAGATCTAAAGCTCTTTAAATTTTGACCATTTTTTCAACCCGCGACCTGTCGTTTTTTTCTTGTTTTTAACGTAACCTCAGTAGCTGAAATGTCTTTGGAAAAAAGATAATTCTTTCTAATCTCTGCAATTTCTCGATTAATACCCACCCCGTCGTCATTTTATCAGGTTTTAGGAAAGATCTGACGCCCTTTAAATTTTGACCATTTTTTCAACCCGCGACCTGTCGTTTTTTTCTGGTTTTTGGCATCACCTCCGGAGCTGAAATTTCTTTGAAACAAAGATAATTCTTTCTAATCTCTGCAATTTCTAGATCAATACCCAACCCAATGTCATTTTATCAGGTTTTAGGAAAGATCTGACGCCCTTTAAATTTTGACCATTTTTTCAACCCGCGACCTGTCGTTTTTTTCTGGTTTTTGAATTAACCTCCGGAGCTGAAATTTCTTTGGAACAAAGATAATTCTTTCTAATTTCTGCAATTTCTCGATTGATACCCACCCCATCGTCATATTATCAGGTTTGAGGAAAGATCTGACGCCCTTTAAATTTTGACCATTTTTTCAACCCGCGACCTGTCGTTTTTTTCTGGTTTTTGAAGGAACCTCCGAAGATTAAAATTCTTTGGAACAAAGATAATTCTTTCTAATCTCTGCAATTTCTCGATTAATACCCACACCATCGTCATTTTATCAGTCTTTAAGAAAGATCTGAACCTCTTTAAATTTTGACCATTTCTTCAACCCGCGACCTGTCGTTTTTTTCTTGTTTTTGGCATCACCTCCGGAGCTGAAATTTCTTTGAAACAAAGATAATTCTTTCTAATCTCTGCAATTTCTCGATCAATACCCACCCCATCGTCATTTTATCAGGTTTTAGGAAAGATCTGACGCCCTTTAAATTTTGACCATTTTTTCAACCCGCGACCTGTCGTTTTTTTCTGGTTTTTGAAGTAAACTCCGAAGATTAAAATTCTTTGGAACAAAGCTAATTCTTTCTAATCTCTGCAATTTGTCGATTAATACCCACACCATCGTCATTTTATCAGTCTTTAAGAAAGATCTGAACCTCTTTAAATTTTGACCATTTCTTCAACCCGCGACCTGTCGTTTTTTTCTTGTTTTTGGCATCACCTCCGGAGCTGAAATTTCTTTGAAACAAAGATAATTCTTTCTAATCTCTGCAATTTCTCGATCAATACCCACCCCATCGTCATTTTATCAGGTTTTAGGAAAGATCTGACGCCCTTTAAATTTTGACAATTTTTTCAACCCGCGACCTGTCGTTTTTTTCTGGTTTTTGAAGTAAACTCCGAAGATTAAAATTCTTTGGAACAAAGATAATTCTTTCTAATCTCTGCAATTTCTCGATTAATACCCACACCATCGTCATTTTATCAGTCTTTAAGAAAGATCTGAACCTCTTTAAATTTTGACCATTTCTTCAACCCGCGACCTGTCGTTTTTTTCTGGTTTTTGGCATCACCTCCGGAGCTGAAATTTCTTTGAAACAAAGATAATTCTTTCTAATCTCTGCAATTTCTCGATCAATACCCAACCCAATGTCATTTTATCAGGTTTTAGGAAAGATCTGACGCCCTTTAAATTTTGACCATTTTTTCAACCCGCGACCTGTCGTTTTTTTCTGGTTTTTGAAGTAAACTCCGAAGATTAAAATTCTTTGGAACAAAGATAATTCTTTCTAATCTCTGCAATTTCTCGATTAATACCCACACCATCGTCATTTTATCAGTCTTTAAGAAAGATCTGAAGCTCTTTAAATTTTGACCATTTTTTCAACCCGCGACCTGTCGTTTTTTTCTGGTTTTTGAAGTAATCTCCGAAGCTGAAAATTCTTTGGAACAAAGATAATTCTTTCTAATCTCTGCAATTTCTCGATTAATACCCACACCATCGTCATTTTATCAGTCTTTAAGAAAGATCTAAAGCTCTTTAAATTTTGACCATTTTTTCAACCCGCGACCTGTCGTTTTTTTCTTGTTTTTAACGTAACCTCAGTAGCTGAAATGTCTTTGGAAAAAAGATAATTCTTTCTAATCTCTGCAATTTCTCGATTAATACCCACCCCGTCGTCATTTTATCAGGTTTTAGGAAAGATCTGAACCTCTTTAAATTTTGACCATTTCTTCAACCCGCGACCTGTCGTTTTTTTCTTGTTTTTGGCATCACCTCCGGAGCTGAAATTTCTTTGAAACAAAGATAATTCTTTCTAATCTCTGCAATTTCTCGATCAATACCCACCCCATCGTCATTTTATCAGGTTTTAGGAAAGATCTGACGCCCTTTAAATTTTGACCATTTTTTCAACCCGCGACCTGTCGTTTTTTTCTGGTTTTTGAAGTAAACTCCGAAGATTAAAATTCTTTGGAACAAAGATAATTCTTTCTAATCTCTGCAATTTCTCGATTAATACCCACACCATCGTCATTTTATCAGTCTTTAAGAAAGATCTGAACCTCTTTAAATTTTGACCATTTCTTCAACCCGCGACCTGTCGTTTTTTTCTGGTTTTTGGCATCACCTCCGGAGCTGAAATTTCTTTGAAACAAAGATAATTCTTTCTAATCTCTGCAATTTCTCGATCAATACCCAACCCAATGTCATTTTATCAGGTTTTAGGAAAGATCTGACGCCCTTTAAATTTTGACCATTTTCTTCAACCCGCGACCTGTCGTTTTTTTCTGGTTTTTGGCATCACCTCCGAAGCTGAAATTTCTTTGAAACAAAGATAATTCTTTCTAATCTCTGCAATTTCTCGATCAATACCCACCCCAATGTCATTTTATTAGGTTTTAGGAAAGATCTGACGCCCTTTAATTTTTGACCATTTTTTCAATCCGCGACCTGTCATTTTTTTCTTGTTTTTAACGTAACCTCAAGAGCTGAAATGTCTTTGGAAAAAAGATAATTCTTTCTAATCTCTGCAATTTCTCGATTAATACCCACCCCATCGTCATTTTATCAGGTTTTAGGAAAGATCTGACGCCCTTTAGATTTTGACCATTTTTTCAAACCGCGACCTGTCGTTTTTTTCTGGTTTTTGAAGTAACCTCCGAATATTAAAATTCTATGGAACAAAGATAATTCTTTCTAATCTCTGCAATTTCTCGATTGATACCCACCCCATTGTCATTTTATCAGGATTTAGGAAAGATCTGACGCCCTTTAAATTTTGATCATTTTTTCAACCTGCGACCTGTCGTTTTTTTCTGGTTTTTGAAGTAACCTCTGAAGCTGAAAATTCTTTGGAACAAAGATAATTCTTTCTAATCTCTGCAATTTCTCGATTAATACCCACACCATCGTCATTTTATATCAGTCTTTAAAAAAGATCTGACGCCCTTTAAATTTTGACCATTTTTTCAACCCGCGACCTGTCGTTTTTTTCTGGTTTTTGAATTAACCTCCGGAGCTGAAATTTCTTTGAAACAAAGATAATTCTTTCTAATCTCTGCAATTTCTCGATCAATACCCACCCCAATGTCATTTTATCAGGTTTTAGGAAAGATCTGACGCCCTTTAAATTTTGACCATTTTTTCAACCCGCAACCTGTCGTTTTTTTCTGGTTTTTGAATTAACCTCCGGAGCTGAAATTTCTTTGAAACAAAGATAATTCTTTCTAATCTCTGCAATTTCTCGATCAATACCCACCCCAATGTCATTTCATCAGGTTTTAGGAAAGATCTGACGCCCTTTAAGTTTTGACCATTTTTTCAACCCGCAACCTGTCATTTTTTTCTGATTTTTGAACTAACCTCCGGAGCTGAAATTTCTTTGGAACAAAGATAATTCTTTCTAATTTCTGCAATTTCTCGATTGATACCCACCCCATCGTCATATTATCAAGTTTTAGGAAAGATCTGACGCCCTTTAAATTTTGACCATTTTTTCAATCCGCGACCTGTCGTTTTTTTCTGGTTTTTGAAGGAACCTCCGAAGATTAAAATTCTTTGGAACAAAGATAATTCTTTCTAATCTCTGCAATTTCTCGATTAATACCCACACCATCGTCATTTTATCAGTCTTTAAGAAAGATCTGAACCTCTTTAAATTTTGACCATTTCTTCAACCCGCGACCTGTCGTTTTTCTCTTGTTTTTGGCATCACCTCCGGAGCTGAAATTTCTTTGAAACAAAGATAATTCTTTCTAATCTCTGCAATTTCTCGATCAATACCCACCCCATCGTCATTTTATCAGTCTTTAAGAAAGATCTGACGCCCTTAAAATTTTGACCATTTTTTCAACCCGCGACCTGTCGTTTTTTTCTGGTTTTTGGCATCACCTCCGGAGCTGAAATTTCTTTGAAACAAAGATAATTCTTTCTAATCTCTGCAATTTCTTGATCAATACCCAACCCAATGTCATTTTATCAGGTTTTAGGAAAGATCTGACGCCCTTTAAATTTTGACCATTTTTTCAACCCGCGACCTGTTGTTTTTTTCTGGTTTTCAAGGTAACCTCAGGAGCTGAAATTTCTTTGCAACTAAAATAATTCTTTCTAATCTCTGAAATTTCTCGATTAATACCCACCCCATCGTCATTTTATCAGGTTTGAGGAAAGATCTGACGCCCTTTAAATTTTGACCATTTTTTCAACCCGCGACCTGTCGTTTTTTTCTGGTTTTTAACGTAACCTCAGGAGCTGAAATGTCTTTGGAAAAAAGATAATTCTTTCTAATCTCTGCAATTTCTCGATTAATACCCACCCCATCGTCATTTTATCAGGTTTTAGGAAAGATCTGACGCCCTTTAAATTTTGACCATTTTTTCAACCCGCGACCTGTCGTTTTTTTCTGGTTTTTGGCATCACCTCCGGAGCTGAAATTTCTTTGAAACAAAGATAATTCTTTCTAATATCTGCAATTTCTCGATCAATACCCACCCCAATGTCATTTTATCGGGTTTTAGGAAAGATCTGACGCCCTTTAAATTTTGACCATTTTTTCAACCCGCGACCTGTCGTTTTTTTCTGGTTTTTGAATTAACCTCCGGAGCTGAAATTTCTTTGGAACAAAGATAATTCTTTCTAATTTCTGCAATTTCTCGATTGATACCCACCCCATCGTCATATTATCAGGTTTTAGGAAAGATCTGACGCCCTTTAAATTTTGACCATTTTTTCAACCCGCGACCTGTCGTTTTTTTCTGGTTTTTGAAGGAACCTCCAAAGATTAAAATTCTTTGGAACAAAGATAATTCTTTCTAATCTCTGCAATTTCTCGATTAATACCCACACCATCGTCATTTTATCAGTCTTTAAGAAAGATCTGAACCTCTTTAAATTTTGACCATTTCTTCAACCCGCGACCTGTCGTTTTTTTCTTGTTTTTGGCATCACCTCCGGAGCTGAAATTTCTTTGAAACAAAGATAATTCTTTCTAATCTCTGCAATTTCTCGATCAATACCCAACCCAATGTCATTTTATCAGGTTTTAGGAAAGATCTGACGCCCTTTAAATTTTGACCATTTTTTCAACCCGCGACCTGTTGTTTTTTTCTGGTTTTCAAGGTAACCTCAGGAGCTGAAATTTCTTTGCAACCAAAATAATTCTTTCTAATCTCTGAAATTTCTCGAATAATACCCACCCCATCATCATTTTATCAGGTTTGAGGAAAGATCTGACGCCCTTTAAATTTTGACCATTTTTTCAACCCGCGACCTGTCGTTTTTTTCTGGTTTTTGGCATCACCTCCGAAGCTGAAATTTCTTTGAAACAAAGATAATTCTTTCTAATCTCTGCAATTTCTCGATCAATACCCACCCCAATGTCATTTTATTAGGTTTTAGGAAAGATCTGACGCCCTTTAATTTTTGACCATTTTTTCAATCCGCGACCTGTCATTTTTTTCTTGTTTTTAACGTAACCTCAAGAGCTGAAATGTCTTTGGAAAAAAGATAATTCTTTCTAATCTCTGCAATTTCTCGATTAATACCCACCCCATCGTCATTTTATCAGGTTTTAGGAAAGATCTGACGCCCTTTAGATTTTGACCATTTTTTCAAACCGCGACCTGTCGTTTTTTTCTGGTTTTTGAAGTAACCTCCGAATATTAAAATTCTATGGAACAAAGATAATTCTTTCTAATCTCTGCAATTTCTCGATTGATACCCACCCCATTGTCATTTTATCAGGATTTAGGAAAGATCTGACGCCCTTTAAATTTTGATCATTTTTTCAACCTGCGACCTGTCGTTTTTTTCTGGTTTTTGAAGTAACCTCTGAAGCTGAAAATTCTTTGGAACAAAGATAATTCTTTCTAATCTCTGCAATTTCTCGATTAATACCCACACCATCGTCATTTTATATCAGTCTTTAAAAAAGATCTGACGCCCTTTAAATTTTGACCATTTTTTCAACCCGCGACCTGTCGTTTTTTTCTGGTTTTTGAATTAACCTCCGGAGATGAAATTTCTTTGAAACAAAGATAATTCTTTCTAATCTCTGCAATTTCTCGATCAATACCCACCCCAATGTCATTTTATCAGGTTTTAGGAAAGATCTGACGCCCTTTAAATTTTGACCATTTTTTCAACCCGCAACCTGTCGTTTTTTTCTGGTTTTTGAATTAACCTCCGGAGCTGAAATTTCTTTGAAACAAAGATAATTCTTTCTAATCTCTGCAATTTCTCGATCAATACCCACCCCAATGTCATTTCATCAGGTTTTAGGAAAGATCTGACGCCCTTTAAGTTTTGACCATTTTTTCAACCCGCAACCTGTCGTTTTTTTCTGATTTTTGAACTAACCTCCGGAGCTGAAATTTCTTTGGAACAAAGATAATTCTTTCTAATTTCTGCAATTTCTCGATTGATACCCACCCCATCGTCATATTATCAAGTTTTAGGAAAGATCTGACGCCCTTTAAATTTTGACCATTTTTTCAATCCGCGACCTGTCGTTTTTTTCTGGTTTTTGAAGGAACCTCCGAAGATTAAAATTCTTTGGAACAAAGATAATTCTTTCTAATCTCTGCAATTTCTCGATTAATACCCACACCATCGTCATTTTATCAGTCTTTAAGAAAGATCTGAACCTCTTTAAATTTTGACCATTTCTTCAACCCGCGACCTGTCGTTTTTCTCTTGTTTTTGGCATCACCTCCGGAGCTGAAATTTCTTTGAAACAAAGATAATTCTTTCTAATCTCTGCAATTTCTCGATCAATACCCACCCCATCGTCATTTTATCAGTCTTTAAGAAAGAACCGGCCCCCCTTAAAATTTTGACCATTTTTTCAACCCGCGACCTGTCGTTTTTTTCTGGTTTTTGGCATCACCTCCGGAGCTGAAATTTCTTTGAAACAAAGATAATTCTTTCTAATCTCTGCAATTTCTTGATCAATACCCAACCCAATGTCATTTTATCAGGTTTTAGGAAAGATCTGACGCCCTTTAAATTTTGACCATTTTTTCAACCCGCGACCTGTTGTTTTTTTCTGGTTTTCAAGGTAACCTCAGGAGCTGAAATTTCTTTGCAACTAAAATAATTCTTTCTAATCTCTGAAATTTCTCGATTAATACCCACCCCATCGTCATTTTATCAGGTTTGAGGAAAGATCTGACGCCCTTTAAATTTTGACCATTTTTTCAACCCGCGACCTGTCGTTTTTTTCTGGTTTTTAACGTAACCTCAGGAGCTGAAATGTCTTTGGAAAAAAGATAATTCTTTCTAATCTCTGCAATTTCTCGATTAATACCCACCCCATCGTCATTTTATCAGGTTTTAGGAAAGATCTGACGCCCTTTAAATTTTGACCATTTTTTCAACCCGCGACCTGTCGTTTTTTTCTGGTTTTTGGCATCACCTCCGGAGCTGAAATTTCTTTGAAACAAAGATAATTCTTTCTAATATCTGCAATTTCTCGATCAATACCCACCCCAATGTCATTTTATCGGGTTTTAGGAAAGATCTGACGCCCTTTAAATTTTGACCATTTTTTCAACCCGCGACCTGTCGTTTTTTTCTGGTTTTTGAATTAACCTCCGGAGCTGAAATTTCTTTGGAACAAAGATAATTCTTTCTAATTTCTGCAATTTCTCGATTGATACCCACCCCATCGTCATATTATCAGGTTTTAGGAAAGATCTGACGCCCTTTAAATTTTGACCATTTTTTCAACCCGCGACCTGTCGTTTTTTTCTGGTTTTTGAAGGAACCTCCAAAGATTAAAATTCTTTGGAACAAAGATAATTCTTTCTAATCTCTGCAATTTCTCGATTAATACCCACACCATCGTCATTTTATCAGTCTTTAAGAAAGATCTGAACCTCTTTAAATTTTGACCATTTCTTCAACCCGCGACCTGTCGTTTTTTTCTTGTTTTTGGCATCACCTCCGGAGCTGAAATTTCTTTGAAACAAAGATAATTCTTTCTAATCTCTGCAATTTCTCGATCAATACCCAACCCAATGTCATTTTATCAGGTTTTAGGAAAGATCTGACGCCCTTTAAATTTTGACCATTTTTTCAACCCGCGACCTGTTGTTTTTTTCTGGTTTTCAAGGTAACCTCAGGAGCTGAAATTTCTTTGCAACCAAAATAATTCTTTCTAATCTCTGAAATTTCTCGAATAATACCCACCCCATCATCATTTTATCAGGTTTGAGGAAAGATCTGACGCCCTTTAAATTTTGACCATTTTTTCAACCCGCGACCTGTCGTTTTTTTCTGGTTTTTGGCATCACCTCCGAAGCTGAAATTTCTTTGAAACAAAGATAATTCTTTCTAATCTCTGCAATTTCTCGATCAATACCCACCCCAATGTCATTTTATTAGGTTTTAGGAAAGATCTGACGCCCTTTAATTTTTGACCATTTTTTCAATCCGCGACCTGTCATTTTTTTCTTGTTTTTAACGTAACCTCAAGAGCTGAAATGTCTTTGGAAAAAAGATAATTCTTTCTAATCTCTGCAATTTCTCGATTAATACCCACCCCATCGTCATTTTATCAGGTTTTAGGAAAGATCTGACGCCCTTTAGATTTTGACCATTTTTTCAAACCGCGACCTGTCGTTTTTTTCTGGTTTTTGAAGTAACCTCCGAATATTAAAATTCTATGGAACAAAGATAATTCTTTCTAATCTCTGCAATTTCTCGATTGATACCCACCCCATTGTCATTTTATCAGGATTTAGGAAAGATCTGACGCCCTTTAAATTTTGATCATTTTTTCAACCTGCGACCTGTCGTTTTTTTCTGGTTTTTGAAGTAACCTCTGAAGCTGAAAATTCTTTGGAACAAAGATAATTCTTTCTAATCTCTGCAATTTCTCGATTAATACCCACACCATCGTCATTTTATATCAGTCTTTAAAAAAGATCTGACGCCCTTTAAATTTTGACCATTTTTTCAACCCGCGACCTGTCGTTTTTTTCTGGTTTTTGAATTAACCTCCGGAGATGAAATTTCTTTGAAACAAAGATAATTCTTTCTAATCTCTGCAATTTCTCGATCAATACCCACCCCAATGTCATTTTATCAGGTTTTAGGAAAGATCTGACGCCCTTTAAATTTTGACCATTTTTTCAACCCGCAACCTGTCGTTTTTTTCTGGTTTTTGAATTAACCTCCGGAGCTGAAATTTCTTTGAAACAAAGATAATTCTTTCTAATCTCTGCAATTTCTCGATCAATACCCACCCCAATGTCATTTCATCAGGTTTTAGGAAAGATCTGACGCCCTTTAAGTTTTGACCATTTTTTCAACCCGCAACCTGTCGTTTTTTTCTGATTTTTGAACTAACCTCCGGAGCTGAAATTTCTTTGGAACAAAGATAATTCTTTCTAATTTCTGCAATTTCTCGATTGATACCCACCCCATCGTCATATTATCAAGTTTTAGGAAAGATCTGACGCCCTTTAAATTTTGACCATTTTTTCAATCCGCGACCTGTCGTTTTTTTCTGGTTTTTGAAGGAACCTCCGAAGATTAAAATTCTTTGGAACAAAGATAATTCTTTCTAATCTCTGCAATTTCTCGATTAATACCCACACCATCGTCATTTTATCAGTCTTTAAGAAAGATCTGAACCTCTTTAAATTTTGACCATTTCTTCAACCCGCGACCTGTCGTTTTTCTCTTGTTTTTGGCATCACCTCCGGAGCTGAAATTTCTTTGAAACAAAGATAATTCTTTCTAATCTCTGCAATTTCTCGATCAATACCCACCCCATCGTCATTTTATCAGTCTTTAAGAAAGAACCGGCCCCCCTTAAAATTTTGACCATTTTTTCAACCCGCGACCTGTCGTTTTTTTCTGGTTTTTGGCATCACCTCCGGAGCTGAAATTTCTTTGAAACAAAGATAATTCTTTCTAATCTCTGCAATTTCTTGATCAATACCCAACCCAATGTCATTTTATCAGGTTTTAGGAAAGATCTGACGCCCTTTAAATTTTGACCATTTTTTCAACCCGCGACCTGTTGTTTTTTTCTGGTTTTCAAGGTAACCTCAGGAGCTGAAATTTCTTTGCAACTAAAATAATTCTTTCTAATCTCTGAAATTTCTCGATTAATACCCACCCCATTGTCATTTTATCAGGTTTGAGGAAAGATCTGACGCCCTTTAAATTTTGACCATTTTTTCAACCCGCGACCTGTCGTTTTTTTCTGGTTTTTAACGTAACCTCAGGAGCTGAAATGTCTTTGGAAAAAAGATAATTCTTTCTAATCTCTGCAATTTCTCGATTAATACCCACCCCATCGTCATTTTATCAGGTTTTAGGAAAGATCTGACGCCCTTTAAATTTTGACCATTTTTTCAACCCGCGACCTGTCGTTTTTTTCTGGTTTTTGGCATCACCTCCGGAGCTGAAATTTCTTTGAAACAAAGATAATTCTTTCTAATATCTGCAATTTCTCGATCAATACCCACCCCAATGTCATTTTATCGGGTTTTAGGAAAGATCTGACGCCCTTTAAATTTTGACCATTTTTTCAACCCGCGACCTGTCGTTTTTTTCTGGTTTTTGAATTAACCTCCGGAGCTGAAATTTCTTTGGAACAAAGATAATTCTTTCTAATTTCTGCAATTTCTCGATTGATACCCACCCCATCGTCATATTATCAGGTTTTAGGAAAGATCTGACGCCCTTTAAATTTTGACCATTTTTTCAACCCGCGACCTGTCGTTTTTTTCTGGTTTTTGAAGGAACCTCCAAAGATTAAAATTCTTTGGAACAAAGATAATTCTTTCTAATCTCTGCAATTTCTCGATTAATACCCACACCATCGTCATTTTATCAGTCTTTAAGAAAGATCTGAACCTCTTTTAATTTTGACCATTTCTTCAACCCGCGACCTGTCGTTTTTTTCTTGTTTTTGGCATCACCTCCGGAGCTGAAATTTCTTTGAAACAAAGATAATTCTTTCTAATCTCTGCAATTTCTCGATCAATACCCAACCCAATGTCATTTTATCAGGTTTTAGGAAAGATCTGACGCCCTTTAAATTTTGACCATTTTTTCAACCCGCGACCTGTTGTTTTTTTCTGGTTTTCAAGGTAACCTCAGGAGCTGAAATTTCTTTGCAACCAAAATAATTCTTTCTAATCTCTGAAATTTCTCGAATAATACCCACCCCATCATCATTTTATCAGGTTTGAGGAAAGATCTGACGCCCTTTAAATTTTGACCATTTTTTCAACCCGCGACCTGTCGTTTTTTTCTGGTTTTTGGCATCACCTCCGAAGCTGAAATTTCTTTGAAACAAAGATAATTCTTTCTAATCTCTGCAATTTCTCGATCAATACCCACCCCAATGTCATTTTATTAGGTTTTAGGAAAGATCTGACGCCCTTTAATTTTTGACCATTTTTTCAATCCGCGACCTGTCATTTTTTTCTTGTTTTTAACGTAACCTCAAGAGCTGAAATGTCTTTGGAAAAAAGATAATTCTTTCTAATCTCTGCAATTTCTCGATTAATACCCACCCCATCGTCATTTTATCAGGTTTTAGGAAAGATCTGACGCCCTTTAGATTTTGACCATTTTTTCAAACCGCGACCTGTCGTTTTTTTCTGGTTTTTGAAGTAACCTCCGAAGATTAAAATTCTTTGGAACAAAGATAATTCTTTCTAATCTCTGCAATTTCTCGATTGATACCCACCCCATTGTCATTTTATCAGGATTTAGGAAAGATCTGACGCCCTTTAAATTTTGATCATTTTTTCAACCTGCGACCTGTCGTTTTTTTCTGGTTTTTGAAGTAACCTCTGAAGCTGAAAATTCTTTGGAACAAAGATAATTCTTTCTAATCTCTGCAATTTCTCGATTAATACCCACACCATCGTCATTTTATATCAGTCTTTAAAAAAGATCTGACGCCCTTTAAATTTTGACCATTTTTTCAACCCGCGACCTGTCGTTTTTTTCTGGTTTTTGAATTAACCTCCGGAGCTGAAATTTCTTTGAAACAAAGATAATTCTTTCTAATCTCTGCAATTTCTCGATCAATACCCACCCGATCGTCATTTTATCAGGTTTTAGGAAAGATCTGACGCCCTTTAAATTTTGACCATTTTTTCAACCCGCAACCTGTCGTTTTTTTCTGGTTTTTGAATTAACCTCCGGAGCTGAAATTTCTTTGAAACAAAGATAATTCTTTCTAATCTCTGCAATTTCTCGATCAATACCCACCCTAATGTCATTTCATCAGGTTTTAGGAAAGATCTGACGCCCTTTAAGTTTTGACCATTTTTTCAACCCGCAACCTGTCGTTTTTTTCTGATTTTTGAACTAACCTCCGGAGCTGAAATTTCTTTGGAACAAAGATAATTCTTTCTAATTTCTGCAATTTCTCGATTGATACCCACCCCATCGTCATATTATCAAGTTTTAGGAAAGATCTGACGCCCTTTAAATTTTGACCATTTTTTCAATCCGCGACCTGTCGTTTTTTTCTGGTTTTTGAAGGAACCTCCAAAGATTAAAATTCTTTGGAACAAAGATAATTCTTTCTAATCTCTGCAATTTCTCGATTAATACCCACACCATCGTCATTTTATCAGTCTTTAAGAAAGATCTGAACCTCTTTAAATTTTGACCATTTCTTCAACCCGCGACCTGTCGTTTTTTTCTTGTTTTTGGCATCACCTCCGGAGCTGAAATTTCTTTGAAACAAAGATAATTCTTTCTAATCTCTGCAATTTCTCGATCAATACCCACCCCATCGTCATTTTATCAGTCTTTAAGAAAGATCTGACGCCCTTAAAATTTTGACCATTTTTTCAACCCGCGACCTGTCGTTTTTTTCTGGTTTTTGGCATCACCTCCGGAGCTGAAATTTCTTTGAAACAAAGATAATTCTTTCTAATCTCTGCAATTTCTCGATCAATACCCAACCCAATGTCATTTTATCAGGTGTTAGGAAAGATCTGACGCCCTTTAAATTTTGACCATTTTTTCAATCCGCGACCTGTCGTTTTTTTCTGGTTTTCAAGGTAACCTCAGGAGCTGAAATTTCTTTGCAACTAAAATAATTCTTTCTAATCTCTGAAATTTCTCGATTAATACCCACCCCATCGTCATTTTATCAGGTTTTAGGAAAGATCTGACGCCCTTTAAATTTTGACCATTTTTTCAACCCGCGACCTGTCGTTTTTTTCTGGTTTTTAACGTAACCTCAGGAGCTGAAATGTCTTTGGAAAAAAGATAATTCTTTCTAATCTCTGCAATTTCTCGATTAATACCCACCCCATCGTCATTTTATCAGGTTTTAGGAAAGATCTGACGCCCTTTAAATTTTGACCATTTTTTCAACCCGCGACCTGTCGTTTTTTTCTGGTTTTTGGCATCACCTCCGGAGCTGAAATTTCTTTGAAACAAAGATAATTCTTTCTAATATCTGCAATTTCTCGATCAATACCCACCCCAATGTCATTTTATCGGGTTTTAGGAAAGATCTGACGCCCTTTAAATTTTTACCATTTTTTCAACCCGCGACCTGTCGTTTTTTTCTGGTTTTTGAATTAACCTCCGGAGCTGAAATTTCTTTGGAACAAAGATAATTCTTTCTAATTTCTGCAATTTCTCGATTGATACCCACCCCATCGTCATATTATCAGGTTTTAGGAAAGATCTGACGCCCTTTAAATTTTGACCATTTTTTCAACCCGCGACCTGTCGTTTTTTTCTGGTTTTTGAAGGAACCTCCGAAGATTAAAATTCTTTGGAACAAAGATAATTCTTTCTAATCTCTGCAATTTCTCGATTAATACCCACACCATCGTCATTTTATCAGTCTTTAAGAAAGATCTGAACCTCTTTAAATTTTGACCATTTCTTCAACCCGCGACCTGTCGTTTTTTTCTTGTTTTTGGCATCACCTCCGGAGCTGAAATTTCTTTGAAACAAAGATAATTCTTTCTAATCTCTGCAATTTCTCGATCAATACCCAACCCAATGTCATTTTATCAGGTTTTAGGAAAGATCTGACGCCCTTTAAATTTTGACCATTTTTTCAACCCGCGACCTGTTGTTTTTTTCTGGTTTTCAAGGTAACCTCAGGAGCTGAAATTTCTTTGCAACCAAAATAATTCTTTCTAATCTCTGAAATTTCTCGATTAATACCCACCCCATCGTCATTTTATCAGGTTTTAGGAAAGATCTGACGCCCTTTAAATTTTGACCATTTTTTCAACCCGCGACCTGTCGTTTTTTTCTGGTTTTTGGCATCACCTCCGGAGCTGAAATTTCTTTGAAACAAAGATAATTCTTTCTAATATCTGCAATTTCTCGATTAATACCCACCCCAATGTCATTTTATCGGGTTTTAGGAAAGATCTGACGCCCTTTAAATTTTGACCATTTTTTCAACCCGCGACCTGTCGTTTTTTTCTGGTTTTTGAATTAACCTCCGGAGCTGAAATTTCTTTGGAACAAAGATAATTCTTTCTAATTTCTGCAATTTCTCGATTGATACCCACCCCATCGTCATATTATCAGGTTTTAGGAAAGATCTGACGCCCTTTAAATTTTGACCATTTTTTCAACCCGCGACCTGTCGTTTTTTTCTGGTTTTTGAAGGAACCCCCGAAGATTAAAATTCTTTGGAACAAAGATAATTCTTTCTAATCTCTGCAATTTCTCGATTAATACCCACACCATCGTCATTTTATCAGTCTTTAAGAAAGATCTGAACCTCTTTAAATTTTGACCATTTCTTCAACCCGCGACCTGTCGTTTTTTTCTTGTTTTTGGCATCACCTCCGGAGCTGAAATTTCTTTGAAACAAAGATAATTCTTTCTAATCTCTGCAATTTCTCGATCAATACCCACCCCATCGTCATTTTATCAGGTTTGAGGAAAGATCTGACGCCCTTTAAATTTTGACCATTTTTTCAACCCGCGACCTGTCGTTTTTTTCTGGTTTTTAACGTAACCTCAGGAGCTGAAATGTCTTTGGAAAAAAGATAATTCTTTCTAATCTCTGCAATTTCTCGATTAATACCCACTCCAATGTCATTTTATCGGGTTTTAGGAAAGATCTGACGCCCTTTAAATTTTGACCATTTTTTCAACCCGCGACCTGTCGTTTTTTTCTGGTTTTTGAATTAACCTCCGGAGCTGAAATTTCTTTGGAACAAAGATAATTCTTTCTAATTTCTGCAATTTCTCGATCAATACCCACCCCATCGTCATATTATCAGGTTTTAGGAAAGATCTGACGCCCTTTAAATTTTGACAATTTTTTCAACCCGCGACCTGTCGTTTTCTTCTGGTTTTTGAAGTAAACTCCGTAGATTAAAATTCTTTGGAACAAAGATAATTCTTTCTAATCTCTGCAATTTCTCGATTAATACCCACACCATCGTCATTTTATCAGTCTTTAAGAAAGATCTGAACCACTTTAAATTTTGACCATTTCTTCAACCCGCGACCTGTCGTTTTTTTCTGGTTTTTGGCATCACCTACGGAGCTGAAATTTCTTTGAAACAAAGATAATTCTTTCTAATCTCTGCAATTTCTCGATTAATACCCACACCATCGTCATTTTATCAGTCTTTAAGAAAGATCTGAAACTCTTTAAATTTTGACCATTTCTTCAACCCGCGACCTGTCGTTTTTTTCTGGTTTTTGGCATCACCTCCGGAGCTGAAATTTCTTTGAAACAAAGATAATTCTTTCTAATCTCTGCAATTTCTCGATCAATACCCACCCCATCGTCATTTTATCAGGTTTTAGGAAAGATCTGACGCCCTTTAAATTTTGACAATTTTTTCAACCCGCGACCTGTCGTTTTTTTCTGGTTTTTGAAGTAAACTCCGAAGATTAAAATTCTTTGGAACAAAGATAATTCTTTCTAATCTCTGCAATTTCTCGATTAATACCCACACCATCGTCATTTTATCAGTCTTTAAGAAAGATCTGAACCTCTTTAAATTTTGACCATTTCTTCAACCCGCGACCTGTCGTTTTTTTCTGGTTTTTGGCATCACCTCCGGAGCTGGAATTTCTTTGAAACAAAGATAATTCTTTCTAATCTCTGCAATTTCTCGATCGATACCCAACCCAATGTCATTTTATCAGGTTTTAGGAAAGATCTGACGCCCTTTAAATTTTGACCATTTTTTCAACCCGCGACCTGTTGTTTTTTTCTGGTTTTCAAGGTAACCTCAGGAGCTGAAATTTCTTTGCAACTAAAATAATTCTTTCTAATCTCTGAAATTTCTCGATTAATACCCACCCCATCGTCATTTTATCAGGTTTGAGGAAAGATCTGACGCCCTTTAAATTTTGACCATTTTTTCAACCCGCGACCTGTCGTTTTTTTCTGGTTTTTAACGTAACCTCAGGAGCTGAAATGTCTTTGGAAAAAAGATAATTCTTTCTAATCTCTGCAATTTCTCGATTAATACCCACACCATCGTCATTTTATCAGGTTTTAGGAAAGATCTGACGCCCTTTAAATTTTGACCATTTTTTCAACCCGCGACCTGTCGTTTTTTTCTGGTTTTTGGCATCACCTCCGGAGCTGAAATTTCTTTGAAACAAAGATAATTCTTTCTAATATCTGCAATTTCTCGATCAATACCCACCCCAATGTCATTTTATCGGGTTTTAGGAAAGATCTGACGCCCTTTAAATTTTGACCATTTTTTCAACCCGCGACCTGTCGTTTCTTTCTGGTTTTTGAATTAACCTCCGGAGCTGAAATTTCTTTGGAACAAAGATAATTCTTTCTAATTTCTGCAATTTCTCGATTGATACCCACCCCATCGTCATATTATCAGGTTTTAGGAAAGATCTGACGCCCTTTAAATTTTGACCATTTTTTCAACCCGCGACCTGTCGTTTTTTTCTGGTTTTTGAAGGAACCTCCGAAGATTAAAATTCTTTGGAACAAAGATAATTCTTTCTAATCTCTGCAATTTCTCGATTAATACCCACACCATCGTCATTTTATCAGTCTTTAAGAAAGATCTGAACCTCTTTAAATTTTGACCATTTCTTCAACCCGCGACCTCTCGTTTTTTTCTGGTTTTTGGCATCACCTCCGGAGCTGAAATTTCTTTGAAACAAAGATAATTCTTTCTAATCTCTGCAATTTCTTGATCAATACCCACCCCAATGTCATTTTATCAGGTTTTAGGAAAGATCTGACGCCCTTTAAATTTTGACCATTTTTTCAACCCACGACCTGTCGTTTTTTTCTGGTTTTTGAATTAACCTCCGGAGCTGAAATTTCTTTGGAACAAAGATAATTCTTTCTAATCTCTGCAATTTCTCGATTGATACCCACCCCATCGTCATTTTATCAGGTTTTAGGAAAGATCTGACGCCCTTTAAATTTTGACCATTTTTTCAACCCGCGACCTGTCGTTTTTTTCTGGTTTTTGAAGTAAACTCCGAAGATTAAAATTCTTTGGAACAAAGATAATTCTTTCTAATCTCTGCAATTTCTCGATTAATACCCACACCATCGTCATTTTATCAGTCTTTAAGAAAGATCTAAAGCTCTTTAAATTTTGACCATTTTTTCAACCCGCGACCTGTCGTTTTTTTCTTGTTTTTAACGTAACCTCAGGAGCTGAAATGTCATTGGAAAAAAGATAATTCTTTCTAATCTCTGCAATTTCTCGATTAATACCCACCCCAATGTCATTTTATCAGGTTTCAGGAAAGATCTTACGCCCTTTAAATTTTGACCATTTTTTCAACCCGCGACCTGTCGTTTTTTTCTGGTTTTTGAATTAACCTCCGGAGCTGAAATTTCTTTGGAACAAAGATAATTCTTTCTAATTTCTGCAATTCCTCGATTGATACCCACCCCATCGTCATATTATCAGGTTTTAGGAAAGATCTGACGCCCTTTAAATTTTGACCATTTTTTCAACCCGCGACCTGTCGTTTTTTTCTGGTTTTTGGCATCACCTCCGGAGCTGAAATTTCTTTGAAACAAAGATAATTCTCTCTAATCTCTGCAATTTCTCCATCAATACCCACCCCAATGTCATTTTATCAGGTTTTAGGAAAGATCTGACGCCCTTTAAATTTTGACCATTTTTTCAACCCGCGACCTGTCGTTTTTTTCTGGTTTTTGAAGTAACCTCCGAAGCTGAAAATTCTTTGGAACAAAGATAATTCTTTCTAATCTCTGCAATTTCTCGATTAATACCCACACCATCGTCGTTTTATCAGTCTTTAAGAAAGATCTGAAGCTCTTTAAATTTTGACCATTTTTTCAACCCGCGACCTGTCGTTTTTTTCTGGTTTTTAACGTAACCTCAGGAGCTGAAATTTCTTTGCAACTAAGATAATTCTTTCTAATCTCTGAAATTTCTCGATCAATACCCACCCCATCGTCATTTTATCAGGTTTGAGGAAGGATCTGACGCCCTTTAAATTTTGACCATTTTTTCAACACGCGACCTGTCGTTTTTTTCTTGTTTTTAACGTAACCTCAGGAGCTGAAATGTCATTGGAAAAAAGATAATTCTTTCTAATCTCTGCAATTTCTCGATTAATACCCACCCCAATGTCATTTTATCAGGTTTCAGGAAAGATCTGACGCCCTTTAAATTTTGACCATTTTTTCAACCCGCGACCTGTCGTTTTTTTCTGGTTTTTGAATTAACCTCCGGAGCTGAAATTTCTTTGGAACAAAGATAATTCTTTCTAATTTCTGCAATTCCTCGATTGATACCCACCCCATCGTCATATTATCAGGTTTTAGGAAAGATCTGACGCCCTTTAAATTTTGACCATTTTTTCAACCCGCGACCTGTCGTTTTTTTCTGGTTTTTGGCATCACCTCCGGAGCTGAAATTTCTTTGAAACAAAGATAATTCTCTCTAATCTCTGCAATTTCTCCATCAATACCCACCCCAATGTCATTTTATCAGGTTTTAGGAAAGATCTGACGCCCTTTAAATTTTGACCATTTTTTCAACCCGCGACCTGTCGTTTTTTTCTGGTTTTTGAAGTAACCTCCGAAGCTGAAAATTCTTTGGAACAAAGATAATTCTTTCTAATCTCTGCAATTTCTCGATTAATACCCACACCATCGTCATTTTATCAGTCTTTAAGAAAGATCTGAAGCTCTTTAAATTTTGACCATTTTTTCAACCCGCGACCTGTCGTTTTTTTCTTATTTTTAACGTAACCTCAGGAGCTGAAATGTCATTGGAAAAAAGATAATTCTTTCTAATCTCTGCAATTTCTCGATTAATACCCACCCCATCGTCATTTTATCAGGTTTTAGGAAAGATCTGACGCCCTTTAAATTTTGACAATTTTCTTCAACCCGCGACCTGTCGTTTTTTTCTGGTTTTTGGCATCACCTCCGGAGCTGAAATTTCTTTGAAACAAAGATAATTCTTTCTAATCTCTGCAATTTCTCGATCAATACCCACCCCAATGTCATTTTATTAGGTTTTAGGAAAGATCTGACGCCCTTTAAATTTTGACCATTTTTTCAATCCGCGACCTGTCGTTTTTTTCTTGTTTTTAACGTAACCTCAGGAGCTGAAATGTCTTTGGAAAAAAGATAATTCTTTCTAATCTCTGCAATTTCTCGATTAATACCCACCCCATCGTCATTTTATCAGGTTTTAGGAAAGATCTGACGCCCTTTAAATTTTGACCATTTTTTCAACCCGCGACCTGTCGTTTTTTTCTGGTTTTTGAAGTAACCTCCGAATATTAAAATTCTTTGGAACAAAGATAATTCTTTCTAATCTCTGCAATTTCTCGATTGATACCCACCCCATCGTCATTTTATCAGGTTTTAGGAAAGATCTGACGCCCTTTAAATTTTGACCATTTTTTCAACCCGCGACCTGTTGTTTTTTTCTGGTTTTTGGCATCACCTCTGGAGCTGAAATTTCTTTGAAACAAAGATAATTCTTTCTAATCTCTGCAATTTCTCGATTAATACCCACACCATCGTCATTTTATCAGTCTTTAAGAAAGATCTGACGCCCTTTAAATTTTGACCATTTTTTTTACCCGTGACCTGTCGTTTTTTTCTGGTTTTTGGCATCACCTCCGGAGCTGAAATTTCATTGAAACAAAGATAATTCTTTCTAATCTCTGCAATTTCTCCGTCAATACCCACCCCAATGTCATTTTAACAGGTTTTAGGAAAGATCTGACGCCCTTTAAATTTTGACCATTTTTTCAACCCGCGACCTGTCGTTTTTTTCTGATCTTTGATGTAACCTCCGAAGCTGAAATTTCTTTGGAACAAAGATAATTCTTTCTAATCTCTGCAATTTCTCGATTAATACCCACCCCATCATCATTTTATCAGGTATTAGGAAAGATCTGACGCCCTTTAAATTTTGACCATTTTTTCAACCCGCGACCTGTCGTTTTTTTCTGGTTTTTGAATTAACCTCAGGAGCTGAAATTTCTTTGAAACAAAGATAATTCTTTCTAATCTCTGCAATTTCTCGATCAATACCCACCCCAATGTCATTTTATCAGGTTTTAGGAAAGATCTGACGCCCTTTAAATTTTGACCATTTTTTTAACCCGCGACCTGTCGTTTTTTTCTGGTTTTTGAATTAACCTCCGGAGCTGAAATTTCTTTGGAACAAAGATAATTCTTTCTAATCTCTGCAATTTCTCGATTGATACCCACCCCATCGTCATTTTATCAGGTTTTAGGAAAGATCTGACGCCCTTTAAATTTTGACCATTTTTTCAACCCGCGACCTGTCGTTTTTTTCTGGTTTTTGAATTAACCTCCGGAGCTGAAATTTCTTTGAAACAAAGATAATTCTTTCTAATCTCTGCAATTTCTCGATTAATACCCACCCCGTTGTCATTTTATCAGGTTTTAGGAAAGATCTGACGCCCTTTAAATTTTGACCATTTTTTCAACCCGCGACCTGTCGTTTTTTTCTGGTTTTTGAATTAACCTCCGGAGCTGAAATTTCTTTGAAACAAAGATAATTCTTTCTAATCTCTGCAATTTCTCGATTGATACCCACCCCATCGTCATTTTATCAGGTTTTAGGAAAGATCTGACGCCCTTTAAATTTTGACCATTTTTTCAACCCGCGACCTGTCGTTTTTTTCTGGTTTTTGAAGTAAACTCCGGAGATTAAAATTCTTTGGAACAAAGATAATTCTTTCTAATCTCTGCAATTTCTCGATTAATACCCACCCCATCGTCATTTTATCAGTCTTTAAGAAAGATCTGAAGCTCTTTAAATTTTGACCATTTTTTCAACCCGCGACCTGTCGTTTTTTTCTGGGTTTTGAAGTAATCTCCGAAGTTGAAAATTCTTTGGAACAAAGATAATTCTTTCTAATCTCTGCAATTTCTCGATTAATACCCACACCATCGTCATTTTATCAGTCTTTAAGAAAGATCTGAAGCTCTTAAAATTTTTAACCATTTTTTCAACCCGCGACCTGTCGTTTTTTCTTGTTTTTAAAGTAACCTCAGGAGCTGAAATGTCTTTGGAAAAAATATAATTCTTTCTAATCTCTGCAATTTCTCGATTAATACCCACCCCATCGTCATTTTATCAGGTTTTAGGAAAGATCTGACGCCCTTTAAATTTTGACAATTTTTTTACCCGTGACCTGTCGTTTTTTTCTGGTTTTTGGCATCACCTCCAGAGCTGAAATTTCATTGAAACAAAGATAATTCTTTCTAATCTCTGCAATTTCTCGATCAATACCCACCCCAATGTCATTTTAACAGGTTTTAGGAAAGATCTGACGCCCTTTAAATTTTGACCATTTTTTCAACCCGCGACCTGTCGTTTTTTTCTGATCTTTGATGTAACCTCCGAAGCTGAAATTTCTTTGGAACAAAGATAATTGTTTCTAATCTCTGCAATTTCTCGATTAATACCCACACCATCGTCATTTTATCAGTCTTTAAGAAAGATCTGAAGCTCTTTAAATTTTGACCAGTTTTTCAACCCGCGACCTGTCGTTTTTCCTTGTTTTTAAAGTAACCTCAGGAGCTGAAATGTCTTTGGAAAAAAGATAATTCTTTTTAATCTCTGCAATTTCTCGATTAATACCCACCCCATCGTCATTTTATCAGGTTTTAGGAAAGATCTGACGCCCTTTAAATTTTGACCATTTTTTCAACCCGCGACCTATCGTTTTTTTCTAGTTTTTGAATTAACCTCCGGAGCTGAAATTTCTTTCGAACAAAGATAATTCTTTCTAATCTCTGCAATTTCTCGATTAATACCCAACCCAATGTCATTTTATCAGGTTTTAGGAAAGATCTGACGCCCTTTAAATTTTGACCATTTTTTCAACCCGCGACCTGTCGTTTTTTTCTGGTTTTTGAAGTAACCTCCGAAGCTGAAAATTCTTTGGAACAAAGATAATTCTTTCTAATCTCTGCAATTTCTCGATTAATACCCACCCCATCGTCATTTTATCAGGTTTGAGGAAAGATCTGACGCCCTTTAAATTTTGACCATTTTTTCAACCCGCGACCTGTCGTTTTTTTCTTGTTTTTAACGTAACCTCAGTAGCTGAAATGTCTTTGGAAAAAAGATAATTCTTTCTAATCTCTGCAATTTCTCGATTAATACCCACCCCGTCGTCATTTTATCAGGTTTTAGGAAAGATCTGACGCCCTTTAAATTTTGACCATTTTTTCAACCCGCGACCTGTCGTTTTTTTTCTGGTTTTTGGCATCACCTCCGGAGCTGAAATTTCTTTGAAACAAAGATAATTCTTTCTAATCTCTGCAATTTCTAGATCAATACCCAACCCAATGTCATTTTATCAGGTTTTAGGAAAGATCTGACGCCCTTTAAATTTTGACCATTTTTTCAACCCGCGACCTGTCGTTTTTTTCTGATCTTTGATGTAACCTCCGAAGCTGAAATTTCTTTGGAACAAAGATAATTGTTTCTAATCTCTGCAATTTCTCGATTAATACCCACCCCATCATCATTTTATCAGGTATTAGGAAAGATCTGACGCCCTTTAAATTTTGACCATTTTTTCAACCCGCGACCTGTCGTTTTTTTCTGATCTTTGATGTAACCTCCGAAGCTGAAATTTCTTTGGAACAAAGATAATTGTTTCTAATCTCTGCAATTTCTCGATTAATACCCACCCCATCATCATTTTATCAGGTATTAGGAAAGATCTGACGCCATTTAAATTTTGACCATTTTTTCAACCCGCGACCTGTCGTTTTTTTCTGGTTTTTGAATTAACCTCCGGAGCTGAAATTTCTTTGGAACAAAGATAATTCTTTCTAATCTCTGCAATTTCTCGATTGATACCCACCCCATCGTCATTTTATCAGGTTTTAGGAAAGATCTGACGCCCTTTAAATTTTGACCATTTTTTCAACCCGCAACCTGTCGTTTTTTCTGGTTTTTGAATTAACCTCCGGAGATGAAATTTCTTTGAAACAAAGATAATTCTTTCTAATCTCTGCAATTTCTCGATCAATACCCACCCCAATGTCATTTTATCAGGTTTTAGGAAAGATCTGACGCCCTTTAAATTTTGACCATTTTTTCAACCCGCGACCTGTCGTTTTTTTCTGGTTTTTGAATTAACCTCCGGAGCTGAAATTTCTTTGGAACAAAGATAATTCTTTCTAATCTCTGCAATTTCTCGATTAATACCCACCCCATCGTCATTTTATCAGGTTTTAGGAAAGATCTGACGCCCTTTAAATTTTGACCATTTTTTCAACCCGCGACCTGTCGTTTTTTTCTGGTTTTTGAATTAACCTCCGGAGCTGAAATTTCTTTGAAACAAAGATAATTCTTTCTAATCTCTGCAATTTCTCGATCAATACCCACCCCAATGTCATTTTATCAGGTTTTAGGAAAGATCTGACGCCCTTTAAATTTTGACCATTTTTTCAACCCGCGACCTGTCGTTTTTTTCTGGTTTTTGAATTAACCTCCGGAGCTGAAATTTCTTTGAAACAAAGATAATTCTCTCTAATCTCTGCAATTTCTCCATCAATACCCACCCCAATGTCATTTTATCAGGTTTTAGGAAAGATCTGACGCCCTTTAAATTTTGACCATTTTTTCAACCCGCGACCTGTCGTTTTTTTCTGGTTTTTGAAGTAACCTCCGAAGCTGAAAATTCTTTGGAACAAAGATAATTCTTTCTAATCTCTGCAATTTCTCGATTAATACCCACACCATCGTCGTTTTATCAGTCTTTAAGAAAGATCTGAAGCTCTTTAAATTTTGACCATTTTTTCAACCCGCGACCTGTCGTTTTTTTCTGGTTTTTAACGTAACCTCAGGAGCTGAAATTTCTTTGCAACTAAGATAATTCTTTCTAATCTCTGAAATTTCTCGATCAATACCCACCCCATCGTCATTTTATCAGGTTTGAGGAAGGATCTGACGCCCTTTAAATTTTGACCATTTTTTCAACACGCGACCTGTCGTTTTTTTCTTGTTTTTAACGTAACCTCAGGAGCTGAAATGTCATTGGAAAAAAGATAATTCTTTCTAATCTCTGCAATTTCTCGATTAATACCCACCCCAATGTCATTTTATCAGGTTTCAGGAAAGATCTGACGCCCTTTAAATTTTGACCATTTTTTCAACCCGCGACCTGTCGTTTTTTTCTGGTTTTTGAATTAACCTCCGGAGCTGAAATTTCTTTGGAACAAAGATAATTCTTTCTAATTTCTGCAATTCCTCGATTGATACCCACCCCATCGTCATATTATCAGGATTTAGGAAAGATCTGACGCCCTTTAAATTTTGACCATTTTTTCAACCCGCGACCTGTCGTTTTTTTCTGGTTTTTGGCATCACCTCCGGAGCTGAAATTTCTTTGAAACAAAGATAATTCTCTCTAATCTCTGCAATTTCTCCATCAATACCCACCCCAATGTCATTTTATCAGGTTTTAGGAAAGATCTGACGCCCTTTAAATTTTGACCATTTTTTCAACCCGCGACCTGTCGTTTTTTTCTGGTTTTTGAAGTAACCTCCGAAGCTGAAAATTCTTTGGAACAAAGATAATTCTTTCTAATCTCTGCAATTTCTCGATTAATACCCACACCATCGTCATTTTATCAGTCTTTAAGAAAGATCTGAAGCTCTTTAAATTTTGACCATTTTTTCAACCCGCGACCTGTCGTTTTTTTCTTATTTTTAACGTAACCTCAGGAGCTGAAATGTCATTGGAAAAAAGATAATTCTTTCTAATCTCTGCAATTTCTCGATTAATACCCACCCCATCGTCATTTTATCAGGTTTTAGGAAAGATCTGACGCCCTTTAAATTTTGACAATTTTCTTCAACCCGCGACCTGTCGTTTTTTTCTGGTTTTTGGCATCACCTCCGGAGCTGAAATTTCTTTGAAACAAAGATAATTCTTTCTAATCTCTGCAATTTCTCGATCAATACCCACCCCAATGTCATTTTATTAGGTTTTAGGAAAGATCTGACGCCCTTTAAATTTTGACCATTTTTTCAATCCGCGACCTGTCGTTTTTTTCTTGTTTTTAACGTAACCTCAGGAGCTGAAATGTCTTTGGAAAAAAGATAATTCTTTCTAATCTCTGCAATTTCTCGATTAATACCCACCCCATCGTCATTTTATCAGGTTTTAGGAAAGATCTGACGCCCTTTAAATTTTGACCATTTTTTCAACCCGCGACCTGTCGTTTTTTTCTGGTTTTTGAAGTAACCTCCGAATATTAAAATTCTTTGGAACAAAGATAATTCTTTCTAATCTCTGCAATTTCTCGATTGATACCCACCCCATCGTCATTTTATCAGGTTTTAGGAAAGATCTGACGCCCTTTAAATTTTGACCATTTTTTCAACCCGCGACCTGTTGTTTTTTTCTGGTTTTTGGCATCACCTCTGGAGCTGAAATTTCTTTGAAACAAAGATAATTCTTTCTAATCTCTGCAATTTCTCGATTAATACCCACACCATCGTCATTTTATCAGTCTTTAAGAAAGATCTGACGCCCTTTAAATTTTGACCATTTTTTTTACCCGTGACCTGTCGTTTTTTTCTGGTTTTTGGCATCACCTCCGGAGCTGAAATTTCATTGAAACAAAGATAATTCTTTCTAATCTCTGCAATTTCTCCGTCAATACCCACCCCAATGTCATTTTAACAGGTTTTAGGAAAGATCTGACGGCCTTTAAATTTTGACCATTTTTTCAACCCGCGACCTGTCGTTTTTTTCTGATCTTTGATGTAACCTCCGAAGCTGAAATTTCTTTGGAACAAAGATAATTCTTTCTAATCTCTGCAATTTCTCGATT
This sequence comes from Euthynnus affinis, assembly GCA_029490765.1. Lineage (NCBI taxonomy): Eukaryota > Metazoa > Chordata > Actinopteri > Scombriformes > Scombridae > Euthynnus > Euthynnus affinis. The sequence continues at coordinate 70,702 of CM055853.1, forward strand.
AATACCCACCCCATCATCATTTTATCAGGTATTAGGAAAGATCTGACGCCCTTTAAATTTTGACCATTTTTTCAACCCGCGACCTGTCGTTTTTTTCTGGTTTTTGAATTAACCTCAGGAGCTGAAATTTCTTTGAAACAAAGATAATTCTTTCTAATCTCTGCAATTTCTCGATCAATACCCACCCCAATGTCATTTTATCAGGTTTTAGGAAAGATCTGACGCCCTTTAAATTTTGACCATTTTTTTAACCCGCGACCTGTCGTTTTTTTCTGGTTTTTGAATTAACCTCCGGAGCTGAAATTTCTTTGGAACAAAGATAATTCTTTCTAATCTCTGCAATTTCTCGATTGATACCCACCCCATCGTCATTTTATCAGGTTTTAGGAAAGATCTGACGCCCTTTAAATTTTGACCATTTTTTCAACCCGCGACCTGTCGTTTTTTTCTGGTTTTTGAATTAACCTCCGGAGCTGAAATTTCTTTGAAACAAAGATAATTCTTTCTAATCTCTGCAATTTCTCGATTAATACCCACCCCGTTGTCATTTTATCAGGTTTTAGGAAAGATCTGACGCCCTTTAAATTTTGACCATTTTTTCAACCCGCGACCTGTCGTTTTTTTCTGGTTTTTGAATTAACCTCCGGAGCTGAAATTTCTTTGAAACAAAGATAATTCTTTCTAATCTCTGCAATTTCTCGATTGATACCCACCCCATCGTCATTTTATCAGGTTTTAGGAAAGATCTGACGCCCTTTAAATTTTGACCATTTTTTCAACCTGCGACCTGTCGTTTTTTTTTGGTTTTTGAAGTAAACTCCGAAGATTAAAATTCTTTGGAACAAAGATAATTCTTTCTAATCTCTGCAATTTCTCGATTAATACCCACCCCATCGTCATTTTATCAGTCTTTAAGAAAGATCTGAAGCTCTTTAAATTTTGACCATTTTTTCAACCCGCGACCTGTCGTTTTTTTCTGGGTTTTGAAGTAATCTCCGAAGTTGAAAATTCTTTGGAACAAAGATAATTCTTTCTAATCTCTGCAATTTCTCGATTAATACCCACACCATCGTCATTTTATCAGTCTTTAAGAAAGATCTGAAGCTCTTTAAATTTTGACCATTTTTTCAACCCGCGACCTGTCGTTTTTTCTTGTTTTTAAAGTAACCTCAGGAGCTGAAATGTCTTTGGAAAAAATATAATTCTTTCTAATCTCTGCAATTTCTCGATTAATACCCACCCCATCGTCATTTTATCAGGTTTTAGGAAAGATCTGACGCCCTTTAAATTTTGACAATTTTTTTACCCGTGACCTGTCGTTTTTTTCTGGTTTTTGGCATCACCTCCAGAGCTGAAATTTCATTGAAACAAAGATAATTCTTTCTAATCTCTGCAATTTCTCGATCAATACCCACCCCAATGTCATTTTAACAGGTTTTAGGAAAGATCTGACGCCCTTTAAATTTTGACCATTTTTTCAACCCGCGACCTGTCGTTTTTTTCTGATCTTTGATGTAACCTCCGAAGCTGAAATTTCTTTGGAACAAAGATAATTGTTTCTAATCTCTGCAATTTCTCGATTAATACCCACACCATCGTCATTTTATCAGTCTTTAAGAAAGATCTGAAGCTCTTTAAATTTTGACCAGTTTTTCAACCCGCGACCTGTCGTTTTTCCTTGTTTTTAAAGTAACCTCAGGAGCTGAAATGTCTTTGGAAAAAAGATAATTCTTTCTAATCTCTGCAATTTCTCGATTAATACCCACCCCATCGTCATTTTATCAGGTTTTAGGAAAGATCTGACGCCCTTTAAATTTTGACCATTTTTTCAACCCGCGACCTATCGTTTTTTTCTAGTTTTTGAATTAACCTCCGGAGCTGAAATTTCTTTCGAACAAAGATAATTCTTTCTAATCTCTGCAATTTCTCTATTAATACCCAACCCAATGTCATTTTATCAGGTTTTAGGAAAGATCTGACGCCCTTTAAATTTTGACCATTTTTTTAACCCGCGACCTGTCGTTTTTTTCTGGTTTTTGAATTAACCTCCGGAGCTGAAATTTCTTTGGAACAAAGATAATTCTTTCTAATCTCTGCAATTTCTCGATTGATACCCACCCCATCGTCATTTTATCAGGTTTTAGGAAAGATCTGACGCCCTTTAAATTTTGACCATTTTTTCAACCCGCGACCTGTCGTTTTTTTCTGGTTTTTGAATTAACCTCCGGAGCTGAAATTTCTTTGAAACAAAGATAATTCTTTCTAATCTCTGCAATTTCTCGATTGATACCCACCCCATCGTCATTTTATCAGGTTTTAGGAAAGATCTGACGCCCTTTAAATTTTGACCATTTTTTCAACCTGCGACCTGTCGTTTTTTTTTGGTTTTTGAAGTAAACTCCGAAGATTAAAATTCTTTGGAACAAAGATAATTCTTTCTAATCTCTGCAATTTCTCGATTAATACCCACCCCATCGTCATTTTATCAGTCTTTAAGAAAGATCTGAAGCTCTTTAAATTTTGACCATTTTTTCAACCCGCGACCTGTCGTTTTTTCTTGTTTTTAAAGTAACCTCAGGAGCTGAAATGTCTTTGGAAAAAATATAATTCTTTCTAATCTCTGCAATTTCTCGATTAATACCCACCCCATCGTCATTTTATCAGGTTTTAGGAAAGATCTGACGCCCTTTAAATTTTGACAATTTTTTTACCCGTGACCTGTCGTTTTTTTCTGGTTTTTGGCATCACCTCCAGAGCTGAAATTTCATTGAAACAAAGATAATTCTTTCTAATCTCTGCAATTTCTCGATCAATACCCACCCCAATGTCATTTTAACAGGTTTTAGGAAAGATCTGACGCCCTTTAAATTTTGACCATTTTTTCAACCCGCGACCTGTCGTTTTTTTTCTGATCTTTGATGTAACCTCCGAAGCTGAAATTTCTTTGGAACAAAGATAATTGTTTCTAATCTCTGCAATTTCTCGATTAATACCCACACCATCGTCATTTTATCAGTCTTTAAGAAAGATCTGAAGCTCTTTAAATTTTGACCAGTTTTTCAACCCGCGACCTGTCGTTTTTCCTTGTTTTTAAAGTAACCTCAGGAGCTGAAATGTCTTTGGAAAAAAGATAATTCTTTCTAATCTCTGCAATTTCTCGATTAATACCCACCCCATCGTCATTTTATCAGGTTTTAGGAAAGATCTGACGCCCTTTAAATTTTGACCATTTTTTCAACCCGCGACCTATCGTTTTTTTCTAGTTTTTGAATTAACCTCCGGAGCTGAAATTTCTTTCGAACAAAGATAATTCTTTCTAATCTCTGCAATTTCTCTATTAATACCCAACCCAATGTCATTTTATCAGGTTTTAGGAAAGATCTGACGCCCTTTAAATTTTGACCATTTTTTTAACCCGCGACCTGTCGTTTTTTTCTGGTTTTTGAATTAACCTCCGGAGCTGAAATTTCTTTGGAACAAAGATAATTCTTTCTAATCTCTGCAATTTCTCGATTGATACCCACCCCATCGTCATTTTATCAGGTTTTAGGAAAGATCTGACGCCCTTTAAATTTTGACCATTTTTTCAACCCGCGACCTGTCGTTTTTTTCTGGTTTTTGAATTAACCTCCGGAGCTGAAATTTCTTTGAAACAAAGATAATTCTTTCTAATCTCTGCAATTTCTCGATTGATACCCACCCCATCGTCATTTTATCAGGTTTTAGGAAAGATCTGACGCCCTTTAAATTTTGACCATTTTTTCAACCTGCGACCTGTCGTTTTTTTTTGGTTTTTGAAGTAAACTCCGAAGATTAAAATTCTTTGGAACAAAGATAATTCTTTCTAATCTCTGCAATTTCTCGATTAATACCCACCCCATCGTCATTTTATCAGTCTTTAAGAAAGATCTGAAGCTCTTTAAATTTTGACCATTTTTTCAACCCGCGACCTGTCGTTTTTTTCTGGGTTTTGAAGTAATCTCCGAAGTTGAAAATTCTTTGGAACAAAGATAATTCTTTCTAATCTCTGCAATTTCTCGATTAATACCCACACCATCGTCATTTTATCAGTCTTTAAGAAAGATCTGAAGCTCTTTAAATTTTGACCATTTTTTCAACCCGCGACCTGTCGTTTTTTCTTGTTTTTAAAGTAACCTCAGGAGCTGAAATGTCTTTGGAAAAAATATAATTCTTTCTAATCTCTGCAATTTCTCGATTAATACCCACCCCATCGTCATTTTATCAGGTTTTAGGAAAGATCTGACGCCCTTTAAATTTTGACAATTTTTTTACCCGTGACCTGTCGTTTTTTTCTGGTTTTTGGCATCACCTCCAGAGCTGAAATTTCATTGAAACAAAGATAATTCTTTCTAATCTCTGCAATTTCTCGATCAATACCCACCCCAATGTCATTTTAACAGGTTTTAGGAAAGATCTGACGCCCTTTAAATTTTGACCATTTTTTCAACCCGCGACCTGTCGTTTTTTTCTGATCTTTGATGTAACCTCCGAAGCTGAAATTTCTTTGGAACAAAGATAATTGTTTCTAATCTCTGCAATTTCTCGATTAATACCCACACCATCGTCATTTTATCAGTCTTTAAGAAAGATCTGAAGCTCTTTAAATTTTGACCAGTTTTTCAACCCGCGACCTGTCGTTTTTCCTTGTTTTTAAAGTAACCTCAGGAGCTGAAATGTCTTTGGAAAAAAGATAATTCTTTCTAATCTCTGCAATTTCTCGATTAATACCCACCCCATCGTCATTTTATCAGGTTTTAGGAAAGATCTGACGCCCTTTAAATTTTGACCATTTTTTCAACCCGCGACCTATCGTTTTTTTCTAGTTTTTGAATTAACCTCCGGAGCTGAAATTTCTTTCGAACAAAGATAATTCTTTCTAATCTCTGCAATTTCTCGATTAATACCCAACCCAATGTCATTTTATCAGGTTTTAGGAAAGATCTGACGCCCTTTAAATTTTGACCATTTTTTCAACCCGCGACCTGTCATTTTTTTCTGGTTTTTAACGTAACCTCAGGAGCTGAAATTTCTTTGCAACTAAGATAATTCTTTCTAATCTCTGAAATTTCTCGATTAATACCCACCCCATCGTCATTTTATCAGGTTTGAGGAAAGATCTGACGCCCTTTAAATTTTGACCATTTTTTCAACCCGCGACCTGTCGTTTTTTTCTTGTTTTTAACGTAACCTTAGGAGCTGAAATGTCATTGGAAAAAAGATAATTCTTTCTAATCTCTGCAATTTCTCGATTAATACCCACCCCATCGTCATTTTATCAGGTATTAGGAAAGATCTGACGCCCTTTAAAATTTGACAATTTTCTTCAACCCGCGACCTGTCGTTTTTTTCTGGTTTTTGAAGTAATCTCCGAAGCTGAAAATTCTTTGGAACAAAGATAATTCTTTCTAATCTCTGCAATTTCTCGATTAATACCCACACCATCGTCATTTTATCAGTCTTTAAGAAAGATCTAAAGCTCTTTAAATTTTGACCATTTTTTCAACCCGCGACCTGTCGTTTTTTTCTTGTTTTTAACGTAACCTCAGTAGCTGAAATGTCTTTGGAAAAAAGATAATTCTTTCTAATCTCTGCAATTTCTCGATTAATACCCACCCCGTCGTCATTTTATCAGGTTTTAGGAAAGATCTGACGCCCTTTAAATTTTGACCATTTTTTCAACCCGCGACCTGTCGTTTTTTTCTGGTTTTTGGCATCACCTCCGGAGCTGAAATTTCTTTGAAACAAAGATAATTCTTTCTAATCTCTGCAATTTCTAGATCAATACCCAACCCAATGTCATTTTATCAGGTTTTAGGAAAGATCTGACGCCCTTTAAATTTTGACCATTTTTTCAACCCGCGACCTGTCGTTTTTTTCTGATCTTTGATGTAACCTCCGAAGCTGAAATTTCTTTGGAACAAAGATAATTGTTTCTAATCTCTGCAATTTCTCGATTAATACCCACCCCATCATCATTTTATCAGGTATTAGGAAAGATCTGACGCCCTTTAAATTTTGACCATTTTTTCAACCCGCGACCTGTCGTTTTTTTCTGATCTTTGATGTAACCTCCGAAGCTGAAATTTCTTTGGAACAAAGATAATTGTTTCTAATCTCTGCAATTTCTCGATTAATACCCACCCCATCATCATTTTATCAGGTTTTAGGAAAGATCTGACGCCATTTAAATTTTGACCATTTTTTCAACCCGCGACCTGTCGTTTTTTTCTGGTTTTTGAATTAACCTCCGGAGCTGAAATTTCTTTGAAACAAAGATAATTCTTTCTAATCTCTGCAATTTCTCGATCAATACCCACCCCAATGTCATTTTATCAGGTTTTAGGAAAGATCTGACGCCCTTTAAATTTTGACCATTTTTTCAACCCGCGACCTGTCGTTTTTTTCTTGTTTTTAACGTAACCTCAGGAGCTGAAATGTCATTGGAAAAAAGATAATTCTTTCTAATCTCTGCAATTTCTCGATTAATACCCACCCCATCGTCATTTTATCATGTTTTAGGAAAGATCTGACGCCCTTTAAATTTTGACCATTTTTTCAACCCGCGACCTGTCGTTTTTTTCTGGTTTTTGAATTAACCTCCGGAGCTGAAATTTCTTTGGAACAAAGATAATTCTTTCTAATTTCTGCAATTCCTCGATTGATACCCACCCCATCGTCATATTATCAGGTTTTAGGAAAGATCTGACGCCCTTTAAATTTTGACCATTTTTTCAACCCGCGACCTGTCGTTTTTTTCTGGTTTTTGGCATCACCTCCGGAGCTGAAATTTCTTTGAAACAAAGATAATTCTCTCTAATCTCTGCAATTTCTCCATCAATACCCACCCCAATGTCATTTTATCAGGTTTTAGGAAAGATCTGACGCCCTTTAAATTTTGACCATTTTTTCAACCCGCGACCTGTCGTTTTTTTCTGGTTTTTGAAGTAACCTCCGAAGCTGAAAATTCTTTGGAACAAAGATAATTCTTTCTAATCTCTGCAATTTCTCGATTAATACCCACACCATCGTCATTTTATCAGTCTTTAAGAAAGATCTGAAGCTCTTTAAATTTTGACCATTTTTTCAACCCGCGACCTGTCGTTTTTTTCTTATTTTTAACGTAACCTCAGGAGCTGAAATGTCATTGGAAAAAAGATAATTCTTTCTAATCTCTGCAATTTCTCGATTAATACCCACCCCATCGTCATTTTATCAGGTTTTAGGAAAGATCTGACGCCCTTTAAATTTTGACAATTTTCTTCAACCCGCGACCTGTCGTTTTTTTCTGGTTTTTGGCATCACCTCCGGAGCTGAAATTTCTTTGAAACAAAGATAATTCTTTCTAATCTCTGCAATTTCTCGATCAATACCCACCCCAATGTCATTTTATTAGGTTTTAGGAAAGATCTGACGCCCTTTAAATTTTGACCATTTTTTCAATCCGCGACCTGTCGTTTTTTTCTTGTTTTTAACGTAACCTCAGGAGCTGAAATGTCTTTGGAAAAAAGATAATTCTTTCTAATCTCTGCAATTTCTCGATTAATACCCACCCCATCGTCATTTTATCAGGTTTTAGGAAAGATCTGACGCCCTTTAAATTTTGACCATTTTTTCAACCCGCGACCTGTCGTTTTTTTCTGGTTTTTGGAGTAACCTCCGAATATTAAAATTCTTTGGAACAAAGATAATTCTTTCTAATCTCTGCAATTTCTCGATTGATACCCACCCCATCGTCATTTTATCAGGTTTTAGGAAAGATCTGACGCCCTTTAAATTTTGACCATTTTTTCAACCCGCGACCTGTTGTTTTTTTCTGGTTTTTGGCATCACCTCTGGAGCTGAAATTTCTTTGAAACAAAGATAATTCTTTCTAATCTCTGCAATTTCTCGATTAATACCCACACCATCGTCATTTTATCAGTCTTTAAGAAAGATCTGACGCCCTTTAAATTTTGACCATTTTTTTTACCCGTGACCTGTCGTTTTTTTCTGGTTTTTGGCATCACCTCCGGAGCTGAAATTTCATTGAAACAAAGATAATTCTTTCTAATCTCTGCAATTTCTCCGTCAATACCCACCCCAATGTCATTTTAACAGGTTTTAGGAAAGATCTGACGCCCTTTAAATTTTGACCATTTTTTCAACCCGCGACCTGTCGTTTTTTTCTGATCTTTGATGTAACCTCCGAAGCTGAAATTTCTTTGGAACAAAGATAATTCTTTCTAATCTCTGCAATTTCTCGATTAATACCCACCCCATCATCATTTTATCAGGTATTAGGAAAGATCTGACGCCCTTTAAATTTTGACCATTTTTTCAACCCGCGACCTGTCGTTTTTTTCTGGTTTTTGAAGTAACCTCCGAAGCTGAAAATTCTTTGGAACAAAGATAATTCTTTCTAATCTCTGCAATTTCTCGATTAATACCCACACCATCGTCATTTTATCAGTCTTTAAGAAAGATCTGACGCCCTTTAAATTTTGACCATTTTTTCAGCCCGCGACCTGTCGTTTTTTTCTGGTTTTTGAATTAACCTCCGGAGCTGAAATTTCTTTCGAACAAAGATAATTCTTTCTAATCTCTGAAATTTCTCGATTAATACCCACCCCATTGTCATTTGATCAGGCTTTGGGGAAGATCTGACGCCCTTTAAATTTTGACCATTTTTTCAACCCGCGACCTGTCGTTTTTTTCTGGTTTTTGAATTAACCTCAGGAGCTGAAATTTCTTTGAAACAAAGATAATTCTTTCTAATCTCTGCAATTTCTCGATCAATACCCACCCCAATGTCATTTTATCAGGTTTTAGGAAAGATCTGACGCCCTTTAAATTTTGACCATTTTTTCAACCCGCGACCTGTCGTTTTTTTCTGGTTTTTGAATTAACCTCCGGAGCTGAAATTTCTTTGAAACAAAGATAATTCTTTCTAATCTCTGCAATTTCTCGATTAATACCCACCCCGTTGTCATTTTATCAGGTTTTAGGAAAGATCTGACGCCCTTTAAATTTTGACCATTTTTTCAACCCGCGACCTGTCGTTTTTTTCTGGTTTTTGAAGTAAACTCCGAAGATTAAAATTCTTTGGAACAAAGATAATTCTTTCTAATCTCTGCAATTTCTCGATTAATACCCACCCCATCGTCATTTTATCAGTCTTTAAGAAAGATCTGAAGCTCTTTAAATTTTGACCATTTTTTCAACCCGCGACCTGTCGTTTTTTTCTGGGTTTTGAAGTAATCTCCGAAGTTGAAAATTCTTTGGAACAAAGATAATTCTTTCTAATCTCTGCAATTTCTCGATTAATACCCACACCATCGTCATTTTATCAGTCTTTAAGAAAGATCTGAAGCTCTTTAAATTTTGACCATTTTTTCAACCCGCGACCTGTCGTTTTTTCTTGTTTTTAAAGTAACCTCAGGAGCTGAAATGTCTTTGGAAAAAATATAATTCTTTCTAATCTCTGCAATTTCTCGATTAATACCCACCCCATCGTCATTTTATCAGGTTTTAGGAAAGATCTGACGCCCTTTAAATTTTGACAATTTTTTTACCCGTGACCTGTCGTTTTTTTCTGGTTTTTGGCATCACCTCCAGAGCTGAAATTTCATTGAAACAAAGATAATTCTTTCTAATCTCTGCAATTTCTCGATCAATACCCACCCCAATGTCATTTTAACAGGTTTTAGGAAAGATCTGACGCCCTTTAAATTTTGACCATTTTTTCAACCCGCGACCTGTCGTTTTTTTCTGATCTTTGATGTAACCTCCGAAGCTGAAATTTCTTTGGAACAAAGATAATTGTTTGTAATCTCTGCAATTTCTCGATTAATACCCACACCATCGTCATTTTATCAGTCTTTAAGAAAGATCTGAAGCTCTTTAAATTTTGACCAGTTTTTCAACCCGCGACCTGTCGTTTTTCCTTGTTTTTAAAGTAACCTCAGGAGCTGAAATGTCTTTGGAAAAAAGATAATTCTTTCTAATCTCTGCAATTTCTCGATTAATACCCACCCCATCGTCATTTTATCAGGTTTTAGGAAAGATCTGACGCCCTTTAAATTTTGACCATTTTTTCAACCCGCGACCTATCGTTTTTTTCTAGTTTTTGAATTAACCTCCGGAGCTGAAATTTCTTTCGAACAAAGATAATTCTTTCTAATCTCTGCAATTTCTCGATTAATACCCAACCCAATGTCATTTTATCAGGTTTTAGGAAAGATCTGACGCCCTTTAAATTTTGACCATTTTTTCAACCCGCGACCTGTCATTTTTTTCTGGTTTTTAACGTAACCTCAGGAGCTGAAATTTCTTTGCAACTAAGATAATTCTTTCTAATCTCTGAAATTTCTCGATTAATACCCACCCCATCGTCATTTTATCAGGTTTGAGGAAAGATCTGACGCCCTTTAAATTTTGACCATTTTTTCAACCCGCGACCTGTCGTTTTTTTCTTGTTTTTAACGTAACCTTAGGAGCTGAAATGTCATTGGAAAAAAGATAATTCTTTCTAATCTCTGCAATTTCTCGATTAATACCCACCCCATCGTCATTTTATCAGGTTTTAGGAAAGATCTGACGCCCTTTAAAATTTGACAATTTTCTTCAACCCGCGACCTGTCGTTTTTTTCTGGTTTTTGAAGTAATCTCCGAAGCTGAAAATTCTTTGGAACAAAGATAATTCTTTCTAATCTCTGCAATTTCTCGATTAATACCCACACCATCGTCATTTTATCAGTCTTTAAGAAAGATCTAAAGCTCTTTAAATTTTGACCATTTTTTCAACCCGCGACCTGTCGTTTTTTTCTTGTTTTTAACGTAACCTCAGTAGCTGAAATGTCTTTGGAAAAAAGATAATTCTTTCTAATCTCTGCAATTTCTCGATTAATACCCACCCCGTCGTCATTTTATCAGGTTTTAGGAAAGATCTGACGCCCTTTAAATTTTGACCATTTTTTCAACCCGCGACCTGTCGTTTTTTTCTGGTTTTTGGCATCATCTCCGGAGCTGAAATTTCTTTGAAACAAAGATAATTCTTTCTAATCTCTGCAATTTCTAGATCAATACCCAACCCAATGTCATTTTATCAGGTTTTAGGAAAGATCTGACGCCCTTTAAATTTTGACCATTTTTTCAACCCGCGACCTGTCGTTTTTTTCTGATCTTTGATGTAACCTCCGAAGCTGAAATTTCTTTGGAACAAAGATAATTGTTTCTAATCTCTGCAATTTCTCGATTAATACCCACCCCATCATCATTTTATCAGGTATTAGGAAAGATCTGACGCCCTTTAAATTTTGACCATTTTTTCAACCCGCGACCTGTCGTTTTTTTCTGATCTTTGATGTAACCTCCGAAGCTGAAATTTCTTTGGAACAAAGATAATTGTTTCTAATCTCTGCAATTTCTCGATTAATACCCACCCCATCATCATTTTATCAGGTATTAGGAAAGATCTGACGCCATTTAAATTTTGACCATTTTTTCAACCCGCGACCTGTCGTTTTTTTCTGGTTTTTGAATTAACCTCCGGAGCTGAAATTTCTTTGGAACAAAGATAATTCTTTCTAATCTCTGCAATTTCTCGATTGATACCCACCCCATCGTCATTTTATCAGGTTTTAGGAAAGATCTGACGCCCTTTAAATTTTGACCATTTTTTCAACCCGCAACCTGCCGTTTTTTCTGGTTTTTGAATTAACCTCCGGAGATGAAATTTCTTTGAAACAAAGATAATTCTTTCTAATCTCTGCAATTTCTCGATCAATACCCACCCCAATGTCATTTTATCAGGTTTTAGGAAAGATCTGACGCCCTTTAAATTTTGACCATTTTTTCAACCCGCGACATGTCGTTTTTTTCTGGTTTTTGAATTAACCTCCGGAGCTGAAATTTCTTTGGAACAAAGATAATTCTTTCTAATCTCTGCAATTTCTCGATTGATACCCACCCCATCGTCATTTTATCAGGTTTTAGGAAAGATCTGACGCCCTTTAAATTTTGACCATTTTTTCAACCCGCGACCTGTCGTTTTTTTCTGGTTTTTGAATTAACCTCCGGAGCTGAAATTTCTTTGAAACAAAGATAATTCTTTCTAATCTCTGCAATTTCTCGATCAATACCCACCCCAATGTCATTTTATCAGGTTTTAGGAAAGATCTGACGCCCTTTAAATTTTGACCATTTTTTCAACCCGCGACCTGTCGTTTTTTTCTGGTTTTTGAATTAACCTCCGGAGCTGAAATTTCTTTGGAACAAAGATAATTCTTTCTAATCTCTGCAATTTCTCGATTGATACCCACCCCATCGTCATTTTATCAGGTTTTAGGAAAGATCTGACGCCCTTTAAATTTTGACCATTTTTTCAACCCGCGACCTGTCGTTTTTTTCTGGTTTTTGAAGTAAACTCAGAAGATTAAAATTCTTTGGAACAAAGATAATTCTTTCTAATCTCTGCAATTTCTCGATTAATACCCACACCATCGTCATTTTATCAGTCTTTAAGAAAGATCTGAAGCTCTTTAAATTTTGACCATTTTTTCAACCCGCGACCTGTCGTTTTTTTCTGGTTTTTGAAGTAATCTCCGAAGCTGAAAATTCTTTGGAACAAAGATAATTCTTTCTAATCTCTGCAATTTCTCGATTAATACCCACACCATCGTCATTTTATCAGTCTTTAAGAAAGATCTAAAGCTCTTTAAATTTTGACCATTTTTTCAACCCGCGACCTGTCGTTTTTTTCTTGTTTTTAACGTAACCTCAGTAGCTGAAATGTCTTTGGAAAAAAGATAATTCTTTCTAATCTCTGCAATTTCTCGATTAATACCCACCCCGTCGTCATTTTATCAGGTTTTAGGAAAGATCTGACGCCCTTTAAATTTTGACCATTTTTTCAACCCGCGACCTGTCGTTTTTTTCTGGTTTTTGGCATCACCTCCGGAGCTGAAATTTCTTTGAAACAAAGATAATTCTTTCTAATCTCTGCAATTTCTAGATCAATACCCAACCCAATGTCATTTTATCAGGTTTTAGGAAAGATCTGACGCCCTTTAAATTTTGACCATTTTTTCAACCCGCGACCTGTCGTTTTTTTCTGATCTTTGATGTAACCTCCGAAGCTGAAATTTCCTTGGAACAAAGATAATTCTTTCTAATCTCTGCAATTTCTCGATTGATACCCACCCCATCGTCATTTTATCAGGTTTTAGGAAAGATCTGACGCCCTTTAAATTTTGACCATTTTTTCAACCCGCGACCTGTCGTTTTTTTCTGGTTTTTGAAGTAAACTCAGAAGATTAAAATTCTTTGGAACAAAGATAATTCTTTCTAATCTCTGCAATTTCTCGATTAATACCCACACCATCGTCATTTTATCAGTCTTTAAGAAAGATCTGAAGCTCTTTAAATTTTGACCATTTTTTCAACCCGCGACCTGTCGTTTTTTTCTGGTTTTTGAAGTAATCTCCGAAGCTGAAAATTCTTTGGAACAAAGATAATTCTTTCTGATCTCTGCAATTTCTCGATTAATACCCACACCATCGTCATTTTATCAGTCTTTAAGAAAGATCTAAAGCTCTTTAAATTTTGACCATTTTTTCAACCCGCGACCTGTCGTTTTTTTCTTGTTTTTAACGTAACCTCAGTAGCTGAAATGTCTTTGGAAAAAAGATAATTCTTTCTAATCTCTGCAATTTCTCGATTAATACCCACCCCGTCGTCATTTTATCAGGTTTTAGGAAAGATCTGACGCCCTTTAAATTTTGACCATTTTTTCAACCCGCGACCTGTCGTTTTTTTCTGGTTTTTGGCATCACCTCCGGAGCTGAAATTTCTTTGAAACAAAGATAATTCTTTCTAATCTCTGCAATTTCTAGATCAATACCCAACCCAATGTCATTTTATCAGGTTTTAGGAAAGATCTGACGCCCTTTAAATTTTGACCATTTTTTCAACCCGCGACCTGTCGTTTTTTTCTGGTTTTTAACGTAACCTCAGGAGCTGAAATTTCTTTGCAACTAAGATAATTCTTTCTAATCTCTGAAATTTCTCAATCAATACCCACCCCATCGTCATTTTATCAGGTTTGAGGAAAGATCTGACGCCCTTTAAATTTTGACCATTTTTTCAACCCGCGACCTGTCGTTTTTTTCTTATTTTTAACGTAACCTCAGGAGCTGAAATGTCATTGGAAAAAAGATAATTCTTTCTAATCTCTGCAATTTCTCGATTAATACCCACCCCATCGTCATTTTATCATGTTTTAGGAAAGATCTGACGCACTTTAAATTTTGACCATTTTTTCAACCCGCGACCTGTCGTTTTTTTCTGGTTTTTGAAGTAAACTCAGAAGATTAAAATTCTTTGGAACAAAGATAATTCTTTCTAATCTCTGCAATTTCTCGATTAATACCCACACCATCGTCATTTTATCAGTCTTTAAGAAAGATCTGAAGCTCTTTAAATTTTGACCATTTTTTCAACCCGCGACCTGTCGTTTTTTTCTGGTTTTTGAAGTAATCTCCGAAGCTGAAAATTCTTTGGAACAAAGATAATTCTTTCTAATCTCTGCAATTTCTCGATTAATACCCACACCATCGTCATTTTATCAGTCTTTAAGAAAGATCTAAAGCTCTTTAAATTTTGACCATTTTTTCAACCCGCGACCTGTCGTTTTTTTCTTGTTTTTAACGTAACCTCAGTAGCTGAAATGTCTTTGGAAAAAAGATAATTCTTTCTAATCTCTGCAATTTCTCGATTAATACCCACCCCGTCGTCATTTTATCAGGTTTTAGGAAAGATCTGACGCCCTTTAAATTTTGACCATTTTTTCAACCCGCGACCTGTCGTTTTTTTCTGGTTTTTGGCATCACCTCCGGAGCTGAAATTTCTTTGAAACAAAGATAATTCTTTCTAATCTCTGCAATTTCTAGATCAATACCCAACCCAATGTCATTTTATCAGGTTTTAGGAAAGATCTGACGCCCTTTAAATTTTGACCATTTTTTCAACCCGCGACCTGTCGTTTTTTTCTGATCTTTGATGTAACCTCCGAAGCTGAAATTTCCTTGGAACAAAGATAATTCTTTCTAATCTCTGCAATTTCTCGATTGATACCCACCCCATCGTCATTTTATCAGGTTTTAGGAAAGATCTGACGCCCTTTAAATTTTGACCATTTTTTCAACCCGCGACCTGTCGTTTTTTTCTGGTTTTTGAAGTAAACTCAGAAGATTAAAATTCTTTGGAACAAAGATAATTCTTTCTAATCTCTGCAATTTCTCGATTAATACCCACACCATCGTCATTTTATCAGTCTTTAAGAAAGATCTGAAGCTCTTTAAATTTTGACCATTTTTTCAACCCGCGACCTGTCGTTTTTTTCTGGTTTTTGAAGTAATCTCCGAAGCTGAAAATTCTTTGGAACAAAGATAATTCTTTCTGATCTCTGCAATTTCTCGATTAATACCCACACCATCGTCATTTTATCAGTCTTTAAGAAAGATCTAAAGCTCTTTAAATTTTGACCATTTTTTCAACCCGCGACCTGTCGTTTTTTTCTTGTTTTTAACGTAACCTCAGTAGCTGAAATGTCTTTGGAAAAAAGATAATTCTTTCTAATCTCTGCAATTTCTCGATTAATACCCACCCCGTCGTCATTTTATCAGGTTTTAGGAAAGATCTGACGCCCTTTAAATTTTGACCATTTTTTCAACCCGCGACCTGTCGTTTTTTTCTGGTTTTTGGCATCACCTCCGGAGCTGAAATTTCTTTGAAACAAAGATAATTCTTTCTAATCTCTGCAATTTCTAGATCAATACCCAACCCAATGTCATTTTATCAGGTTTTAGGAAAGATCTGACGCCCTTTAAATTTTGACCATTTTTTCAACCCGCGACCTGTCGTTTTTTTCTGGTTTTTAACGTAACCTCAGGAGCTGAAATTTCTTTGCAACTAAGATAATTCTTTCTAATCTCTGAAATTTCTCAATCAATACCCACCCCATCGTCATTTTATCAGGTTTGAGGAAAGATCTGACGCCCTTTAAATTTTGACCATTTTTTCAACCCGCGACCTGTCGTTTTTTTCTTATTTTTAACGTAACCTCAGGAGCTGAAATGTCATTGGAAAAAAGATAATTCTTTCTAATCTCTGCAATTTCTCGATTAATACCCACCCCATCGTCATTTTATCATGTTTTAGGAAAGATCTGACGCACTTTAAATTTTGACCATTTTTTCAACCCGCGACCTGTCGTTTTTTTCTGGTTTTTGGCATCACCTCCGGAGCTGAAATTTCTTTGAAACAAAGATAATTCTTTCTAATCTCTGCAATTTCTCGATCAATACCCACCCCAATGTCATTTTATCAGGTTTTAGGAAAGATCTGACGCCCTTTAAATTTTGACCATTTTTTCAACCTGCGACCTGTCATTTTTTTCTGGTTTTTGAAGGAACCTCCGAAGATTAAAATTCTTTGGAACAAAGATAATTCTTTCTAATCTCTGCAATTTCTCGATTAATACCCACACCATCGTCATTTTATCAGTCTTTAAAAAAGATCTGACGCCCTTTAAATTTTGACCATTTTTTTTACCCGTGACCTGTCGTTTTTTTCTGGTTTTTGGCATCACCTCCGGAGCTGAAATTTCTTTGAAACAAAGATAATTCTTTCTAATCTCTGCAATTTCTCGATCAATACCCACCCCAATGTCATTTTAACAGGTTTTAGGAAAGATCTGACGCCCTTTAAATTTTGACCATTTTTTCAACCCGCGACCTGTCGTTTTTTTCTGATCTTTGATGTAACCTCCGAAGCTGAAATTTCTTTGGAACAAAGATAATTGTTTCTAATCTCTGCAATTTCTCGATTAATACCATACCCCATCATCATTTTATCAGGTATTAGGAAAGATCTGACGCCCTTTAAATTTTGACCATTTTTTCAACCCGCAACCTGTCGTTTTTTTCTGGTTTTTGAATTAACCTCCGGAGCTGAAATTTCTTTGAAACAAAGATAATTCTTTCTAATCTCTGCAATTTCTCGATCAATACCCACCCCAATGTCATTTTATCAGGTTTTAGGAAAGATCTGACGCCCTTTAAATTTTGACCATTTTTTCAACCCGCGACCTGTCGTTTTTTTCTGGTTTTTGAAGTAAACTCCGAAGATTAAAATTCTTTGAAACAAAGATAATTCTTTCTAATCACTGCAATTTCTCGATTAATACCCACACCATCGTCATTTTATCAGTCTTTAAGAAAGATCTAAAGCTCTTTAAATTTTGACCATTTTTTCAACCCGCGACCTGTCGTTTTTTTCTGGTTTTTGAAGTAATCTCCGAAGCTGAAAATTCTTTGGAACAAAGATAATTCTTTCTAATCTCTGCAATTTCTCGATTAATACCCACCCCGTCGTCATTTTATCAGGTTTTAGGAAAGATCTGACGCCCTTTAAATTTTGACCATTTTTTCAACCCGCGACCTGTCGTTTTTTTCTGGTTTTTGGCATCACCTCCGGAGCTGAAATTTCTTTGAAACAAAGATAATTCTTTCTAATCTCTGCAATTTCTAGATCAATACCCAACCCAATGTCATTTTATCAGGTTTTAGGAAAGATCTGACGCCCTTTAAATTTTGACCATTTTTTCAACCCGCGACCTGTCGTTTTTTTCTGTTTTTTAACGTAACCTCAGGAGCTGAAATTTCTTTGCAACTAAGATAATTCTTTCTAATCTCTGCAATTTCTCGATCAATACCCACCCCATCGTCATTTTATCAGGTTTGAGGAAAGATCTGACGCCCTTTAAACTTTGACCATTTTTTCAACCCGCGACCTGTCGTTTTTTTCTTGTTTTTAACGTAACCTCAGGAGCTGAAATGTCATTGGAAAAAAGATAATTCTTTCTAATCTCTGCAATTTCTCGATTAATACCCACCCCATCGTCATTTTATCATGTTTTAGGAAAGATCTGACGCCCTTTAAATTTTGACCATTTTTTCAACCCGCGACCTGTCGTTTTTTTCTGGTTTTTGGCATCACCTCCGGAGCTGAAATTTCTTTGAAACAAAGATAATTCTTTCTAATCTCTGCAATTTCTCGATCAATACCCACCCCAATGTCATTTTATCAGGTTTGAGGAAAGATCTGACGCCCTTTAAATTTTGACCATTTTTTCAACCCGCGACCTGTCATTTTTTTCTGGTTTTTGAAGGAACCTCCGAAGATTAAAATTCTTTGGAACAAAGATAATTCTTTCTAATCTCTGCAATTTCTCGATTAATACCCACACCATCGTCATTTTATCAGTCTTTAAGAAAGATCTGACGCCCTTTAAATTTTGACCATTTTTTTTACCCGTGACCTGTCGTTTTTTTCTGGTTTTTGGCATCACCTCCGGAGCTGAAATTTCTTTGAAACAAAGATAATTCTTTCTAATCTCTGCAATTTCTCGATCAATACCCACCCCAATGTCATTTTAACAGGTTTTAGGAAAGATCTGACGCCCTTTAAATTTTGACCATTTTTTCAACCCGCGAACTGTCGTTTTTTTCTGATCTTTGATGTAACCTCCGAAGCTGAAATTTCTTTGGAACAAAGATAATTGTTTCTAATCTCTGCAATTTCTCGATTAATACCCACCCCATCATCATTTTATCAGGTATTAGGAAAGATCTGACGCCCTTTAAATTTTGACCATTTTTTCAACCCGCGACCTGTCGTTTTTTTCTGATCTTTGATGTAACCTCCGAAGCTGAAATTTCTTTGGAACAAAGATAATTGTTTCTAATCTCTGCAATTTCTCGATTAATACCCACCCCATCATCATTTTATCAGGTATTAGGAAAGATCTGACGCCATTTAAATTTTGACCATTTTTTCAACCCGCGACCTGTCGTTTTTTTCTGGTTTTTGAATTAACCTCCGGAGCTGAAATTTCTTTGGAACAAAGATAATTCTTTCTAATCTCTGCAATTTCTCGATTGATACCCACCCCATCGTCATTTTATCAGGTTTTAGGAAAGATCTGACGCCCTTTAAATTTTGACCATTTTTTCAACCCGCAACCTGCCGTTTTTTCTGGTTTTTGAATTAACCTCCGGAGATGAAATTTCTTTGAAACAAAGATAATTCTTTCTAATCTCTGCAATTTCTCGATCAATACCCACCCCAATGTCATTTTATCAGGTTTTAGGAAAGATCTGACGCCCTTTAAATTTTGACCATTTTTTCAACCCGCGACATGTCGTTTTTTTCTGGTTTTTGAATTAACCTCCGGAGCTGAAATTTCTTTGGAACAAAGATAATTCTTTCTAATCTCTGCAATTTCTCGATTGATACCCACCCCATCGTCATTTTATCAGGTTTTAGGAAAGATCTGACGCCCTTTAAATTTTGACCATTTTTTCAACCCGCGACCTGTCGTTTTTTTCTGGTTTTTGAATTAACCTCCGGAGCTGAAATTTCTTTGAAACAAAGATAATTCTTTCTAATCTCTGCAATTTCTCGATCAATACCCACCCCAATGTCATTTTATCAGGTTTTAGGAAAGATCTGACGCCCTTTAAATTTTGACCATTTTTTCAACCCGCGACCTGTCGTTTTTTTCTGGTTTTTGAATTAACCTCCGGAGCTGAAATTTCTTTGGAACAAAGATAATTCTTTCTAATCTCTGCAATTTCTCGATTGATACCCACCCCATCGTCATTTTATCAGGTTTTAGGAAAGATCTGACGCCCTTTAAATTTTGACCATTTTTTCAACCCGCGACCTGTCGTTTTTTTCTGGTTTTTGAAGTAAACTCAGAAGATTAAAATTCTTTGGAACAAAGATAATTCTTTCTAATCTCTGCAATTTCTCGATTAATACCCACACCATCGTCATTTTATCAGTCTTTAAGAAAGATCTGAAGCTCTTTAAATTTTGACCATTTTTTCAACCCGCGACCTGTCGTTTTTTTCTGGTTTTTGAAGTAATCTCCGAAGCTGAAAATTCTTTGGAACAAAGATAATTCTTTCTAATCTCTGCAATTTCTCGATTAATACCCACACCATCGTCATTTTATCAGTCTTTAAGAAAGATCTAAAGCTCTTTAAATTTTGACCATTTTTTCAACCCGCGACCTGTCGTTTTTTTCTTGTTTTTAACGTAACCTCAGTAGCTGAAATGTCTTTGGAAAAAAGATAATTCTTTCTAATCTCTGCAATTTCTCGATTAATACCCACCCCGTCGTCATTTTATCAGGTTTTAGGAAAGATCTGACGCCCTTTAAATTTTGACCATTTTTTCAACCCGCGACCTGTCGTTTTTTTCTGGTTTTTGGCATCACCTCCGGAGCTGAAATTTCTTTGAAACAAAGATAATTCTTTCTAATCTCTGCAATTTCTAGATCAATACCCAACCCAATGTCATTTTATCAGGTTTTAGGAAAGATCTGACGCCCTTTAAATTTTGACCATTTTTTCAACCCGCGACCTGTCGTTTTTTTCTGATCTTTGATGTAACCTCCGAAGCTGAAATTTCCTTGGAACAAAGATAATTCTTTCTAATCTCTGCAATTTCTCGATTGATACCCACCCCATCGTCATTTTATCAGGTTTTAGGAAAGATCTGACGCCCTTTAAATTTTGACCATTTTTTCAACCCGCGACCTGTCGTTTTTTTCTGGTTTTTGAAGTAAACTCAGAAGATTAAAATTCTTTGGAACAAAGATAATTCTTTCTAATCTCTGCAATTTCTCGATTAATACCCACACCATCGTCATTTTATCAGTCTTTAAGAAAGATCTGAAGCTCTTTAAATTTTGACCATTTTTTCAACCCGCGACCTGTCGTTTTTTTCTGGTTTTTGAAGTAATCTCCGAAGCTGAAAATTCTTTGGAACAAAGATAATTCTTTCTGATCTCTGCAATTTCTCGATTAATACCCACACCATCGTCATTTTATCAGTCTTTAAGAAAGATCTAAAGCTCTTTAAATTTTGACCATTTTTTCAACCCGCGACCTGTCGTTTTTTTCTTGTTTTTAACGTAACCTCAGTAGCTGAAATGTCTTTGGAAAAAAGATAATTCTTTCTAATCTCTGCAATTTCTCGATTAATACCCACCCCGTCGTCATTTTATCAGGTTTTAGGAAAGATCTGACGCCCTTTAAATTTTGACCATTTTTTCAACCCGCGACCTGTCGTTTTTTTCTGGTTTTTGGCATCACCTCCGGAGCTGAAATTTCTTTGAAACAAAGATAATTCTTTCTAATCTCTGCAATTTCTAGATCAATACCCAACCCAATGTCATTTTATCAGGTTTTAGGAAAGATCTGACGCCCTTTAAATTTTGACCATTTTTTCAACCCGCGACCTGTCGTTTTTTTCTGGTTTTTAACGTAACCTCAGGAGCTGAAATTTCTTTGCAACTAAGATAATTCTTTCTAATCTCTGAAATTTCTCAATCAATACCCACCCCATCGTCATTTTATCAGGTTTGAGGAAAGATCTGACGCCCTTTAAATTTTGACCATTTTTTCAACCCGCGACCTGTCGTTTTTTTCTTATTTTTAACGTAACCTCAGGAGCTGAAATGTCATTGGAAAAAAGATAATTCTTTCTAATCTCTGCAATTTCTCGATTAATACCCACCCCATCGTCATTTTATCATGTTTTAGGAAAGATCTGACGCACTTTAAATTTTGACCATTTTTTCAACCCGCGACCTGTCGTTTTTTTCTGGTTTTTGAAGTAAACTCAGAAGATTAAAATTCTTTGGAACAAAGATAATTCTTTCTAATCTCTGCAATTTCTCGATTAATACCCACACCATCGTCATTTTATCAGTCTTTAAGAAAGATCTGAAGCTCTTTAAATTTTGACCATTTTTTCAACCCGCGACCTGTCGTTTTTTTCTGGTTTTTGAAGTAATCTCCGAAGCTGAAAATTCTTTGGAACAAAGATAATTCTTTCTAATCTCTGCAATTTCTCGATTAATACCCACACCATCGTCATTTTATCAGTCTTTAAGAAAGATCTAAAGCTCTTTAAATTTTGACCATTTTTTCAACCCGCGACCTGTCGTTTTTTTCTTGTTTTTAACGTAACCTCAGTAGCTGAAATGTCTTTGGAAAAAAGATAATTCTTTCTAATCTCTGCAATTTCTCGATTAATACCCACCCCGTCGTCATTTTATCAGGTTTTAGGAAAGATCTGACGCCCTTTAAATTTTGACCATTTTTTCAACCCGCGACCTGTCGTTTTTTTCTGGTTTTTGGCATCACCTCCGGAGCTGAAATTTCTTTGAAACAAAGATAATTCTTTCTAATCTCTGCAATTTCTAGATCAATACCCAACCCAATGTCATTTTATCAGGTTTTAGGAAAGATCTGACGCCCTTTAAATTTTGACCATTTTTTCAACCCGCGACCTGTCGTTTTTTTCTGATCTTTGATGTAACCTCCGAAGCTGAAATTTCCTTGGAACAAAGATAATTCTTTCTAATCTCTGCAATTTCTCGATTGATACCCACCCCATCGTCATTTTATCAGGTTTTAGGAAAGATCTGACGCCCTTTAAATTTTGACCATTTTTTCAACCCGCGACCTGTCGTTTTTTTCTGGTTTTTGAAGTAAACTCAGAAGATTAAAATTCTTTGGAACAAAGATAATTCTTTCTAATCTCTGCAATTTCTCGATTAATACCCACACCATCGTCATTTTATCAGTCTTTAAGAAAGATCTGAAGCTCTTTAAATTTTGACCATTTTTTCAACCCGCGACCTGTCGTTTTTTTCTGGTTTTTGAAGTAATCTCCGAAGCTGAAAATTCTTTGGAACAAAGATAATTCTTTCTGATCTCTGCAATTTCTCGATTAATACCCACACCATCGTCATTTTATCAGTCTTTAAGAAAGATCTAAAGCTCTTTAAATTTTGACCATTTTTTCAACCCGCGACCTGTCGTTTTTTTCTTGTTTTTAACGTAACCTCAGTAGCTGAAATGTCTTTGGAAAAAAGATAATTCTTTCTAATCTCTGCAATTTCTCGATTAATACCCACCCCGTCGTCATTTTATCAGGTTTTAGGAAAGATCTGACGCCCTTTAAATTTTGACCATTTTTTCAACCCGCGACCTGTCGTTTTTTTCTGGTTTTTGGCATCACCTCCGGAGCTGAAATTTCTTTGAAACAAAGATAATTCTTTCTAATCTCTGCAATTTCTAGATCAATACCCAACCCAATGTCATTTTATCAGGTTTTAGGAAAGATCTGACGCCCTTTAAATTTTGACCATTTTTTCAACCCGCGACCTGTCGTTTTTTTCTGGTTTTTAACGTAACCTCAGGAGCTGAAATTTCTTTGCAACTAAGATAATTCTTTCTAATCTCTGAAATTTCTCAATCAATACCCACCCCATCGTCATTTTATCAGGTTTGAGGAAAGATCTGACGCCCTTTAAATTTTGACCATTTTTTCAACCCGCGACCTGTCGTTTTTTTCTTATTTTTAACGTAACCTCAGGAGCTGAAATGTCATTGGAAAAAAGATAATTCTTTCTAATCTCTGCAATTTCTCGATTAATACCCACCCCATCGTCATTTTATCATGTTTTAGGAAAGATCTGACGCACTTTAAATTTTGACCATTTTTTCAACCCGCGACCTGTCGTTTTTTTCTGGTTTTTGGCATCACCTCCGGAGCTGAAATTTCTTTGAAACAAAGATAATTCTTTCTAATCTCTGCAATTTCTCGATCAATACCCACCCCAATGTCATTTTATCAGGTTTTAGGAAAGATCTGACGCCCTTTAAATTTTGACCATTTTTTCAACCTGCGACCTGTCATTTTTTTCTGGTTTTTGAAGGAACCTCCGAAGATTAAAATTCTTTGGAACAAAGATAATTCTTTCTAATCTCTGCAATTTCTCGATTAATACCCACACCATCGTCATTTTATCAGTCTTTAAAAAAGATCTGACGCCCTTTAAATTTTGACCATTTTTTTTACCCGTGACCTGTCGTTTTTTTCTGGTTTTTGGCATCACCTCCGGAGCTGAAATTTCTTTGAAACAAAGATAATTCTTTCTAATCTCTGCAATTTCTCGATCAATACCCACCCCAATGTCATTTTAACAGGTTTTAGGAAAGATCTGACGCCCTTTAAATTTTGACCATTTTTTCAACCCGCGACCTGTCGTTTTTTTCTGATCTTTGATGTAACCTCCGAAGCTGAAATTTCTTTGGAACAAAGATAATTGTTTCTAATCTCTGCAATTTCTCGATTAATACCATACCCCATCATCATTTTATCAGGTATTAGGAAAGATCTGACGCCCTTTAAATTTTGACCATTTTTTCAACCCGCAACCTGTCGTTTTTTTCTGGTTTTTGAATTAACCTCCGGAGCTGAAATTTCTTTGAAACAAAGATAATTCTTTCTAATCTCTGCAATTTCTCGATCAATACCCACCCCAATGTCATTTTATCAGGTTTTAGGAAAGATCTGACGCCCTTTAAATTTTGACCATTTTTTCAACCCGCGACCTGTCGTTTTTTTCTGGTTTTTGAAGTAAACTCCGAAGATTAAAATTCTTTGAAACAAAGATAATTCTTTCTAATCACTGCAATTTCTCGATTAATACCCACACCATCGTCATTTTATCAGTCTTTAAGAAAGATCTAAAGCTCTTTAAATTTTGACCATTTTTTCAACCCGCGACCTGTCGTTTTTTTCTGGTTTTTGAAGTAATCTCCGAAGCTGAAAATTCTTTGGAACAAAGATAATTCTTTCTAATCTCTGCAATTTCTCGATTAATACCCACCCCGTCGTCATTTTATCAGGTTTTAGGAAAGATCTGACGCCCTTTAAATTTTGACCATTTTTTCAACCCGCGACCTGTCGTTTTTTTCTGGTTTTTGGCATCACCTCCGGAGCTGAAATTTCTTTGAAACAAAGATAATTCTTTCTAATCTCTGCAATTTCTAGATCAATACCCAACCCAATGTCATTTTATCAGGTTTTAGGAAAGATCTGACGCCCTTTAAATTTTGACCATTTTTTCAACCCGCGACCTGTCGTTTTTTTCTGTTTTTTAACGTAACCTCAGGAGCTGAAATTTCTTTGCAACTAAGATAATTCTTTCTAATCTCTGCAATTTCTCGATCAATACCCACCCCATCGTCATTTTATCAGGTTTGAGGAAAGATCTGACGCCCTTTAAACTTTGACCATTTTTTCAACCCGCGACCTGTCGTTTTTTTCTTGTTTTTAACGTAACCTCAGGAGCTGAAATGTCATTGGAAAAAAGATAATTCTTTCTAATCTCTGCAATTTCTCGATTAATACCCACCCCATCGTCATTTTATCATGTTTTAGGAAAGATCTGACGCCCTTTAAATTTTGACCATTTTTTCAACCCGCGACCTGTCGTTTTTTTCTGGTTTTTGGCATCACCTCCGGAGCTGAAATTTCTTTGAAACAAAGATAATTCTTTCTAATCTCTGCAATTTCTCGATCAATACCCACCCCAATGTCATTTTATCAGGTTTGAGGAAAGATCTGACGCCCTTTAAATTTTGACCATTTTTTCAACCCGCGACCTGTCATTTTTTTCTGGTTTTTGAAGGAACCTCCGAAGATTAAAATTCTTTGGAACAAAGATAATTCTTTCTAATCTCTGCAATTTCTCGATTAATACCCACACCATCGTCATTTTATCAGTCTTTAAGAAAGATCTGACGCCCTTTAAATTTTGACCATTTTTTTTACCCGTGACCTGTCGTTTTTTTCTGGTTTTTGGCATCACCTCCGGAGCTGAAATTTCTTTGAAACAAAGATAATTCTTTCTAATCTCTGCAATTTCTCGATCAATACCCACCCCAATGTCATTTTAACAGGTTTTAGGAAAGATCTGACGCCCTTTAAATTTTGACCATTTTTTCAACCCGCGAACTGTCGTTTTTTTCTGATCTTTGATGTAACCTCCGAGGCTGAAATTTCTTTGGAACAAAGATAATTGTTTCTAATCTCTGCAATTTCTCGATTAATACCATACCCCATCATCATTTTATCAGGTATTAGGAAAGATCTGACGCCCTTTAAATTTTGACCATTTTTTCAACCCGCGACCTGTCGTTTTTTTCTGGTTTTTGAATTAACCTCCGGAGCTGAAGTTTCTTTGGAACAAAGATAATTCTTTCTAATCTCTGCAATTTCTCGATTGATACCCACCCCATCGTCATTTTATCAGGTTTTAGGAAAGATCTGACGCCCTTTAAATTTTGACCATTTTTTCAACCCGCAACCTGTCGTTTTTTTCTGGTTTTTGAATTAACCTCCGGAGCTGAAATTTCTTTGAAACAAAGATAATTCTTTCTAATCTCTGCAATTTCTCGATCAATACCCACCCCAATGTCATTTTATCAGGTTTTAGGAAAGATCTGACGCCCTTTAAATTTTGACCATTTTTTCAACCCGCGACCTGTCGTTTTTTTCTGGTTTTTGAAGTAAACTCCGAAGATTAAAATTCTTTGAAACAAAGATAATTCTTTCTAATCACTGCAATTTCTCGATTAATACCCACACCATCGTCATTTTATCAGTCTTTAAGAAAGATCTAAAGCTCTTTAAATTTTGACCATTTTTTCAACCCGCGACCTGTCGTTTTTTTCTGGTTTTTGAAGTAATCTCCGAAGCTGAAAATTCTTTGGAACAAAGATAATTCTTTCTAATCTCTGCAATTTCTCGATTAATACCCACCCCGTCGTCATTTTATCAGGTTTTAGGAAAGATCTGACGCCCTTTAAATTTTGACCATTTTTTCAACCCGCGACCTGTCGTTTTTTTCTGGTTTTTGGCATCACCTCCGGAGCTGAAATTTCTTTGAAACAAAGATAATTCTTTCTAATCTCTGCAATTTCTAGATCAATACCCAACCCAATGTCATTTTATCAGGTTTTAGGAAAGATCTGACGCCCTTTAAATTTTGACCATTTTTTCAACCCGTCGTTTTTTTCTGTTTTTTAACGTAACCTCAGGAGCTGAAATTTCTTTGCAACTAAGATAATTCTTTCTAATCTCTGCAATTTCTCGATCAATACCCACCCCATCGTCATTTTATCAGGTTTGAGGAAAGATCTGACGCCCTTTAAATTTTGACCATTTTTTCAACCCGCGACCTGTCGTTTTTTTCTTGTTTTTAACGTAACCTCAGGAGCTGAAATTTATTTGGAACAAAGATAATTCTTTCTAATCTCTGCAATTTCTCGATTAATACCCACCCCATCGTCATTTTATCATGTTTTAGGAAAGATCTGACGCCCTTTAAATTTTGACCATTTTTTCAACCCGCGACCTGTCGTTTTTTTCTGGTTTTTGGCATCACCTCCGGAGCTGAAATTTCTTTGAAACAAAGATAATTCTTTCTAATCTCTGCAATTTCTCGATCAATACCCACCCCAATGTCATTTTATCAGGTTTTAGGAAAGATCTGACGCCCTTTGAATTTTGACCATTTTTTCAACCCGCGACCTGTCATTTTTTTCTGGTTTTTGAAGGAACCTCCGAAGATTAAAATTCTTTGGAACAAAGATAATTCTTTCTAATCTCTGCAATTTCTCGATTAATACCCACACCATCGTCATTTTATCAGTCTTTAAGAAAGATCTGACGCCCTTTAAATTTTGACCATTTTTTTTACCCGTGACCTGTCGTTTTTTTCTGGTTTTTGGCATCACCTCCGGAGCTGAAATTTCTTTGAAACAAAGATAATTCTTTCTAATCTCTGCAATTTCTCGATCAATACCCACCCCAATGTCATTTTAACAGGTTTTAGGAAAGATCTGACGCCCTTTAAATTTTGACCATTTTTTCAACCCGCGACCTGTCGTTTTTTTCTGATCTTTGATGTAACCTCCGAGGCTGAAATTTCTTTGGAACAAAGATAATTCTTTCTAATCTCTGCAATTTCTCGATTAATACCATACCCCATCATCATTTTATCAGGTATTAGGAAAGATCTGACGCCCTTTAAATTTTGACCATTTTTTCAACCCGCGACCTGTCGTTTTTTTCTGGTTTTTGAATTAACCTCCGGAGATGAAATTTCTTTGAAACAAAGATAATTCTTTCTAATCTCTGCAATTTCTCGATCAATACCCACCCCAATGTCATTTTATCAGGTTTTAGGAAAGATCTGACGCCCTTTAAATTTTGACCATTTTTTCAACCCGTGACCTGTCGTTTTTTTCTGGTTTTTGAATTAACCTCCAGAGCTGAAATTTCTTTGGAACAAAGATAATTCTTTCTAATCTCTGCAATTTCTCGATTGATACCCACCCCATCGTCATTTTATCAGGTTTTAGGAAAGATCTGACGCCCTTTAAATTTTGACCATTTTTTCAACCCGCGACCTGTCGTTTTTTTCTGGTTTTTGAAGTAAACTCAGAAGATTAAAATTCTTTGAAACAAAGATCATTCTTTCTAATCTCTGCAATTTCTCGATTAATACCCACACCATCGTCATTTTATCAGTCTTTAAGAAAGATCTAAAGCTCTTTAAATTTTGACCATTTTTTCAACCCGCGACCTGTCGTTTTTTTCTGGTTTTTGAAGTAATCTCCGAAGCTGAAAATTCTTTGGAACAAAGATAATTCTTTCTAATCTCTGCAATTTCTCGATTAATACCCACACCATCGTCATTTTATCAGTCTTTAAGAAAGATCTAAAGCTCTTTAAATTTTGACCATTTTTTCAACCCGCGACCTGTCGTTTTTTTCTTGTTTTTAACGTAACCTCAGTAGCTGAAATGTCTTTGGAAAAAAGATAATTCTTTCTAATCTCTGCAATTTCTCGATTAATACCCACCCCGTCGTCATTTTATCAGGTTTTAGGAAAGATCTGACGCCCTTTAAATTTTGACCATTTTTTCAACCCGCGACCTGTCGTTTTTTTCTGGTTTTTGGCATCACCTCCGGAGCTGAAATTTCTTTGAAACAAAGATAATTCTTTCTAATCTCTGCAATTTCTAGATCAATACCCAACCCAATGTCATTTTATCAGGTTTTAGGAAAGATCTGACGCCCTTTAAATTTTGACCATTTTTTCAACCCGCGACCTGTCGTTTTTTTCTGGTTTTTAACGTAACCTCAGGAGCTGAAATTTCTTTGCAACTAAGATAATTCTTTCTAATCTCTGAAATTTCTCGATCAATACCCACCCCATCGTCATTTTATCAGGTTTGAGGTAAGATCTGACGCCCTTTAAATTTTGACCATTTTTTCAACCCGCGACCTGTCGTTTTTTTCTTGTTTTTAACGTAACCTCAGGAGCTGAAATGTCATTGGAAAAAAGATAATTCTTTCTAATCTCTGCAATTTCTCGATTAATACCCACCCCATCGTCATTTTATCATGTTTTAGGAAAGATCTGACGCCCTTTAAATTTTGACCATTTTTTCAACCCGCGACCTGTCGTTTTTTTCTGGTTTTTGGCATCACCTCCGGAGCTGAAATTTCTTTGAAACAAAGATAATTCTTTCTAATCTCTGCAATTTCTCGATCAATACCCACCCCAATGTCATTTTATCAGGTTTTAGGAAAGATCTGACGCCCTTTAAATTTTGACCATTTTTTCAACCCGCGACCTGTCGTTTTTTTCTGGTTTTTGAAGGAACCTCCGAAGATTAAAATTCTTTGGAACAAAGATAATTCTTTCTAATCTCTGCAATTTCTCGATTAATACCCACACCATCGTCATTTTATCAGTCTTTAAGAAAGATCTGACGCCCTTTAAATTTTGACCATTTTTTTTACCCGTGACCTGTCGTTTTTTTCTGGTTTTTGGCATCACCTCCGGAGCTGAAATTTCTTTGAAACAAAGATAATTCTTTCTAATCTCTGCAATTTCTCGATCAATACCCACCCCAATGTCATTTTATCAGGTTTTAGGAAAGATCTGACGCCCTTTAAATTTTGACCATTTTTTCAACCCGCGACCTGTCGTTTTTTTCTGGTTTTTAACGTAACCTCAGGAGCTGAAATTTCTTTGCAACTAAGATAATTCTTTCTAATCTCTGAAATTTCTCGATCAATACCCACCCCATCGTCATTTTATCAGGTTTGAGGAAAGATCTGACGCCCTTTAAATTTTGACCATTTTTTCAACCCGCGACCTGTCGTTTTTTTCTTGTTTTTAACGTAACCTCAGGAGCTGAAATGTCATTGGAAAAAAGATAATTCTTTCTAATCTCTGCAATTTCTCGATTAATACCCACCCCATCGTCATTTTATCATGTTTTAGGAAAGATCTGACGCCCTTTAAATTTTGACCATTTTTTCAACCCGCGACCTGTCGTTTTTTTCTGGTTTTTGGCATCACCTCCGGAGCTGAAATTTCTTTGAAACAAAGATAATTCTTTCTAATCTCTGCAATTTCTCGATCAATACCCACCCCAATGTCATTTTATCAGGTTTTAGGAAAGATCTGACGCCCTTTAAATTTTGACCATTTTTTCAACCCGCGACCTGTCGTTTTTTTCTGGTTTTTGAAGGAACCTCCGAAGATTAAAATTCTTTGGAACAAAGATAATTCTTTCTAATCTCTGCAATTTCTCGATTAATACCCACACCATCGTCATTTTATCAGTCTTTAAGAAAGATCTGACGCCCTTTAAATTTTGACCATTTTTTTTACCCGTGACCTGTCGTTTTTTTCTGGTTTTTGGCATCACCTCCGGAGCTGAAATTTCTTTGAAACAAAGATAATTCTTTCTAATCTCTGCAATTTCTCGATCAATACCCACCCCAATGTCATTTTAACAGGTTTTAGGAAAGATCTGACGCCCTTTAAATTTTGACCATTTTTTCAACCCGCGACCTGTCGTTTTTTTCTTGTTTTTAACGTAACCTCAGGAGCTGAAATTTATTTGGAACAAAGATAATTCTTTCTAATCTCTGCAATTTCTCGATTAATACCCACCCCATCGTCATTTTATCATGTTTTAGGAAAGATCTGACGCCCTTTAAATTTTGACCATTTTTTCAACCCGCGACCTGTCGTTTTTTTCTGGTTTTTGGCATCACCTCCGGAGCTGAAATTTCTTTGAAACAAAGATAATTCTTTCTAATCTCTGCAATTTCTCGATCAATACCCACCCCAATGTCATTTTATCAGGTTTTAGGAAAGATCTGACGCCCTTTGAATTTTGACCATTTTTTCAACCCGCGACCTGTCATTTTTTTCTGGTTTTTGAAGGAACCTCCGAAGATTAAAATTCTTTGGAACAAAGATAATTCTTTCTAATCTCTGCAATTTCTCGATTAATACCCACACCATCGTCATTTTATCAGTCTTTAAGAAAGATCTGACGCCCTTTAAATTTTGACCATTTTTTTTACCCGTGACCTGTCGTTTTTTTCTGGTTTTTGGCATCACCTCCGGAGCTGAAATTTCTTTGAAACAAAGATAATTCTTTCTAATCTCTGCAATTTCTCGATCAATACCCACCCCAATGTCATTTTAACAGGTTTTAGGAAAGATCTGATGCCCTTTAAATTTTGACCATTTTTTCAACCCGCGACCTGTCGTTTTTTTCTGATCTTTGATGTAACCTCCGAAGCTGAAATTTCTTTGGAACAAAGATAATTGTTTCTAATCTCTGCAATTTCTCGATTAATACCATACCCCATCATCATTTTATCAAGTATTAGGAAAGATCTGACGCCCTTTAAATTTTGACCATTTTTTCAACCCGCGACCTGTCGTTTTTTTCTGGTTTTTGAATTAACCTCCGGAGCTGAAATTTCTTTGGAACAAAGATAATTCTTTCTAATCTCTGCAATTTCTCGATCGATGCCCACCCCATCGTCATTTTATCAGGTTTTAGGAAAGATCTGACGCCCTTTAAATTTTGACCATTTTTTCAACCCGCGACCTGTCGTTTTTTTCTGGTTTTTGAATTAACCTCCGGAGCTGAAATTTCTTTGAAACAAAGATAATTCTTTCTAATCTCTGCAATTTCTCGATCAATACCCACCCCAATGTCATTTTATCAGGTTTTAGGAAAGATCTGACGCCCTTTAAATTTTGACCATTTTTTCAACCCGCGACCTGTCGTTTTTTTCTGGTTTTTGAATTAACCTCCAGAGCTGAAATTTCTTTGGAACAAAGATAATTCTTTCTAATCTCTGCAATTTCTCGATTGATACCCACCCCATCGTCATTTTATCAGGTTTTAGGAAAGATCTGACGCCCTTTAAATTTTGACCATTTTTTCAACCCGCGACCTGTCGTTTTTTTCTGGTTTTTGAAGTAAACTCCGAAGATTAAAATTCTTTGGAACAAAGATAATTCTTTCTAATCTCTGCAATTTCTCGATTAATACCCACACCATCGTCATTTTATCAGGTTTTAAGAAAGATCTAAAGCTCTTTAAATTTTGACCATTTTTTCAACACGCGACCTGTCGTTTTTTTCTTGTTTTTAACGTAACCTCAGTAGCTGAAATGTCTTTGGAAAAAAGATAATTCTTTCTAATCTCTGCAATTTCTCGATTAATACCCACCCCGTCGTCATTTTATCAGGTTTTAGGAAAGATCTGACGCCCTTTAAATTTTGACCATTTTTTCAACCCGCGACCTGTCGTTTTTTTCTGGTTTTTGGCATCACCTCCGGAGCTGAAATTTCTTTGAAACAAAGATAATTCTTTCTAATCTCTGCAATTTCTCAATCAATACCCACCCCAATGTCATTTTATCAGGTTTTAGGAAAGATCTGACGCCCTTTAAATTTTGACCATTTTTTCAACCCGCGACCTGTCATTTTTTTCTGGTTTTTGAAGGAACCTCCGAAGATTAAAATTCTTTGGAACAAAGATAATTCTTTCTAATCTCTGCAATTTCTCGATTAATACCCACACCATCGTCATTTTATCAGTCTTTAAGAAAGATCTGAAGCTCTTTAAATTTTGACCATTTTTTCAACCCGCGACCTGTCGTTTTTTTCTGGTTTTTGAAGTAATCTCCGAAGCTGAAAATTCTTTGGAACAAAGATAATTCTTTCTAATCTCTGCAATTTCTCGATTAATACCCACACCATCGTCATTTTATCAGTCTTTAAGAAAGATCTAAAGCTCTTTAAATTTTGACCATTTTTTCAACCGCGACCTGTCGTTTTTTTCTTGTTTTTAACGTAACCTCAGTAGCTGAAATGTCTTTGGAAAAAAGATAATTCTTTCTAATCTCTGCAATTTCTCGATTAATACCCACCCCGTCGTCATTTTATCAGGTTTTAGGAAAGATCTGACGCCCTTTAAATTTTGACCATTTTTTCAACCCGCAACCTGTCGTTTTTTTCTGGTTTTTGAATTAACCTCCGGAGCTGAAATTTTTTGGAACAAAGATAATTCTTTCTAATTTCTGCAATTTCTCGATTGATACCCACACCATCGTCATATTATCAGGTTTTAGGAAAGATCTGACGCCCTTTAAATTTTGACCATTTTTTCAACCCGCGACCTGTCGTTTTTTTCTGGTTTTTGAAGGAACCTCCGAAGATTAAAATTCTTTGGAACAAAGATAATTCTTTCTAATCTCTGCAATTTCTCGATTAATACCCACACCATCGTCATTTTATCAGTCTTTAAGAAAGATCTGAACCTCTTTAAATTTTGACCATTTCTTGAACCCGCGACCTGTCGTTTTTTTTTGGCTTTTGGCATCACCTCCGGAGCTGAAATTTCTTTGAAACAAAGATAATTCTTTCTAATCTCTGCAATTTCTCGATCAATACCCACCCCATCGTCATTTTATCAGGTTTTAGGAAAGATCTGACGCCCTTTAAATTTTGACCATTTTTTCAACCCGCGACCTGTCGTTTTTTTCTGGTTTTTGGCATCACCTCCGGAGCTGAAATTTCTTTGAAACAAAGATAATTCTTTCTAATCTCTGCAATTTCTCGATCAATACCCACCCCAATGTCATTTTATCAGGTTTTAAGAAAGATCTGAACCTCTTTAAATTTTGACCATTTCTTCAACCCGCGACTTGTCGTTTTTTTCTGGTTTTTGGCATCACCTCCGGAGCTGAAATTTCTTTGAAACAAAGATAATTCTTTCTAATCTCTGCAATTTCTCGATCAATACCCACCCCATCGTCATTTTATCAGGTTTTAGGAAAGATCTGACGCCCTTTAAATTTTGACCATTTTTTCAACCCGCGACCTGTCGTTTTTTTCTGGTTTTTAACGTAACCTCAGGAGCTGAAATTTCTTTGCAACTAAAATAATTCTTTCTAATCTCTGAAATTTCTCGATTAATACCCACCCCATCGTCATTTTATCAGGTTTGAGGAAAGATCTGACGCCCTTTAAATTTTGACCATTTTTTCAACCCGCGACCTGTTGTTTTTTTCTGGTTTTTAACGTAACCTCAGGAGCTGAAATGTCTTTGGAAAAAAGATAATTCTTTCTAATCTCTGCAATTTCTCGATTAATACCCACCCCATCGTCATTTTATCAGGTTTTAGGAAAGATCTGACGCCCTTTAAATTTTGACCATTTTTTCAACCCGCGACCTGTCGTTTTTTTCTGGTTTTTTGCATCACCTCCGGAGCTGAAATTTCTTTGAAACAAAGAAAATTCTTTCTAATCTCTGCAATTTCTCGATTAATACCCACACCATCGTCATTTTATCAGTCTTTAAGAAAGATCTGACGCCCTTAAAATTTTGACCATTTTTTCAACCCGCGACCTGTCGTTTTTTTCTGGTTTTTGGCATCACCTCCGGAGCTGAAATTTCTTTGAAACAAAGATAATTCTTTCTAATCTCTGCAATTTCTCGATCAATACCCACCCCAATGTCATTTTATCAGGTTTTAGGAAAGATCTGAAGCCCTTTAAGTTTTGACCATTTTTTCAACCCGCGACCTGTCGTTTTTTTCTGGTTTTTGAAGTAACCTCCGAAGATTAAAATTCTTTGGAACAAAGATAATTCTTTCTAATCTCTGCAATTTCTCGATTGATACCCACCCTATCGTCATTTTATCAGGTTTTAGGAAAGATCTGACGCCCTTTAAATTTTGACCATTTTTTCAACCCGCGACCTGTCGTTTTTTTCTGGTTTTTGGCATCACCTCTGGAGCTGAAATTTCTTTGAAACAAAGATAATTCTTTCTAATCTCTGCAATTTCTCGATCAATTCCCACCCCAATGTCATTTTATCAGGTTTTAAGAAAGATCTGACGCCCTTTAAATTTTGACCATTTTTTCAACCCGCGACCTGTCGTTTTTTTCTGGTTTTTGGCATCACCTCCGGAGCTGAAATTTCTTTGAAACAAAGAAAATTCTTTCTAATCTCTGCAATTTCTCGATTAATACCCACACCATCGTCATTTTATCAGTCTTTAAGAAAGATCTGACGCCCTTAAAATTTTGACCATTTTTTCAACCCGCGACCTGTCGTTTTTTTCTGGTTTTTGGCATCACCTCCGGAGCTGAAATTTCTTTGAAACAAAGATAATTCTTTCTAATCTCTGCAATTTCTCGATCAATACCCACCCCAATGTCATTTTATCAGGTTTTAGGAAAGATCTGAAGCCCTTTAAGTTTTGACCATTTTTTCAACCCGCGACCTGTCGTTTTTTTCTGGTTTTTGAAGTAACCTCCGAAGATTAAAATTCTTTGGAACAAAGATAATTCTTTCTAATCTCTGCAATTTCTCGATTGATACCCACCCCATCGT
The DNA here is from genome assembly GCA_029490765.1 of Euthynnus affinis. Lineage (NCBI taxonomy): Eukaryota > Metazoa > Chordata > Actinopteri > Scombriformes > Scombridae > Euthynnus > Euthynnus affinis. The sequence continues at coordinate 106,433 of CM055853.1, forward strand.
CATTTTATCAGGTTTTAGGAAAGATCTGACGCCCTTTAAATTTTGACCATTTTTTCAACCCGCGACCTGTCGTTTTTTTCTGGTTTTTGGCATCACCTCTGGAGCTGAAATTTCTTTGAAACAAAGATAATTCTTTCTAATCTCTGCAATTTCTCGATCAATTCCCACCCCAATGTCATTTTATCAGGTTTTAGGAAAGATCTGACGCCCTTTAAATTTTGACCATTTTTTCAACCCGCGACCTGTCGTTTTTTTCTTGTTTTTAACGTAACCTCAGGAGCTGAAATGTCTTTGGAAGAAAGATAATTCTTTCTAATCTCTGCAATTTCTCGATTAATACCCACCCCATCGTCATTTTATCAGGTTTTAGGAAAGATCTGACGCCCTTTAAAGTTTGACCATTTTTTCAACCCGCGACCTGTCGTTTTTTTCTGGTTTTTGAATTAACCTCCGGAGCTGAAATTTCTTTGGAACAAAGATAATTTTTTCTAATCTCTGCAATTTCTCGATTGATACCCACCCCATCGTCATTTTATCAGGTTTTAGGAAAGATCTGACGCCCTTTAAATTTTGACCATTTTTTCAACCCGCGACCTGTCGTTTTTTTCTGGTTTTTGAATTAACATCCGGAGCTGAAATTTATTTGAAACAAAGATAATTCTTTCTAATCTCTGCAATTTCTCGATCAATACCCACCCCAATGTCATTTTAACAGGTTTTAGGAAAGATCTGACGCCCTTTAAATTTTGACCATTTTTTCAACCCGCGACCTGTCGTTTTTTTCTGATCTTTGATGTAACCTCCGGATCTGAAATTTCTTTGGAACAAAGATAATTCTTTCTAATCTCAGCAATTTCTCGATTAAAACCCACCCCATCGTCATTTTATCAGGTTTTAGGAAAGATCTGATGCCCTTTAAATTTTGACCATTTTCTTCAACCCGCGACCTGTCGTTTTTTTCTGGTTTTTGGCATCACCTCCGGAGCTGAAATTTCTTTGAAACAAAGATAATTCTTTCTAATCTCTGCAATTTCTCGATCAATACCCACCCCAATGTCATTTTATTAGGTTTTAGGAAAGATCTGACGCCCTTTAATTTTTGACCATTTTTTCAACCCGCGACCTGTTGTTTTTTTCTGGTTTTTAACGTAACCTCAGGAGCTGAAATTTCTTTGAAACAAGAATAATTCTTTATAATCTCAGCAATTTCTCGATTAATACCCACCCTGTTGTCATTTTATCAGGTTTAGGGGAAGATCTGACGCCCTTTAAATTTAGACCATTTTATCAACCCGCGACCTATCGTTTTTTTCTGCTTTTTGGGTAACCTCCGGAGCTGAAATTTATTTGGAACAAGGATCATTCTTTCTGATCTCAGCAATTTCTTGATTAATACCCACCCCGTTGTCATTTTATCAGGTTTTGGGGAAGATCTGACGCCCTTTAAATTTTGACCATTTTTTCTACCCACGACCTGTCGCTTTTTTCTGGTTTTTGGCGTAACCTCCGGAGCTGAAATTTCTTTGGAACAAAGATAATTCTATCTAATTTCAGCAATTTCTCGATTGATACCCACCCTGTTGTCATTTTATCAGGTTTAGGGGAAGATCTGACGCCCTTTAAATTTTGACCATTTTATCAACCCGCGACCTGTCGTTTTTTTCTGGTTTTTGGGTAACCTCCGGAGCTGAAATTTATTTGGAACAAAGATAATTCTTTCTAATCTCAGCAATTTCTCAATTAATACCCACCCCATTGTAATTTTATCAGATTATGGGGAATATGTGACGCCCTTTAAATTTTGACCATTCTTTCAACCCGCGACCTGTCGTTTTTTTCTGGTTTTTGGGTAACCTCCGGAGCTGAAATTTCTTTGGAACAAAGATAATTCTTTCTAATCTCAGCAATTTCTCGATTAATACCCACCCCGTTGTCATTTTATCAGGTTTAGGGGAAGATCTGACGTCCTTTAAATTTTGACCATTTTATCAACCTGCGACCTGTCGTTTTTTTTCTGGTTTTTGGGTAACCTCCGGAGCTGAAATTTTTTTGAAACAAGAATAATTCTTTATTATATAAGCAATTTCTCGATTAATACCCACCCCGTTGTCATTTTATCAGGTTATGGGGAAGATGTGACGCCCTTTAAATTTTGACCATTCTTTCAACCCGCGACCTGTCGTTTTTTTCTGGTTTTTGAAGTAACCTCCGAAGATTAAAATTCTTTGGAACAAAGATAATTCTTTCTAATCTCTGCAATTTCTCGATTGATACCCACCCCATCGTCATTTTATCAGGTTTTAGGAAAGATCTGACGCCCTTTAAATTTTGACCATTTTTTCAACCCGCGACCTGTCGTTTTTTTCTGGTTTTTGGCATCACCTCTGGAGCTGAAATTTCTTTGAAACAAAGATAATTCTTTCTAATCTCTGCAATTTCTCGATCAATTCCCACCCCAATGTCATTTTATCAGGTTTTAGGAAAGATCTGACGCCCTTTAAATTTTGACCATTTTTTCAACCCGCGACCTGTCGTTTTTTTCTTGTTTTTAACGTAACCTCAGGAGCTGAAATGTCTTTGGAAGAAAGATAATTCTTTCTAATCTCTGCAATTTCTCGATTAATACCCACCCCATCGTCATTTTATCAGGTTTTAGGAAAGATCTGACGCCCTTTAAAGTTTGACCATTTTTTCAACCCGCGACCTGTCGTTTTTTTCTGGTTTTTGAATTAACCTCCGGAGCTGAAATTTCTTTGGAACAAAGATAATTTTTTCTAATCTCTGCAATTTCTCGATTGATACCCACCCCATCGTCATTTTATCAGGTTTTAGGAAAGATCTGACGCCCTTTAAATTTTGACCATTTTTTCAACCCGCGACCTGTCGTTTTTTTCTGGTTTTTGAATTAACATCCGGAGCTGAAATTTATTTGAAACAAAGATAATTCTTTCTAATCTCTGCAATTTCTCGATCAATACCCACCCCAATGTCATTTTAACAGGTTTTAGGAAAGATCTGACGCCCTTTAAATTTTGACCATTTTTTCAACCCGCGACCTGTCGTTTTTTTCTGATCTTTGATGTAACCTCCGGAGCTGAAATTTCTTTGGAACAAAGATAATTCTTTATAATCTCAGCAATTTCTCGATTAAAACCCACCCCATCGTCATTTTATCAGGTTTTAGGAAAGATCTGATGCCCTTTAAATTTTGACCATTTTCTTCAACCCGCGACCTGTCGTTTTTTTCTGGTTTTTGGCATCACCTCCGGAGCTGAAATTTCTTTGAAACAAAGATAATTCTTTCTAATCTCTGCAATTTCTCGATCAATACCCACCCCAATGTCATTTTATTAGGTTTTAGGAAAGATCTGACGCCCTTTAATTTTTGACCATTTTTTCAACCCGCGACCTGTTGTTTTTTTCTGGTTTTTAACGTAACCTCAGGAGCTGAAATTTCTTTGAAACAAGAATAATTCTTTATAATCTCAGCAATTTCTCGATTAATACCCACCCTGTTGTCATTTTATCAGGTTTAGGGGAAGATCTGACGCCCTTTAAATTTAGACCATTTTATCAACCCGCGACCTATCGTTTTTTTCTGCTTTTTGGGTAACCTCCGGAGCTGAAATTTATTTGGAACAAGGATCATTCTTTCTGATCTCAGCAATTTCTTGATTAATACCCACCCCGTTGTCATTTTATCAGGTTTTGGGGAAGATCTGACGCCCTTTAAATTTTGACCATTTTTTCTACCCACGACCTGTCGCTTTTTTCTGGTTTTTGGCGTAACCTCCGGAGCTGAAATTTCTTTGGAACAAAGATAATTCTATCTAATTTCAGCAATTTCTCGATTGATACCCACCCTGTTGTCATTTTATCAGGTTTAGGGGAAGATCTGACGCCCTTTAAATTTTGACCATTTTATCAACCCGCGACCTGTCGTTTTTTTCTGGTTTTTGGGTAACCTCCGGAGCTGAAATTTATTTGGAACAAAGATAATTCTTTCTAATCTCAGCAATTTCTCAATTAATACCCACCCCATTGTAATTTTATCAGATTATGGGGAATATGTGACGCCCTTTAAATTTTGACCATTCTTTCAACCCGCGACCTGTCGTTTTTTTCTGGTTTTTGGCATCACCTCCGGAGCTGAAATTTCTTTGAAACAAAGATAATTCTTTCTAATCTCTGCAATTTCTCGATCAATACCCACCCCAATGTCATTTTAACAGGTTTTAGGAAAGATCTGACGCCCTTTAAATTTTGACCATTTTTTCAACCCGCGACCTGTCGTTTTTTTCTTGTTTTTAACGTAACCTCAGGAGCTGAAATTTATTTGGAACAAAGATAATTCTTTCTAATCTCTGCAATTTCTCGATTAATACCCACCCCATCGTCATTTTATCATGTTTTAGGAAAGATCTGACGCCCTTTAAATTTTGACCATTTTTTCAACCCGCGACCTGTCGTTTTTTTCTGGTTTTTGGCATCACCTCCGGAGCTGAAATTTCTTTGAAACAAAGATAATTCTTTCTAATCTCTGCAATTTCTCGATCAATACCCACCCCAATGTCATTTTATCAGGTTTTAGGAAAGATCTGACGCCCTTTGAATTTTGACCATTTTTTCAACCCGCGACCTGTCATTTTTTTCTGGTTTTTGAAGGAACCTCCGAAGATTAAAATTCTTTGGAACAAAGATAATTCTTTCTAATCTCTGCAATTTCTCGATTAATACCCACACCATCGTCATTTTATCAGTCTTTAAGAAAGATCTGACGCCCTTTAAATTTTGACCATTTTTTTTACCCGTGACCTGTCGTTTTTTTCTGGTTTTTGGCATCACCTCCGGAGCTGAAATTTCTTCGAAACAAAGATAATTCTTTCTAATCTCTGCAATTTCTCGATCAATACCCACCCCAATGTCATTTTAACAGGTTTTAGGAAAGATCTGATGCCCTTTAAATTTTGACCATTTTTTCAACCCGCGACCTGTCGTTTTTTTCTGATCTTTGATGTAACCTCCGAAGCTGAAATTTCTTTGGAACAAAGATAATTGTTTCTAATCTCTGCAATTTCTCGATTAATACCATACCCCATCATCATTTTATCAAGTATTAGGAAAGATCTGACGCCCTTTAAATTTTGACCATTTTTTCAACCCGCGACCTGTCGTTTTTTTCTGGTTTTTGAATTAACCTCCGGAGCTGAAATTTCTTTGGAACAAAGATAATTCTTTCTAATCTCTGCAATTTCTCGATCGATGCCCACCCCATCGTCATTTTATCAGGTTTTAGGAAAGATCTGACGCCCTTTAAATTTTGACCATTTTTTCAACCCGCGACCTGTCGTTTTTTTCTGGTTTTTGAATTAACCTCCGGAGCTGAAATTTCTTTGAAACAAAGATAATTCTTTCTAATCTCTGCAATTTCTCGATCAATACCCACCCCAATGTCATTTTATCAGGTTTTAGGAAAGATCTGACGCCCTTTAAATTTTGACCATTTTTTCAACCCGCGACCTGTCGTTTTTTTCTGGTTTTTGAATTAACCTCCAGAGCTGAAATTTCTTTGGAACAAAGATAATTCTTTCTAATCTCTGCAATTTCTCGATTGATACCCACCCCATCGTCATTTTATCAGGTTTTAGGAAAGATCTGACGCCCTTTAAATTTTGACCATTTTTTCAACCCGCGACCTGTCGTTTTTTTCTGGTTTTTGAAGTAAACTCCGAAGATTAAAATTCTTTGGAACAAAGATAATTCTTTCTAATCTCTGCAATTTCTCGATTAATACCCACACCATCGTCATTTTATCAGGTTTTAAGAAAGATCTAAAGCTCTTTAAATTTTGACCATTTTTTCAACCCGCGACCTGTCGTTTTTTTCTTGTTTTTAACGTAACCTCAGTAGCTGAAATGTCTTTGGAAAAAAGATAATTCTTTCTAATCTCTGCAATTTCTCGATTAATACCCACCCCGTCGTCATTTTATCAGGTTTTAGGAAAGATCTGACGCCCTTTAAATTTTGACCATTTTTTCAACCCGCGACCTGTCGTTTTTTTCTGGTTTTTGGCATCACCTCCGGAGCTGAAATTTCTTTGAAACAAAGATAATTCTTTCTAATCTCTGCAATTTCTCAATCAATACCCACCCCAATGTCATTTTATCAGGTTTTAGGAAAGATCTGACGCCCTTTAAATTTTGACCATTTTTTCAACCCGCGACCTGTCATTTTTTTCTGGTTTTTGAAGGAACCTCCGAAGATTAAAATTCTTTGGAACAAAGATAATTCTTTCTAATCTCTGCAATTTCTCGATTAATACCCACACCATCGTCATTTTATCAGTCTTTAAGAAAGATCTGAAGCTCTTTAAATTTTGACCATTTTTTCAACCCGCGACCTGTCGTTTTTTTCTGGTTTTTGAAGTAATCTCCGAAGCTGAAAATTCTTTGGAACAAAGATAATTCTTTCTAATCTCTGCAATTTCTCGATTAATACCCACACCATCGTCATTTTATCAGTCTTTAAGAAAGATCTAAAGCTCTTTAAATTTTGACCATTTTTTCAACCGCGACCTGTCGTTTTTTTCTTGTTTTTAACGTAACCTCAGTAGCTGAAATGTCTTTGGAAAAAAGATAATTCTTTCTAATCTCTGCAATTTCTCGATTAATACCCACCCCGTCGTCATTTTATCAGGTTTTAGGAAAGATCTGACGCCCTTTAAATTTTGACCATTTTTTCAACCCGCAACCTGTCGTTTTTTTCTGGTTTTTGAATTAACCTCCGGAGCTGAAATTTTTTGGAACAAAGATAATTCTTTCTAATTTCTGCAATTTCTCGATTGATACCCACACCATCGTCATATTATCAGGTTTTAGGAAAGATCTGACGCCCTTTAAATTTTGACCATTTTTTCAACCCGCGACCTGTCGTTTTTTTCTGGTTTTTGAAGGAACCTCCGAAGATTAAAATTCTTTGGAACAAAGATAATTCTTTCTAATCTCTGCAATTTCTCGATTAATACCCACACCATCGTCATTTTATCAGTCTTTAAGAAAGATCTGAACCTCTTTAAATTTTGACCATTTCTTGAACCCGCGACCTGTCGTTTTTTTCTGGCTTTTGGCATCACCTCCGGAGCTGAAATTTCTTTGAAACAAAGATAATTCTTTCTAATCTCTGCAATTTCTCGATCAATACCCACCCCATCGTCATTTTATCAGGTTTTAGGAAAGATCTGACGCCCTTTAAATTTTGACCATTTTTTCAACCCGCGACCTGTCGTTTTTTTCTGGTTTTTGGCATCACCTCCGGAGCTGAAATTTCTTTGAAACAAAGATAATTCTTTCTAATCTCTGCAATTTCTCGATCAATACCCACCCCAATGTCATTTTATCATGTTTTAAGAAAGATCTGAACCTCTTTAAATTTTGACCATTTCTTCAACCCGCGACTTGTCGTTTTTTTCTGGTTTTTGGCATCACCTCCGGAGCTGAAATTTCTTTGAAACAAAGATAATTCTTTCTAATCTCTGCAATTTCTCGATCAATACCCACCCCATCGTCATTTTATCAGGTTTTAGGAAAGATCTGACGCCCTTTAAATTTTGACCATTTTTTCAACCCGCGACCTGTCGTTTTTTTCTGGTTTTTAACGTAACCTCAGGAGCTGAAATTTCTTTGCAACTAAAATAATTCTTTCTAATCTCTGAAATTTCTCGATTAATACCCACCCCATCGTCATTTTATCAGGTTTGAGGAAAGATCTGACGCCCTTTAAATTTTGACCATTTTTTCAACCCGCGACCTGTTGTTTTTTTCTGGTTTTTAACGTAACCTCAGGAGCTGAAATGTCTTTGGAAAAAAGATAATTCTTTCTAATCTCTGCAATTTCTCGATTAATACCCACCCCATCGTCATTTTATCAGGTTTTAGGAAAGATCTGACGCCCTTTAAATTTTGACCATTTTTTCAACCCGCGACCTGTCGTTTTTTTCTGGTTTTTTGCATCACCTCCGGAGCTGAAATTTCTTTGAAACAAAGAAAATTCTTTCTAATCTCTGCAATTTCTCGATTAATACCCACACCATCGTCATTTTATCAGTCTTTAAGAAAGATCTGACGCCCTTAAAATTTTGACCATTTTTTCAACCCGCGACCTGTCGTTTTTTTCTGGTTTTTGGCATCACCTCCGGAGCTGAAATTTCTTTGAAACAAAGATAATTCTTTCTAATCTCTGCAATTTCTCGATCAATACCCACCCCAATGTCATTTTATCAGGTTTTAGGAAAGATCTGAAGCCCTTTAAGTTTTGACCATTTTTTCAACCCGCGACCTGTCGTTTTTTTCTGGTTTTTGAAGTAACCTCCGAAGATTAAAATTCTTTGGAACAAAGATAATTCTTTCTAATCTCTGCAATTTCTCGATTGATACCCACCCTATCGTCATTTTATCAGGTTTTAGGAAAGATCTGACGCCCTTTAAATTTTGACCATTTTTTCAACCCGCGACCTGTCGTTTTTTTCTGGTTTTTGGCATCACCTCTGGAGCTGAAATTTCTTTGAAACAAAGATAATTCTTTCTAATCTCTGCAATTTCTCGATCAATTCCCACCCCAATGTCATTTTATCAGGTTTTAGGAAAGATCTGACGCCCTTTAAATTTTGACCATTTTTTCAACCCGCGACCTGTCGTTTTTTTCTGGTTTTTGGCATCACCTCCGGAGCTGAAATTTCTTTGAAACAAAGAAAATTCTTTCTAATCTCTGCAATTTCTCGATTAATACCCACACCATCGTCATTTTATCAGTCTTTAAGAAAGATCTGACGCCCTTAAAATTTTGACCATTTTTTCAACCCGCGACCTGTCGTTTTTTTCTGGTTTTTGGCATCACCTCCGGAGCTGAAATTTCTTTGAAACAAAGATAATTCTTTCTAATCTCTGCAATTTCTCGATCAATACCCACCCCAATGTCATTTTATCAGGTTTTAGGAAAGATCTGAAGCCCTTTAAGTTTTGACCATTTTTTCAACCCGCGACCTGTCGTTTTTTTCTGGTTTTTGAAGTAACCTCCGAAGATTAAAATTCTTTGGAACAAAGATAATTCTTTCTAATCTCTGCAATTTCTCGATTGATACCCACCCCATCGTCATTTTATCAGGTTTTAGGAAAGATCTGACGCCCTTTAAATTTTGACCATTTTTTCAACCCGCGACCTGTCGTTTTTTTCTGGTTTTTGGCATCACCTCTGGAGCTGAAATTTCTTTGAAACAAAGATAATTCTTTCTAATCTCTGCAATTTCTCGATCAATTCCCACCCCAATGTCATTTTATCAGGTTTTAGGAAAGATCTGACGCCCTTTAAATTTTGACCATTTTTTCAACCCGCGACCTGTCGTTTTTTTCTTGTTTTTAACGTAACCTCAGGAGCTGAAATGTCTTTGGAAGAAAGATAATTCTTTCTAATCTCTGCAATTTCTCGATTAATACCCACCCCATCGTCATTTTATCAGGTTTTAGGAAAGATCTGACGCCCTTTAAAGTTTGACCATTTTTTCAACCCGCGACCTGTCGTTTTTTTCTGGTTTTTGAATTAACCTCCGGAGCTGAAATTTCTTTGGAACAAAGATAATTTTTTCTAATCTCTGCAATTTCTCGATTGATACCCACCCCATCGTCATTTTATCAGGTTTTAGGAAAGATCTGACGCCCTTTAAATTTTGACCATTTTTTCAACCCGCGACCTGTCGTTTTTTTCTGGTTTTTGAATTAACATCCGGAGCTGAAATTTATTTGAAACAAAGATAATTCTTTCTAATCTCTGCAATTTCTCGATCAATACCCACCCCAATGTCATTTTAACAGGTTTTAGGAAAGATCTGACGCCCTTTAAATTTTGACCATTTTTTCAACCCGCGACCTGTCGTTTTTTTCTGATCTTTGATGTAACCTCCGGAGCTGAAATTTCTTTGGAACAAAGATAATTCTTTCTAATCTCAGCAATTTCTCGATTAAAACCCACCCCATCGTCATTTTATCAGGTTTTAGGAAAGATCTGATGCCCTTTAAATTTTGACCATTTTCTTCAACCCGCGACCTGTCGTTTTTTTCTGGTTTTTGGCATCACCTCCGGAGCTGAAATTTCTTTGAAACAAAGATAATTCTTTCTAATCTCTGCAATTTCTCGATCAATACCCACCCCAATGTCATTTTATTAGGTTTTAGGAAAGATCTGACGCCCTTTAATTTTTGACCATTTTTTCAACCCGCGACCTGTTGTTTTTTTCTGGTTTTTAACGTAACCTCAGGAGCTGAAATTTCTTTGAAACAAGAATAATTCTTTATAATCTCAGCAATTTCTCGATTAATACCCACCCTGTTGTCATTTTATCAGGTTTAGGGGAAGATCTGACGCCCTTTAAATTTAGACCATTTTATCAACCCGCGACCTATCGTTTTTTTCTGCTTTTTGGGTAACCTCCAGAGCTGAAATTTATTTGGAACAAGGATCATTCTTTCTGATCTCAGCAATTTCTTGATTAATACCCACCCCGTTGTCATTTTATCAGGTTTTGGGGAAGATCTGACGCCCTTTAAATTTTGACCATTTTTTCTACCCACGACCTGTCGCTTTTTTCTGGTTTTTGGCGTAACCTCCGGAGCTGAAATTTCTTTGGAACAAAGATAATTCTATCTAATTTCAGCAATTTCTCGATTGATACCCACCCTGTTGTCATTTTATCAGGTTTAGGGGAAGATCTGACGCCCTTTAAATTTTGACCATTTTATCAACCCGCGACCTGTCGTTTTTTTCTGGTTTTTGGGTAACCTCCGGAGCTGAAATTTATTTGGAACAAAGATAATTCTTTCTAATCTCAGCAATTTCTCAATTAATACCCACCCCATTGTAATTTTATCAGATTATGGGGAATATGTGACGCCCTTTAAATTTTGACCATTCTTTCAACCCGCGACCTGTCGTTTTTTTCTGGTTTTTGGGTAACCTCCGGAGCTGAAATTTCTTTGGAACAAAGATAATTCTTTCTAATCTCAGCAATTTCTCGATTAATACCCACCCCGTTGTCATTTTATCAGGTTTAGGGGAAGATCTGACGTCCTTTAAATTTTGACCATTTTATCAACCTGCGACCTGTCGTTTTTTTTCTGGTTTTTGGGTAACCTCCGGAGCTGAAATTTTTTTGAAACAAGAATAATTCTTTATTATATAAGCAATTTCTCGATTAATACCCACCCCGTTGTCATTTTATCAGGTTATGGGGAAGATGTGACGCCCTTTAAATTTTGACCATTCTTTCAACCCGCGACCTGTCGTTTTTTTCTGGTTTTTGAAGTAACCTCCGAAGATTAAAATTCTTTGGAACAAAGATAATTCTTTCTAATCTCTGCAATTTCTCGATTGATACCCACCCCATCGTCATTTTATCAGGTTTTAGGAAAGATCTGACGCCCTTTAAATTTTGACCATTTTTTCAACCCGCGACCTGTCGTTTTTTTCTGGTTTTTGGCATCACCTCTGGAGCTGAAATTTCTTTGAAACAAAGATAATTCTTTCTAATCTCTGCAATTTCTCGATCAATTCCCACCCCAATGTCATTTTATCAGGTTTTAGGAAAGATCTGACGCCCTTTAAATTTTGACCATTTTTTCAACCCGCGACCTGTCGTTTTTTTCTTGTTTTTAACGTAACCTCAGGAGCTGAAATGTCTTTGGAAGAAAGATAATTCTTTCTAATCTCTGCAATTTCTCGATTAATACCCACCCCATCGTCATTTTATCAGGTTTTAGGAAAGATCTGACGCCCTTTAAAGTTTGACCATTTTTTCAACCCGCGACCTGTCGTTTTTTTCTGGTTTTTGAATTAACCTCCGGAGCTGAAATTTCTTTGGAACAAAGATAATTCTTTCTAATCTCTGCAATTTCTCGATTGATACCCACCCCATCGTCATTTTATCAGGTTTTAGGAAAGATCTGACGCCCTTTAAATTTTGACCATTTTTTCAACCCGCGACCTGTCGTTTTTTTCTGGTTTTTGAATTAACATCCGGAGCTGAAATTTATTTGAAACAAAGATAATTCTTTCTAATCTCTGCAATTTCTCGATCAATACCCACCCCAATGTCATTTTAACAGGTTTTAGGAAAGATCTGACGCCCTTTAAATTTTGACCATTTTTTCAACCCGCGACCTGTCGTTTTTTTCTGATCTTTGATGTAACCTCCGGAGCTGAAATTTCTTTGGAACAAAGATAATTCTTTATAATCTCAGCAATTTCTCGATTAAAACCCACCCCATCGTCATTTTATCAGGTTTTAGGAAAGATCTGATGCCCTTTAAATTTTGACCATTTTCTTCAACCCGCGACCTGTCGTTTTTTTCTGGTTTTTGGCATCACCTCCGGAGCTGAAATTTCTTTGAAACAAAGATAATTCTTTCTAATCTCTGCAATTTCTCGATCAATACCCACCCCAATGTCATTTTATTAGGTTTTAGGAAAGATCTGACGCCCTTTAATTTTTGACCATTTTTTCAACCCGCGACCTGTTGTTTTTTTCTGGTTTTTAACGTAACCTCAGGAGCTGAAATTTCTTTGAAACAAGAATAATTCTTTATAATCTCAGCAATTTCTCGATTAATACCCACCCTGTTGTCATTTTATCAGGTTTAGGGGAAGATCTGACGCCCTTTAAATTTAGACCATTTTATCAACCCGCGACCTATCGTTTTTTTCTGCTTTTTGGGTAACCTCCGGAGCTGAAATTTATTTGGAACAAGGATCATTCTTTCTGATCTCAGCAATTTCTTGATTAATACCCACCCCGTTGTCATTTTATCAGGTTTTGGGGAAGATCTGACGCCCTTTAAATTTTGACCATTTTTTCTACCCACGACCTGTCGCTTTTTTCTGGTTTTTGGCGTAACCTCCGGAGCTGAAATTTCTTTGGAACAAAGATAATTCTATCTAATTTCAGCAATTTCTCGATTGATACCCACCCTGTTGTCATTTTATCAGGTTTAGGGGAAGATCTGACGCCCTTTAAATTTTGACCATTTTATCAACCCGCGACCTGTCGTTTTTTTCTGGTTTTTGGGTAACCTCCGGAGCTGAAATTTATTTGGAACAAAGATAATTCTTTCTAATCTCAGCAATTTCTCAATTAATACCCACCCCATTGTAATTTTATCAGATTATGGGGAATATGTGACGCCCTTTAAATTTTGACCATTCTTTCAACCCGCGACCTGTCGTTTTTTTCTGGTTTTTGGGTAACCTCCGGAGCTGAAATTTCTTTGGAACAAAGATAATTCTTTCTAATCTCAGCAATTTCTCGATTAATACCCACCCCGTTGTCATTTTATCAGGTTTAGGGGAAGATCTGACGTCCTTTAAATTTTGACCATTTTATCAACCTGCGACCTGTCGTTTTTTTTCTGGTTTTTGGGTAACCTCCGGAGCTGAAATTTTTTTGAAACAAGAATAATTCTTTATTATATAAGCAATTTCTCGATTAATACCCACCCCGTTGTCATTTTATCAGGTTATGGGGAAGATGTGACGGCCTTTAAATTTTGACCATTCTTTCAACCCGCGACCTGTCGTTTTTTTCTGGTTTTTGGGTAACCTCTGGAGCTGAAATTTCTTTGAAACAAGAATAATTCTTTATAATCTCAGCAATTTCTCGATTAATACCCACCCCGTTGTCATTTTATCAGGTTTAGGGGAAGATCTGACGCCCTTTAAATTTTGACCATTTTATCAACCCGCGACCTGTCGTTTTTTTCTGGTTTTTGGGTAATCTCCGGAGCTGAAATTTCTTTGAAACAAGAATAATTCTTTGTTATCTAAGCAATTTCTCAATTAATACCCACCCCGTTGTCATTTTATCAGGTTATGGGGAAGATCTGACGTCCTTTAAATTTTGACCATTTTTTCAACCCGCGACCTGTCGCTTCTTTCTGGTTTTTAGAGTAACCTCCGGAGCTGAAGTTTCTTTGGAACAAGGATAATTCTTTCTGATCTCAGCAATTTCTCGATTAATACCCACCCCGTAGTCATTTTATCAGGTTTTGGGGAAGATCTGACGCCCTTTAAATTTTGACCATTTTATCAACCCGCGACCTGTCGTTTTTTTCTGGTTTTTGGGTAACCTCCGGAGCTGAAATTTCTTTGAAACAAGAATAATTCTTTATAATCTCAGCAATTTCTCGATTAATACCCACCCCGTTGTCATTTTATCAGGTTTAGGGGAAGATCTGACGCCCTTTAAATTTTGACCATTTTATCAACCCGCGACCTGTCGTTTTTTTCTGGTTTTTGGGTAACCTCCGGAGCTGAAATTTCTTTGAAACAAGAATAATTCTTTGTTATCTAAGCAATTTCTCAATTAATACCCACCCCGTTGTCATTTTATCAGGTTATGGGGAAGATGTGACGCCCTTTAAATTTTGACCATTCTTTCAACCCGCGACCTGTCGTTTTTTTCTGGTTTTTGGGTAACCTCCGGAGCTGAAATTTCTTTGGAACAAAGATAATTCTTTCTAATCTCAGCAATTTCTCGATTAATACCCACCCCGTTGTCATTTTATCAGGTTTAGGGAAAGATGTGACGCCCTTTAAATTTTGACAATTTTTTCAACCCGCAACCTGTCGTTTTTTTCTGCTTTTTGGGTAACCACTGGAGCTGAAATGTCTTTGGAGAAAAGATAATTCTTTCTAATCTCAGCAATTTCTCGATTAATACCCACCCCGTTGTCATTTTATCAGGTTTTGGGGAAGATCTGACGCCCTTTAAATTTTGACCATTTTTTCTACCCGCGACCTGTCGCTTTTTTCTGGTTTTTGGGTAACCTCCAGAGATGAAATTTCTTTGAAACAAGAATAATTCTTTATTATCTCAGCAATTTCTCGATTAATACCCACCCCGTTGTCATTTTATCAGGTTATGGGGAAGATCTGACGCCCTTTAAATTTTGACCATTTTTTCAACCCACGACCTGTTGTTTTTTTCTGGTTTTTGGCGTGACCTCCGGAGCTGAAATTTCTTTGGAACAAGGATAATTCTTTCTAATCTCAGCAATTTCTCAATTAATACCCACCCCATTATAATTTTATCAGGTTATGGGGAAGATGTGACGCCCTTTAAATTTTGACCATTTTTTCAACCCGCGACCTGTCATTTTTTTCTGCTTTTTGGGTAACCTCTGGAGCTGAAATGTCTTTGGAGCAAAGATAATTCTTTGTAATCTCAGCAATTTCTCAACTAATACCCACCCCGTTGTCATTTTATCAGGTTACGGGGAAGATGTGACGCCCTTTAAATTTTGACCATTTTTTCAACCCGCGGCCTGTCGTTTTTTTCCAGTTTTCGGCGCAACCCTCCGGGGCTGAAATTTCTTTGGAACAAAGATAATTCTTTCTAATCTCTGCAATTTCTCGATTAATACCCACCCCGGTCATTTTATCAGGTTATGGGGAAGATGTTACGCCCTTTAAATTTTGACCATTCTTTCAACCCGCGACCTGTCGTTTTCTTCTGGTTTTTGGGTAACCTCCGGAGTTGAAATTTCTTTGGAACAAAGATAATTCTTTCTAATCTCAGCAATTTCTCCATTAATACACACCCCGTTGTCATTTTATCAGGTTTTGGGGAAGATCTGACGCCCTTTAAATTTTGACCATTTTTTCAACCCGCGACCTGTTGTTTTTTTCTGGTTTTTGGCGTGACCTCCGGAGCTGAAATTTCTTTGGAACAAGGATAATTCTTTCTAATCTCAGCAATTTCTCAATTAATACCCACCCCATTGTAATTTTATCAGGTTATGGGGAATATGTGACGCCCTTTAAATTTTGATCATTCTTTCAACCTGCGACCTGTCGTTTTTTTCTGGTTTTTGGGTAACCTACGGAGATTAAATTTCTTTGAAACAAGGATAATTCTTTATAATCTCAGCAATTTCTCGATTAATACCCACCCCGTTGTCATTTTATCAGGTTTTGGGGAAGATCTGACGCCCTTTAAATTTTGACCATTTTTTGAACCTGCGATCTGTCGTTTTTTTCTGCTTTTTAGGTAACCTCCGGAATTGAAATTTCTTTGGAACAAAGATCATTCTTTCTAATCTCAGCAATTTCTCAATTAATACCCACCCCGTTGTCATTTTATCAGGTTTTGGGGAAGATCTGACGCCCTTTAAATTTTGACCATTTTTTCAACCCACGACCTGTTGTTTTTTTCTGGTATTTGGCGTGACCTCCGGAGCTGAAATTTCTTTGGAACAAAGATAATTCTTTCTAATTTCAGCAATTTCTCGATTAATACCCACCCCGTTGTCATTTTATCAGGTTATGGGGAATATGTGACGCCCTTTAAATTTTGACCATTCTTTCAACCCGCGACCTGTCGTTTTTTTCTGGTTTTTGGGTAACCTCCGGAGCTGAAATTTCTTTGGAACAAAGATAATTCTTTCTAATCTCAGCAATTTCTCGATTAATACGCACCCCGTTGTCATTTTATCAGGTTTTGGGGAAGATCTGACGCCCTTTAAATTTTGACCATTTTTTCAACCCACGACCTGTTGTTTTTTTCTGGTTTTTGGCGTGACCTCCGGAGCTGAAATTTCTTTGGAACAAGGATAATTCTTTCTAATCTCTGCAATTTTTCAATTAATACCCACCCCATCGTCATTTTATCAGGTTTTAGGAAAGATCTGACGCCCTTTAAATTTTGACCATTCTTTCAACCCGCGACCTGTCGTTTTTTTCTGGTTTTTGAAGTAACCTCCGAAGCTGAAAATTCTTCGGAACAAAGATAATTCTTTCTAATCTCTGAAATTTCTCGATTAATACCCACACCATCGTCATTTTATCAGTCTTTAAGAAATATCTGAAGCTCTTTAAATTTTGACCAGTTTTTCAACCCGCGACCTGTCGTTTTTTTCTGCTTTTTAGGTAACCTCCAGAATTGAAATTTCTTTGGAACAAGGATCATTCTTTCTAATCTCAGTAATTTCTCGATTAACACCCACCCCATTGTAATTTTATCAGGTTATGGGGAATATGTGACGCCCTTTAAATTTTGACCATTCTTTCAACCCGCGACCTGTCGTTTTTTTCTGCTTTTTGGGTAACCAGTTTCTTTGAAACAAGGATAATTCTTTATAATCTCAGCAATTTCTCGATTAATATCCACCCCGTTGTCATTTTATCAGGTTATGGGGAAGATGTGACGCCCTTTAAATTTTGACCATTCTTTCAACCCGCGACCTGTCGTTTTTTTCTGCTTTTTGGGTAACCTCTGGAGCTGAAATGTCTTTGGAGAAAAGATAATTCTTTCTAATCTCAGCAATTTCTCGATTAATACCCACCCCATTGTAATTTTATCTAGTTTAGGGGAAGATCTGACGTCCTTTAAACTTTGACCATTTTATCAACTCACGACCTGTTGTTTTTTTCTGGTTTTTGGCGTGACCTCCGGAGCTGAAATTTCTTTGAAACAAAGATAATTCTTTCTAATGTCTGCAATTTCTCGATTGATACCCACCCCATCATCATTTTATCAGGATTTAGGAAAGATCTGACGCCCTTTAAATTTTGACCATTTTTTCAACCTGCGACCTGTCGTTTTTTTCTGGTTTTTGAAGTAACCTCCGAAACTGAAAATTCTTTGGAACAAAGATAATTCTTTCTAATCTCTGCAATTTCTCGATTAATACCCACACCATCGTCATTTTATCAGTCTTTGAGAAAGATCTGACGCCCTTAAAATTTTGACCATTTTTTCAACCCGCGACCTGTCGTTTTTTTCTGGTTTTTGAATTAACCTCCGGAGCTGAAATTTCTTTGAAACAAAGATAATTCTTTCTAATCTCTGCAATTTCTCGATCAATACCCACCCCAATGTCATTTTATCAGGTTTTAGGAAAGATCTGACACCCTTTAAGTTTTGACCATTTTTTCAACCCGCGACCTGTCGTTTTTTTCTGGTTTTTGGCATCACCTCCGGAGCTGAAATTTCTTTGAAAAAAAGATAATTCTCTCTATTCTCTGCAATTTCTCGATCAATACCCACCTCAATGTCATTTTATCAGGTTTTAGGAAAGATCTGACGCCCTTTAAATTTTGACCATTTTTTCAACCCGCGACCTGTCGTTTTTTTCTGATTTTTGAAGTAACCTCCGAAGCTGAAAATTCTTTGGAACAAAGATAATTCTTTCTAATCTCTGCAATTTCTCGATTATTACCCACACCATCGTCATTTTATCAGTCTTTAAGAAAGATCTGAAGCTCTTTAAATTTTGACCATTTTTTCAACCGGCGACCTGTCGTTTTTTCTTGTTTTTAAAGCAACCTCAGGAGCTGAAATGTCTTTGGAAAAAAGATAATTCTTTCTAATCTCTGCAATTTCTCGATTAATACCCACCCCATCGTCATTTTATCAGGTTTTAGGAAAGATCTGACGCCCTTTAAATTTTGACCATTTTTTCAACCCGCGACCTGTCATTTTTTTCTGGTTTTTAACGTAACCTCAGGAGCTGAAATTTCTTTGCAACTAAGATAATTCTTTCTAATCTCTGAAATTTCTCGATTAATACCCACCCCATCGTCATTTTATCAGGTTTGAGGAAAGATCTGACGCCCTTTAAATTTTGACCATTTTTTCAACCCGCAACCTGTCGTTTTTTTCTGGTTTTTAACGTAACCTCAGGAGCTGAAATGTCATTGGAAAAAAGATAATTCTTTCTAATCTCTGCAATTTCTCGATTAATACCCACCCCATCGTCATTTTATCAGGTTTTAGGAAAGATCTGACGCCCTTTAAATTTTGACAATTTTCTTCAACCCGCGACCTGTCGTTTTTTTCTGGTTTTTGGCATCACCTCCGGAGCTGAAATTTCTTTGAAACAAAGATAATTCTTTCTAATCTCTGCAATTTCTCGATCAATACCCACCCCAATGTCATTTTATTAGGTTTTAGGAAAGATCTGACGCCCTTTAAATTTTGACCATTTTTTCAATCCGCGACCTGTCGTTTTTTTCTTGTTTTTAACGTATCCTCAGGAGCTGAAATGTCTTTGGAAAAAAGATAATTCTTTCTAATCTCTGCAATTTCTCGATTAATACCCACCCCATCGTCATTTTATCAGGTTTTAGGAAAGATCTGACACCCTTTAAATTTTGACCATTTTTTCAACCCGCGACCTGTCGTTTTTTTCTGGTTTTTGAAGTAACCTCCGAAGCTGAAAATTCTTTGAAACAAAGATAATTCTTTCTAATCTCTGCAATTTCTCGATTAATACCCAACCCAATGTCATTTTATCAGGTTTTAGGAAAGATCTGACGCCCTTTAAATTTTGACCATTTTTTCAACCCGCGACCTGTCATTTTTTTCTGGTTTTTAACGTAACCTCAGGAGCTGAAATTTCTTTGCAACTAAGATAATTCTTTCTAATCTCTGCAATTTCTCGATCAATACCCACCCCAATGTCATTTTATTAGGTTTTAGAAAAGATCTGACGCCCTTTAAATTTTGACCATTTTTTCAATCCGCGACCTGTCGTTTTTTTCTTGTTTTTAACGTAACCTCAGGAGCTGAAATGTCTTTGGAACAAAGATAATTCTTTCTAATCTCTGCAATTTCTCGATTAATACCCACCCCATCGTCATTTTATCAGGTTTTAGGAAAGATCTGACGCCCTTTAAATTTTGCCCATTTTTTCAACCCGCGACCTGTCGTTTTTTTCTGGTTTTTGGCATCACCTCCGGAGCTGAAATTTCTTTGAAACAAAGATAATTTTTTCTAATATCTGCAATTTCTCGATCAATACCCACCCCAATGTCATTTTATCAGATTTTTGGAAAGATCTGACACCCTTTAAATTTTGACCATTTTTTCAACCCGCGACCTGTTGTTTTTTTCTGGTTTTTGAATTAACCTCCGGAGCTGAAATTTCTTTGAAACAAAGATAATTCTTTCTAATCTCTGCAATTTCTCGATCAATACCCACCCCAATGTCATTTTATTAGGTTTTAGGAAAGATCTGACGCCCTTTAAATTTTGACCATTTTTTCAATCCGCGACCTGT
Source organism: Euthynnus affinis (assembly GCA_029490765.1). NCBI lineage: Eukaryota > Metazoa > Chordata > Actinopteri > Scombriformes > Scombridae > Euthynnus > Euthynnus affinis. Next base: position 126,532 of record CM055853.1, read on the forward strand.
CGTTTTTTTCTTGTTTTTAACGTAACCTCAGGAGCTGAAATGTCTTTGGAAAAAAGATAATTCTTTCTAATCTCTGCAATTTCTCGATTAATACCCACCCCATCGTCATTTTATCAGGTTTTAGGAAAGATCTGACGCCCTTTAAATTTTGCCCATTTTTTCAACCCGCGACCTGTCGTTTTTTTCTGGTTTTTGAAGTAACCTCCGAAGCTGAAAATTCTTTGGAACAAAGATAATTCTTTCTAATCTCGGCAATTTCTCGATTAATACCCACACCATCGTCATTTTATCAATCTTTAAGAAAGATCTGACGCCCTTTAAATTTTGACCATTTTTTCAACCCGCGACCTGTCGTTTTTTTCTGGTTTTTGAAGTAACCTCCGAAGCTGAAAATTCTTTGGAAGAAAGATAATTCTTTCTAATCTCTGCAATTTCTCGATTAATACCCACACCATCGTCATTTTATCAGTCTTTAAGAATGATCTGAAGCTCTTTAAATTTTGACCATTTTTTCAACCCGCGACCTGTCGTTTTTTTCTTGTTTTTAACGTAACCTCAGGAGCTGAAATGTCTTTGGAAAAAAGATAATTCTTTCTAATCTCTGCAATTTCTCGATTAATACCCACCCCATCGTCATTTTATCAGGTTTTAGGAAAGATCTGACGCCCTTTAAATTTTGACCATTTTTTCAACCCGCGACCTGTCGTTTTTTTCTGGTTTTTGGCATCACCTCCGGAGCTGAAATTTCTTTGAAACAAAGATAATTCTTTCTAATCTCTGCAATTTCTCGATCAATACCCACCCCAATATCATTTTATTAGGTTTTAGGAAAGATCTGACGCCCTTTAAATTTTGACCATTTTTTCAATCCGCGACCTGTCGTTTTTTTCTTGTTTTTAACGTAACCTCAGGAGCTGAAATGTCTTTGGAAAAAAGATAATTCTTTCTAATCTCTGCAATTTCTCGATCAATACCCACCCCAATGTCATTTTATCAGGTTTTAGGAAAGATCTGACGCCCTTTAAATTTTGACAATTTTCTTCAACCCGCGACCTGTCGTTTTTTTCTGGTTTTTGGCATCACCTCCGGAGCTGAAATTTCTTTGAAACAAAGATAATTTTTTCCAATATCTGCAATTTCTCGATCAATACCCACCCCAATGTCATTTTATCAGGTTTTAGGAAAGATCTGACACCCTTTAAATTTTGACCATTTTTTCAACCCGCGACCTGTCGTTTTTTTCTGGTTTTTGAATTAACCTCCGGAGCTGAAATTTCTTTGAAACAAAGATAATTCTTTCTAATCTCTGCAATTTCTCGATCAATACCCACCCCAATGTCATTTTATCAGGTTTTAGGAAAGATCTGACGCCCTTTAATTTTTGCCCATTTTTTCAACCCGCGACCTGTCGTTTTTTTCTGGTTTTTGAAGTAACCTCCGAAGCTGAAAATTCTTTGGAACAAAGATAATTCTTTCTAATCTCGGCAATTTCTCGATTAATACCCACACCATCGTCATTTTATCTGTCTTTAAGAATGATCTGAAGCTCTTTAAATTTTGACCATTTTTTCAACCCGCGACCTGTCGTTTTTTTCTTGTTTTTAACGTAACCTCAGGAGCTGAAATGTCTTTAGAAAAAAGATAATTCTTTCTAATCTCTGCAATTTCTCGATTAATACCCACCCCATCGTCATTTTATCAGGTTTTAGGAAAGATCTGACGCCTTTTAAATTTTGACCATTTTTTCAACCCGCGACCTGTCGTTTTTTTCTGGTTTTTGGCATCACCTCCGGAGCTTAAATTTCTTTGAAACAAAGATAATTCTTTCTAATCTCTGCAATTTCTCGATCAATACCCAACCCAATGTCATTTTATCAGGTTTTAGGAAAGATCTGACGCCCTTTAAATTTTGACCATTTTTTCAACCCGCGACCTGTCGTTTTTTTCTTGTTTTTAACGTAACCTCAGGAGCTGAAATGTCATTGGAAAAAAGATAATTCTTTCTAATCTCTGCAATTTCTCGATTAATACCCACCCCATCGTCATTTTATCAGGTTTTAGGAAAGATCTGACGCCCTTTAAATTTTGACAATTTTCTTCAACCCGCGACCTGTCGTTTTTTTCTGGTTTTTGGCATCATCTCTGGAGCTGAAATTTCTTTGAAACAAAGATAATTCTTTCTAATCTCTGCAATTTCTCGATGAATACCCACCCCAATATCATTTTATTAGGTTTTAGGAAAGATCTGACGCCCTTTAAATTTTGACCATTTTTTCAATCCGCGACCTGTCGTTTTTTTCTTGTTTTTAACGTAACCTCAGGAGCTGAAATGTCTTTGGAAAAAAGATAATTCTTTCTAATCTCTGCAATTTCTCGATTAATACCCACCCCATCGTCATTTTATCAGGTTTGAGGAAAGATCTGACGCCCTTTAAATTTTGACCATTTTTTCAACCCGCGACCTGTCGTTTTTTTCTTGTTTTTAACGTAACCTCAGGAGCTGAAATGTCATTGGAAAAAAGATAATTCTTTCTAATCTCTGCAATTTCTCGATTAATACCCACCCCATCGTCATTTTATCAGGTTTTAGGAAAGATCTGACGCCCTTTAAATTTTGAAAATTTTCTTCAACCCGCGACCTGTCGTTTTTTTCTGGTTTTTGAATTAACCTCAGGAGCTGAAATTTCTTTGAAACAAAGATAATTCTTTGTAATCTCTGCAATTTCTCGATCAATACCCACCCCAATGTCATTTTATCAGGTTTTAGGAAAGATCTGACGCCCTTTAAATTTTGACCATTTTTTTAACCCGCGACCTGTCGTTTTTTTCTGGTTTTTGAATTAACCTCCGGAGCTGAAATTTCTTTGGAACAAAGATAATTCTTTCTAATCTCTGCAATTTCTCGATTGATACCCACCCCATCGTCATTTTATCAGGTTTTAGGAAAGATCTGACGCCCTTTAAATTTTGACCATTTTTTCAACCCGCGACCTGTCGTTTTTTTCTGGTTTTTGAATTAACCTCCGGAGCTGAAATTTCTTTGAAACAAAGATAATTCTTTCTAATCTCTGCAATTTCTCGATCAATACCCACCCCAATGTCATTTTATCAGGTTTTAGGAAAGATCTGACGCCCTTTAAATTTTGACCATTTTTTCAACCCGCGACCTGTCGTTTTTTTTCTGGTTTTTGAATTAACCTCCGGAGCTGAAATTTCTTTGGAACAAAGATAATTCTTTCTAATCTCTGCAATTTCTCGATTGATACTCATCCCATCGTCATTTTATCAGGTTTTAGGAAAGATCTGACGCCCTTTAAATTTTGACCATTTTTTCAACCCGCGACCTGTCGTTTTTTTCTGGTTTTTGAAGTAACCTCCGAAGATTAAAATTCTTTGGAACAAAGATAATTCTTTCTAATCTCTGCAATTTCTCGATTAATACCCACACCATCGTCATTTTATCAGTCTTTAAGAAAGATCTGAAGCTCTTTAAATTTTGACCATTTTTTCAACCCGCGACCTGTCGTTTTTTTCTGCTTTTTAGGTAACCTCCGGAATTGAAATTTCTTTGGAACAAGGATCATTCTTTCTAATCTCAGTAATTTCTCGATTAATACCCACCCCATTGTAACTTTATCAGGTTATGGGGAATATGTGACGCCCTTTAAATTTTGACCATTCTTTCAACCCGCGACCTGTCGTTTTTTTCTGCTTTTTGGGTAACCAATTTCTTTGAAACAAAGATAATTCTTTATATTCTCAGCAATTTCTCGATTAATATCCACCCCGTTGTCATTTTATCAGGTTATGGGGAAGATGTGACGCCCTTTAAATTTTGACCATTCTTTCAACCCGCGACCTGTCGTTTTTTTCTGCTTTTTGGGTAACCTCTGGAGCTGAAATGTCTTTGGAGAAAAGATAATTCTTTCTAATCTCAGCAATTTCTCGATTAATACCCACCCCATTGTAATTTTATCTAGTTTAGGGGAAGATCTGACGTCCTTTAAACTTTGACCATTTTATCAACTCACGACCTGTTGTTTTTTTCTGGTTTTTGGCGTGACCTCCGGAGCTGAAATTTCTTTGAAACAAAGATAATTCTTTCTAATGTCTGCAATTTCTCGATTGATACCCACCCCATCGTCATTTTATCAGGATTTAGGAAAGATCTGACGCCCTTTAAATTTTGACCATTTTTTCAACCTGCGACCTGTCGTTTTTTTCTGGTTTTTGAAGTAACCTCCGAAGCTGAAAATTCTTTGGAACAAAGATAATTCTTTCTAATCTCTGCAATTTCTCGATTAATACCCACACCATCGTCATTTTATCAGTCTTTGAGAAAGATCTGACGCCCTTAAAATTTTGACCATTTTTTCAACCGGCAACCTGTCGTTTTTTTCTGGTTTTTGGCATCACCTCCGGAGCTGAAATTTCTTTGAAAAAAAGATAATTCTCGATTAATACCCACCCCATCGTCATTTTATCAGGTTTGAGGAAAGATCTGACGCCCTTTAAATTTTGACCATTTTTTCAACCCGCGACCTGTCGTTTTTTTCTTGTTTTTAACGTAACCTCAGGAGCTGAAATGTCATTGGAAAAAAGATAATTCTTTCTAATCTCTGCAATTTCTCGATTAATACCCACCCCATCGTCATTTTATCAGATTTTAGGAAAGATCTGACGCCCTTTAAATTTTGACAATTTTCTTCAACCCGCGACCTGTCGTTTTTTTCTGGTTTTTGGCATCACCTCCGGAGCTGAAATTTCTTTGAAACAAAGATAATTCTTTCTAATCTCTGCAATTTCTCGATCAATACCCACCCCAATGTCATTTTATTAGGTTTAAGGAAAGATCTGACGCCCTTTAAATTTTGACCATTTTTTCAACCCGCGACCTGTCGTTTTTTTCTGGTTTTTAATGTAACCTCAGGAGCTGAAATGTCTTTGGAAAAAAGATAATTCTTTCTAATCTCTGCAATTTCTCGATTAATACCCACCCCATCGTCATTTTATCAGGTTTTAGGAAAGATCTGACGCCCTTTAAATTTTGACCATTTTTTCAACCCGCGACCTGTCGTTTTTTTCTGGTTTTTGGCATCACCTCCGGAGCTGAAATTTCTTTGAAACAAAGATAATTCTTTGTAATATCTGCAATTTCTCGATCAATACCCACCACATTGTCATTTTATCAGGTTTTAGGAAAGATCTGACACCCTTTAAATTTTGACCATTTTTTCAACCCGCGACCTGTCGTTTTTTTCTGGTTTTTGAATTAACCTCCGGAGTTGAAATTTCTTTGAAACAAAGATAATTCTTTCTAATCTCTGCAATTTCTCGATCAATACCCACCCCAATGTCATTTTATCAGGTTTTAGGAAAGATCTGACGCCCTTTAAATTTTGACCATTTTTTCAACCCGCAACCTGTCGTTTTTTTCTGGTTTTTGAATTAACCTCCGGAGCTGAAATTTCTTTGGAACAAAGATAATTCTTTCTAATTTCTGCAATTTCTCGATTGATACCCACCCCATCGTCATATTATCAGGTTTTAGGAAAGATCTGACGCCCTTTAAATTTTGACCATTTTTTCAACCCGCGACCTGTCGTTTTTTTTTGGTTTTTGAAGGAACCTCCGAAGATTAAAATTCTTTGGAACAAAGATAATTCTTTCTAATCTCTGCAATTTCTCGATTAATACCCACACCATCGTCATTTTATCAGTCTTTAAGAAAGATCTGACGCCCTTTAAATTTTGACCATTTTTTTTGCCCGTGACCTGTCGTTTTTTTCTGGTTTTTGGCATCACCTCCGGAGCTGAAATTTCATTGAAACAAAGATAATTCTTTCTAATCTCTGCAATTTCTCGATCAATACCCACCCCAATGTCATTTTAACAGGTTTTAGGAAAGATCTGACGCCCTATAAATTTTGACCATTTTTTCAACCCGCGACCTGTCGTTTTTTTCTGATCTTTGATGTAACCTCCGAAGCTGAAATTTCTTTGGAACAAAGATAATTGTTTCTAATCTCTGCAATTTCTCGATTAATACCCACCCCATCATCATTTTATCAGGTATTAGGAAAGATCTGACGCCCTTTAAATTTTGACCATTTTTTCAACCCGCGACCTGTCGTTTTTTTCTGGTTTTTGAATTAACCTCCGAAGCTGAAAATTCTTTGGAGCAAAGATAATTCTTTCTAATCTCTGCAATTTCTCGATTAATACCCACACCATCGTCATTTTATCAGTCTTTAAGAAAGATCTAAAGCTCTTTAAATTTTGACCATTTTTTCAGCCCGCGACCTGTCGTTTTTTTCTGGTTTTTGAATTAACCTCCGGAGCTGAAATTTCTTTGGAACAAAGATAATTCTTTCTAATCTCTGAAATTTCTCGATTAATACCCACCCCATTGTCATTTGATCAGGTTTTGGGGAAGATCTGACGCCCTTTAAATTTTGACCATTTTTTCAACCCGCGACCTGTCGTTTTTTCTTGTTTTTAAAGTAACCTCAGGAGCTGAAATGTCTTTGGAAAAAAGATAATTCTTTCTAATCTCTGCAATTTCTCGATTAATACCCACCCCATCGTCATTTTATGAGGTTTTAGGAAAGATCTGACGCCCTTTAAATTTTGACCATTTTTTCAACCCGCGACCTGTCATTTTTTTCTGGTTTTTAACGTAACCTCAGGAGCTGAAATTTCTTTGCAACTAAGATAATTCTTTCTAATCTCTGAAATTTCTCGATTAATACCCACCCCATCGTCATTTTATCAGGTTTGAGGAAAGATCTGACGCCCTTTAAATTTTGACCATTTTTTCAACCCGCGACCTGTCGTTGTTTTCTGGTTTTTGAAGTAACCTCCGAAGCTGAAAATTCTTTGGAACAAAGATAATTCTTTCTAATCTCTGCAATTTCTCGATTAATAGCCACACCATCGTCATTTTATCAGTCTTTAAGAAAGATCTAAAGCTCTTTAAATTTTGACCATTTTTTCAACCCGCGACCTGTCGTTTTTTTCTTGTTGTTAACGTAACCTCAGGAGCTGAAATGTCTTTGGAAAAAAGATAATTCTTTCTAATCTCTGCAATTTCTCGATCAATACCCACCCCAATGTCATTTTATCAGGTTTTAGGAAAGATCTGACGCCCTTTAAATTTTGACCATTTTTTCAACCCGCGACCTGTCATTTTTTTCTGGTTTTTGAATTAACCTCCGGAGCTGAAATTTCTTTGGAACAAAGATAATTCTTTCTAATCTCTGCAATTTCTCGATCGATACCCACCCCAATGTCATTTTATCAGGTTTTAGGAAAGATCTGACGGCCTTTAAATTTTGACCATTTTTTCAACCCGCAACCTGTCGTTTTTTTCTGGTTTTTGAAGTAACCTCCGAAGCTGAAAATTCTTTGGAACAAAGATAATTCTTTCTAATCTCTGCAATTTCTCGATTAATACCCACACCATCGTCAATTTATCAGTCTTTGAGAAAGATCTGAAGCTCTTTAAATTTTGACCATTTTTTCAACCCGCGACCTGTCGTTTTTTTCTGATTTTTAACGTAACCTCCGGAGCTGAAATTTCTTTGAAACAAAGATAATTCTTTCTAATCTCTGCAATTTCACGATTAATACCCACCCCATCGTCATTTTATCAGGTTTTAGGAAAGATCTGACGCCCTTTAAATTTTGACCATTTTTTCAACCCGCTACCTGTCGTTTTTTTCTGGTTTTTGGCATCACCTCCGGAGCTGAAATTTCTTTGAAACAAAGATAATTCTTTCTAATCTCTGCAATTTCTCGATCAATACCCACCCCAATGTCATTTTATCAGGTTTTAGGAAAGATCTGACGCCCTTTAAATTTTGACCATTTTTTCAACCCGCGACCTGTCGTTTTTTTCTGGTTTTTGAATTAATCTCCGGAGCTGAAATTTCTTTGAAACAAAGATAATTCTTTCTAATCTCTGCAATTTCTGGATCAATACCCACCCCAATGTCATTTTGTCAGGTTTTAGGAAAGATCTGACGCCCTTTAAATTTTGACCATTTTTTCAACCCGCGACCTGTCGTTTTTTTCTGGTTTTTGAATTAACCTCCGGAGCTGAAATTTCTTTGGAACAAAGATAATTCTTTCTAATCTCTGCAATTTCTCGATTAATACCCACACCATCGTCATTTTATCAGTCTTTGAGAAAGATCTGAAGCTCTTTAAATTTTGACCATTTTTTCAACCCGCGACCTGTCGTTTTTTTCTGATTTTTAACGTAACCTCCGGAGCTGAAATTTCTTTGAAACAAAGATAATTCTTTCTAATCTCTGCAATTTCTCGATCAATACCCACCCCAATGTCATTTTATCAGGTTTTAGGAAAGATCTGACGCCCTTTAAATTTTGACCATTTTTTCAACCCACGACCTGTCGTTTTTTTCTGGTTTTTAACGTAACCTCAGGAGCTGAAATTTCTTTGGAACTAAAATAATTCTTTCTAATCTCTGCAATTTCTCGATTAATAGCCACACCATCGTCATTTTATCAGTCTTTAAGAAAGATCTAAAGCTCTTTAAATTTTGAACATTTTTTCAACCCGCGACCTGTCGTTTTTTTCTTGTTTTTAACGTAACCTCAGGAGCTGAAATGTCTTTGGAAAAAAGATAATTCTTTCTAATCTCTGCAATTTCTCGATTAATACCCACCCCAATGTCATTTTATCAGGCTTTAGGAAAGATCTGACACCCTTTAAATTTTGACCATTTTTTCAACCCGCGACCTGTCGTTTTTTTCTGGTTTTTGACTTAACCTCCGGAGCTGAAATTTCTTTGGAAAAAAGATAATTCTTTCTAATCTCTGCAATTTCTCGATCGATACCCACCCCAATGTCATTTTATCAGGTTTTAGGAAAGATCTGACAGCCTTTAAATTTTGACCATTTTTTCAACCCGCGACCTGTCATTTTTTTCTGGTTTTTGGCATCACCTCCGGAGCTGAAATTTCTTTGAAACAAAGATAATTCTTTCTAATCTCTGCAATTTCTCGATCAATACCCACCCCAATGTCATTTTATCAGGTTTTAGGAAAGATCTGACGCCCTTTAAATTTTGACCATTTTTTCAACCCGCGACCTGTCGTTTTTTTCTGGTTTTTGAATTAACCTCAGGAGCTGAAATGTCTTTGGAGAAAAGATAATTCTTTCTAATCTCTGCAATTTCTCGATTAATACCCACCCCATTGTAATTTTATCTGGTTTAGGGGAAGATCTGACGCCCTTTAAATTTTGACCATTCTTTCAACCCGTGACCTGTCGTTTTTTTCTGCTTTTTGTGTAAACTCCGGACCTGAAATTTCTTTGGAACAAAGATAATTCTTTATTATCTAAGCAATTTCTCGATTAATAACCACCCCGTTGTCATTTTATCAGGTTATGGGGAATATGTGACGCCCTTTAAATTTTGACCATTTTTTCAACCCGCGACCTGTCGTTGTTTTCTGGTTTTTGAAGTAACCTCCGAAGCTGAAAATTCTTTGGAACAAAGATAATTCTTTCTAATCTCTGCAATTTCTCGATTAATAGCCACACCATCGTCATTTTATCAGTCTTTAAGAAAGATCTAAAGCTCTTTAAATTTTGACCATTTTTTCAACCCGCGACCTTTCGTTTTTTTCTTGTTTTTAACGTAACCTCAGGAGCTGAAATGTCTTTGGAAAAAAGATAATTCTTTCTAATCTCTGCAATTTCTCGATCAATACCCACCCCAATGTCATTTTATCAGGTTTGAGGAAAGATCTGACACCCTTTAAATTTTGACCATTTTTTCAACCCGCGACCTGTCGTTTTTTTCTGGTTTCTGAATTAACCTCCGGAGCTGAAATTTCTTTGGAACAAAGATAATTCTTTCTAATCTCTGCAATTTCTCGATCGATACCCACCCCAATGTCATTTTATCAGGTTTTAGGAAAGATCTGACGGCCTTTAAATTTTGACCATTTTTTCAACCCGCGACCTGACGTTTTTTTCCGGTTTTTAACGTAACCTCAGGAGCTGAAATTTCTTTGGAACTAAGATAATTCTTTCTAATCTCTGCAATTTCTCGATTAATACCCACCCCATCGTCATTTTATCAGGTTTTAGGAAAGATCTGACGCCCTTTAAATTTTGACCATTTTTTCAACCCGCTACCTGTCGTTTTTTTCTGGTTTTTGGCATCACCTCCGGAGCTGAAATTTCTTTGAAACAAAGATAATTCTTTCTAATCTCTGCAATTTCTCGATCAATACCCACCCCAATGTCATTTTATCAGGTTTTAGGAAAGATCTGACGCCCTTTAAATTTTGACCATTTTTTCAACCCGCGACCTGTCGTTTTTTTCTGGTTTTTGAATTAATCTCCGGAGCTGAAATTTCTTTGAAACAAAGATAATTCTTTCTAATCTCTGCAATTTCTCGATCAATACCCACCCCAATGTCATTTTGTCAGGTTTTAGGAAAGATCTGACGCCCTTTAAATTTTGACCATTTTTTCAACCCGCGACCTGTCGTTGTTTTCTGGTTTTTGAAGTAACCTCCGAAGCTGAAAATTCTTTGGAACAAAGATAATTCTTTCTAATCTCTGCAATTTCTCGATTAATAGCCACACCATCGTCATTTTATCAGTCTTTAAGAAAGATCTAAAGCTCTTTAAATTTTGACCATTTTTTCAACCCGCGACCTGTCGTTTTTTTCTTGTTTTTAACGTAACCTCAGGAGCTGAAATGTCTTTGGAAAAAAGATAATTCTTTCTAATCTCTGCAATTTCTCGATCAATACCCACCCCAATGTCATTTTATCAGGTTTTAGGAAAGATCTGACGCCCTTTAAATTTTGACCATTTTTTCAACCCGCGACCTGTCGTTTTTTTCTGGTTTTTGAATTAACCTTCGGAGCTGAAATTTCTTTGAAACAAAGATAATTCTTTCTAATCTCTGCAATTTCTCGATCAATACCCACCCCAATGTCATTTTATCAGGTTTTAGGAAAGATCTGACACCCTTTAAATTTTGACCATTTTTTCAACCCGCGACCTGTCGTTTTTTTCTGGTTTTTGAATTAACCTCCGGAGCTGAAATTTCTTTGGAACAAAGATAATTCTTTCTAATCTCTGCAATTTCTCGATCAATACCCACCCCAATGTCATTTTGTCAGGTTTTAGGAAAGATCTGACGCCCTTTAAATTTTGACCATTTTTTCAACCCGCGACCTGTCGTTTTTTTCTGGTTTTTGAATTAACCTCCGGAGCTGAAATTTCTTTGGAACAAAGATAATTCTTTCTAATCTCTGCAATTTCTCGATTAATACCCACACCATCGTCATTTTATCAGTCTTTGAGAAAGATCTGAAGCTCTTTAAATTTTGACCATTTTTTCAACCCGCGACCTGTCGTTTTTTTCTGATTTTTAACGTAACCTCCGGAGCTGAAATTTCTTTGAAACAAAGATAATTCTTTCTAATCTCTGCAATTTCTCGATCGATACCCACTCCAATGTCATTTTATCAGGTTTTAGGAAAGATCTGACGGCCTTTAAATTTTGACCATTTTTTCAACCCGCAACCTGTCATTTTTTTCTGGTTTTTGGCATCACCTCCGGAGCTGAAATTTCTTTGAAACAAAGATAATTCTTTCTAATCTCTGCAATTTCTCGATCAATACCCACCCCAATGTCATTTTATCAGGTTTTAGGAAAGATCTGACGCCCTTTAAATTTTGACCATTTTTTCAACCCGCGACCTGTCGTTTTTTTCTGGTTTTTAACGTAACCTCAGGAGCTGAAATTTCTTTGGAACTAAAATAATTCTTTCTAATCTCTGCAATTTCTCGATTAATAGCCACACCATCGTCATTTTATCAGTCTTTAAGAAAGATCTAAAGCTCTTTAAATTTTGAACATTTTTTCAACCCGCGACCTGTCGTTTTTTTCTTGTTTTTAACGTAACCTCAGGAGCTGAAATGTCTTTGGAAAAAAGATAATTCTTTCTAATCTCTGCAATTTCTCGATTAATACCCACCCCAATGTCATTTTATCAGGCTTTAGGAAAGATCTGACACCCTTTAAATTTTGACCATTTTTTCAACCCGCGACCTGTCGTTTTTTTCTGGTTTTTGACTTAACCTCCGGAGCTGAAATTTCTTTGGAAAAAAGATAATTCTTTCTAATCTCTGCAATTTCTCGATCGATACCCACCCCAATGTCATTTTATCAGGTTTTAGGAAAGATCTGACAGCCTTTAAATTTTGACCATTTTTTCAACCCGCGACCTGTCATTTTTTTCTGGTTTTTGGCATCACCTCCGGAGCTGAAATTTCTTTGAAACAAAGATAATTCTTTCTAATCTCTGCAATTTCTCGATCAATACCCACCCCAATGTCATTTTATCAGGTTTTAGGAAAGATCTGACGCCCTTTAAATTTTGACCATTTTTTCAACCCGCGACCTGTCGTTTTTTTCTGGTTTTTGAATTAACCTCAGGAGCTGAAATGTCTTTGGAGAAAAGATAATTCTTTCTAATCTCTGCAATTTCTCGATTAATACCCACCCCATTGTAATTTTATCTGGTTTAGGGGAAGATCTGACGCCCTTTAAATTTTGACCATTCTTTCAACCCGTGACCTGTCGTTTTTTTCTGCTTTTTGTGTAAACTCCGGACCTGAAATTTCTTTGGAACAAAGATAATTCTTTATTATCTAAGCAATTTCTCGATTAATAACCACCCCGTTGTCATTTTATCAGGTTATGGGGAATATGTGACGCCCTTTAAATTTTGACCATTTTTTCAACCCGCGACCTGTCGTTGTTTTCTGGTTTTTGAAGTAACCTCCGAAGCTGAAAATTCTTTGGAACAAAGATAATTCTTTCTAATCTCTGCAATTTCTCGATTAATAGCCACACCATCGTCATTTTATCAGTCTTTAAGAAAGATCTAAAGCTCTTTAAATTTTGACCATTTTTTCAACCCGCGACCTTTCGTTTTTTTCTTGTTTTTAACGTAACCTCAGGAGCTGAAATGTCTTTGGAAAAAAGATAATTCTTTCTAATCTCTGCAATTTCTCGATCAATACCCACCCCAATGTCATTTTATCAGGTTTGAGGAAAGATCTGACACCCTTTAAATTTTGACCATTTTTTCAACCCGCGACCTGTCGTTTTTTTCTGGTTTCTGAATTAACCTCCGGAGCTGAAATTTCTTTGGAACAAAGATAATTCTTTCTAATCTCTGCAATTTCTCGATCGATACCCACCCCAATGTCATTTTATCAGGTTTTAGGAAAGATCTGACGGCCTTTAAATTTTGACCATTTTTTCAACCCGCGACCTGACGTTTTTTTCCGGTTTTTAACGTAACCTCAGGAGCTGAAATTTCTTTGGAACTAAGATAATTCTTTCTAATCTCTGCAATTTCTCGATTAATACCCACCCCATCGTCATTTTATCAGGTTTTAGGAAAGATCTGACGCCCTTTAAATTTTGACCATTTTTTCAACCCGCTACCTGTCGTTTTTTTCTGGTTTTTGGCATCACCTCCGGAGCTGAAATTTCTTTGAAACAAAGATAATTCTTTCTAATCTCTGCAATTTCTCGATCAATACCCACCCCAATGTCATTTTATCAGGTTTTAGGAAAGATCTGACGCCCTTTAAATTTTGACCATTTTTTCAACCCGCGACCTGTCGTTTTTTTCTGGTTTTTGAATTAATCTCCGGAGCTGAAATTTCTTTGAAACAAAGATAATTCTTTCTAATCTCTGCAATTTCTCGATCAATACCCACCCCAATGTCATTTTGTCAGGTTTTAGGAAAGATCTGACGCCCTTTAAATTTTGACCATTTTTTCAACCCGCGACCTGTCGTTGTTTTCTGGTTTTTGAAGTAACCTCCGAAGCTGAAAATTCTTTGGAACAAAGATAATTCTTTCTAATCTCTGCAATTTCTCGATTAATAGCCACACCATCGTCATTTTATCAGTCTTTAAGAAAGATCTAAAGCTCTTTAAATTTTGACCATTTTTTCAACCCGCGACCTGTCGTTTTTTTCTTGTTTTTAACGTAACCTCAGGAGCTGAAATGTCTTTGGAAAAAAGATAATTCTTTCTAATCTCTGCAATTTCTCGATCAATACCCACCCCAATGTCATTTTATCAGGTTTTAGGAAAGATCTGACGCCCTTTAAATTTTGACCATTTTTTCAACCCGCGACCTGTCGTTTTTTTCTGGTTTTTGAATTAACCTTCGGAGCTGAAATTTCTTTGAAACAAAGATAATTCTTTCTAATCTCTGCAATTTCTCGATCAATACCCACCCCAATGTCATTTTATCAGGTTTTAGGAAAGATCTGACACCCTTTAAATTTTGACCATTTTTTCAACCCGCGACCTGTCGTTTTTTTCTGGTTTTTGAATTAACCTCCGGAGCTGAAATTTCTTTGGAACAAAGATAATTCTTTCTAATCTCTGCAATTTCTCGATCGATACCCACCCCAATGTCATTTTATCAGGTTTTAGGAAAGATCTGACGGCCTTTAAATTTTGACCATTTTTTCAACCCGCAACCTGTCGTTTTTTTCTGGTTTTTGAAGTAACCTCCGAAGCTGAAAATTCTTTGGAACAAAGATAATTCTTTCTAATCTCTGCAATTTCTCGATTAATACCCACACCATCGTCATTTTATCAGTCTTTGAGAAAGATCTGAAGCTCTTTAAATTTTGACCATTTTTTCAACCCGCGACCTGTCGTTTTTTTCTGATTTTTAACGTAACCTCAGGAGCTGAAATTTCTTTGAAACAAAGATAATTCTTTCTAATCTCTGCAATTTCTCGATCGATACCCACCCCAATGTCATTTTATCAGGTTTTAGGAAAGATCTGACGGCCTTTAAATTTTGACCATTTTTTCAACCTGCAACCTGTCATTTTTTTCTGGTTTTTGGCATCACCTCCGGAGCTGAAATTTCTTTGAAACAAAGATAATTCTTTCTAATCTCTGCAATTTCTCGATCAATACCCACCCCAATGTCATTTTATCAGGTTTTAGGAAAGATCTGACGCCCTTTAAATTTTGACCATTTTTTCAACCCGCGACCTGTCGTTTTTTTCTGGTTTTTAACGTAACCTCAGGAGCTGAAATTTCTTTGGAACTAAAATAATTCTTTCTAATCTCTGCAATTTCTCGATTAATAGCCACACCATCGTCATTTTATCAGTCTTTAAGAAAGATCTAAAGCTCTTTAAATTTTGACCATTTTTTCAACCCGCGACCTGTCGTTTTTTTCTTGTTTTTAACGTAACCTCAGGAGCTGAAATGTCTTTGGAAAAAAGATAATTCTTTCTAATCTCTGCAATTTCTCGATCAATACCCACCCCAATGTCATTTTATCAGGTTTTAGGAAAGATCTGACGCCCTTTAAATTTTGACCATTTTTTCAACCCGCGACCTGTCGTTTTTTTCTGGTTTTTGAATTAACCTTCGGAGCTGAAATTTCTTTGAAACAAAGATAATTCTTTCTAATCTCTGCAATTTCTCGATCAATACCCACCCCAATGTCATTTTATCAGGTTTTAGGAAAGATCTGACACCCTTTAAATTTTGACCATTTTTTCAACCCGCGACCTGTCGTTTTTTTCTGGTTTTTGACTTAACCTCCGGAGCTGAAATTTCTTTGGAAAAAAGATAATTCTTTCTAATCTCTGCAATTTCTCGATCGATACCCACCCCAATGTCATTTTATCAGGTTTTAGGAAAGATCTGACAGCCTTTAAATTTTGACCATTTTTTCAACCCGCGACCTGTCATTTTTTTCTGGTTTTTGGCATCACCTCCGGAGCTGAAATTTCTTTGAAACAAAGATAATTCTTTCTAATCTCTGCAATTTCTCGATCAATACCCACCCCAATGTCATTTTATCAGGTTTTAGGAAAGATCTGACGCCCTTTAAATTTTGACCATTTTTTCAACCCGCGACCTGTCGTTTTTTTCTGGTTTTTGAATTAACCTCAGGAGCTGAAATGTCTTTGGAGAAAAGATAATTCTTTCTAATCTCTGCAATTTCTCGATTAATACCCACCCCATTGTAATTTTATCTGGTTTAGGGGAAGATCTGACGCCCTTTAAATTTTGACCATTCTTTCAACCCGTGACCTGTCGTTTTTTTCTGCTTTTTGTGTAAACTCCGGACCTGAAATTTCTTTGGAACAAAGATAATTCTTTATTATCTAAGCAATTTCTCGATTAATAACCACCCCGTTGTCATTTTATCAGGTTATGGGGAATATGTGACGCCCTTTAAATTTTGACCATTTTTTCAACCCGCGACCTGTCGTTGTTTTCTGGTTTTTGAAGTAACCTCCGAAGCTGAAAATTCTTTGGAACAAAGATAATTCTTTCTAATCTCTGCAATTTCTCGATTAATAGCCACACCATCGTCATTTTATCAGTCTTTAAGAAAGATCTAAAGCTCTTTAAATTTTGACCATTTTTTCAACCCGCTACCTGTCGTTTTTTTCTGGTTTTTGGCATCACCTCCGGAGCTGAAATTTCTTTGAAACAAAGATAATTCTTTCTAATCTCTGCAATTTCTCGATCAATACCCACCCCAATGTCATTTTATCAGGTTTTAGGAAAGATCTGACGCCCTTTAAATTTTGACCATTTTTTCAACCCGCGACCTGTCGTTTTTTTCTGGTTTTTGAATTAATCTCCGGAGCTGAAATTTCTTTGAAACAAAGATAATTCTTTCTAATCTCTGCAATTTCTCGATCAATACCCACCCCAATGTCATTTTGTCAGGTTTTAGGAAAGATCTGACGCCCTTTAAATTTTGACCATTTTTTCAACCCGCGACCTGTCGTTGTTTTCTGGTTTTTGAAGTAACCTCCGAAGCTGAAAATTCTTTGGAACAAAGATAATTCTTTCTAATCTCTGCAATTTCTCGATTAATAGCCACACCATCGTCATTTTATCAGTCTTTAAGAAAGATCTAAAGCTCTTTAAATTTTGACCATTTTTTCAACCCGCGACCTGTCGTTTTTTTCTTGTTTTTAACGTAACCTCAGGAGCTGAAATGTCGTTGGAAAAAAGATAATTCTTTCTAATCTCTGCAATTTCTCGATCAATACCCACCCCAATGTCATTTTATCAGGTTTTAGGAAAGATCTGACACCCTTTAAATTTTGACCATTTTTTCAACCCGCGACCTGTCGTTTTTTTCTGGTTTTTGACTTAACCTCCGGAGCTGAAATTTCTTTGGAAAAAAGATAATTCTTTCTAATCTCTGCAATTTCTCGATCGATACCCACCCCAATGTCATTTTATCAGGTTTTAGGAAAGATCTGACAGCCTTAAAATTTTGACCATTTTTTCAACCCGCGACCTGTCATTTTTTTCTGGTTTTTGGCATCACCTCCGGAGCTGAAATTTCTTTGAAACAAAGATAATTCTTTCTAATCTCTGCAATTTCTCGATCAATACCCACCCCAATGTCATTTTATCAGGTTTTAGGAAAGATCTGACGCCCTTTAAATTTTGACCATTCTTTCAACCCGCGACCTGTCGTTTTTTTCTGGTTTTTGAAGTAACCTCCGAAGCTGAAAATTCTTTGGAACAAAGATAATTCTTTCTAATCTCTGCAATTTCTCGATTAATAGCCACACCATCGTCATTTTATCAGTCTTTAAGAAAGATCTAAAGCTCTTTAAATTTTGAACATTTTTTCAACCCGCGACCTGTCGTTTTTTTCTGGTTTTTAACGTAACCTCAGGAGCTGAAATTTCTTTGCAACTAAGATAATTCTTTCTAATCTCTGAAATTTCTCGATCAATACCCACCCCATTGTCATTTGATCAGGTTTTGGGGAAGATCTGATGCCGTTTTAATTTTTGACCATTTTTTCAACCCGCGACCTGTCGTTTTTTTCTGGTTTTTGAATTAACCTCCGGAGCTGAAATTTCTTTGAAACAAAGATAATTCTTTCTAATCTCTGCAATTTCTCGATCAATACCCACCCCAATGTCATTTTATCAGGTTTTAGGAAAGATCTGACGCCCTTTAAATTTTGACCATTTTTTCAACCCGCGACCTGTCATTTTTTTCTGGTTTTTAACGTAACCTCAGGAGCTGAAATTTCTTTGGAACAAAGATAATTCTTTCTAATCTCTGCAATTTCTCGATCAATACCCACCCCATCGTCATTTTATCAGGTTTTAGGAAAGATCTGACGCCCTTTAAATTTTGACCATTTTTTCAACCCGCGACCTGTCGTTTTTTTCTGGTTTTTGGCATCACCTCCGGAGCTGAAATTTCTTTGAAACAAAGATAATTCTTTCTAATCTCTGCAATTTCTCGATCAATACCCACCCCGTTGTCATTTTATCAGGTTTTGGGGAAGATGTGACGCCCTTTAAATTTTGACCATTTTTTCAACCCGCGACCTGTCGTTTTTTTCTGGTTTTTAGGTAACCTCCGGAATTGAAATTTCTTTGGAACAAGGATCATTCTTTCTAATCTCTGCAATTTCTCGATCAATACCCACCCCAATGTCATTTTATCAGGTTTTAGGAAAGATCTGACGCCCTTTAAATTTTGACCATTTTTTCAACCCGCGACCTGTCGTTTTTTTCTTGTTTTTAACGTAACCTCAGGAGCTGAAATTTCTTTGGAAAAAAGATAATTCTTTCTAATCTCTGCAATTTCTCGATTAATACCCACCCCATCGTCATTTTATCAGGTTTTAGGAAAGATCTGACCCCCTTTAAATTTTGACCATTTTTTCAACCCGCGACCTGTCGTTTTTTTCTGGTTTTTGAAGTAACCTCCGAAGCTGAAAATTCTTTGTAACAAAGATAGTTCTTTCTAATCTCTGCAATTTCTCGATTAATACCTACACCATCGTCATTTTATCAGTCTTTAAGAAAGATCTAAAGCTCTTTAAATTTTGACCATTTTTTCAACCCGCGACCTGTTGTTTTTTTCTTGTTTTTAACGTAACCTCAGGAGCTGAAATGTCTTTGGAAAAAAGATAAGTCTTTCTTATCTCTGCAATTTCTCGATTAATACCCACCCCAATGTCATTTTATCAGGCTTTAGGAAAGATCTGACGCCCTTTAAATTTTGACCATTTTTTCAACCCGCGACCTGTCGTTTTTTTCTGGTTTTTGAAGTAACCTCCGAAGCTGAAAATTCTTTGGAACAAAGATAATTCTTTCTAATCTCTGCCATTTCTCGATTAATACCCACACCATCGTCATTTTATCAGGTTTTAGGAAAGATCTGACGCCCTTTAAATTTTGACCATTTTTTCAACCCGCGACCTGTCGTTTTTTTCTGGTTTTTAGGTAAACTCCGGAATTGAAATTTCTTTGGAACAAGGATCATTCTTTCTAATCTCTGCAATTTCTCGATCAATACCCACCCCAATGTCATTTTATCAGGTTTTAGGAAAGATCTGACGCCCTTTAAATTTTGACCATTTTTTCAACCCGCGACCTGTCGTTTTTTTCTTGTTTTTAACGTAACCTCAGGAGCTGAAATTTCTTTGGAGAAAAGATAATTCTTTCTAATCTCTGCAATTTCTCGATTAATACCCACCCCATCGTCATTTTATCAGGTTTTAGGAAAGATCTGACGCCCTTTAAATTTTGACCATTTTTTCAACCCGCGACCTGTCGTTTTTTTCTGGTTTTTGAAGTAACCTCCGAAGCTGAAAATTCTTTGGAACAAAGATAGTTCTTTCTGATCTCTGCAATTTCTCGATTAATACCTACACCATCGTCATTTTATCAGTCTTTAAGAAAGATCTAAAGCTCTTTAAATTTTGACCATTTTTTCAACCCGCGACCTGTCGTTTTTTTCTTGTTTTTAACGTAACCTCAGGAGCTGAAATGTCTTTGGAAAAAAGATAAGTCTTTCTTATCTCTGCAATTTCTCGATTAATACCCACCCCAATGTCATTTTATCAGGCTTTAGGAAAGATCTGACGCCCTTTAAATTTTGACCATTTTTTCAACCCGCGACCTGTCGTTTTTTTCTGGTTTTTGGCATCACCTCCGGAGCTGAAATTTCTTTGAAACAAAGATAATTCTTTCTAATCTCTGCAATTTCTCGATCAATACCCACCCCGTTGTCATTTTATCAGGTTTTGGGGAAGATGTGACGCCCTTTAAATTTTGACCATTTTTTCAACCCGCGACCTGTCGTTTTTTTCTGGTTTTTAGGTAACCTCCGGAATTGAAATTTCTTTGGAACAAGGATCATTCTTTCTAATCTCTGCAATTTCTCGATCAATACCCACCCCAATGTCATTTTATCAGGTTTTAGGAAAGATCTGACGCCCTTTAAATTTTGACCATTTTTTCAACCCGCGACCTGTCGTTTTTTTCTTGTTTTTAACGTAACCTCAGGAGCTGAAATTTCTTTGGAAAAAAGATAATTCTTTCTAATCTCTGCAATTTCTCGATTAATACCCACCCCATCGTCATTTTATCAGGTTTTGGGGAAGATGTGACGCCCTTTAAATTTTGACCATTTTTTCAACCCGCGACCTGTCGTTTTTTTCTGGTTTTTAGGTAACCTCCGGAATTGAAATTTCTTTGGAACAAGGATCATTCTTTCTAATCTCTGCCATTTCTCGATTAATACCCACCCCGTTGTCATTTTATCAGGTTTTGGGGAAGATCTGACGCCCTTTAAATTTTGACCATTTTTTTAACCCACGACCTGTTGTTTTTTTCTGGTTTTTTGCGTGACCTCCGGAGCTGAAATTTCTTTGGAACAAGGATAATTCTTTCTAATCTCAGCAATTTCTCAATTAATACCCACCCCATTGTAATTTTATCAGGTTATAGGGAATATGTGACGCCCTTTAAATTTTGACCATTCTTTCAACCCGCGACCTGTCGTTTTTTTCTGCTTTTTGGGTAACCAATTTCTTTGAAACAAGGATAATTCTTTATAATCTCAGCAATTTCTCGATTAATACCCACCCCGTTGTCATTTTATCAGGTTTTGGGGAAGATCTGACGCCCTTTAAATTTTGACCATTTTTTCAACCCACGACCTGTTGTTTTTTTCTGGTTTTTGGCGTGACCTCCGGAGCTGAAATTTCTTTGGAACAAGGATAATTCTTTCTAATCTCAGCAATTTCTCAATTAATACCCACCCCATTGTAATTTTATCAGGTTATGGGGAATATGTGACGCCCTTTAAATTTTGACCATTCTTTCAACCCGCGACCTGTCGTTTTTTTCTGCTTTTTGGGTAACCAATTTCTTTGAAACAAGGATAATTCTTTATAATCTCAGCAATTTCTCGATTAATACCCACCCCGTTGTCATTTTATCAGGTTTTGGGGAAGATCTGCGACCTTTAAATTTTGACCATTTTTTCAACCTCCGACCTGTCGTTTTTTTCTGCTTTTTAGGTAACCTCCGGAATTGAAATTTCTTTGGAACAAAGATAATTCTTTCTAATTTCAGCAATTTCTCGATTAATACCCACCCCGTTGTCATTTTATCAGGTTTTGGGGAAGTTCTGACGCCCTTTAAATTTTCACCATTTTTTCAACCCGCGACCTGTCGCTTTTTTCTGCTTTTTGAAGTAACCTCCGAAGCTGAAATTTCTTTGGAACAAAGATAATTCTGTCTAATCTCTGCAATTTCTCGATTGATACCCACCCCATCGTCATTTTATCAGGTTTTAGGAAAGATCTGACGCCCTTTAAATTTTGACCATTTTTTCAACCCGCGACCTGTCGTTTTTTTCTGGTTTTTGAAGTAACCACCGAAGCTGATAATTCTTTGGAACAAAGATAATTCTTTCTAATCTCTGCAATTTCTCGATTGATACCCACCCCATCGTCATTTTATCAGTCTTTAAGAAAGATCTGAAGCTCGTTAAATTTTGACCATTTTTTCAACCCGCGACCTGTCGTTTTTTTCTGGTTTTTGGCATCACCTCCTGAGCTGAAATTTCTTTGAAACAAAGATAATTCTTTCTAATCTCTGCAATTTCTCGATCGATACCCACCCCAATGTCATTTTATCAGGTTTTAGGAAAGATCTGACGCCCTTTAAATTTTGACCATTTTTTCAACCCGCGACCTGTCTTTTTTTTCTGGTTTTTAACGTAACCTTCGGAGCTGAAATTTCTTTGAAACAAAGATAATTCTTTCTAATCTCTGCAATTTCTCGATCAATACCCACCCCAATGTCATTTTATCAGGTTTTAGGAAAGATCTGACGCCCTTTAAATTTTGACCATTTTTTCAACCCGCGACCTGTCGTTTTTTTCTTGTTTTTAACGTAACCTCAGGAGCTGAAATTTCTTTGGAAAAAAGATAATTCTTTCTAATCTCTGCAATTTCTCGATTAATACCCACCCCATCGTCATTTTATCAGGTTTTAGGAAAGATCTGACGCCCTTTAAATTTTGACCATTTTTTCAACCCGCGACCTGTCGTTTTTTTCTGGTTTTTGAAGTAACCTCCGAAGCTGAAAATTCTTTGGAACAAAGATAGTTCTTTCTAATCTCTGCAATTTCTCGATTAATACCTACACCATCGTCATTTTATCAGTCTTTAAGAAAGATCTAAAGCTCTTTAAATTTTGACCATTTTTTCAACCCGCGGCCTGTCGTTTTTTTCTTGTTTTTAACGTAACCTCAGGAGCTGAAATGTCTTTGGAAAAAAGATAAGTCTTTCTAATCTCTGCAATTTCTCGATTAATACCCACCCCAATGTCATTTTATCAGGCTTTAGGAAAGATCTGACGCCCTTTAAATTTTGACCATTCTTTCAACCCGCGACCTGTCGTTTTTTTCTGCTTTTTGGGTAACCAATTTCTTTGAAACAAGGATAATTCTTTATAATCTCAGCAATTTCTCGATTAATACCCACCCCGTTGTCATTTTATCAGGTTTTGGGGAAGATCTGCGACCTTTAAATTTTGACCATTTTTTCAACCTCCGACCTGTCGTTTTTTTCTGCTTTTTAGGTAACCTCCGGAATTGAAATTTCTTTGGAACAAAGATAATTCTTTCTAATTTCAGCAATTTCTCAATTAATACCCACCCCATTGTCATTTTATCAGGTTTTGGGGAAGATCTGACGCCCTTTAAATTTTCACCATTTTTTCAACCCGCGACCTGTCGCTTTTTTCTGCTTTTTGAAGTAACCTCCGAAGCTGAAATTTCTTTGGAACAAAGATAATTCTGTCTAATCTCTGCAATTTCTCGATTGATACCCACCCCATCGTCATTTTATCAGGTTTTAGGAAAGATCTGACGCCCTTTAAATTTTGACCATTTTTTCAACCCGCGACCTGTCGTTTTTTTCTGGTTTTTGAAGTAACCACCGAAGCTGATAATTCTTTGGAACAAAGATAATTCTTTCTAATCTCTGCAATTTCTCGATTGATACCCACCCCATCGTCATTTTATCAGTCTTTAAGAAAGATCTGAAGCTCGTTAAATTTTGACCATTTTTTCAACACGCGACCTGTCGTTTTTTTCTGGTTTTTGGCATCATCTCCTGAGCTGAAATTTCTTTGAAACAAAGATAATTCTTTCTAATCTCTGCAATTTCTCGATCGATACCCACCCCAATGTCATTTTATCAGGTTTTAGGAAAGATCTGACGCCCTTTAAATTTTGACCATTTTTTCAACCCGCGACCTGTCTTTTTTTTCTGGTTTTTAACGTAACCTTCGGAGCTGAAATTTCTTTGAAACAAAGATAATTCTTTCTAATCTCTGCAATTTCTCGATCAATACCCACCCCAATGTCATTTTATCAGGTTTTAGGAAAGATCTGACGCCCTTTAAATTTTGACCATTTTTTCAACCCGCGACCTGTCATTTTTTTCTGGTTTTTGAAGTAACCTCCGAAGCTGAAAATTCTTTGGAACAAAGATAGTTCTTTCTAATCTCTGCAATTTCTCGATTAATACCTACACCATCGTCATTTTATCAGTCTTTAAGAAAGATCTAAAGCTCTTTAAATTTTGACCATTTTTTCAACCCGCGACCTGTCGTTTTTTTCTTGTTTTTAACGTAACCTCAGGAGCTGAAATGTCTTTGGAAAAAAGATAAGTCTTTCTAATCTCTGCAATTTCTCGATTAATACCCACCCCAATGTCATTTTATCAGGCCTTAGGAAAGATCTGACGCCCTTTAAATTTTGACCATTCTTTCAACCCGCGACCTGTCGTTTTTTTCTGCTTTTTAGGTAACCTCCGGAATTGAAATTTCTTTGGAACAAGGATCATTCTTTCTAATCTCAGCAATTTCTCGATTAATACCCACCCCGTTGTCATTTTATCAGGTTTTGGGGAAGATCTGACGCCCTTTAAATTTTGACCATTTTTTCAACCCACGACCTGTTGTTTTTTTCTGGTTTTTGGCGTGACCTCCGGAGCTGAAATTTCTTTGGAACAAGGATAATTCTTTCTAATCTCAGCAATTTCTCAATTAATACCCACCCCATTGTAATTTTATCAGGTTATAGGGAATATGTGACGCCCTTTAAATTTTGACCATTCTTTCAACCCGCGACCTGTCGTTTTTTTTTCTGCTTTTTGGGTAACCAATTTCTTTGAAACAAGGATAATTCTTTATAATCTCAGCAATTTCTCGATCAATACCCACCCCGTTGTCATTTTATCAGGTTTTGGGGAAGATCTGACGCCCTTTAAATTTTGACCATTTTTTCAACCCACGACCTGTTGTTTTTTTCTGGTTTTTGGCGTGACCTCCGGAGCTGAAATTTCTTTGGAACAAGGATAATTCTTTCTAATCTCAGCAATTTCTCAATTAATACCCACCCCATTGTAATTTTATCAGGTTATGGGGAATATGTGACGCCCTTTAAATTTTGACCATTCTTTCAACCCGCGACCTGTCGTTTTTTTCTGCTTTTTGGGTAACCAATTTCTTTGAAACAAGGATAATTCTTTATAATCTCAGCAATTTCTCGATTAATACCCACCCCGTTGTCATTTTATCAGGTTTTGGGGAAGATCTGCGACCTTTAAATTTTGACCATTTTTTCAACCTCCGACCTGTCGTTTTTTTCTGCTTTTTAGGTAACCTCCGGAATTGAAATTTCTTTGGAACAAAGATGATTCTTTCTAATTTCAGCAATTTCTCGATTAATACCCACCCCGTTGTCATTTTATCAGGTTTTGGGGAAGATCTGACGCCCTTTAAATTTTCACCATTTTTTCAACCCGCGACCTGTCGCTTTTTTCTGCTTTTTGAAGTAACCTCCGAAGCTGAAATTTCTTTGGAACAAAGATAATTCTGTCTAATCTCTGCAATTTCTCGATTGATACCCACCCCATCGTCATTTTATCAGGTTTTAGGAAAGATCTGACGCCCTTTAAATTTTGACCATTTTTTCAACCCGCGACCTGTCGTTTTTTTCTGGTTTTTGAAGTAACCACCGAAGCTGATAATTCTTTGGAACAAAGATAATTCTTTCTAATCTCTGCAATTTCTCGATTGATACCCACCCTATCGTCATTTTATCAGTCTTTAAGAAAGATCTGAAGCTCGTTAAATTTTGACCATTTTTTCAACCCGCGACCTGTCGTTTTTTTCTGGTTTTTGGCATCACCTCCTGAGCTGAAATTTCTTTGAAACAAAGATAATTCTTTCTAATCTCTGCAATTTCTCGATCGATACCCACCCCAATGTCATTTTATCAGGTTTTAGGAAAGATCTGACGCCCTTTAAATTTTGACCATTTTTTCAACCCGCGACCTGTCGTTGTTTTCTGGTTTTTGAAGTAACCTCCGAAGCTGAAAATTCTTTGGAACAAAGATAATTCTTTCTAATCTCTGCAATTTCTCGATTAATAGCCACACCATCGTCATTTTATCAGTCTTTAAGAAAGATCTAAAGCTCTTTAAATTTTGACCATTTTTTCAACCCGCTACCTGTCGTTTTTTTCTGGTTTTTGGCATCACCTCCGGAGCTGAAATTTCTTTGAAACAAAGATAATTCTTTCTAATCTCTGCAATTTCTCGATCAATACCCACCCCAATGTCATTTTATCAGGTTTTAGGAAAGATCTGACGCCCTTTAAATTTTGACCATTTTTTCAACCCGCGACCTGTCGTTTTTTTCTGGTTTTTGAATTAATCTCCGGAGCTGAAATTTCTTTGAAACAAAGATAATTCTTTCTAATCTCTGCAATTTCTCGATCAATACCCACCCCAATGTCATTTTGTCAGGTTTTAGGAAAGATCTGACGCCCT
Source organism: Euthynnus affinis (assembly GCA_029490765.1). Taxonomy (NCBI): domain Eukaryota; kingdom Metazoa; phylum Chordata; class Actinopteri; order Scombriformes; family Scombridae; genus Euthynnus; species Euthynnus affinis. The sequence goes on from CM055853.1 coordinate 152,796, forward strand.
TTAAATTTTGACCATTTTTTCAACCCGCGACCTGTCGTTGTTTTCTGGTTTTTGAAGTAACCTCCGAAGCTGAAAATTCTTTGGAACAAAGATAATTCTTTCTAATCTCTGCAATTTCTCGATTAATAGCCACACCATCGTCATTTTATCAGTCTTTAAGAAAGATCTAAAGCTCTTTAAATTTTGACCATTTTTTCAACCCGCGACCTGTCGTTTTTTTCTTGTTTTTAACGTAACCTCAGGAGCTGAAATGTCGTTGGAAAAAAGATAATTCTTTCTAATCTCTGCAATTTCTCGATCAATACCCACCCCAATGTCATTTTATCAGGTTTTAGGAAAGATCTGACACCCTTTAAATTTTGACCATTTTTTCAACCCGCGACCTGTCGTTTTTTTCTGGTTTTTGACTTAACCTCCGGAGCTGAAATTTCTTTGGAAAAAAGATAATTCTTTCTAATCTCTGCAATTTCTCGATCGATACCCACCCCAATGTCATTTTATCAGGTTTTAGGAAAGATCTGACAGCCTTTAAATTTTGACCATTTTTTCAACCCGCGACCTGTCATTTTTTTCTGGTTTTTGGCATCACCTCCGGAGCTGAAATTTCTTTGAAACAAAGATAATTCTTTCTAATCTCTGCAATTTCTCGATCAATACCCACCCCAATGTCATTTTATCAGGTTTTAGGAAAGATCTGACGCCCTTTAAATTTTGACCATTCTTTCAACCCGCGACCTGTCGTTTTTTTCTGGTTTTTGAAGTAACCTCCGAAGCTGAAAATTCTTTGGAACAAAGATAATTCTTTCTAATCTCTGCAATTTCTCGATTAATAGCCACACCATCGTCATTTTATCAGTCTTTAAGAAAGATCTAAAGCTCTTTAAATTTTGAACATTTTTTCAACCCGCGACCTGTCGTTTTTTTCTGGTTTTTGAAGTAACCTCCGAAGCTGAAAATTCTTTGGAACAAAGATAATTCTTTCTAATCTCTGAAATTTCTCGATTAATACCCACCCCATTGTCATTTGATCAGGTTTTGGGGAAGATCTGATGCCGTTTTAATTTTTGACCATTTTTTCAACCCGCGACCTGTCGTTTTTTTCTGGTTTTTAGGTAACCTCCGGAATTGAAATTTCTTTGGAACAAGGATCATTCTTTCTAATCTCTGCAATTTCTCGATCAATACCCACCCCAATGTCATTTTATCAGGTTTTAGGAAAGATCTGACGCCCTTTAAATTTTGACCATTTTTTCAACCCGCGACCTGTCGTTTTTTTCTTGTTTTTAACGTAACCTCAGGAGCTGAAATTTCTTTGGAAAAAAGATAATTCTTTCTAATCTCTGCAATTTCTCGATTAATACCCACCCCATCGTCATTTTATCAGGTTTTAGGAAAGATCTGACCCCCTTTAAATTTTGACCATTTTTTCAACCCGCGACCTGTCGTTTTTTTCTGGTTTTTGAAGTAACCTCCGAAGCTGAAAATTCTTTGGAACAAAGATAGTTCTTTCTAATCTCTGCAATTTCTCGATTAATACCTACACCATCGTCATTTTATCAGTCTTTAAGAAAGATCTAAAGCTCTTTAAATTTTGACCATTTTTTCAACCCGCGACCTGTTGTTTTTTTCTTCTTTTTAACGTAACCTCAGGAGCTGAAATGTCTTTGGAAAAAAGATAAGTCTTTCTTATCTCTGCAATTTCTCGATTAATACCCACCCCAATGTCATTTTATCAGGCTTTAGGAAAGATCTGACGCCCTTTAAATTTTGACCATTTTTTCAACCCGCGACCTGTCGTTTTTTTCTGGTTTTTGAAGTAACCTCCGAAGCTGAAAATTCTTTGGAACAAAGATAATTCTTTCTAATCTCTGCCATTTCTCGATTAATACCCACACCATCGTCATTTTATCAGGTTTTAGGAAAGATCTGACGCCCTTTAAATTTTGACCATTTTTTCAACCCGCGACCTGTCGTTTTTTTCTGGTTTTTAGGTAAACTCCGGAATTGAAATTTCTTTGGAACAAGGATCATTCTTTCTAATCTCTGCAATTTCTCGATCAATACCCACCCCAATGTCATTTTATCAGGTTTTAGGAAAGATCTGACGCCCTTTAAATTTTGACCATTTTTTCAACCCGCGACCTGTCGTTTTTTTCTTGTTTTTAACGTAACCTCAGGAGCTGAAATTTCTTTGGAGAAAAGATAATTCTTTCTAATCTCTGCAATTTCTCGATTAATACCCACCCCATCGTCATTTTATCAGGTTTTAGGAAAGATCTGACGCCCTTTAAATTTTGACCATTTTTTCAACCCGCGACCTGTCGTTTTTTTCTGGTTTTTGAAGTAACCTCCGAAGCTGAAAATTCTTTGGAACAAAGATAGTTCTTTCTGATCTCTGCAATTTCTCGATTAATACCTACACCATCGTCATTTTATCAGTCTTTAAGAAAGATCTAAAGCTCTTTAAATTTTGACCATTTTTTCAACCCGCGACCTGTCGTTTTTTTCTTGTTTTTAACGTAACCTCCGGAGCTGAAATGTCTTTGGAAAAAAGATAAGTCTTTCTTATCTCTGCAATTTCTCGATTAATACCCACCCCAATGTCATTTTATCAGGCTTTAGGAAAGATCTGACGCCCTTTAAATTTTGACCATTTTTTCAACCCGCGACCTGTCGTTTTTTTCTGGTTTTTGGCATCACCTCCGGAGCTGAAATTTCTTTGAAACAAAGATAATTCTTTCTAATCTCTGCAATTTCTCGATCAATACCCACCCCGTTGTCATTTTATCAGGTTTTGGGGAAGATGTGACGCCCTTTAAATTTTGACCATTTTTTCAACCCGCGACCTGTCGTTTTTTTCTGGTTTTTAGGTAACCTCCGGAATTGAAATTTCTTTGGAACAAGGATCATTCTTTCTAATCTCTGCAATTTCTCGATCAATACCCACCCCAATGTCATTTTATCAGGTTTTAGGAAAGATCTGACGCCCTTTAAATTTTGACCATTTTTTCAACCCGCGACCTGTCGTTTTTTTCTTGTTTTTAACGTAACCTCAGGAGCTGAAATTTCTTTGGAAAAAAGATAATTCTTTCTAATCTCTGCAATTTCTCGATTAATACCCACCCCATCGTCATTTTATCAGGTTTTGGGGAAGATGTGACGCCCTTTAAATTTTGACCATTTTTTCAACCCGCGACCTGTCGTTTTTTTCTGGTTTTTAGGTAACCTCCGGAATTGAAATTTCTTTGGAACAAGGATCATTCTTTCTAATCTCTGCCATTTCTCGATTAATACCCACCCCGTTGTCATTTTATCAGGTTTTGGGGAAGATCTGACGCCCTTTAAATTTTGACCATTTTTTTAACCCACGACCTGTTGTTTTTTTCTGGTTTTTTGCGTGACCTCCGGAGCTGAAATTTCTTTGGAACAAGGATAATTCTTTCTAATCTCAGCAATTTCTCAATTAATACCCACCCCATTGTAATTTTATCAGGTTATAGGGAATATGTGACGCCCTTTAAATTTTGACCATTCTTTCAACCCGCGACCTGTCGTTTTTTTCTGCTTTTTGGGTAACCAATTTCTTTGAAACAAGGATAATTCTTTATAATCTCAGCAATTTCTCGATTAATACCCACCCCGTTGTCATTTTATCAGGTTTTGGGGAAGATCTGACGCCCTTTAAATTTTGACCATTTTTTCAACCCACGACCTGTTGTTTTTTTCTGGTTTTTGGCGTGACCTCCGGAGCTGAAATTTCTTTGGAACAAGGATAATTCTTTCTAATCTCAGCAATTTCTCAATTAATACCCACCCCATTGTAATTTTATCAGGTTATGGGGAATATGTGACGCCCTTTAAATTTTGACCATTCTTTCAACCCGCGACCTGTCGTTTTTTTCTGCTTTTTGGGTAACCAATTTCTTTGAAACAAGGATAATTCTTTATAATCTCTGCAATTTCTCGATTAATACCCACCCCGTTGTCATTTTATCAGGTTTTGGGGAAGATCTGCGACCTTTAAATTTTGACCATTTTTTCAACCTCCGACCTGTCGTTTTTTTCTGCTTTTTAGGTAACCTCGGGAATTGAAATTTCTTTGGAACAAAGATAATTCTTTCTAATTTCAGCAATTTCTCGATTAATACCCACCCCGTTGTCATTTTATCAGGTTTTGGGGAAGATCTGACGCCCTTTAAATTTTCACCATTTTTTCAACCCGCGACCTGTCGCTTTTTTCTGCTTTTTGAAGTAACCTCCGAAGCTGAAATTTCTTTGGAACAAAGATAATTCTGTCTAATCTCTGCAATTTCTCGATTGATACCCACCCCATCGTCATTTTATCAGGTTTTAGGAAAGATCTGACGCCCTTTAAATTTTGACCATTTTTTCAACCCGCGACCTGTCGTTTTTTTCTGGTTTTTGAAGTAACCACCGAAGCTGATAATTCTTTGGAACAAAGATAATTCTTTCTAATCTCTGCAATTTCTCGATTGATACCCACCCCATCGTCATTTTATCAGTCTTTAAGAAAGATCTGAAGCTCGTTAAATTTTGACCATTTTTTCAACCCGCGACCTGTCGTTTTTTTCTGGTTTTTGGCATCACCTCCTGAGCTGAAATTTCTTTGAAACAAAGATAATTCTTTCTAATCTCTGCAATTTCTCGATCGATACCCACCCCAATGTCATTTTATCAGGTTTTAGGAAAGATCTGACGCCCTTTAAATTTTGACCATTTTTTCAACCCGCGACCTGTCTTTTTTTTCTGGTTTTTAACGTAACCTTCGGAGCTGAAATTTCTTTGAAACAAAGATAATTCTTTCTAATCTCTGCAATTTCTCGATCAATACCCACCCCAATGTCATTTTATCAGGTTTTAGGAAAGATCTGACGCCCTTTAAATTTTGACCATTTTTTCAACCCGCGACCTGTCGTTTTTTTCTTGTTTTTAACGTAACCTCAGGAGCTGAAATTTCTTTGGAAAAAAGATCATTCTTTCTAATCTCTGCAATTTCTCGATTAATACCCACCCCATCGTCATTTTATCAGGTTTTAGGAAAGATCTGACGCCCTTTAAATTTTGACCATTTTTTCAACCCGCGACCTGTCGTTTTTTTCTGGTTTTTGAAGTAACCTCCGGAGCTGAAATTTCTTTGGATCAAGGATAATTCTTTCTAATCTCAGCAATTTCTCAATTAATACCCACCCCATTGTAATTTTATCAGGTTATAGGGAATATGTGACGCCCTTTAAATTTTGACCATTCTTTCAACCCGCGACCTGTCGTTTTTTTCTGCTTTTTGGGTAACCAATTTCTTTGAAACAAGGATAATTCTTTATAATCTCAGCAATTTCTCGATTAATACCCACCCCGTTGTCATTTTATCAGGTTTTGGGGAAGATCTGACGCCCTTTAAATTTTGACCATTTTTTCAACCCACGACCTGTTGTTTTTTTCTGGTTTTTGGCGTGACCTCCGGAGCTGAAATTTCTTTGGAACAAGGATAATTCTTTCTAATCTCAGCAATTTCTCAATTAATACCCACCCCATTGTAATTTTATCAGGTTATGGGGAATATGTGACGCCCTTTAAATTTTGACCATTCTTTCAACCCGCGACCTGTCGTTTTTTTCTGCTTTTTGGGTAACCAATTTCTTTGAAACAAGGATAATTCTTTATAATCTCAGCAATTTCTCGATTAATACCCACCCCGTTGTCATTTTATCAGGTTTTGGGGAAGATCTGCGACCTTTAAATTTTGACCATTTTTTCAACCTCCGACCTGTCGTTTTTTTCTGCTTTTTAGGTAACCTCCGGAATTGAAATTTCTTTGGAACAAAGATAATTCTTTCTAATCTCTGCAATTTCTCGATTAATACCCACCCCATCGTCATTTTATCAGGTTTTAGGAAAGATCTGACGCCCTTTAAATTTTCACCATTTTTTCAACCCGCGACCTGTCGCTTTTTTCTGCTTTTTGAAGTAACCTCCGAAGCTGAAATTTCTTTGGAACAAAGATAATTCTGTCTAATCTCTGCAATTTCTCGATCAATACCCACCCCAATGTCATTTTATCAGGTTTTAGGAAAGATCTGACGCCCTTTAAATTTTGACCATTTTTTCAACCCGCGACCTGTCGTTTTTTTCTTGTTTTTAACGTAACCTCAGGAGCTGAAATTTCTTTGGAAAAAAGATAATTCTTTCTAATCTCTGCAATTTCTCGATTAATACCCACCCCATCGTCATTTTATCAGGTTTTAGGAAAGATCTGACGCCCTTTAAATTTTGACCATTTTTTCAACCCGCGACCTGTCGTTTTTTTCTGGTTTTTGGCATCACCTCCGGAGCTGAAATTTCTTTGAAACAAAGATAATTCTTTCTAATCTCTGCAATTTCTCGATCAATACCCACCCCGTTGTCATTTTATCAGGTTTTGGGGAAGATGTGACGCCCTTTAAATTTTGACCGTTTTTTCAACCCGCGACATGTCGTTTTTTTCTGCTTTTTAGGTAACCTCCGGAATTGAAATTTCTTTGGAACAAGGATCATTCTTTCTAATCTCAGCAATTTCTCGATTAATACCCACCCCGTTGTCATTTTATCAGGTTTTGGGAAGATCTGACGCCCTTTAAATTTTGACCATTTTTTCAACCCACGACCTGTTGTTTTTTTCTGGTTTTTGGCGTGACCTCCGGAGCTGAAATTTCTTTGGAACAAGGATAATTCTTTCTAATCTCAGCAATTTCTCAATTAATACCCACCCCATTGTAATTTTATCAGGTTATGGGGAATATGTGACGCCCTTTAAATTTTGACCATTCTTTCAACCCGCGACCTGTCGTTTTTTTCTGCTTTTTGGGTAACCAATTTCTTTGAAACAAGGATAATTCTTTATAACCTCAGCAATTTCTCGATTAATACTCACCCCGTTGTCATTTTATCAGGTTTTGGGGAAGATCTGACGCCCTTTAAATTTTGACCATTTTTTCAACCCACGACCTGTTGTTTTTTTCTGGTTTTTGGCGTGACCTCCGGAGCTGAAATTTCCTTGGAACAAGGATAATTCTTTCTAATCTCAGCAATTTCTCAATTAATACCCACCCCATTGTAATTTTATCAGGTTATGGGGAATATGTGACGCCCTTTAAATTTTGACCATTCTTTCAACCCGCGACCTGTCGTTTTTTTCTGCTTTTTGGGTAACCAATTTCTTTGAAACAAGGATAATTCTTTATAATCTCAGCAATTTCTCGATTAATACCCACCCCGTTGTCATTTTATCAGGTTTTGGGGAAGATCTGCGACCTTTAAATTTTGACCATTTTTTCAACCTCCGACCTGTCGTTTTTTTCTGCTTTTTAGGTAACCTCCGGAATTGAAATTTCTTTGGAACAAAGATAATTCTTTCTAATTTCAGCAATTTCTCGATTAATACCCACCCCGTTGTCATTTTATCAGGTTTTGGGGAAGATCTGACGCCCTTTAAATTTTCACCATTTTTTCAACCCGCGACCTGTCGCTTTTTTCTGCTTTTTGAAGTAACCTCCGAAGCTGAAATTTCTTTGGAACAAAGATAATTCTGTCTAATCTCTGCAATTTCTCGATTGATACCCACCCCATCGTCATTTTATCAGTCTTTACGAAAGATCTGAAGCTCGTTAAATTTTGACCATTTTTTCAACCCGCGACCTGTCGTTTTTTTCTGGTTTTTGGCATCACCTCCTGAGCTGAAATTTCTTTGAAACAAAGACAATTCTTTCTGATCTCTGAAATTTCTCGATCAATACCCACCCCATCGTCATTTTATCAGGTTTTAGGAAAGATCTGACACCCTTTAAATTTTGACCATTTTTTCAACCCGCGACCTGTCATTTTTTTCTGGTTTTTGGCATCACCTCCGGAGCTGAAATTTCTTTGAAACAAAGATAATTCTTTCTAATCTCTGCAATTTCTCGATCAATACCCACCCCAATGTCATTTTATCAGGTTTTAGGAAATATCTGACGCCCTTTAAATTTTGACCATTTTTTCAACCCGTGACCTGTCGTTTTTTTCTGGTTTTTAACGTAACCTCAGGAGCTGAAATTTCTTTGGAACTAAAATAATTCTTTCTAATCTCTGCAATTTCTCGATTAATACCCACCCCAATGTCATTTTATCAGGTTTTAGGAAAGATCTGACGCCCTTTAAATTTTGACCATTTTTTCAACCCGTGACCTGTCGTTTTTTTCTGGTTTTTGGCATCACCTCCGGAGCTGAAATTTCTTTGAAACAAAGATAATTCTTTCTAATCTCTGCAATTTCTCGATCAATACCCACCCCAATGTCATTTTATCAGGTTTTAGGAAAGATCTGACGCCCTTTAAATTTTGACCATTTTTTCAACCCGCGACCTGTCGTTTTTTTTTTGTTTTTAACGTAACCTCAGGAGCTGAAATTTCTTTGGAACAAAGATAATTCTTTCTAATCTCTGCAATTCCTCGATTGATACCCACCCCATCGTCATTTTTTCAGGTTTTAGGAAAGATCTGACGCCCTTTAAATTTTGACCATTTTTTCAACCCGCGACCTGTCGTTTTTCTCTGGTTTTTGAACTAACCTCCGAAGCTGAAAATTCTTTGGAACAAAGATAATTCTTTCTAATCTCTGCAATTTCTCGATTAATACCCACACCATCGTCATTTTATCAGTCTTTAAGAAAGATCTGAAGCTCTTTAAATTTTGACCATTTTTTCAACCCGCGACCTGTCGTTTTTTTCTGGTTTTTGGCATCACCTCCGGAGCTGAAATTTCTTTGAAACAAAGATAATTCTTTCTAATCTCTGCAATTTCTCGATCAATACCCACCCCAATGTCATTTTATCAGGTTTGAGGAAAGATCTGACGCCCTTTAAATTTTGACCATTTTTTCAACCCGCGACCTGTCGTTTTTTTCTGGTTTTTAACGTAACCTCAGGAGCTGAAATTTCTTTGGAACAAAGATAATTCTTTCTAATCTCTGCAATTTCTCGATCAATACCCACCCCAATGTCATTTTATCAGGTTTTAGGAAAGATCTGACGCCCTTTAAATTTTGACCATTTTTTCAACACGCGACCTGTCGTTTTTTTCTGGTTTTTGAATTAACCTCCGGAGCTGAAATTTCTTTGGAACAAAGATAATTCTTTCTAATCTCTGCAATTTCTCGATTGATACCCACCCCATCGTCATTTTACCAGTCTTTAAGAAAGATCTGAAGCTCTTTAAATTTTGACCATTTTTTCAACCCGCGACCTGTCGTTTTTTTCTGGTTTTTGGCATCACCTCCGGAGTTGAAATTTTTTTGAAACAAAGATAATTCTTTCTAATCTCTGCAATTTCTCGATCAATACCCAATCCAATGTCATTTTATCAGGTTTTAGGAAAGATCTGACGCCCTTTAAATTTTGACCATTTTTTCAACCCGCGACCTGTCGCTTTTTTCTGATTTTTAACGTAACCTCAGGAGCTGAAATTTCTTTGGAACTAAAATAATTCTTTCTAATCTCTGCAATTTCTCGATTAATACCCGCCCCATCGTCATTTTATCAGGTTTTAGGAAAGATCTGACGCCCTTTAAATTTTGACCATTTTTTCAACCCGCGACCTGTCGTTTTTCTCTGGTTTTTAACGTAACCTGAGGAGCTGAAATGTCTTTGGAAAAAAGATAATTCTTTCTAATCTCTGCAATTTCTCGATTAATACCCACCCCATCGTCATTTTATCAGGTTTTAGGAAAGATCTGACGCCCTTTAAATTTTGACCATTTTTTCAACCCGTGACCTGTCGTTTTTTTCTGGTTTTTGGCATCACCTCCGGAGCTGAAATTTCTTTGAAACAAAGATAATTCTTTCTAATCTCTGCAATTTCTCGATCAATACCCACCCCAATGTCATTTTATCAGGTTTGAGGAAAGATCTGACGCCCTTTAAATTTTGACCATTTTTTCAACCCGCGACCTGTCGTTTTTTTCTGGTTTTTGGCATCACCTCCGGAGCTGAAATTTCTTTGAAACAAAGATAATTCTTTCTAATCTCTGCAATTTCTCGATCAATACCCACCCCAATGTAATTTTATCAGGTTTGAGGAAAGATCTGACGCCCTTTAAATTTTGACCATTTTTTGAACCCGCGACCTGTCGTTTTTTTCTGGTTTTTGAATTAACCTCCGGAGCTGAAATTTCTTTGGAACAAAGATAATTCTTTCTGATCTCTGCAATTTCTCGATTGATACCCACCCCATCGTCATTTTATCAGTCTTTAAGAAAGATCTGAAGCTCTTTAAATTTTGACCATTTTTTCAAACCGCGACCTGTCGTTTTTTTCTGGTTTTTGGCATCACCTCCGGAGCTGAAATTTCTTTGAAACAAAGATAATTCTTTCTAATCTCTCCAATTTCTCGATCAATACCCACCCCAATGTCATTTTATCAGGTTTTAGGAAAGATCTGACGCCCTTTAAATTTTGACCATTTTTTCAACCCGCGACCTGTCGTTTTTTTCTTGTTTTTAACGTAACCTCAGGAGCTGAAATTTCTTTGGAACTAAAATAATTCTTTTTAATCTCTGCAATTTCTCGATTAATACCCACCCCATCGTCATTTTATCAGGTTTTAGGAAAGATCTGACACCCTTTAAATTTTGACCATTTTTTCAACCCGCGACCTGTCATTTTTTTCTGGTTTTTGGCATCACCTCCGGAGCTGAAATTTCTTTGAAACAAAGATAATTCTTTCTAATCTCTGCAATTTCTCGATCAATACCCACCCCAATGTCATTTTATCAGGTTTTAGGAAATATCTGACGCCCTTTAAATTTTGACCATTTTTTCAACCCGTGACCTGTCGTTTTTTTCTGGTTTTTAACGTAACCTCAGGAGCTGAAATTTCTTTGGAACTAAAATAATTCTTTCTAATCTCTGCAATTTCTCGATTAATACCCACCCCATCGTCATTTTATCAGGTTTGAGGAAAGATCTGACGCCCTTTAAATTTTGAACATTTTTTCAACGCGCGACCTGTCGTTTTTTTCTTGTTTTTAACGTAACCTCAGGAGCTGAAATGTCTTTGGAAAAAAGATAATTCTTTCTAATCTCTGCAATTTCTCGATTAATACCCACCCCATCGTCATTTTATCAGGTTTTAGGAAAGATCTGACGCCCTTTAAATTTTGACCATTTTTTCAACCAGTGACCTGTCGTTTTTTTCTGGTTTTTGGCATCACCTCCGGAGCTGAAATTTCTTTGAAACAAACATAATTCTTTCTAATCTCTGCAATTTCTCGATCAATACCCACCCCAATGTCATTTTATCAGGTTTTAGGAAATATCTGACGCCCTTTAAATTTTGACCATTTTTTCAACCCGCGACCTGTCGTTTTTTTCTGGTTTTTAACGTAACCTCAGGAGCTGAAATTTCTTTGGAACTAAAATAATTCTTTCTAATCTCTGCAATTTCTCGATCAATACCCACCCCATCGTCATTTTATCAGGTTTTAGGAAAGATCAGACGCCCTTTAAATTTTGACCATTTTTTCAACCCGTGACCTGTCGTTTTTTTATGGTTTTTGGCATCACCTCCGGAGCTGAAATTTCTTTGAAACAAAGATAATTCTTTCTAATCTCTGCAATTTCTCGATCAATACCCACCCCAATGTCATTTTATCAGGTTTTAGGAAAGATCTGACGCCCTTTAAATTTTGACCATTTTTTCAACCCGCGACCTGTCGTTTTTTTCTGGTTTTTGAAGTAACCTCCGGAGCTGAAAATTCTTTGGAACAAAGATAATTCTTTCTAATCTCTGCAATTTCTCGATTAATACCCACACCATCGTCATTTTATCAGTCTTTAAGAAAGATCTGAAGCTCTTTAAATTTTGACCATTTTTTCAACCCGCGACCTGTCGTTTTTTTCTGGTTTTTGGCATCACCTCCGGAGCTGAAATTTCTTTGAAACAAAGATAATTCTTTCTAATCTCTCCAATTTCTCGATCAATACCCACCCCATCGTCATTTTATCAGGTTTTAGGAAAGATCTGACGCCCTTTAAAGTTTGACCATTTTTTCAACCCGCGACCTGTCGTTTTTTTCTGGTTTTTGGCATCACCTCCGGAGCTGAAATTTCTTTGAAACAAAGATAATTCTTTCTAATCTCTCCAATTTCTCGATCAATACCCACCCCAATGTCATTTTATCAGGATTTAGGAAAGATCTGACGCCCTTTAAATTTTGACCATTTTTTCAACCCGCGACCTGTCGTTTTTTTCTGGTTTTTGAAGTAACCTCCGGAGCTGAAAATTCTTTGGAACAAAGATAATTCTTTCTAATCTCTGCAATTTCTCGATTAATACCCACACCATCGTCATTTTATCAGTCTTTAAGAAAGATCTGAAGCTCTTTAAATTTTGACCATTTTTTCAACCCACGACCTGTCGTTTTTTTCTGGTTTTTGGCATCACCTCCGGAGCTGAAATTTCTTTGAAACAAAGATAATTCTTTCTAATCTCTCCAATTTCTCGATCAATACCCACCCCAATGTCATTTTATCAGGTTTTAGGAAAGATCTGACGCCCTTTAAATTTTGACCATTTTTTCAACCCGCGACCTGTCGTTTTTTTCTTGTTTTTAACGTAACCTCAGGAGCTGAAATTTCTTTGGAACTAAAATAATTCTTTCTAATCTCTGCAATTTCTCGATTAATACCCACCCCATCGTCATTTTATCAGGTTTTAGGAAAGATCTGACGCCCTTTAAAGTTTGACCATTTTTTCAACCCGCGACCTGTCGTTTTTTTCTGGTTTTTGGCATCACCTCCGGAGCTGAAATTTCTTTGAAACAAAGATAATTCTTTCTAATCTCTCCAATTTCTCGATCAATACCCACCCCATCGTCATTTTATCAGGTTTTAGGAAAGATCTGACACCCTTTAAATTTTGACCATTTTTTCAACCCGCGACCTGTCATTTTTTTCTGGTTTTTGGCATCACCTCCGGAGCTGAAATTTCTTTGAAACAAAGATAATTCTTTCTAATCTCTGCAATTTCTCGATCAATACCCACCCCAATGTCATTTTATCAGGTTTTAGGAAATATCTGACGCCCTTTAAATTTTGACCATTTTTTCAACCCGTGACCTGTCGTTTTTTTCTGGTTTTTAACGTAACCTCAGGAGCTGAAATTTCTTTGGAACTAAAATAATTCTTTCTAATCTCTGCAATTTCTCGATTAATACCCACCCCATCGTCATTTTATCAGGTTTGAGGAAAGATCTGACGCCCTTTAAATTTTGAACATTTTTTCAACGCGCGACCTGTCGTTTTTTTCTTGTTTTTAACGTAACCTCAGGAGCTGAAATGTCTTTGGAAAAAAGATAATTCTTTCTAATCTCTGCAATTTCTCGATTAATACCCACCCCATCGTCATTTTATCAGGTTTTAGGAAAGATCTGACGCCCTTTAAATTTTGACCATTTTTTCAACCAGTGACCTGTCGTTTTTTTCTGGTTTTTGGCATCACCTCCGGAGCTGAAATTTCTTTGAAACAAACATAATTCTTTCTAATCTCTGCAATTTCTCGATCAATACCCACCCCAATGTCATTTTATCAGGTTTTAGGAAATATCTGACGCCCTTTAAATTTTGACCATTTTTTCAACCCGCGACCTGTCGTTTTTTTCTGGTTTTTAACGTAACCTCAGGAGCTGAAATTTCTTTGGAACTAAAATAATTCTTTCTAATCTCTGCAATTTCTCGATCAATACCCACCCCATCGTCATTTTATCAGGTTTTAGGAAAGATCAGACGCCCTTTAAATTTTGACCATTTTTTCAACCCGTGACCTGTCGTTTTTTTCTGGTTTTTGGCATCACCTCCGGAGCTGAAATTTCTTTGAAACAAAGATAATTCTTTCTAATCTCTGCAATTTCTCGATCAATACCCACCCCAATGTCATTTTATCAGGTTTTAGGAAAGATCTGACGCCCTTTAAATTTTGACCATTTTTTCAACCCGCGACCTGTCGTTTTTTTCTGGTTTTTGAAGTAACCTCCGGAGCTGAAAATTCTTTGGAACAAAGATAATTCTTTCTAATCTCTGCAATTTCTCGATTAATACCCACACCATCGTCATTTTATCAGTCTTTAAGAAAGATCTGAAGCTCTTTAAATTTTGACCATTTTTTCAACCCGCGACCTGTCGTTTTTTTCTGGTTTTTGGCATCACCTCCGGAGCTGAAATTTCTTTGAAACAAAGATAATTCTTTCTAATCTCTCCAATTTCTCGATCAATACCCACCCCATCGTCATTTTATCAGGTTTTAGGAAAGATCTGACGCCCTTTAAAGTTTGACCATTTTTTCAACCCGCGACCTGTCGTTTTTTTCTGGTTTTTGGCATCACCTCCGGAGCTGAAATTTCTTTGAAACAAAGATAATTCTTTCTAATCTCTCCAATTTCTCGATCAATACCCACCCCAATGTCATTTTATCAGGATTTAGGAAAGATCTGACGCCCTTTAAATTTTGACCATTTTTTCAACCCGCGACCTGTCGTTTTTTTCTGGTTTTTGAAGTAACCTCCGGAGCTGAAAATTCTTTGGAACAAAGATAATTCTTTCTAATCTCTGCAATTTCTCGATTAATACCCACACCATCGTCATTTTATCAGTCTTTAAGAAAGATCTGAAGCTCTTTAAATTTTGACCATTTTTTCAACCCACGACCTGTCGTTTTTTTCTGGTTTTTGGCATCACCTCCGGAGCTGAAATTTCTTTGAAACAAACATAATTCTTTCTAATCTCTCCAATTTCTCGATCAATACCCACCCCAATGTCATTTTATCAGGTTTTAGGAAAGATCTGACGCCCTTTAAATTTTGACCATTTTTTCAACCCGCGACCTGTCGTTTTTTTCTTGTTTTTAACGTAACCTCAGGAGCTGAAATTTCTTTGGAACTAAAATAATTCTTTCTAATCTCTGCAATTTCTCGATTAATACCCACCCCATCGTCATTTTATCAGGTTTTAGGAAAGATCTGACGCCCTTTAAAGTTTGACCATTTTTTCAACCCGCGACCTGTCGTTTTTTTCTGGTTTTTGGCATCACCTCCGGAGCTGAAATTTCTTTGAAACAAAGATAATTCTTTCTAATCTCTCCAATTTCTCGATCAATACCCACCCCATCGTCATTTTATCAGGTTTTAGGAAAGATCTGACACCCTTTAAATTTTGACCATTTTTTCAACCCGCGACCTGTCATTTTTTTCTGGTTTTTGGCATCACCTCCGGAGCTGAAATTTCTTTGAAACAAAGATAATTCTTTCTAATCTCTGCAATTTCTCGATCAATACCCACCCCAATGTCATTTTATCAGGTTTTAGGAAAGATCTGACGCCCTTTAAATTTTGACCATTTTTTCAACCCGCGACCTGTCGTTTTTTTCTGGTTTTTGAAGTAACCTCCGGAGCTGAAAATTCTTTGGAACAAAGATAATTCTTTCTAATCTCTGCAATTTCTCGATTAATACCCACACCATCGTCATTTTATCAGTCTTTAAGAAAGATCTGAAGCTCTTTAAATTTTGACCATTTTTTCAACCCGCGACCTGTCGTTTTTTTCTGGTTTTTGGCATCACCTCCGGAGCTGAAATTTCTTTGAAACAAAGATAATTCTTTCTAATCTCTCCAATTTCTCGATCAATACCCACCCCATCGTCATTTTATCAGGTTTTAGGAAAGATCTGACGCCCTTTAAAGTTTGACCATTTTTTCAACCCGCGACCTGTCGTTTTTTTCTGGTTTTTGGCATCACCTCCGGAGCTGAAATTTCTTTGAAACAAAGATAATTCTTTCTAATCTCTCCAATTTCTCGATCAATACCCACCCCAATGTCATTTTATCAGGATTTAGGAAAGATCTGACGCCCTTTAAATTTTGACCATTTTTTCAACCCGCGACCTGTCGTTTTTTTCTGGTTTTTGAAGTAACCTCCGGAGCTGAAAATTCTTTGGAACAAAGATAATTCTTTCTAATCTCTGCAATTTCTCGATTAATACCCACACCATCGTCATTTTATCAGTCTTTAAGAAAGATCTGAAGCTCTTTAAATTTTGACCATTTTTTCAACCCACGACCTGTCGTTTTTTTCTGGTTTTTGGCATCACCTCCGGAGCTGAAATTTCTTTGAAACAAACATAATTCTTTCTAATCTCTCCAATTTCTCGATCAATACCCACCCCAATGTCATTTTATCAGGTTTTAGGAAAGATCTGACGCCCTTTAAATTTTGACCATTTTTTCAACCCGCGACCTGTCGTTTTTTTCTTGTTTTTAACGTAACCTCAGGAGCTGAAATTTCTTTGGAACTAAAATAATTCTTTCTAATCTCTGCAATTTCTCGATTAATACCCACCCCATCGTCATTTTATCAGGTTTTAGGAAAGATCTGACGCCCTTTAAAGTTTGACCATTTTTTCAACCCGCGACCTGTCGTTTTTTTCTGGTTTTTGGCATCACCTCCGGAGCTGAAATTTCTTTGAAACAAAGATAATTCTTTCTAATCTCTCCAATTTCTCGATCAATACCCACCCCATCGTCATTTTATCAGGTTTTAGGAAAGATCTGACACCCTTTAAATTTTGACCATTTTTTCAACCCGCGACCTGTCATTTTTTTCTGGTTTTTGGCATCACCTCCGGAGCTGAAATTTCTTTGAAACAAAGATAATTCTTTCTAATCTCTGCAATTTCTCGATCAATACCCACCCCAATGTCATTTTATCAGGTTTTAGGAAATATCTGACGCCCTTTAAATTTTGACCATTTTTTCAACCCGTGACCTGTCGTTTTTTTCTGGTTTTTAACGTAACCTCAGGAGCTGAAATTTCTTTGGAACTAAAATAATTCTTTCTAATCTCTGCAATTTCTCGATTAATACCCACCCCATCGTCATTTTATCAGGTTTGAGGAAAGATCTGACGCCCTTTAAATTTTGAACATTTTTTCAACGCGCGACCTGTCGTTTTTTTCTTGTTTTTAACGTAACCTCAGGAGCTGAAATGTCTTTGGAAAAAAGATAATTCTTTCTAATCTCTGCAATTTCTCGATTAATACCCACCCCATCGTCATTTTATCAGGTTTTAGGAAAGATCTGACGCCCTTTAAATTTTGACCATTTTTTCAACCCGTGACCTGTCGTTTTTTTCTGGTTTTTGGCATCACCTCCGGAGCTGAAATTTCTTTGAAACAAACATAATTCTTTCTAATCTCTGCAATTTCTAGATCAATACCCACCCTATCGTCATTTTATCAGGTTTTAGGAAAGATCTGACGCCCTTTAAATTTTGACCATTTTTTCAACCCGCGACCTGTCGTTTTTTTCTGGTTTTTAACGTAACCTCAGGAGCTGAAATTTCTTTGGAACTAAAATAATTCTTTCTAATCTCTGCAATTTCTCGATTAATACCCACCCCATCGTCATTTTATTAGGTTTTAGGAAAGATCAGACGCCCTTTAAATTTTGACCATTTTTTCAACCCGTGACCTTTCGTTTTTTTCTGGTTTTTGGCATCACCTCCGGAGCTGAAATTTCTTTGAAACAAAGATAATTCTTTCTAATCTCTGCAATTTCTCGATCAATACCCACCCCAATGTCATTTTATCAGGTTTTAGGAAAGATCTGACGCCCTTTAAATTTTGACCATTTTTTCAACCCGCGACCTGTCGTTTTTTTCTGCTTTTTGAAGTAACCTCCGGAGCTGAAAA
The DNA here is from genome assembly GCA_029490765.1 of Euthynnus affinis. Lineage (NCBI taxonomy): Eukaryota > Metazoa > Chordata > Actinopteri > Scombriformes > Scombridae > Euthynnus > Euthynnus affinis. The sequence continues at coordinate 170,565 of CM055853.1, forward strand.
TTCTTTGGAACAAAGATAATTCTTTCTAATCTCTGCAATTTCTCGATTAATACCCACACCATCGTCATTTTATCAGTCTTTAAGAAAGATCTGAAGCTCTTTAAATTTTGACCATTTTTTCAACCCGCGACCTGTCGTTTTTTTCTGGTTTTTGGCATCACCTCCGGAGCTGAAATTTCTTTGAAACAAAGATAATTCTTTCTAATCTCTCCAATTTCTCGATCAATACCCACCCCAATGTCATTTTATCAGGTTTTAGGAAAGATCTGACGCCCTTTAAATTTTGACCATTTTTTCAACCCGCGACCTGTCGTTTTTTTCTTGTTTTTAACGTAACCTCAGGAGCTGAAATTTCTTTGGAACTAAAATAATTCTTTCTAATCTCTGCAATTTCTCGATTAATACCCACCCCATCGTCATTTTATCAGGTTTTAGGAAAGATCTGACGCCCTTTAAAGTTTGACCATTTTTTCAACCCGCGACCTGTCGTTTTTTTCTGGTTTTTGGCATCACCTCCGGAGCTGAAATTTCTTTGAAACAAAGATAATTCTTTCTAATCTCTCCAATTTCTCGATCAATACCCACCCCAATGTCATTTTATCAGGTTTTAGGAAAGATCTGACGCCCTTTAAATTTTGACCATTTTTTCAACCCGCGACCTGTCGTTTTTTTCTTGTTTTTAACGTAACCTCAGGAGCTGAAATTTCTTTGGAACTAAAATAATTCTTTTTAATCTCTGCAATTTCTCGATTAATACCCACCCCATCGTCATTTTATCAGGTTTTAGGAAAGATCTGACACCCTTTAAATTTTGACCATTTTTTCAACCCGCGACCTGTCATTTTTTTCTGGTTTTTGACATCACCTCCGGAGCTGAAATTTCTTTGAAACAAAGATAATTCTTTCTAATCTCTGCAATTTCTCGATCAATACCCACCCCAATGTCATTTTATCAGGTTTTAGGAAAGATCTGACGCCCTTTAAATTTTGACCATTTTTTCAACCCGCGACCTGTCGTTTTTTTCTGGTTTTTGAAGTAACCTCCGGAGCTGAAAATTCTTTGGAACAAAGATAATTCTTTCTAATCTCTGCAATTTCTCGATTAATACCCACACCATCGTCATTTTATCAGTCTTTAAGAAAGATCTGAAGCTCTTTAAATTTTGACCATTTTTTCAACCCACGACCTGTCGTTTTTTTCTGGTTTTTGGCATCACCTCCGGAGCTGAAATTTCTTTGAAACAAAGATAATTCTTTCTAATCTCTCCACTTTCTCGATCAATACCCACCCCAATGTCATTTTATCAGGTTTTAGGAAAGATCTGACGCCCTTTAAATTTTGACCATTTTTTCAACCCGCGACCTGTCGTTTTTTTCTTGTTTTTAACGTAACCTCAGGAGCTGAAATTTCTTTGGAACTAAAATAATTCTTTCTAATCTCTGCAATTTCTCGATTAATACCCACCCCATCGTCACTTTATCAGGTTTTAGGAAAGATCTGACGCCCTTTAAAGTTTGACCATTTTTTCAACCCGCGACCTGTCGTTTTTTTCTGGTTTTTGGCATCACCTCCGGAGCTGAAATTTCTTTGAAACAAAGATAATTCTTTCTAATCTCTCCAATTTCTCGATCAATACCCACCCCAATGTCATTTTATCAGGTTTTAGGAAAGATCTGACGCCCTTTAAATTTTGAACATTTTTTCAACCCGCGACCTGTCGTTTTTTTCTTGTTTTTAACGTAACCTCAGGAGCTGAAATTTCTTTGGAACTAAAATAATTCTTTTTAATCTCTGCAATTTCTCGATTAATACCCACCCCATCGTCATTTTATCAGGTTTTAGGAAAGATCTGACACCCTTTAAATTTTGACCATTTTTTCAACCCGCGACCTTTCATCTTTTTCTGGTTTTTGGCATCACCTCCGGAGCTGAAATTTCTTTGAAACAAAGATAATTCTTTCTAATCTCTCCAATTTCTCGATCAATACCCACCCCAATGTCATTTTATCAGGTTTTAGGAAAGATCTGACGCCCTTTAAATTTTGACCATTTTTTCAACCCGCGACCTGTCGTTTTTTTCTTGTTTTTAACGTGACCTCAGGAGCTGAAATTTCTTTGGAACTAAAATAATTCTTTTTAATCTCTGCAATTTCTCGATTAATACCCACCCCATCGTCATTTTATCAGGTTTTAGGAAAGATCTGACACCCTTTAAATTTTGACCATTTTTTCAACCCGCGACCTGTCATTTTTTTCTGGTTTTTGGCATCACCTCCGGAGCTGAAATTTCTTTGAAACAAAGATAATTCTTTCTAATCTCTGCAATTTCTCGATCAATACCCACCCCAATGTCATTTTATCAGGTTTTAGGAAATATCTGACGCCCTTTAAATTTTGACCATTTTTTCAACCCGTGACCTGTCGTTTTTTTCTGGTTTTTAACGTAACCTCAGGAGCTGAAATTTCTTTGGAACTAAAATAATTCTTTCTAATCTCTGCAATTTCTCGATTAATACCCACCCCATCGTCATTTTATCAGGTTTGAGGAAAGATCTGACGCCCTTTAAATTTTGAACATTTTTTCAACGCGCGACCTGTCGTTTTTTTCTTGTTTTTAACGTAACCTCAGGAGCTGAAATGTCTTTGGAAAAAAGATAATTCTTTCTAATCTCTGCAATTTCTCGATTAATACCCACCCCATCGTCATTTTATCAGGTTTTAGGAAAGATCTGACGCCCTTTAAATTTTGACCATTTTTTCAACCAGTGACCTGTCGTTTTTTTCTGGTTTTTGAAGTAACCTCCGGAGCTGAAAATTCTTTGGAACAAAGATAATTCTTTCTAATCTCTGCAATTTCTCGATTAATACCCACACCATCGTCATTTTATCAGTCTTTAAGAAAGATCTGAAGCTCTTTAAATTTTGACCATTTTTTCAACCCGCGACCTGTCGTTTTTTTCTGGTTTTTGGCATCACCTCCGGAGCTGAAATTTCTTTGAAACAAAGATAATTCTTTCTAATCTCTCCAATTTCTCGATCAATACCCACCCCATCGTCATTTTATCAGGTTTTAGGAAAGATCTGACGCCCTTTAAAGTTTGACCATTTTTTCAACCCGCGACCTGTCGTTTTTTTCTGGTTTTTGGCATCACCTCCGGAGCTGAAATTTCTTTGAAACAAAGATAATTCTTTCTAATCTCTCCAATTTCTCGATCAATACCCACCCCAATGTCATTTTATCAGGATTTAGGAAAGATCTGACGCCCTTTAAATTTTGACCATTTTTTCAACCCGCGACCTGTCGTTTTTTTCTGGTTTTTGAAGTAACCTCCGGAGCTGAAAATTCTTTGGAACAAAGATAATTCTTTCTAATCTCTGCAATTTCTCGATTAATACCCACACCATCGTCATTTTATCAGTCTTTAAGAAAGATCTGAAGCTCTTTAAATTTTGACCATTTTTTCAACCCACGACCTGTCGTTTTTTTCTGGTTTTTGGCATCACCTCCGGAGCTGAAATTTCTTTGAAACAAAGATAATTCTTTCTAATCTCTCCAATTTCTCGATCAATACCCACCCCAATGTCATTTTATCAGGTTTTAGGAAAGATCTGACGCCCTTTAAATTTTGACCATTTTTTCAACCCGCGACCTGTCGTTTTTTTCTTGTTTTTAACGTAACCTCAGGAGCTGAAATTTCTTTGGAACTAAAATAATTCTTTCTAATCTCTGCAATTTCTCGATTAATACCCACCCCATCGTCATTTTATCAGGTTTTAGGAAAGATCTGACGCCCTTTAAAGTTTGACCATTTTTTCAACCCGCGACCTGTCGTTTTTTTCTGGTTTTTGGCATCACCTCCGGAGCTGAAATTTCTTTGAAACAAAGATAATTCTTTCTAATCTCTCCAATTTCTCGATCAATACCCACCCCAATGTCATTTTATCAGGTTTTAGGAAAGATCTGACGCCCTTTAAATTTTGACCATTTTTTCAACCCGCGACCTGTCGTTTTTTTCTTGTTTTTAACGTAACCTCAGGAGCTGAAATTTCTTTGGAACTAAAATAATTCTTTTTAATCTCTGCAATTTCTCGATTAATACCCACCCCATCGTCATTTTATCAGGTTTTAGGAAAGATCTGACACCCTTTAAATTTTGACCATTTTTTCAACCCGCGACCTGTCATTTTTTTCTGGTTTTTGGCATCACCTCCGGAGCTGAAATTTCTTTGAAACAAACATAATTCTTTCTAATCTCTGCAATTTCTAGATCAATACCCACCCTATCGTCATTTTATCAGGTTTTAGGAAAGATCTGACGCCCTTTAAATTTTGACCATTTTTTCAACCCGCGACCTGTCGTTTTTTTCTGGTTTTTAACGTAACCTCAGGAGCTGAAATTTCTTTGGAACTAAAATAATTCTTTCTAATCTCTGCAATTTCTCGATTAATACCCACCCCATCGTCATTTTATTAGGTTTTAGGAAAGATCAGACGCCCTTTAAATTTTGACCATTTTTTCAACCCGTGACCTTTCGTTTTTTTCTGGTTTTTGGCATCACCTCCGGAGCTGAAATTTCTTTGAAACAAAGATAATTCTTTCTAATCTCTGCAATTTCTCGATCAATACCCACCCCAATGTCATTTTATCAGGTTTTAGGAAAGATCTGACGCCCTTTAAATTTTGACCATTTTTTCAACCCGCGACCTGTCGTTTTTTTCTGGTTTTTGAAGTAACCTCCGGAGCTGAAAATTCTTTGGAACAAAGATAATTCTTTCTAATCTCTGCAATTTCTCGATTAATACCCACACCATCGTCATTTTATCAGTCTTTAAGAAAGATCTGAAGCTCTTTAAATTTTGACCATTTTTTCAACCCGCGACCTGTCGTTTTTTTCTGGTTTTTGGCATCACCTCCGGAGCTGAAATTTCTTTGAAACAAAGATAATTCTTTCTAATCTCTCCAATTTCTCGATCAATACCCACCCCAATGTCATTTTATCAGGTTTTAGGAAAGATCTGACGCCCTTTAAATTTTGACCATTTTTTCAACCCGCGACCTGTCGTTTTTTTCTTGTTTTTAACGTAACCTCAGGAGCTGAAATTTCTTTGGAACTAAAATAATTCTTTCTAATCTCTGCAATTTCTCGATTAATACCCACCCCATCGTCATTTTATCAGGTTTTAGGAAAGATCTGACGCCCTTTAAAGTTTGACCATTTTTTCAACCCACGACCTGTCGTTTTTTTCTGGTTTTTGGCATCACCTCCGGAGCTGAAATTTCTTTGAAACAAAGATAATTCTTTCTAATCTCTCCAATTTCTCGATCAATACCCACCCCAATGTCATTTTATCAGGTTTTAGGAAAGATCTGACGCCCTTTAAATTTTGACCATTTTTTCAACCCGCGACCTGTCGTTTTTTTCTTGTTTTTAACGTAACCTCAGGAGCTGAAATTTCTTTGGAACTAAAATAATTCTTTTTAATCTCTGCAATTTCTCGATTAATACCCACCCCATCGTCATTTTATCAGGTTTTAGGAAAGATCTGACACCCTTTAAATTTTGACCATTTTTTCAACCCGCGACCTGTCATTTTTTTCTAGTTTTTGGCATCACCTCCGGAGCTGAAATTTCTTTGAAACAAAGATAATTCTTTCTAATCTCTGCAATTTCTCGATCAATACCCACCCCAATGTCATTTTATCAGGTTTTAGGAAAGATCTGACGCCCTTTAAATTTTGACCATTTTTTCAACCCGCGACCTGTCGTTTTTTTCTGGTTTTTGAAGTAACCTCCGGAGCTGAAAATTCTTTGGAACAAAGATAATTCTTTCTAATCTCTGCAATTTCTCGATTAATACCCACACCATCGTCATTTTATCAGTCTTTAAGAAAGATCTGAAGCTCTTTAAATTTTGACCATTTTTTCAACCCACGACCTGTCGTTTTTTTCTGGTTTTTGGCATCACCTCCGGAGCTGAAATTTCTTTGAAACAAAGATAATTCTTTCTAATCTCTCCAATTTCTTGATCAATACCCACCCCAATGTCATTTTATCAGGTTTTAGGAAAGATCTGACGCCCTTTAAATTTTGACCATTTTTTCAACCCGCGACCTGTCGTTTTTTTCTTGTTTTTAACGTAACCTCAGGAGCTGAAATTTCTTTGGAACTAAAATAATTCTTTCTAATCTCTGCAATTTCTCGATTAATACCCACCCCATCGTCACTTTATCAGGTTTTAGGAAAGATCTGACGCCCTTTAAAGTTTGACCATTTTTTCAACCCGCGACCTGTCGTTTTTTTCTGGTTTTTGGCATCACCTCCGGAGCTGAAATTTCTTTGAAACAAAGATAATTCTTTCTAATCTCTCCAATTTCTCGATCAATACCCACCCCAATGTCATTTTATCAGGTTTTAGGAAAGATCTGACGCCCTTTAAATTTTGAACATTTTTTCAACCCGCGACCTGTCGTTTTTTTCTTGTTTTTAACGTAACCTCAGGAGCTGAAATTTCTTTGGAACTAAAATAATTCTTTTTAATCTCTGCAATTTCTCGATTAATACCCACCCCATCGTCATTTTATCAGGTTTTAGGAAAGATCTGACACCCTTTAAATTTTGACCATTTTTTCAACCCGCGACCTTTCATCTTTTTCTGGTTTTTGGCATCACCTCCGGAGCTGAAATTTCTTTGAAACAAAGATAATTCTTTCTAATCTCTGCAATTTCTCGATCAATACCCACCCCAATGTCATTTTATCAGGTTTTAGGAAATATCTGACGCCCTTTAAATTTTGACCATTTTTTCAACCCGTGACCTGTCGTTTTTTTCTGGTTTTTAACGTAACCTCAGGAGCTGAAATTTCTTTGGAACTAAAATAATTCTTTCTAATCTCTGCAATTTCTCGATTAATACCCACCCCATCGTCATTTTATCAGGTTTGAGGAAAGATCTGACGCCCTTTAAATTTTGAACATTTTTTCAACGCGCGACCTGTCGTTTTTTTCTTGTTTTTAACGTAACCTCAGGAGCTGAAATTTCTTTGGAAAAAAGATAATTCTTTCTAATCTCTGCAATTTCTCGATTAATACCCACCCCATCGTCATTTTATCAGGTTTTAGGAAAGATCAGACGCCCTTTAAATTTTGACCATTTTTTCAACCCGTGACCTGTCGTTTTTTTCTGGTTTTTGGCATCACCTCCGGAGCTGAAATTTCTTTGAAACAAAGATAATTCTTTCTAATCTCTGCAATTTCTCGATCAATACCCACCCCAATGTCATTTTATCAGGTTTTAGGAAAGATCTGACGCCCTTTAAATTTTGACCATTTTTTCAACCCGCGACCTGTCGTTTTTTTCTGGTTTTTGAAGTAACCTCCGGAGCTGAAAATTCTTTGGAACAAAGATAATTCTTTCTAATCTCTGCAATTTCTCGATTAATACCCACACCATCGTCATTTTATCAGTCTTTAAGAAAGATCTGAAGCTCTTTAAATTTTGACCATTTTTTCAACCCGCGACCTGTCGTTTTTTTCTGGTTTTTGGCATCACCTCCGGAGCTGAAATTTCTTTGAAACAAAGATAATTCTTTCTAATCTCTCCAATTTCTCGATCAATACCCACCCCAATGTCATTTTATCAGGTTTTAGGAAAGATCTGACGCCCTTTAAATTTTGACCATTTTTTCAACCCGCGACCTGTCGTTTTTTTCTTGTTTTTAACGTAACCTCAGGAGCTGAAATTTCTTTGGAACTAAAATAATTCTTTCTAATCTCTGCAATTTCTCGATTAATACCCACCCCATCGTCATTTTATCAGGTTTTAGGAAAGATCTGACGCCCTTTAAAGTTTGACCATTTTTTCAACCCGCGACCTGTCGTTTTTTTCTGGTTTTTGGCATCACCTCCGGAGCTGAAATTTCTTTGAAACAAAGAAAATTCTTTCTAATCTCTCCAATTTCTCGATCAATACCCACCCCAATGTCATTTTATCAGGTTTTAGGAAAGATCTGACGCCCTTTAAATTTTGACCATTTTTTCAACCCGCGACCTGTCGTTTTTTTCTTGTTTTTAACGTAACCTCAGGAGCTGAAATTTCTTTGGAACTAAAATAATTCTTTTTAATCTCTGCAATTTCTCGATTAATACCCACCCCATCGTCATTTTATCAGGTTTTAGGAAAGATCTGACACCCTTTAAATTTTGACCATTTTTTCAACCCGCGACCTGTCATTTTTTTCTGGTTTTTGGCATCACCTCCGGAGCTGAAATTTCTTTGAAACAAAGATAATTCTTTCTAATCTCTGCAATTTCTCGATCAATACCCACCCCAATGTCATTTTATCAGGTTTTAGGAAAGATCTGACGCCCTTTAAATTTTGACCATTTTTTCAACCCGCGACCTGTCGTTTTTTTCTGGTTTTTGAAGTAACCTCCGGAGCTGAAAATTCTTTGGAACAAAGATAATTCTTTCTAATCTCTGCTATTTCTCGATTAATACCCACACCATCGTCATTTTATCAGTCTTTAAGAAAGATCTGAAGCTCTTTAAATTTTGACCATTTTTTCAACCCACGACCTGTCGTTTTTTTCTGGTTTTTGGCATCACCTCCGGAGCTGAAATTTCTTTGAAACAAAGATAATTCTTTCTAATCTCTCCAATTTCTCGATCAATACCCACCCCAATGTCATTTTATCAGGTTTTAGGAAAGATCTGACGCCCTTTAAATTTTGACCATTTTTTCAACCCGCGACCTGTCGTTTTTTTCTTGTTTTTAACGTAACCTCAGGAGCTGAAATTTCTTTGGAACTAAAATAATTCTTTCTAATCTCTGCAATTTCTCGATTAATACCCACCCCATCGTCACTTTATCAGGTTTTAGGAAAGATCTGACGCCCTTTAAAGTTTGACCATTTTTTCAACCCGCGACCTGTCGTTTCTTTCTGGTTTTTGGCATCACCTCCGGAGCTGAAATTTCTTTGAAACAAAGATAATTCTTTCTAATCTCTCCAATTTCTCGATCAATACCCACCCCAATGTCATTTTATCAGGTTTTAGGAAAGATCTGACGCCCTTTAAATTTTGAACATTTTTTCAACCCGCGACCTGTCGTTGTTTTCTTGTTTTTAACGTAACCTCAGGAGCTGAAATTTCTTTGGAACTAAAATAATTCTTTTTAATCTCTGCAATTTCTCGATTAATACCCACCCCATCGTCATTTTATCAGGTTTTAGGAAAGATCTGACACCCTTTAAATTTTGACCATTTTTTCAACCCGCGACCTTTCATCTTTTTCTGGTTTTTGGCATCACCTCCGGAGCTGAAATTTCTTTGAAACAAAGATAATTCTTTCTAATCTCTGCAATTTCTCGATCAATACCCACCCCAATGTCATTTTATCAGGTTTTAGGAAATATCTGACGCCCTTTAAATTTTGACCATTTTTTCAACCCGTGACCTGTCGTTTTTTTCTGGTTTTTAACGTAACCTCAGGAGCTGAAATTTCTTTGGAACTAAAATAATTCTTTCTAATCTCTGCAATTTCTCGATTAATACCCACCCCATCGTCATTTTATCAGGTTTGAGGAAAGATCTGACGCCCTTTAAATTTTGAACATTTTTTCAACGCGCGACCTGTCGTTTTTTTCTTGTTTTTAACGTAACCTCAGGAGCTGAAATTTCTTTGGAAAAAAGATAATTCTTTCTAATCTCTGCAATTTCTCGATTAATACCCACCCCATCGTCATTTTATCAGGTTTTAGGAAAGATCTGACGCTCTTTAAATTTTGACCATTTTTTCAACCCGTGACCTGTCGTTTTTTTCTGGTTTTTGGCATCACCTCCGGAGCTGAAATTTCTTTGAAACAAACATAATTCTTTCTAATCTCTGCAATTTCTAGATCAATACCCACCCTATCGTCATTTCATCAGGTTTTAGGAAAGATCTGACGCCCTTTAAATTTTGACCATTTTTTCAACCCGCGACCTGTCGTTTTTTTCTGGTTTTTGAAGTAACCTCCGGAGCTGAAAATTCTTTGGAACAAAGATAATTCTTTCTAATCTCTGCAATTTCTCGATTAATACCCACACCATCGTCATTTTATCAGTCTTTAAGAAAGATCTGAAGCTCTTTAAATTTTGACCATTTTTTCAACCCGCGAACTGTCGTTTTTTTCTGGTTTTTGGCATCACCTCCGGAGCTGAAATTTCTTTGAAACAAAGATAATTCTTTCTAATCTCTGCAATTTCTCGATTAATACCCACCCCAATGTCATTTTATCAGGTTTTAGGAAAGATCTGACGCCCTTTAAATTTTGACCATTTTTTCAACCCGCGACCTGTCGTTTTTTTCTGGTTTTTAACGTAACCTCAGGAGCTGAAATTTCTTTAGAACTAAAATAATTCTTTCTAATCTCTGCAATTTCTCGATTAATACCCACCCCATCGTCATTTTATCAGTCTTTAAGAAAGATCTGAAGCTCTTTAAATTTTGACCATTTTTTCAACCCGCGAACTGTCATTTTTTTCTGGTTTTTGGCATTACCTCCGGAGCTGAAATTTCTTTGAAACAAAGATAATTCTTTCTAATCTCTGCAATTTCTCGATCAATACCCACCCCAATGTCATTTTATCAGGTTTTAGGAAATATCTGACGCCCTTTAAATTTTGACCATTTTTTCAACCCGCGACCTGTCGTTTTTTTCTGGTTTTTAACGTAACCTCAGGAGCTGAAATTTCTTTAGAACTAAAATAATTCTTTCTAATCTCTGCAATTTCTCGATTAATACCCACCCCATCGTCATTTTATCAGGTTTGAGGAAAGATCTGACGCCCTTTAAATTTTGAACATTTTTTCAACCCGCGACTTGTCGTTTTTTTCTTGTTTTTAACGTAACCTCAGGAGCTGAAATGTCTTTGGAAAAAAGATAAGTCTTTCTAATCTCTGCAATTTCTCGATTAATACCCATCCCATCGTCATTTTATCAGGTTTTAGGAAAGATCTGACGCCCTTTAAATTTTGACCATTTTTTCAACCCGTGACCTGTCGTTTTTTTCTGGTTTTTGGCATCACCTCCGGAGCTGAAATTTCTTTGAAACAAACATAATTCTTTCTAATCTCTGCAATTTCTAGATCAATACCCACCCCAATGTCATTTTATCAGGTTTTAGGAAAGATCTGACGCCCTTTAAATTTTGACCATTTTTTCAACCCGCGACCTGTCGTTTTTTTCTGGTTTTTGAAGTAACCTCCGGAGCTGAAAATTCTTTGGAACAAAGATAATTCTTTCTAATCTCTGCAATTTCTCGATTAATACCCACACCATCGTCATTTTATCAGTCTTTAAGAAAGATCTGAAGCTCTTTAAATTTTGACCATTTTTTCAACCCGCGAACTGTCATTTTTTTCTGGTTTTTGGCATTACCTCCGGAGCTGAAATTTCTTTGAAACAAAGATAATTCTTTCTAATCTCTGCAATTTCTCGATCAATACCCACCCCAATGTCATTTTATCAGGTTTTAGGAAAGATCTGACGCCCTTTAAATTTTGACCATTTTTTCAACCCGCGACCTGTCGTTTTTTTCTGGTTTTTAACGTAACCTCAGGAGCTGAAATTTCTTTAGAACTAAAATAATTCTTTCTAATCTCTGCAATTTCTCGATTAATACCCACCCCATCGTCATTTTATCAGGTTTGAGGAAAGATCTGACGCCCTTTAAATTTTGAACATTTTTTCAACCCGCGACTTGTCGTTTTTTTCTTGTTTTTAACGTAACCTCAGGAGCTGAAATGTCTTTGGAAATAAGATAAGTCTTTCTAATCTCTGCAATTTCTCGATTAATACCCACCCCATCGTCATTTTATCAGGTTTTAGGAAAGATCTGACGCCCTTTAAATTTTGACCATTTTTTCAACCCGCGACCTGTCGTTTTTTTCTGGTTTTTGGCATCACCTCCGGAGCTGAAATTTCTTTGAAACAAAGATAATTCTTTCTTATCTCTGCAATTTCTCGATTAATACCCACCCCAATGTCATTTTATCAGGTTTTAGGAAAGATCTGACGCCCTTTAAATTTTGACCATTTTTTCAACCCGCGACCTGTCGTTTTTTTCTTGTTGTTAACGTAACCTCAGGAGCTGAAATTTCTTTGGAACTAAAATAATTCTTTTTAATCTCTGCAATTTCTCGATTAATACCCACCCCATCGTCATTTTATCAGGTTTTAGGAAAGATCTGACGCCCTTTAAAGTTTGACCATTTTTTCAACCCGTGACCTGTCGTTTTTTTCTGGTTTTTGGCATCACCTCCGGAACTGAAATTTCTTTGAAACAAAGATAATTCTTTCTAATCTCTGCAATTTCTCGATCAATACCCACCCCATCGTCATTTTATCAGGTTTTAGGAAAGATCTGACGCCCTTTAAATTTTGACCATTTTTTCAACCCGCGACCTGTCGTTTTTATCTGGTTTTTGAAGTAACCACCGAAGCTGAAAATTCTTTGGAACAAAGATAATTCTTTCTAATCTCTGCAATTTCTCGATTGATACCCACCCCATCGTCATTTTATCAGTCTTTAAGAAAGATCTGAAGCTCTTTAAATTTTGACCATTTTTTCAACCCGCGACCTGTCGTTTTTTTCTGGTTTTTGGCATCACCTCCGGAGCTGAAATTTCTTTGAAACAAAGATAATTCTTTCTTATCTCTGCAATTTCTCGATCAATACCCACCCCAATGTCATTTTATCAGGTTTTAGGAAATATCTGACGCCCTTTAAATTTTGACCATTTTTTCAACCCGCGACCTGTCGTTTTTTTCTGGTTTTTAACGTAACCTCAGGAGCTGAAATTTCTTTAGAACTAAAATAATTCTTTCTAATCTCTGCAATTTCTCGATTAATACCCGCCCCATCGTCATTTTATCAGGTTTTAGGAAAGATCTGACGCCCTTTAAATTTTGACCATTTTTTCAACCCGCGACCTGTCGTTTTTTTCTGGTTTTTGAAGTAACCTCCGGAGCTGAAAATTCTTTGGAACAAAGATAATTCTTTCTAATCTCTGCAATTTCTCGATTAATACCCACACCATCGTCATTTTATCAGTCTTTAAGAAAGATCTGAAGCTCTTTAAATTTTGACCATTTTTTCAACCCGCGAACTGTCATTTTTTTCTGGTTTTTGGCATTACCTCCGGAGCTGAAATTTCTTTGAAACAAAGATAATTCTTTCTAATCTCTGCAATTTCTCGATCAATACCCACCCCAATGTCATTTTATCAGGTTTTAGGAAAGATCTGACGCCCTTTAAATTTTGACCATTTTTTCAACCCGCGACCTGTCGTTTTTTTCTGGTTTTTAACGTAACCTCAGGAGCTGAAATTTCTTTAGAACTAAAATAATTCTTTCTAATCTCTGCAATTTCTCGATTAATACCCACCCCATCGTCATTTTATCAGGTTTGAGGAAAGATCTGACGCCCTTTAAATTTTGAACATTTTTTCAACCCGCGACTTGTCGTTTTTTTCTTGTTTTTAACGTAACCTCAGGAGCTGAAATGTCTTTGGAAATAAGATAAGTCTTTCTAATCTCTGCAATTTCTCGATTAATACCCACCCCATCGTCATTTTATCAGGTTTTAGGAAAGATCTGACGCCCTTTAAATTTTGACCATTTTTTCAACCCGTGACCTGTCGTTTTTTTCTGGTTTTTGGCATCACCTCCGGAGCTGAAATTTCTTTGAAACAAACATAATTCATTCTAATCTCTGCAATTTCTAGATCAATACCCACCCCAATGTCATTTTATCAGGTTTTAGGAAAGATCTGACGCCCTTTAAATTTTGACCATTTTTTCAACCCGCGACCTGTCGTTTTTTTCTGGTTTTTGAAGTAACCTCCGGAGCTGAAAATTCTTTGGAACAAAGATAATTCTTTCTAATCTCTGCAATTTCTCGATTAATACCCACACCATCGTCATTTTATCAGTCTTTAAGAAAGATCTGAAGCTCTTTAAATTTTGACCATTTTTTCAACCCGCGAACTGTCGTTTTTTTCTGGTTTTTGGCATCACCTCCGGAGCTGAAATTTCTTTGAAACAAAGATAATTCTTTCTAATCTCTGCAATTTCTCGATTAATACCCACCCCAATGTCATTTTATCAGGTTTTAGGAAAGATCTGACGCCCTTTAAATTTTGACCATTTTTTCAACCCGCGACCTGTCATTTTTTTCTGGTTTTTGGCATCACCTCCGGAGCTGAAATTTCTTTGAAACAAAGATAATTCTTTCTAATCTCTGCAATTTCTCGATCAATACCCACCCCAATGTAATTTTATCAGGTTTGAGGAAAGATCTGACGCCCTTTAAATTTTGACCATTTTTTCAACCCGCGACCTGTCGTTTTTTTCTGGTTTTTGAAGTAACCTCAGAAGATTAAAATTCTTTGGAACAAAGATAATTCTTTCTAATCTCTTCAATTTCTCGATTAATACCCACACCATCGTCATTTTATCAGTCTATAAAAAAGATCTGAAGCTCTTTAAATTTTGACCATTTTTTCAACCTGCGACCTGTCGTTTTTTTCTGGTTTTTGGCATCACCTCCAGAGCTGAAATTTCTTTGAAACAAAGATAATTCTTTCTAATCTCTGCAATTTCTCAATCAATACCCACCCCAATGTCATTTTATCAGGTTTTAGGAAAGATCTGACGCCCTTTAAATTTTGACCATTTTTTAAACCCGCGACCTGTCGTTTTTTTCTGGTTTTTGAAGTAACCACCGAAGCAGAAAATTCTTTGGAACAAAGATAATTCTTTCTAATCTCTGCAATTTCTCGATTAATACCCACACCATCGTCATTTTATCAGTCTTTGAGAAAGATCTGAAGCTCTTTAAATTTTGACCATTTTTTCAACCCGCGACCTGTCGTTTTTTTCTGGTTTTTGGCATCACCTCCGGAGCTGAAATTTCTTTGAAACAAAGATAATTCTTTCTAATCTCTGCAATTTCTCGATCAATACCCACCCCAATGTCATTTTATCAGGTTTTAGGAAAGATCTGACGCCCTTTAAATTTTTACCATTTTTTCAACCCGCGACCTGTCGTTTTTTTCTGATTTTTAACGTAACCTCAGGAGCTGAAATTTCTTTGGAACTAAAATAATTCTTTCTAATCTCTGCAATTTCTCGATTAATACCCACCCCATCGTCATTTTATCAGGTTTGAGGAAAGATCTGACGCCCTTTAAAATTTGACCATTTTTTCAACCCGCGACCTGTCGTTTTTTTCTTGTTTTTAACGTAACCTCAGGAGCTGAAATGTCTTTGGAAAAAAGATAATTCTTTCTAATCTCTGCAATTTCTCGATCAATACCCACCCCAATGTCATTTTATCAGGTTTTAGGAAAGATCTGACGCCCTTTACATTTTGACCATTTTTTTAACCTGCGACCTGTCGTTCTTTTCTGGTTTTTGGCATCACCTCCGGAGCAGAAATTTCTTTGAAACAAAGATAATTCTTTCTAATCTCTGCAATTTCTCTATCAATACCCACCCCAATGTCATTTTATCAGTCTTTGAGAAAGATCTGAAGCTCTTTAAATTTTGACCATTTTTTCAACCCGCGACCTGTCGTTTTTTTCTGGTTTTTGGCATCACCTCCGGAGCTGAAATTTCTTTGAAACAAAGATAATTCTTTCTAATCTCTGCAATTTCTCGATCAATACCCACCCCATCGTCATTTTATCAGGTTTTAGGAAAGATCTGACGCCCTTTAAATTTTGACCATTTTTTCAACCCGCGACCTGTCGTTTTTTTCTGGTTTTTGGCATCACCTCCGGAGCTGAAATTTCTTTGAAACAAAGATAATTCTTTCTAATCTCTGCAATTTCTCGATTGATACCCACCCCATCGTCATTTTATCAGGTTTTAGGAAAGATCTGACGCCCTTTAAATTTTGACCATTTTTTCAACCCGCGACCTGTCGTTTTTTTCTGGTTTTTGAAGTAACCTCCGAAGCTGAAAATTCTTTGGAACAAAGATTATTCTTTCTAATCTCTGCAATTTCTCGATTGATACCCACCCCATCCTCATTTTATCAGTCTTTAAGAAAGATCTGAAGCTCTTTAAATTTTGACCATTTTTTCAACCCGCGACCTGTCGTTTTTTTCTGGTTTTTGGCATCACCTCCGGAGCTGAAATTTCTTTGAAACAAAGATAATTCTTTCTAATCTCTGCAATTTCTCGATCAATACCCACCCCAATGTCATTTTATCAGGTTTTAGGAAAGATCTGACGCCCTTTAAATTTTGACCATTTTTTCAACCCGCGACCTGTCATTGTTTTCTGATTTTTGAATTAATCTCAGGAGCTGAAATGTCTTTGGAAAAAAGATAATTCTTTCTAATCTCTGCAATTTCTCGATTAATAGCCACACCATCGTCATTTTATCAGTCTTTAAGAAAGATCTAAAGCTCTTTAAATTTTGACCATTTTTTCAACCCGCGACCTGTCGTTTTTTCTTGTTTTTAACGTAACCTCAGGAGCTGAAATGTCTTTGGAAAAAAGATAATTCTGTGTAATCTCTGCAACTTCTCGATCAATACCCACCCCAATGTCATTTTATCAGGTTTTAGGAAAGATCTGACGCCCTTTAAATTTTGACCATTTTTTCAACCCGCGACGTGTCGTTTTTTTCTGGTTTTTGAATTAACCTTCGGAGCTGAAATTTCTTTGAAACAAAGATAATTCTTTCTAGTCTCTGCAATTTCTCGATCAATACCCACCCCAATGTCATTTTGTCAGGTTTTAGGAAAGATCTAACGCCCTTTAAATTTTGACCATTTTTTCAACCCGCGACCTGTCGTTTTTTTCTGGTTTTTGAATTAACCTCAGGAGCTGAAATGTCTTTGGAGAAAAGATAATTCTTTCTAATCTCTGCAATTTCTCGATTAATACCCACCCCATTGTAATTTTATCTGGTTTAGGGGAAGACCTGACGCCCTTTAAATTTTGACCATTCTTTCAACCCGTGACCTGTCGTTTTTTTCTGCTTTTTGTGTAAACTCCGGAGCTGAAATTTCTTTGGAACAAAGATAATTCTTTCTAATCTCAGCAATTTCTCGATTAATACCCACCCCATTGTCATTTTATCAGGTTTAGGGAAAGATGTGACGCCCTTTAAATTTTGACCATTTTTTCAACCCGCGACCTGTCGTTTTTTTCTGCTTTTTGGGTAACCTCTGGAGCTGAAGTTTCTTTGGAACAAGGATCATTCTTTCTGATCTCAGCAATTTCTCGATTAATAACCACCCCGTTGTCATTTTATCAGGTTTTGGGGAAGATCTGACGCCCTTTAAATTTTGACCATTCTTTCAACCCGCGACCTGTCGTTTTTTTCTGGTTTTTGGGTAACCTCCGGAACTGAAATTTCTTTGAAACAAGAATAATTCTTTATTATCTAAGCAATTTCTCGATTAATACCCACCCCGTTGTCATTTTATCAGGTTATGGGGAAGATGTGACGCCCTTTAAATTTTGACCATTTTTTCAACCCGCGACCTGACGTTTTTTTCCGGTTTTTAACGTAACCTCAGGAGCTGAAATTTCTTTGGAACTAAGATAATTCTTTCTAATCTCTGCAATTTCTCGATTAATACCCACCCCATCGTCATTTTATCAGGTTTTAGGAAAGATCTGACGCCCTTTAAATTTTGACCATTTTTTCAACCCGCTACCTGTCGTTTTTTTCTGGTTTTTGGCATCACCTCCGGAGCTGAAATTTCTTTGAAACAAAGATAATTCTTTCTAATCTCTGCAATTTCTCGATCAATACCCACCCCAATGTCATTTTATCAGGTTTTAGGAAAGATCTGACGCCCTTTAAATTTTGACCATTTTTTCAACCCGCGACCTGTCGTTTTTTTCTAGTTTTTGAATTAATCTCCGGAGCTGAAATTTCTTTGAAACAAAGATAATTCTTTCTAATCTCAGCAATTTCTCGATCAATACCCACCCCAATGTCATTTTGTCAGGTTTTAGGAAAGATCTGACGCCCTTTAAATTTTGACCATTTTTTCAACCCGCGACCTGTCGTTGTTTTCTGGTTTTTGAAGTAACCTCCGGAGCTGAAATTTCTTTGGAACAAAGATAATTCTTTCTAATCTCTGCAATTTCTCGATTGATACCCACCCCATCCTCATTTTATCAGTCTTTAAGAAAGATCTGAAGCTCTTTAAATTTTGACCATTTTTTCAACCCGCGACCTGTCGTTTTTTTCTGGTTTTTGGCATCACCTCCGGAGCTGAAATTTCTTTGAAACAAAGATAATTCTTTCTAATCTCTGCAATTTCTCGATCAATACCCACCCCAATGTCATTTTATCAGGTTTTAGGAAAGATCTGACGCCCTTTAAATTTTGACCATTTTTTCAACCCGCGACCTGTCATTGTTTTCTGATTTTTGAATTAATCTCAGGAGCTGAAATGTCTTTGGAAAAAAGATAATTCTTTCTAATCTCTGCAATTTCTCGATTAATAGCCACACCATCGTCATTTTATCAGTCTTTAAGAAAGATCTAAAGCTCTTTAAATTTTGACCATTTTTTCAACCCGCGACCTGTCGTTTTTTCTTGTTTTTAACGTAACCTCAGGAGCTGAAATGTCTTTGGAAAAAAGATAATTCTGTGTAATCTCTGCAACTTCTCGATCAATACCCACCCCAATGTCATTTTATCAGGTTTTAGGAAAGATCTGACGCCCTTTAAATTTTGACCATTTTTTCAACCCGCGACGTGTCGTTTTTTTCTGGTTTTTGAATTAACCTTCGGAGCTGAAATTTCTTTGAAACAAAGATAATTCTTTCTAGTCTCTGCAATTTCTCGATCAATACCCACCCCAATGTCATTTTATCAGGTTTTAGGAAAGATCTGACACCCTTTAAATTTTGACCATTTTTTCAACCCGCGACCTGTCGTTTTTTTTCTGGTTTTTGAATTAACCTCCGGAGCTGAAATTTCTTTGGAACAAAGATAATTCTTTCTAATCTCTGCAATTTCTCGATCAATACCCACCCCAATGTCATTTTGTCAGGTTTTAGGAAAGATCTAACGCCCTTTAAATTTTGACCATTTTTTCAACCCGCGACCTGTCGTTTTTTTCTGGTTTTTGAATTAACCTCAGGAGCTGAAATGTCTTTGGAGAAAAGATAATTCTTTCTAATCTCTGCAATTTCTCGATTAATACCCACCCCATTGTAATTTTATCTGGTTTAGGGGAAGACCTGACGCCCTTTAAATTTTGACCATTCTTTCAACCCGTGACCTGTCGTTTTTTTCTGCTTTTTGTGTAAACTCCGGAGCTGAAATTTCTTTGGAACAAAGATAATTCTTTCTAATCTCAGCAATTTCTCGATTAATACCCACCCCGTTGTCATTTTATCAGGTTTAGGGAAAGATGTGACGCCCTTTAAATTTTGACCATTTTTTCAACCCACGACCTGTCGTTTTTTTCTGCTTTTTGGGTAACCTCTGGAGCTGAAGTTTCTTTGGAACAAGGATCATTCTTTCTGATCTCAGCAATTTCTCGATTAATAACCACCCCGTTGTCATTTTATCAGGTTTTGGGGAAGATCTGACGCCCTTTAAATTTTGACCATTCTTTCAACCCGCGACCTGTCGTTTTTTTCTGGTTTTTGGGTAACCTCCGGAGCTGAAATTTCTTTGAAACAAGAATAATTCTTTATTATCTAAGCAATTTCTCGATTAATACCCACCCCGTTGTCATTTTATCAGGTTATGGGGAAGATGTGACGCCCTTTAAATTTTGACCATTTTTTCAACCCGCGACCTGACGTTTTTTTCCGGTTTTTAACGTAACCTCAGGAGCTGAAATTTCTTTGGAACTAAGATAATTCTTTCTAATCTCTGCAATTTCTCGATTAATACCCACCCCATCGTCATTTTATCAGGTTTTAGGAAAGATCTGACGCCCTTTAAATTTTGACCATTTTTTCAACCCGCTACCTGTCGTTTTTTTCTGGTTTTTGGCATCACCTCCGGAGCTGAAATTTCTTTGAAACAAAGATAATTCTTTCTAATCTCTGCAATTTCTCGATCAATACCCACCCCAATGTCATTTTATCAGGTTTTAGGAAAGATCTGACGCCCTTTAAATTTTGACCATTTTTTCAACCCGCGACCTGTCGTTTTTTTCTGGTTTTTGAATTAATCTCCGGAGCTGAAATTTCTTTGAAACAAAGATAATTCTTTCTAATCTCTGCAATTTCTCGATCAATACCCACCCCAATGTCATTTTGTCAGGTTTTAGGAAAGATCTGACGCCCTTTAAATTTTGACCATTTTTTCAACCCGCGACCTGTCGTTGTTTTCTGGTTTTTGAAGTAACCTCCGAAGCTGAAAATTCTTTGGAACAAAGATAATTCTTTCTAATCTCTGCAATTTCTCGATTAATAGCCACACCATCGTCATTTTATCAGTCTTTAAGAAAGATCTAAAGCTCTTTAAATTTTGACCATTTTTTCAACCCGCGACATGTCGTTTTTTTCTTGTTTTTAACGTAACCTCAGGAGCTGAAATGTCTTTGGAAAAAAGATAATTCTTTCTAATCTCTGCAATTTCTCGATCAATACCCACCCCAATGTCATTTTATCAGGTTTTAGGAAAGATCTGACGCCCTTTAAATTTTGACCATTTTTTCAACCCGCGACCTGTCGTTTTTTTCTGGTTTTTGAATTAACCTTCGGAGCTGAAATTTCTTTGAAACAAAGATAATTCTTTCTAATCTCTGCAATTTCTCGATCAATACCCACCCCAATGTCATTTTATCAGGTTTTAGGAAAGATCTGACACCCTTTAAATTTTGACCATTTTTTCAACCCGCGACCTGTCGTTTTTTTCTGGTTTTTGAATTAACCTCCGGAGCTGAAATTTCTTTGGAACAAAGATAATTCTTTCTAATCTCTGCAATTTCTCGATCGATACCCACCCCAATGTCATTTTATCAGGTTTTAGGAAAGATCTGACGGCCTTTAAATTTTGACCATTTTTTCAACCCGCAACCTGTCGTTTTTTTCTGGTTTTTGAAGTAACCTCCGAAGCTGAAAATTCTTTGGAACAAAGATAATTCTTTCTAATCTCTGCAATTTCTCGATTAATACCCACACCATCGTCATTTTATCAGTCTTTGAGAAAGATCTGAAGCTCTTTAAATTTTGACCATTTTTTCAACCCGCGACCTGTCGTTTTTTTCTGATTTTTAACGTAACCTCCGGAGCTGAAATTTCTTTGAAACAAAGATAATTCTTTCTAATCTCTGCAATTTCTCGATCGATACCCACCCCAATGTCATTTTATCAGGTTTTAGGAAAGATCTGACGGCCTTTAAATTTTGACCATTTTTTCAACCCGCAACCTGTCATTTTTTTCTGGTTTTTGGCATCACCTCCGGAGCTGAAATTTCTTTGAAACAAAGATAATTCTTTCTAATCTCTGCAATTTCTCGATCAATACCCACCCCAATGTCATTTTATCAGGTTTTAGGAAAGATCTGACGCCCTTTAAATTTTGACCATTTTTTCAACCCGCGACCTGTCGTTTTTTTCTGGTTTTTAACGTAACCTCAGGAGCTGAAATTTCTTTGGAACTAAAATAATTCTTTCTAATCTCTGCAATTTCTCGATTAATAGCCACACCATCGTCATTTTATCAGTCTTTAAGAAAGATCTAAAGCTCTTTAAATTTTGACCATTTTTTCAACCCGCGACCTGTCGTTTTTTTCTTGTTTTTAACGTAACCTCAGGAGCTGAAATGTCTTTGGAAAAAAGATAATTCTTTCTAATCTCTGCAATTTCTCGATCAATACCCACCCCAATGTCATTTTATCAGGTTTTAGGAAAGATCTGACGCCCTTTAAATTTTGACCATTTTTTCAACCCGCGACCTGTCGTTTTTTTCTGGTTTTTGAATTAACCTTCGGAGCTGAAATTTCTTTGAAACAAAGATAATTCTTTCTAATCTCTGCAATTTCTCGATCAATACCCACCCCAATGTCATTTTATCAGGTTTTAGGAAAGATCTGACACCCTTTAAATTTTGACCATTTTTTCAACCCGCGACCTGTCGTTTTTTTCTGGTTTTTGACTTAACCTCCGGAGCTGAAATTTCTTTGGAAAAAAGATAATTCTTTCTAATCTCTGCAATTTCTCGATCGATACCCACCCCAATGTCATTTTATCAGGTTTTAGGAAAGATCTGACAGCCTTTAAATTTTGACCATTTTTTCAACCCGCGACCTGTCATTTTTTTCTGGTTTTTGGCATCACCTCCGGAGCTGAAATTTCTTTGAAACAAAGATAATTCTTTCTAATCTCTGCAATTTCTCGATCAATACCCACCCCAATGTCATTTTATCAGGTTTTAGGAAAGATCTGACGCCCTTTAAATTTTGACCATTTTTTCAACCCGCGACCTGTCGTTTTTTTCTGGTTTTTCAATTAACCTCAGGAGCTGAAATGTCTTTAGAGAAAAGATAATTCTTTCTAATCTCTGCAATTTCTCGATTAATACCCACCCCATTGTAATTTTATCTGGTTTAGGGGAAGATCTGACGCCCTTTAAATTTTGACCATTCTTTCAACCCGTGACCTGTCGTTTTTTTCTGCTTTTTGTGTAAACTCCGGACCTGAAATTTCTTTGGAACAAAGATAATTCTTTATTATCTAAGCAATTTCTCGATTAATAACCACCCCGTTGTCATTTTATCAGGTTATGGGGAATATGTGACGCCCTTTAAATTTTGACCATTTTTTCAACCCGCGACCTGTCGTTGTTTTCTGGTTTTTGAAGTAACCTCCGAAGCTGAAAATTCTTTGGAACAAAGATAATTCTTTCTAATCTCTGCAATTTCTCGATTAATAGCCACACCATCGTCATTTTATCAGTCTTTAAGAAAGATCTAAAGCTCTTTAAATTTTGACCATTTTTTCAACCCGCGACCTGTCGTTTTTTTCTTGTTTTTAACGTAACCTCAGGAGCTGAAATGTCTTTGGAAAAAAGATAATTCTTTCTAATCTCTGCAATTTCTCGATCAATACCCACCCCAATGTCATTTTATCAGGTTTTAGGAAAGATCTGACGCCCTTTAAATTTTGACCATTTTTTCAACCCGCGACCTGTCGTTTTTTTCTGGTTTTTGAATTAACCTTCGGAGCTGAAATTTCTTTGAAACAAAGATAATTCTTTCTAATCTCTGCAATTTCTCGATCAATACCCACCCCAATGTCATTTTATCAGGTTTTAGGAAAGATCTGACACCCTTTAAATTTTGACCATTTTTTCAACCCGCGACCTGTCGTTTTTTTCTGGTTTTTGAATTAACCTCCGGAGCTGAAATTTCTTTGGAACAAAGATAATTCTTTCTAATCTCTGCAATTTCTCGATCGATACCCACCCCAATGTCATTTTATCAGGTTTTAGGAAAGATCTGACGCCCTTTAAATTTTGACCATTTTTTCAACCCGCAACCTGTCGTTTTTTTCTGGTTTTTGAAGTAACCTCCGAAGCTGAAAATTCTTTGGAACAAAGATAATTCTTTCTAATCTCTGCAATTTCTCGATTAATACCCACACCATCGTCATTTTATCAGTCTTTGAGAAAGATCTGAAACTCTTTAAATTTTGACCATTTTTTCAACCCGCGACCTGTCGTTTTTTTCTGATTTTTAACGTAACCTCCGGAGCTGAAATTTCTTTGAAACAAAGATAATTCTTTCTAATCTCTGCAATTTCTCGATCGATACCCACCCCAATGTCATTTTATCAGGTTTTAGGAAAGATCTGACGGCCTTTAAATTTTGACCATTTTTTCAACCCGCAACCTGTCATTTTTTTCTGGTTTTTGGCATCACCTCCGGAGCTGAAATTTCTTTGAAACAAAGATAATTCTTTCTAATCTCTGCAATTTCTCGATCAATACCCACCCCAATGTCATTTTATCAGGTTTTAGGAAAGATCTGACGCCCTTTAAATTTTGACCATTTTTTCAACCCGCGACCTGTCGTTTTTTTCTGGTTTTTAACGTAACCTCAGGAGCTGAAATTTCTTTGGAACTAAAATAATTCTTTCTAATCTCTGCAATTTCTCGATTAATAGCCACACCATCATCATTTTATCAGTCTTTAAGAAAGATCTAAAGCTCTTTAAATTTTGACCATTTTTTCAACCCGCGACCTGTCGTTTTTTTCTTGTTTTTAACGTAACCTCAGGAGCTGAAATGTCTTTGGAAAAAAGATAATTCTTTCTAATCTCTGCAATTTCTCGATCAATACCCACCCCAATGTCATTTTATCAGGTTTTAGGAAAGATCTGACGCCCTTTAAATTTTGACCATTTTTTCAACCCGCGACCTGTCGTTTTTTTTCTGGTTTTTGAATTAACCTCCGGAGCTGAAATTTCTTTGGAACAAAGATAATTCTTTCTAATCTCTGCAATTTCTCGATCAATACCCACCCCAATGTCATTTTGTCAGGTTTTAGGAAAGATCTAACGCCCTTTAAATTTTGACCATTTTTTCAACCCGCGACCTGTCGTTTTTTTCTGGTTTTTGAATTAACCTCAGGAGCTGAAATGTCTTTGGAGAAAAGATAATTCTTTCTAATCTCTGCAATTTCTCGATTAATACCCACCCCATTGTAATTTTATCTGGTTTAGGGGAAGACCTGACGCCCTTTAAATTTTGACCATTCTTTCAACCCGTGACCTGTCGTTTTTTTCTGCTTTTTGTGTAAACTCCGGAGCTGAAATTTCTTTGGAACAAAGATAATTCTTTCTAATCTCAGCAATTTCTCGATTAATACCCACCCCGTTGTCATTTTATCAGGTTTAGGGAAAGATGTGACGCCCTTTAAATTTTGACCATTTTTTCAACCCGCGACCTGTCGTTTTTTTCTGCTTTTTGGGTAACCTCTGGAGCTGAAGTTTCTTTGGAACAAGGATCATTCTTTCTGATCTCAGCAATTTCTCGATTAATAACCACCCCGTTGTCATTTTATCAGGTTTTGGGGAAGATCTGACGCCCTTTAAATTTTGACCATTCTTTCAACCCGCGACCTGTCGTTTTTTTCTGGTTTTTGGGTAACCTCCGGAGCTGAAATTTCTTTGAAACAAGAATAATTCTTTATTATCTAAGCA
Source organism: Euthynnus affinis (assembly GCA_029490765.1). Classification (NCBI taxonomy): domain Eukaryota; kingdom Metazoa; phylum Chordata; class Actinopteri; order Scombriformes; family Scombridae; genus Euthynnus; species Euthynnus affinis. The sequence continues at coordinate 195,760 of CM055853.1, forward strand.
ATTTCTCGATTAATACCCACCCCGTTGTCATTTTATCAGGTTATGGGGAAGATGTGACGCCCTTTAAATTTTGACCATTTTTTCAACCCGCGACCTGACGTTTTTTTCCGGTTTTTAACGTAACCTCAGGAGCTGAAATTTCTTTGGAACTAAGATAATTCTTTCTAATCTCTGCAATTTCTCGATTAATACCCACCCCATCGTCATTTTATCAGGTTTTAGGAAAGATCTGACGCCCTTTAAATTTTGACCATTTTTTCAACCCGCTACCTGTCGTTTTTTTCTGGTTTTTGGCATCACCTCCGGAGCTGAAATTTCTTTGAAACAAAGATAATTCTTTCTAATCTCTGCAATTTCTCGATCAATACCCACCCCAATGTCATTTTATCAGGTTTTAGGAAAGATCTGACGCCCTTTAAATTTTGACCATTTTTTCAACCCGCGACCTGTCGTTTTTTTCTGGTTTTTGAATTAATCTCCGGAGCTGAAATTTCTTTGAAACAAAGATAATTCTTTCTAATCTCTGCAATTTCTCGATCAATACCCACCCCAATGTCATTTTGTCAGGTTTTAGGAAAGATCTGACGCCCTTTAAATTTTGACCATTTTTTCAACCCGCGACCTGTCGTTGTTTTCTGGTTTTTGAAGTAACCTCCGAAGCTGAAAATTCTTTGGAACAAAGATAATTCTTTCTAATCTCTGCAATTTCTCGATTAATAGCCACACCATCGTCATTTTATCAGTCTTTAAGAAAGATCTAAAGCTCTTTAAATTTTGACCATTTTTTCAACCCGCGACCTGTCGTTTTTTTCTTGTTTTTAACGTAACCTCAGGAGCTGAAATGTCTTTGGAAAAAAGATAATTCTTTCTAATCTCTGCAATTTCTCGATCAATACCCACCCCAATGTCATTTTATCAGGTTTTAGGAAAGATCTGACGCCCTTTAAATTTTGACCATTTTTTCAACCCGCGACCTGTCGTTTTTTTCTGGTTTTTGAATTAACCTTCGGAGCTGAAATTTCTTTGAAACAAAGATAATTCTTTCTAATCTCTGCAATTTCTCGATCAATACCCACCCCAATGTCATTTTATCAGGTTTTAGGAAAGATCTGACACCCTTTAAATTTTGACCATTTTTTCAACCCGCGACCTGTCGTTTTTTTCTGGTTTTTGAATTAACCTCCGGAGCTGAAATTTCTTTGGAACAAAGATAATTCTTTCTAATCTCTGCAATTTCTCGATCGATACCCACCCCAATGTCATTTTATCAGGTTTTAGGAAAGATCTGACGGCCTTTAAATTTTGACCATTTTTTCAACCCGCAACCTGTCGTTTTTTTCTGGTTTTTGAAGTAACCTCCGAAGCAGAAAATTCTTTGGAACAAAGATAATTCTTTCTAATCTCTGCAATTTCTCGATTAATACCCACACCATCGTCATTTTATCAGTCTTTGAGAAAGATCTGAAGCTCTTTAAATTTTGACCATTTTTTCAACCCGCGACCTGTCGTTTTTTTCTGATTTTTAACGTAACCTCCGGAGCTGAAATTTCTTTGAAACAAAGATAATTCTTTCTAATCTCTGCAATTTCTCGATCGATACCCACCCCAATGTCATTTTATCAGGTTTTAGGAAAGATCTGACGGCCTTTAAATTTTGACCATTTTTTCAACCCGCAACCTGTCATTTTTTTCTGGTTTTTGGCATCACCTCCGGAGCTGAAATTTCTTTGAAACAAAGATAATTCTTTCTAATCTCTGCAATTTCTCGATCAATACCCACCCCAATGTCATTTTATCAGGTTTTAGGAAAGATCTGACGCCCTTTAAATTTTGACCATTTTTTCAACCCGCGACCTGTCGTTTTTTTCTGGTTTTTAACGTAACCTCAGGAGCTGAAATTTCTTTGGAACTAAAATAATTCTTTCTAATCTCTGCAATTTCTCGATTAATAGCCACACCATCGTCATTTTATCAGTCTTTAAGAAAGATCTAAAGCTCTTTAAATTTTGACCATTTTTTCAACCCGCGACCTGTCGTTTTTTTCTTGTTTTTAACGTAACCTCAGGAGCTGAAATGTCTTTGGAAAAAAGATAATTCTTTCTAATCTCTGCAATTTCTCGATCAATACCCACCCCAATGTCATTTTATCAGGTTTTAGGAAAGATCTGACGCCCTTTAAATTTTGACCATTTTTTCAACCCGCGACCTGTCGTTTTTTTCTGGTTTTTGAATTAACCTTCGGAGCTGAAATTTCTTTGAAACAAAGATAATTCTTTCTAATCTCTGCAATTTCTCGATCAATACCCACCCCAATGTCATTTTATCAGGTTTTAGGAAAGATCTGACACCCTTTAAATTTTGACCATTTTTTCAACCCGCGACCTGTCGTTTTTTTCTGGTTTTTGACTTAACCTCCGGAGCTGAAATTTCTTTGGAAAAAAGATAATTCTTTCTAATCTCTGCAATTTCTCGATCGATACCCACCCCAATGTCATTTTATCAGGTTTTAGGAAAGATCTGACAGCCTTTAAATTTTGACCATTTTTTCAACCCGCGACCTGTCATTTTTTTCTGGTTTTTGGCATCACCTCCGGAGCTGAAATTTCTTTGAAACAAAGATAATTCTTTCTAATCTCTGCAATTTCTCGATCAATACCCACCCCAATGTCATTTTATCAGGTTTTAGGAAAGATCTGACGCCCTTTAAATTTTGACCATTTTTTCAACCCGCGACCTGTCGTTTTTTTCTGGTTTTTCAATTAACCTCAGGAGCTGAAATGTCTTTAGAGAAAAGATAATTCTTTCTAATCTCTGCAATTTCTCGATTAATACCCACCCCATTGTAATTTTATCTGGTTTAGGGGAAGATCTGACGCCCTTTAAATTTTGACCATTCTTTCAACCCGTGACCTGTCGTTTTTTTCTGCTTTTTGTGTAAACTCCGGACCTGAAATTTCTTTGGAACAAAGATAATTCTTTATTATCTAAGCAATTTCTCGATTAATAACCACCCCGTTGTCATTTTATCAGGTTATGGGGAATATGTGACGCCCTTTAAATTTTGACCATTTTTTCAACCCGCGACCTGTCGTTGTTTTCTGGTTTTTGAAGTAACCTCCGAAGCTGAAAATTCTTTGGAACAAAGATAATTCTTTCTAATCTCTGCAATTTCTCGATTAATAGCCACACCATCGTCATTTTATCAGTCTTTAAGAAAGATCTAAAGCTCTTTAAATTTTGACCATTTTTTCAACCCGCGACCTTTCGTTTTTTTCTTGTTTTTAACGTAACCTCAGGAGCTGAAATGTCTTTGGAAAAAAGATAATTCTTTCTAATCTCTGCAATTTCTCGATCAATACCCACCCCAATGTCATTTTATCAGGTTTGAGGAAAGATCTGACACCCTTTAAATTTTGACCATTTTTTCAACCCGCGACCTGTCGTTTTTTTCTGGTTTTTGACTTAACCTCCGGAGCTGAAATTTCTTTGGAAAAAAGATAATTCTTTCTAATCTCTGCAATTTCTCGATCAATACCCACCCCAATGTCATTTTATCAGGTTTTAGGAAAGATCTGACGGCCTTTAAATTTTGACCATTTTTTCAACCCGCGACCTGTCGTTTTTTTCTGGTTTCTGAATTAACCTCCGGAGCTGAAATTTCTTTGGAACAAAGATAATTCTTTCTAATCTCTGCAATTTCTCGATCGATACCCACCCCAATGTCATTTTATCAGGTTTCAGGAAAGATCTGACGGCCTTTAAATTTTGACCATTTTTTCAACCCGCGACCTGACGTTTTTTTCCGGTTTTTAACGTAACCTCAGGAGCTGAAATTTCTTTGGAACTAAGATAATTCTTTCTAATCTCTGCAATTTCTCGATTAATACCCACCCCATCGTCATTTTATCAGGTTTTAGGAAAGATCTGACGCCCTTTAAATTTTGACCATTTTTTCAACCCGCGACCTGTCGTTTTTTTCTGGTTTTTAACGTAACCTCAGGAGCTGAAATTTCTTTGGAACTAAAATAATTCTTTCTAATCTCTGCAATTTCTCGATCAATACCCACCCTAATGTCATTTTATCAGGTTTTAGGAAAGATCTAAAGCTCTTTAAATTTTGACCATTTTTTCAACCCGCGACCTGTCGTTTTTTTCTTGTTTTTAACGTAACCTCAGGAGCTGAAATGTCTTTGGAAAAAAGATAATTCTTTCTAATCTCTGCAATTTCTCGATCAATACCCACCCCAATGTCATTTTATCAGGTTTTAGGAAAGATCTGACGCCCTTTAAATTTTGACCATTTTTTCAACCCGCGACCTGTCGTTTTTTTCTGGTTTTTGAATTAACCTTCGGAGCTGAAATTTCTTTGAAACAAAGATAATTCTTTCTAATCTCTGCAATTTCTCGATCAATACCCACCCCAATGTCATTTTATCAGGTTTTAGGAAAGATCTGACACCCTTTAAATTTTGACCATTTTTTCAACCCGCGACCTGTCGTTTTTTTCTGGTTTTTGACTTAACCTCCGGAGCTGAAATTTCTTTGGAAAAAAGATAATTCTTTCTAATCTCTGCAATTTCTCGATCGATACCCACCCCAATGTCATTTTATCAGGTTTTAGGAAAGATCTGACAGCCTTTAAATTTTGACCATTTTTTCAACCCGCGACCTGTCATTTTTTTCTGGTTTTTGGCATCACCTCCGGAGCTGAAATTTCTTTGAAACAAAGATAATTCTTTCTAATCTCTGCAATTTCTCGATCAATACCCACCCCAATGTCATTTTATCAGGTTTTAGGAAAGATCTGACGCCCTTTAAATTTTGACCATTTTTTCAACCCGCGACCTGTCGTTTTTTTCTGGTTTTTGAATTAACCTCAGGAGCTGAAATGTCTTTGGAGAAAAGATAATTCTTTCTAATCTCTGCAATTTCTCGATTAATACGCACCCCATTGTAATTTTATCTGGTTTAGGGGAAGATCTGACGCCCTTTAAATTTTGACCATTCTTTCAACCCGTGACCTGTCGTTTTTTTCTGCTTTTTGTGTAAACTCCGGACCTGAAATTTCTTTGGAACAAAGATAATTCTTTATTATCTAAGCAATTTCTCGATTAATAACCACCCCGTTGTCATTTTATCAGGTTTTAGGAAAGATCTGACGGCCTTTAAATTTTGACCATTTTTTCAACCCGCAACCTGTCGTTTTTTTCTGGTTTTTGAAGTAACCTCCGAAGCTGAAAATTCTTTGGAACAAAGATAATTCTTTCTAATCTCTGCAATTTCTCGATTAATACCCACACCATCGTCATTTTATCAGTCTTTGAGAAAGATCTGAAGCTCTTTAAATTTTGACCATTTTTTCAACCCGCGACCTGTCGTTTTTTTCTGATTTTTAACGTAACCTCCGGAGCTGAAATTTCTTTGAAACAAAGATAATTCTTTCTAATCTCTGCAATTTCTCGATCGATACCCACCCCAATGTCATTTTATCAGGTTTTAGGAAAGATCTGACGGCCTTTAAATTTTGACCATTTTTTCAACCCGCAACCTGTCATTTTTTTCTGGTTTTTGGCATCACCTCCGGAGCTGAAATTTCTTTGAAACAAAGATAATTCTTTCTAATCTCTGCAATTTCTCGATCAATACCCACCCCAATGTCATTTTGTCAGGTTTTAGGAAAGATCTGACGCCCTTTAAATTTTGACCATTTTTTCAACCCGCGACCTGTCGTTTTTTTCTGGTTTTTAACGTAACCTCAGGAGCTGAAATTTCTTTGGAACTAAAATAATTCTTTCTAATCTCTGCAATTTCTCGATTAATAGCCACACCATCGTCATTTTATCAGTCTTTAAGAAAGATCTAAAGCTCTTTAAATTTTGACCATTTTTTCAACCCGCTACCTGTCGTTTTTTTCTGGTTTTTAACGTAACCTCAGGAGCTGAAATTTCTTTGGAACTAAAATAATTCTTTCTAATCTCTGCAATTTCTCGATTAATAGCCACACCATCGTCATTTTATCAGTCTATAAGAAAGATCTAAAGCTCTTTAAATTTTGACCATTTTTTCAACCCGCTACCTGTCGTTTTTTTCTGGTTTTTGGCATCACCTCCGGAGCTGAAATTTCTTTGAAACAAAGATAATTCTTTCTAATCTCTGCAATTTCTCGATCAATACCCACCCTAATGTCATTTTATCAGGTTTTAGGAAAGATCTGACGTCCTTTAAATTTTGACCATTTTTTCAACCCGCGACCTGTCGTTTTTTTCTGGTTTTTGAATTAATCTCCGGAGCTGAAATTTCTTTGAAACAAAGATAATTCTTTCTAATCTCTGCAATTTCTCGATCAATACCCACCCCAATGTCATTTTGTCAGGTTTTAGGAAAGATCTGACGCCCTTTAAATTTTAAACATTTTTTCAACCCGCGACCTGTCGTTGTTTTCTGGTTTTTGAAGTAACCTCCGAAGCTGAAAATTCTTTGGAACAAAGATTATTCTTTCTAATCTCTGCAATTTCTCGATTAATAGCCACACCATCGTCATTTTATCAGTCTTTAAGAAAGATCTGAAGCTCTTTAAATTTTGACCATTTTTTCAACCCGCGACCTGTCGTTTTTTTCTTGTTTTTAACGTAACCTCAGGAGCTGAAATGTCTTTGGAAAAAAGATAATTCTTTCTAATCTCTGCAATTTCTCGATCAATACCCACCCCAATGTCATTTTATCAGGTTTTAGGAAAGATCTGACGCCCTTTAAATTTTGACCATTTTTTCAACCCGCGACCTGTCGTTTTTTTCTGGTTTTTGAATTAACCTTCGGAGCTGAAATTTCTTTGAAACAAAGATAATTCTTTCTAATCTCTGCAATTTCTCGATCAATACCCATCCCAATGTCATTTTATCAGGTTTTAGGAAAGATCTGACACCCTTTAAATTTTGACCATTTTTTCAACCCGCGACCTGTCGTTTTTTTCTGGTTTTTGAATTAACCTCCGGAGCTGAAATTTCTTTGGAACAAAGATAATTCTTTCTAATCTCTGCAATTTCTCGATCGATACCCACCCCAATGTCATTTTATCAGGTTTTAGGAAAGATCTGACGGCCTTTAAATTTTGACCATTTTTTCAACCCGCAACCTGTCGTTTTTTTCTGGTTTTTGAAGTAACCTCCGAAGCAGAAAATTCTTTGGAACAAAGATAATTCTTTCTAATCTCTGCAATTTCTCGATTAATACCCACACCATCGTCATTTTATCAGTCTTTGAGAAAGATCTGAAGCTCTTTAAATTTTGACCATTTTTTCAACCCGCGACCTGTCGTTTTTTTCTGATTTTTAACGTAACCTCCGGAGCTGAAATTTCTTTGAAACAAAGATAATTCTTTCTAATCTCTGCAATTTCTCGATCGATACCCACCCCAATGTCATTTTATCAGGTTTTAGGAAAGATCTGACGGCCTTTTAATTTTGACCATTTTTTCAACCCGCAACCTGTCATTTTTTTCTGGTTTTTGGCATCACCTCCGGAGCTGAAATTTCTTTGAAACAAAGATAATTCTTTCTAATCTCTGCAATTTCTCGATCAATACCCACCCCAATGTCATTTTATCAGGTTTTAGGAAAGATCTGACGCCCTTTAAATTTTGACCATTTTTTCAACCCGCGACCTGTCGTTTTTTTCTGGTTTTTAACGTAACCTCAGGAGCTGAAATTTCTTTGGAACTAAAATAATTCTTTCTAATCTCTGCAATTTCTCGATTAATAGCCACACCATCGTCATTTTATCAGTCTTCAAGAAAGATCTAAAGCTCTTTAAATTTTGACCATTTTTTCAACCCGCGACCTGTCGTTTTTTTCTTGTTTTTAACGTAACCTCAGGAGCTGAAATGTCTTTGGAAAAAAGATAATTCTTTCTAATCTCTGCAATTTCTCGATCAATACCCACCCCAATGTCATTTTATCAGGTTTTAGGAAAGATCTGACGCCCTTTAAATTTTGACCATTTTTTCAACCCGCGACCTGTCGTTTTTTTCTGGTTTTTGAATTAACCTTCGGAGCTGAAATTTCTTTGAAACAAAGATAATTCTTTCTAATCTCTGCAATTTCTCGATCAATACCCACCCCAATGTCATTTTATCAGGTTTTAGGAAAGATCTGACACCCTTTAAATTTTGACCATTTTTTCAACCCGCGACCTGTCGTTTTTTTCTGGTTTTTGACTTAACCTCCGGAGCTGAAATTTCTTTGGAAAAAAGATAATTCTTTCTAATCTCTGCAATTTCTCGATCGATACCCACCCCAATGTCATTTTATCAGGTTTTAGGAAAGATCTGACAGCCTTTAAATTTTGACCATTTTTTCAACCCGCGACCTGTCATTTTTTTCTGGTTTTTGGCATCACCTCCGGAGCTGAAATTTCTTTGGAACTAAAATAATTCTTTCTAATCTCTGCAATTTCTCGATTAATAGCCACACCATCGTCATTTTATCAGTCTTTAAGAAAGATCTGACGCCCTTTAAATTTTGACCATTTTTTCAACCCGCGACCTGTCGTTTTTTTCTGGTTTTTGAATTAACCTCAGGAGCTGAAATGTCTTTGGAGAAAAGATAATTCTTTCTAATCTCTGCAATTTCTCGATTAATACGCACCCCATTGTAATTTTATCTGGTTTAGGGGAAGATCTGACGCCCTTTAAATTTTGACCATTCTTTCAACCCGTGACCTGTCGTTTTTTTCTGCTTTTTGTGTAAACTCCGGACCTGAAATTTCTTTGGAACAAAGATAATTCTTTATTATCTAAGCAATTTCTCGATTAATAACCACCCCGTTGTCATTTTATCAGGTTTTAGGAAAGATCTGACGGCCTTTAAATTTTGACCATTTTTTCAACCCGCAACCTGTCGTTTTTTTCTGGTTTTTGAAGTAACCTCCGAAGCTGAAAATTCTTTGGAACAAAGATAATTCTTTCTAATCTCTGCAATTTCTCGATTAATACCCACACCATCGTCATTTTATCAGTCTTTGAGAAAGATCTGAAGCTCTTTAAATTTTGACCATTTTTTCAACCCGCGACCTGTCGTTTTTTTCTGATTTTTAACGTAACCTCCGGAGCTGAAATTTCTTTGAAACAAAGATAATTCTTTCTAATCTCTGCAATTTCTCGATCGATACCCACCCCAATGTCATTTTATCAGGTTTTAGGAAAGATCTGACGGCCTTTAAATTTTGACCATTTTTTCAACCCGCAACCTGTCATTTTTTTCTGGTTTTTGGCATCACCTCCGGAGCTGAAATTTCTTTGAAACAAAGATAATTCTTTCTAATCTCTGCAATTTCTCGATTAATACGCACCCCATTGTAATTTTATCTGGTTTAGGGGAAGATCTGACGCCCTTTAAATTTTGACCATTCTTTCAACCCGTGACCTGTCGTTTTTTTCTGATTTTTAACGTAACCTCCGGAGCTGAAATTTCTTTGAAACAAAGATAATTCTTTCTAATCTCTGCAATTTCTCGATCGATACCCACCCCAATGTCATTTTATCAGGTTTTAGGAAAGATCTGACGGCCTTTAAATTTTGACCATTTTTTCAACCCGCAACCTGTCATTTTTTTCTGGTTTTTGGCATCACCTCCGGAGCTGAAATTTCTTTGAAACAAAGATAATTCTTTCTAATCTCTGCAATTTCTCGATCAATACCCACCCCAATGTCATTTTGTCAGGTTTTAGGAAAGATCTGACGCCCTTTAAATTTTGACCATTTTTTCAACCCGCGACCTGTCGTTTTTTTCTGGTTTTTAACGTAACCTCAGGAGCTGAAATTTCTTTGGAACTAAAATAATTCTTTCTAATCTCTGCAATTTCTCGATTAATAGCCACACCATCGTCATTTTATCAGTCTTTAAGAAAGATCTAAAGCTCTTTAAATTTTGACCATTTTTTCAACCCGCGACCTGTCGTTTTTTTCTTGTTTTTAACGTAACCTCAGGAGCTGAAATGTCTTTGGAAAAAAGATAATTCTTTCTAATCTCTGCAATTTCTCGATCAATACCCACCCCAATGTCATTTTATCAGGTTTTAGGAAAGATCTGACGCCCTTTAAATTTTGACCATTTTTTCAACCCGCGACCTGTCGTTTTTTTCTGGTTTTTGAATTAACCTTCGGAGCTGAAATTTCTTTGAAACAAAGATAATTCTTTCTAATCTCTGCAATTTCTCGATCAATACCCACCCCAATGTCATTTTATCAGGTTTTAGGAAAGATCTGACACCCTTTAAATTTTGACCATTTTTTCAACCCGCGACCTGTCGTTTTTTTCTGGTTTTTGACTTAACCTCCGGAGCTGAAATTTCTTTGGAAAAAAGATAATTCTTTCTAATCTCTGCAATTTCTCGATCGATACCCACCCCAATGTCATTTTATCAGGTTTTAGGAAAGATCTGACAGCCTTTAAATTTTGACCATTTTTTCAACCCGCGACCTGTCATTTTTTTCTGGTTTTTGGCATCACCTCCGGAGCTGAAATTTCTTTGGAACTAAAATAATTCTTTCTAATCTCTGCAATTTCTCGATTAATAGCCACACCATCGTCATTTTATCAGTCTTTAAGAAAGATCTGACGCCCTTTAAATTTTGACCATTTTTTCAACCCGCGACCTGTCGTTTTTTTCTGGTTTTTGAATTAACCTCAGGAGCTGAAATGTCTTTGGAGAAAAGATAATTCTTTCTAATCTCTGCAATTTCTCGATTAATACGCACCCCATTGTAATTTTATCTGGTTTAGGGGAAGATCTGACGCCCTTTAAATTTTGACCATTCTTTCAACCCGTGACCTGTCGTTTTTTTCTGCTTTTTGTGTAAACTCCGGACCTGAAATTTCTTTGGAACAAAGATAATTCTTTATTATCTAAGCAATTTCTCGATTAATAACCACCCCGTTGTCATTTTATCAGGTTTTAGGAAAGATCTGACGGCCTTTAAATTTTGACCATTTTTTCAACCCGCAACCTGTCGTTTTTTTCTGGTTTTTGAAGTAACCTCCGAAGCTGAAAATTCTTTGGAACAAAGATAATTCTTTCTAATCTCTGCAATTTCTCGATTAATACCCACACCATCGTCATTTTATCAGTCTTTGAGAAAGATCTGAAGCTCTTTAAATTTTGACCATTTTTTCAACCCGCGACCTGTCGTTTTTTTCTGATTTTTAACGTAACCTCCGGAGCTGAAATTTCTTTGAAACAAAGATAATTCTTTCTAATCTCTGCAATTTCTCGATCGATACCCACCCCAATGTCATTTTATCAGGTTTTAGGAAAGATCTGACGGCCTTTAAATTTTGACCATTTTTTCAACCCGCAACCTGTCATTTTTTTCTGGTTTTTGGCATCACCTCCGGAGCTGAAATTTCTTTGAAACAAAGATAATTCTTTCTAATCTCTGCAATTTCTCGATTAATACGCACCCCATTGTAATTTTATCTGGTTTAGGGGAAGATCTGACGCCCTTTAAATTTTGACCATTCTTTCAACCCGTGACCTGTCGTTTTTTTCTGATTTTTAACGTAACCTCCGGAGCTGAAATTTCTTTGAAACAAAGATAATTCTTTCTAATCTCTGCAATTTCTCGATCGATACCCACCCCAATGTCATTTTATCAGGTTTTAGGAAAGATCTGACGGCCTTTAAATTTTGACCATTTTTTCAACCCGCAACCTGTCATTTTTTTCTGGTTTTTGGCATCACCTCCGGAGCTGAAATTTCTTTGAAACAAAGATAATTCTTTCTAATCTCTGCAATTTCTCGATCAATACCCACCCCAATGTCATTTTGTCAGGTTTTAGGAAAGATCTGACGCCCTTTAAATTTTGACCATTTTTTCAACCCGCGACCTGTCGTTTTTTTCTGGTTTTTAACGTAACCTCAGGAGCTGAAATTTCTTTGGAACTAAAATAATTCTTTCTAATCTCTGCAATTTCTCGATTAATAGCCACACCATCGTCATTTTATCAGTCTTTAAGAAAGATCTAAAGCTCTTTAAATTTTGACCATTTTTTCAACCCGCGACCTGTCGTTTTTTTCTTGTTTTTAACGTAACCTCAGGAGCTGAAATGTCTTTGGAAAAAAGATAATTCTTTCTAATCTCTGCAATTTCTCGATCAATACCCACCCCAATGTCATTTTATCAGGTTTTAGGAAAGATCTGACGCCCTTTAAATTTTGACCATTTTTTCAACCCGCGACCTGTCGTTTTTTTCTGGTTTTTGAATTAACCTTCGGAGCTGAAATTTCTTTGAAACAAAGATAATTCTTTCTAATCTCTGCAATTTCTCGATCAATACCCACCCCAATGTCATTTTATCAGGTTTTAGGAAAGATCTGACACCCTTTAAATTTTGACCATTTTTTCAACCCGCGACCTGTCGTTTTTTTCTGGTTTTTGACTTAACCTCCGGAGCTGAAATTTCTTTGGAAAAAAGATAATTCTTTCTAATCTCTGCAATTTCTCGATCGATACCCACCCCAATGTCATTTTATCAGGTTTTAGGAAAGATCTGACAGCCTTTAAATTTTGACCATTTTTTCAACCCGCGACCTGTCATTTTTTTCTGGTTTTTGGCATCACCTCCGGAGCTGAAATTTCTTTGAAACAAAGATAATTCTTTCTAATCTCTGCAATTTCTCGATCAATACCCACCCCAATGTCATTTTATCAGGTTTTAGGAAAGATCTGACGCCCTTTAAATTTTGACCATTTTTTCAACCCGCGACCTGTCGTTTTTTTCTGGTTTTTGAATTAACCTCAGGAGCTGAAATGTCTTTGGAGAAAAGATAATTCTTTCTAATCTCTGCAATTTCTCGATTAATACGCACCCCATTGTAATTTTATCTGGTTTAGGGGAAGATCTGACGCCCTTTAAATTTTGACCATTCTTTCAACCCGTGACCTGTCGTTTTTTTCTGCTTTTTGTGTAAACTCCGGACCTGAAATTTCTTTGGAACAAAGATAATTCTTTATTATCTAAGCAATTTCTCGATTAATAACCACCCCGTTGTCATTTTATCAGGTTTTAGGAAAGATCTGACGGCCTTTAAATTTTGACCATTTTTTCAACCCGCAACCTGTCGTTTTTTTCTGGTTTTTGAAGTAACCTCCGAAGCTGAAAATTCTTTGGAACAAAGATAATTCTTTCTAATCTCTGCAATTTCTCGATTAATACCCACACCATCGTCATTTTATCAGTCTTTGAGAAAGATCTGAAGCTCTTTAAATTTTGACCATTTTTTCAACCCGCGACCTGTCGTTTTTTTCTGATTTTTAACGTAACCTCCGGAGCTGAAATTTCTTTGAAACAAAGATAATTCTTTCTAATCTCTGCAATTTCTCGATCGATACCCACCCCAATGTCATTTTATCAGGTTTTAGGAAAGATCTGACGGCCTTTAAATTTTGACCATTTTTTCAACCCGCAACCTGTCATTTTTTTCTGGTTTTTGGCATCACCTCCGGAGCTGAAATTTCTTTGAAACAAAGATAATTCTTTCTAATCTCTGCAATTTCTCGATCAATACCCACCCCAATGTCATTTTGTCAGGTTTTAGGAAAGATCTGACGCCCTTTAAATTTTGACCATTTTTTCAACCCGCGACCTGTCGTTTTTTTCTGGTTTTTAACGTAACCTCAGGAGCTGAAATTTCTTTGGAACTAAAATAATTCTTTCTAATCTCTGCAATTTCTCGATTAATAGCCACACCATCGTCATTTTATCAGTCTTTAAGAAAGATCTAAAGCTCTTTAAATTTTGACCATTTTTTCAACCCGCTACCTGTCGTTTTTTTCTGGTTTTTAACGTAACCTCAGGAGCTGAAATTTCTTTGGAACTAAAATAATTCTTTCTAATCTCTGCAATTTCTCGATTAATAGCCACACCATCGTCATTTTATCAGTCTTTAAGAAAGATCTAAAGCTCTTTAAATTTTGACCATTTTTTCAACCCGCTACCTGTCGTTTTTTTCTGGTTTTTGGCATCACCTCCAGAGCTGAAATTTCTTTGAAACAAAGATAATTCTTTCTAATCTCTGCAATTTCTCGATCAATACCCACCCTAATGTCATTTTATCAGGTTTTAGGAAAGATCTGACGTCCTTTAAATTTTGACCATTTTTTCAACCCGCGACCTGTCGTTTTTTTCTGGTTTTTGAATTAATCTCCGGAGCTGAAATTTCTTTGAAACAAAGATAATTCTTTCTAATCTCTGCAATTTCTCGATCAATACCCACCCCAATGTCATTTTGTCAGGTTTTAGGAAAGATCTGACGCCCTTTAAATTTTAACCATTTTTTCAACCCGCGACCTGTCGTTGTTTTCTGGTTTTTGAAGTAACCTCCGAAGCTGAAAATTCTTTGGAACAAAGATTATTCTTTCTAATCTCTGCAATTTCTCGATTAATAGCCACACCATCGTCATTTTATCAGTCTTTAAGAAAGATCTGAAGCTCTTTAAATCTTGACCATTTTTTCAACCCGCGACCTGTCGTTTTTTTCTTGTTTTTAACGTAACCTCAGGAGCTGAAATGTCTTTGGAAAAAAGATAATTCTTTCTAATCTCTGCAATTTCTCGATCAATACCCACCCCAATGTCATTTTATCAGGTTTTAGGAAAGATCTGACGCCCTTTAAATTTTGACCATTTTTTCAACCCGCGACCTGTCGTTTTTTTCTGGTTTTTGAATTAACCTTCGGAGCTGAAATTTCTTTGAAACAAAGATAATTCTTTCTAATCTCTGCAATTTCTCGATCAATACCCATCCCAATGTCATTTTATCAGGTTTTAGGAAAGATCTGACACCCTTTAAATTTTGACCATTTTTTCAACCCGCGACCTGTCGTTTTTTTCTGGTTTTTGAATTAACCTCCGGAGCTGAAATTTCTTTGGAACAAAGATAATTCTTTCTAATCTCTGCAATTTCTCGATCGATACCCACCCCAATGTCATTTTATCAGGTTTTAGGAAAGATCTGACGGCCTTTAAATTTTGACCATTTTTTCAACCCGCAACCTGTCGTTTTTTTCTGGTTTTTGAAGTAACCTCCGAAGCAGAAAATTCTTTGGAACAAAGATAATTCTTTCTAATCTCTGCAATTTCTCGATTAATACCCACACCATCGTCATTTTATCAGTCTTTGAGAAAGATCTGAAGCTCTTTAAATTTTGACCATTTTTTCAACCCGCGACCTGTCGTTTTTTTCTGATTTTTAACGTAACCTCCGGAGCTGAAATTTCTTTGAAACAAAGATAATTCTTTCTAATCTCTGCAATTTCTCGATCGATACCCACCCCAATGTCATTTTATCAGGTTTTAGGAAAGATCTGACGGCCTTTAAATTTTGACCATTTTTTCAACCCGCAACCTGTCATTTTTTTCTGGTTTTTGGCATCACCTCCGGAGCTGAAATTTCTTTGAAACAAAGATAATTCTTTCTAATCTCTGCAATTTCTCGATTAATACGCACCCCATTGTAATTTTATCTGGTTTAGGGGAAGATCTGACGCCCTTTAAATTTTGACCATTCTTTCAACCCGTGACCTGTCGTTTTTTTCTGATTTTTAACGTAACCTCCGGAGCTGAAATTTCTTTGAAACAAAGATAATTCTTTCTAATCTCTGCAATTTCTCGATCGATACCCACCCCAATGTCATTTTATCAGGTTTTAGGAAAGATCTGACGGCCTTTAAATTTTGACCATTTTTTCAACCCGCAACCTGTCATTTTTTTCTGGTTTTTGGCATCACCTCCGGAGCTGAAATTTCTTTGAAACAAAGATAATTCTTTCTAATCTCTGCAATTTCTCGATCAATACCCACCCCAATGTCATTTTGTCAGGTTTTAGGAAAGATCTGACGCCCTTTAAATTTTGACCATTTTTTCAACCCGCGACCTGTCGTTTTTTTCTGGTTTTTAACGTAACCTCAGGAGCTGAAATTTCTTTGGAACTAAAATAATTCTTTCTAATCTCTGCAATTTCTCGATTAATAGCCACACCATCGTCATTTTATCAGTCTTTAAGAAAGATCTAAAGCTCTTTAAATTTTGACCATTTTTTCAACCCGCGACCTGTCGTTTTTTTCTTGTTTTTAACGTAACCTCAGGAGCTGAAATGTCTTTGGAAAAAAGATAATTCTTTCTAATCTCTGCAATTTCTCGATCAATACCCACCCCAATGTCATTTTATCAGGTTTTAGGAAAGATCTGACGCCCTTTAAATTTTGACCATTTTTTCAACCCGCGACCTGTCGTTTTTTTCTGGTTTTTGAATTAACCTTCGGAGCTGAAATTTCTTTGAAACAAAGATAATTCTTTCTAATCTCTGCAATTTCTCGATCAATACCCACCCCAATGTCATTTTATCAGGTTTTAGGAAAGATCTGACACCCTTTAAATTTTGACCATTTTTTCAACCCGCGACCTGTCGTTTTTTTCTGGTTTTTGACTTAACCTCCGGAGCTGAAATTTCTTTGGAAAAAAGATAATTCTTTCTAATCTCTGCAATTTCTCGATCGATACCCACCCCAATGTCATTTTATCAGGTTTTAGGAAAGATCTGACAGCCTTTAAATTTTGACCATTTTTTCAACCCGCGACCTGTCATTTTTTTCTGGTTTTTGGCATCACCTCCGGAGCTGAAATTTCTTTGAAACAAAGATAATTCTTTCTAATCTCTGCAATTTCTCGATCAATACCCACCCCAATGTCATTTTATCAGGTTTTAGGAAAGATCTGACGCCCTTTAAATTTTGACCATTTTTTCAACCCGCGACCTGTCGTTTTTTTCTGGTTTTTCAATTAACCTCAGGAGCTGAAATGTCTTTAGAGAAAAGATAATTCTTTCTAATCTCTGCAATTTCTCGATTAATACCCACCCCATTGTAATTTTATCTGGTTTAGGGGAAGATCTGACGCCCTTTAAATTTTGACCATTCTTTCAACCCGTGACCTGTCGTTTTTTTCTGCTTTTTGTGTAAACTCCGGACCTGAAATTTCTTTGGAACAAAGATAATTCTTTATTATCTAAGCAATTTCTCGATTAATAACCACCCCGTTGTCATTTTATCAGGTTATGGGGAATATGTGACGCCCTTTAAATTTTGACCATTTTTTCAACCCGCGACCTGTCGTTGTTTTCTGGTTTTTGAAGTAACCTCCGAAGCTGAAAATTCTTTGGAACAAAGATAATTCTTTCTAATCTCTGCAATTTCTCGATTAATAGCCACACCATCGTCATTTTATCAGTCTTTAAGAAAGATCTAAAGCTCTTTAAATTTTGACCATTTTTTCAACCCGCGACCTTTCGTTTTTTTCTTGTTTTTAACGTAACCTCAGGAGCTGAAATGTCTTTGGAAAAAAGATAATTCTTTCTAATCTCTGCAATTTCTCGATCAATACCCACCCCAATGTCATTTTATCAGGTTTGAGGAAAGATCTGACACCCTTTAAATTTTGACCATTTTTTCAACCCGCGACCTGTCGTTTTTTTCTGGTTTTTGACTTAACCTCCGGAGCTGAAATTTCTTTGGAAAAAAGATAATTCTTTCTAATCTCTGCAATTTCTCGATCAATACCCACCCCAATGTCATTTTATCAGGTTTTAGGAAAGATCTGACGGCCTTTAAATTTTGACCATTTTTTCAACCCGCGACCTGTCGTTTTTTTCTGGTTTCTGAATTAACCTCCGGAGCTGAAATTTCTTTGGAACTAAAATAATTCTTTCTAATCTCTGCAATTTCTCGATCAATACCCACCCTAATGTCATTTTATCAGGTTTTAGGAAAGATCTAAAGCTCTTTAAATTTTGACCATTTTTTCAACCCGCGACCTGTCATTTTTTTCTTGTTTTTAACGTAACCTCAGGAGCTGAAATGTCTTTGGAAAAAAGATAATTCTTTCTAATCTCTGCAATTTCTCGATCAATACCCACCCCAATGTCATTTTATCAGGTTTTAGGAAAGATCTGACGCCCTTTAAATTTTGACCATTTTTTCAACCCGCGACCTGTCGTTTTTTTCTGGTTTTTGAATTAACCTTCGGAGCTGAAATTTCTTTGAAACAAAGATAATTCTTTCTAATCTCTGCAATTTCTCGATCAATACCCACCCCAATGTCATTTTATCAGGTTTTAGGAAAGATCTGACACCCTTTAAATTTTGACCATTTTTTCAACCCGCGACCTGTCGTTTTTTTCTGGTTTTTGACTTAACCTCCGGAGCTGAAATTTCTTTGGAAAAAAGATAATTCTTTCTAATCTCTGCAATTTCTCGATCGATACCCACCCCAATGTCATTTTATCAGGTTTTAGGAAAGATCTGACAGCCTTTAAATTTTGACCATTTTTTCAACCCGCGACCTGTCATTTTTTTCTGGTTTTTGGCATCACCTCCGGAGCTGAAATTTCTTTGAAACAAAGATAATTCTTTCTAATCTCTGCAATTTCTCGATCAATACCCACCCCAATGTCATTTTATCAGGTTTTAGGAAAGATCTGACGCCCTTTAAATTTTGACCATTTTTTCAACCCGCGACCTGTCGTTTTTTTCTGGTTTTTGAATTAACCTCAGGAGCTGAAATGTCTTTGGAGAAAAGATAATTCTTTCTAATCTCTGCAATTTCTCGATTAATACGCACCCCATTGTAATTTTATCTGGTTTAGGGGAAGATCTGACGCCCTTTAAATTTTGACCATTCTTTCAACCCGTGACCTGTCGTTTTTTTCTGCTTTTTGTGTAAACTCCGGACCTGAAATTTCTTTGGAACAAAGATAATTCTTTATTATCTAAGCAATTTCTCGATTAATAACCACCCCGTTGTCATTTTATCAGGTTTTAGGAAAGATCTGACGGCCTTTAAATTTTGACCATTTTTTCAACCCGCAACCTGTCGTTTTTTTCTGGTTTTTGAAGTAACCTCCGAAGCTGAAAATTCTTTGGAACAAAGATAATTCTTTCTAATCTCTGCAATTTCTCGATTAATACCCACACCATCGTCATTTTATCAGTCTTTGAGAAAGATCTGAAGCTCTTTAAATTTTGACCATTTTTTCAACCCGCGACCTGTCGTTTTTTTCTGATTTTTAACGTAACCTCCGGAGCTGAAATTTCTTTGAAACAAAGATAATTCTTTCTAATCTCTGCAATTTCTCGATCGATACCCACCCCAATGTCATTTTATCAGGTTTTAGGAAAGATCTGACGGCCTTTAAATTTTGACCATTTTTTCAACCCGCAACCTGTCATTTTTTTCTGGTTTTTGGCATCACCTCCGGAGCTGAAATTTCTTTGAAACAAAGATAATTCTTTCTAATCTCTGCAATTTCTCGATCAATACCCACCCCAATGTCATTTTGTCAGGTTTTAGGAAAGATCTGACGCCCTTTAAATTTTGACCATTTTTTCAACCCGCGACCTGTCGTTTTTTTCTGGTTTTTAACGTAACCTCAGGAGCTGAAATTTCTTTGGAACTAAAATAATTCTTTCTAATCTCTGCAATTTCTCGATTAATAGCCACACCATCGTCATTTTATCAGTCTTTAAGAAAGATCTAAAGCTCTTTAAATTTTGACCATTTTTTCAACCCGCTACCTGTCGTTTTTTTCTGGTTTTTAACGTAACCTCAGGAGCTGAAATTTCTTTGGAACTAAAATAATTCTTTCTAATCTCTGCAATTTCTCGATTAATAGCCACACCATCGTCATTTTATCAGTCTTTAAGAAAGATCTAAAGCTCTTTAAATTTTGACCATTTTTTCAACCCGCTACCTGTCGTTTTTTTCTGGTTTTTGGCATCACCTCCGGAGCTGAAATTTCTTTGAAACAAAGATAATTCTTTCTAATCTCTGCAATTTCTCGATCAATACCCACCCTAATGTCATTTTATCAGGTTTTAGGAAAGATCTGACGTCCTTTAAATTTTGACCATTTTTTCAACCCGCGACCTGTCGTTTTTTTCTGGTTTTTGAATTAATCTCCGGAGCTGAAATTTCTTTGAAACAAAGATAATTCTTTCTAATCTCTGCAATTTCTCGATCAATACCCACCCCAATGTCATTTTGTCAGGTTTTAGGAAAGATCTGACGCCCTTTAAATTTTAACCATTTTTTCAACCCGCGACCTGTCGTTGTTTTCTGGTTTTTGAAGTAACCTCCGAAGCTGAAAATTCTTTGGAACAAAGATTATTCTTTCTAATCTCTGCAATTTCTCGATTAATAGCCACACCATCGTCATTTTATCAGTCTTTAAGAAAGATCTGAAGCTCTTTAAATCTTGACCATTTTTTCAACCCGCGACCTGTCGTTTTTTTCTTGTTTTTAACGTAACTTCAGGAGCTGAAATGTCTTTGGAAAAAAGATAATTCTTTCTAATCTCTGCAATTTCTCGATCAATACCCACCCCAATGTCATTTTATCAGGTTTTAGGAAAGATCTGACGCCCTTTAAATTTTGACCATTTTTTCAACCCGCGACCTGTCGTTTTTTTCTGGTTTTTGAATTAACCTTCGGAGCTGAAATTTCTTTGAAACAAAGATAATTCTTTCTAATCTCTGCAATTTCTCGATCAATACCCATCCCAATGTCATTTTATCAGGTTTTAGGAAAGATCTGACACCCTTTAAATTTTGACCATTTTTTCAACCCGCGACCTGTCGTTTTTTTCTGGTTTTTGAATTAACCTCCGGAGCTGAAATTTCTTTGGAACAAAGATAATTCTTTCTAATCTCTGCAATTTCTCGATCGATACCCACCCCAATGTCATTTTATCAGGTTTTAGGAAAGATCTGACGGCCTTTAAATTTTGACCATTTTTTCAACCCGCAACCTGTCGTTTTTTTCTGGTTTTTGAAGTAACCTCCGAAGCAGAAAATTCTTTGGAACAAAGATAATTCTTTCTAATCTCTGCAATTTCTCGATTAATACCCACACCATCGTCATTTTATCAGTCTTTGAGAAAGATCTGAAGCTCTTTAAATTTTGACCATTTTTTCAACCCGCGACCTGTCGTTTTTTTCTGATTTTTAACGTAACCTCCGGAGCTGAAATTTCTTTGAAACAAAGATAATTCTTTCTAATCTCTGCAATTTCTCAATCGATACCCACCCCAATGTCATTTTATCAGGTTTTAGGAAAGATCTGACGGCCTTTAAATTTTGACCATTTTTTCAACCCGCAACCTGTCATTTTTTTCTGGTTTTTGGCATCACCTCCGGAGCTGAAATTTCTTTGAAACAAAGATAATTCTTTCTAATCTCTGCAATTTCTCGATCAATACCCACCCCAATGTCATTTTATCAGGTTTTAGGAAAGATCTGACGCCCTTTAAATTTTGACCATTTTTTCAACCCGCGACCTGTCGTTTTTTTCTGGTTTTTAACGTAACCTCAGGAGCTGAAATTTCTTTGGAACTAAAATAATTCTTTCTAATCTCTGCAATTTCTCGATTAATAGCCACACCATCGTCATTTTATCAGTCTTCAAGAAAGATCTAAAGCTCTTTAAATTTTGACCATTTTTTCAACCCGCGACCTGTCGTTTTTTTCTTGTTTTTAACGTAACCTCAGGAGCTGAAATGTCTTTGGAAAAAAGATAATTCTTTCTAATCTCTGCAATTTCTCGATCAATACCCACCCCAATGTCATTTTATCAGGTTTTAGGAAAGATCTGACGCCCTTTAAATTTTGACCATTTTTTCAACCCGCGACCTGTCGTTTTTTTCTGGTTTTTGAATTAACCTTCGGAGCTGAAATTTCTTTGAAACAAAGATAATTCTTTCTAATCTCTGCAATTTCTCGATCAATACCCACCCCAATGTCATTTTATCAGGTTTTAGGAAAGATCTGACACCCTTTAAATTTTGACCATTTTTTCAACCCGCGACCTGTCGTTTTTTTCTGGTTTTTGACTTAACCTCCGGAGCTGAAATTTCTTTGGAAAAAAGATAATTCTTTCTAATCTCTGCAATTTCTCGATCGATACCCACCCCAATGTCATTTTATCAGGTTTTAGGAAAGATCTGACAGCCTTTAAATTTTGACCATTTTTTCAACCCGCGACCTGTCATTTTTTTCTGGTTTTTGGCATCACCTCCGGAGCTGAAATTTCTTTGGAACTAAAATAATTCTTTCTAATCTCTGCAATTTCTCGATTAATAGCCACACCATCGTCATTTTATCAGTCTTTAAGAAAGATCTGACGCCCTTTAAATTTTGACCATTTTTTCAACCCGCGACCTGTCGTTTTTTTCTGGTTTTTGAATTAACCTCAGGAGCTGAAATGTCTTTGGAGAAAAGATAATTCTTTCTAATCTCTGCAATTTCTCGATTAATACGCACCCCATTGTAATTTTATCTGGTTTAGGGGAAGATCTGACGCCCTTTAAATTTTGACCATTCTTTCAACCCGTGACCTGTCGTTTTTTTCTGCTTTTTGTGTAAACTCCGGACCTGAAATTTCTTTGGAACAAAGATAATTCTTTATTATCTAAGCAATTTCTCGATTAATAACCACCCCGTTGTCATTTTATCAGGTTTTAGGAAAGATCTGACGGCCTTTAAATTTTGACCATTTTTTCAACCCGCAACCTGTCGTTTTTTTCTGGTTTTTGAAGTAACCTCCGAAGCTGAAAATTCTTTGGAACAAAGATAATTCTTTCTAATCTCTGCAATTTCTCGATTAATACCCACACCATCGTCATTTTATCAGTCTTTGAGAAAGATCTGAAGCTCTTTAAATTTTGACCATTTTTTCAACCCGCGACCTGTCGTTTTTTTCTGATTTTTAACGTAACCTCCGGAGCTGAAATTTCTTTGAAACAAAGATAATTCTTTCTAATCTCTGCAATTTCTCGATCGATACCCACCCCAATGTCATTTTATCAGGTTTTAGGAAAGATCTGACGGCCTTTAAATTTTGACCATTTTTTCAACCCGCAACCTGTCATTTTTTTCTGGTTTTTGGCATCACCTCCGGAGCTGAAATTTCTTTGAAACAAAGATAATTCTTTCTAATCTCTGCAATTTCTCGATTAATACGCACCCCATTGTAATTTTATCTGGTTTAGGGGAAGATCTGACGCCCTTTAAATTTTGACCATTCTTTCAACCCGTGACCTGTCGTTTTTTTCTGATTTTTAACGTAACCTCCGGAGCTGAAATTTCTTTGAAACAAAGATAATTCTTTCTAATCTCTGCAATTTCTCGATCGATACCCACCCCAATGTCATTTTATCAGGTTTTAGGAAAGATCTGACGGCCTTTAAATTTTGACCATTTTTTCAACCCGCAACCTGTCATTTTTTTCTGGTTTTTGGCATCACCTCCGGAGCTGAAATTTCTTTGAAACAAAGATAATTCTTTCTAATCTCTGCAATTTCTCGATCAATACCCACCCCAATGTCATTTTGTCAGGTTTTAGGAAAGATCTGACGCCCTTTAAATTTTGACCATTTTTTCAACCCGCGACCTGTCGTTTTTTTCTGGTTTTTAACGTAACCTCAGGAGCTGAAATTTCTTTGGAACTAAAATAATTCTTTCTAATCTCTGCAATTTCTCGATTAATAGCCACACCATCGTCATTTTATCAGTCTTTAAGAAAGATCTAAAGCTCTTTAAATTTTGACCATTTTTTCAACCCGCGACCTGTCGTTTTTTTCTTGTTTTTAACGTAACCTCAGGAGCTGAAATGTCTTTGGAAAAAAGATAATTCTTTCTAATCTCTGCAATTTCTCGATCAATACCCACCCCAATGTCATTTTATCAGGTTTTAGGAAAGATCTGACGCCCTTTAAATTTTGACCATTTTTTCAACCCGCGACCTGTCGTTTTTTTCTGGTTTTTGAATTAACCTTCGGAGCTGAAATTTCTTTGAAACAAAGATAATTCTTTCTAATCTGCAATTTCTCAATCAATACCCACCCCAATGTCATTTTATCAGGTTTTAGGAAAGATCTGACACCCTTTAAATTTTGACCATTTTTTCAACCCGCGACCTGTCGTTTTTTTCTGGTTTTTGACTTAACCTCCGGAGCTGAAATTTCTTTGGAAAAAAGATAATTCTTTCTAATCTCTGCAATTTCTCGATCGATACCCACCCCAATGTCATTTTATCAGGTTTTAGGAAAGATCTGACAGCCTTTAAATTTTGACCATTTTTTCAACCCGCGACCTGTCATTTTTTTCTGGTTTTTGGC
Organism: Euthynnus affinis; assembly: GCA_029490765.1. Taxonomy (NCBI): domain Eukaryota; kingdom Metazoa; phylum Chordata; class Actinopteri; order Scombriformes; family Scombridae; genus Euthynnus; species Euthynnus affinis. The sequence continues at coordinate 219,981 of CM055853.1, forward strand.
ATCACCTCCGGAGCTGAAATTTCTTTGAAACAAAGATAATTCTTTCTAATCTCTGCAATTTCTCGATCAATACCCACCCCAATGTCATTTTATCAGGTTTTAGGAAAGATCTGACGCCCTTTAAATTTTGACCATTTTTTCAACCCGCGACCTGTCGTTTTTTTCTGGTTTTTGAATTAACCTCAGGAGCTGAAATGTCTTTGGAGAAAAGATAATTCTTTCTAATCTCTGCAATTTCTCGATTAATACCCACCCCATTGTAATTTTATCTGGTTTAGGGGAAGATCTGACGCCCTTTAAATTTTGACCATTCTTTCAACCCGTGACCTGTCGTTTTTTTCTGCTTTTTGTGTAAACTCCGGACCTGAAATTTCTTTGGAACAAAGATAATTCTTTATTATCTAAGCAATTTCTCGATTAATAACCACCCCGTTGTCATTTTATCAGGTTATGGGGAATATGTGACGCCCTTTAAATTTTGACCATTTTTTCAACCCGCGACCTGTCGTTGTTTTCTGGTTTTTGAAGTAACCTCCGAAGCTGAAAATTCTTTGGAACAAAGATAATTCTTTCTAATCTCTGCAATTTCTCGATTAATAGCCACACCATCGTCATTTTATCAGTCTTTAAGAAAGATCTAAAGCTCTTTAAATTTTGACCATTTTTTCAACCCGCGACCTTTCGTTTTTTTCTTGTTTTTAACGTAACCTCAGGAGCTGAAATGTCTTTGGAAAAAAGATAATTCTTTCTAATCTCTGCAATTTCTCGATCAATACCCACCCCAATGTCATTTTATCAGGTTTGAGGAAAGATCTGACACCCTTTAAATTTTGACCATTTTTTCAACCCGCGACCTGTCGTTTTTTTCTGGTTTCTGAATTAACCTCCGGAGCTGAAATTTCTTTGGAACAAAGATAATTCTTTCTAATCTCTGCAATTTCTCGATCGATACCCACCCCAATGTCATTTTATCAGGTTTTAGGAAAGATCTGACGGCCTTTAAATTTTGACCATTTTTTCAACCCGCGACCTGACGTTTTTTTCCGGTTTTTAACGTAACCTCAGGAGCTGAAATTTCTTTGGAACTAAAATAATTCTTTCCAATCTCTGCAATTTCTCGATTAATACCCACCCCATCGTCATTTTATCAGGTTTTAGGAAAGATCTGACGCCCTTTAAATTTTGACCATTATTTCAACCCGCGACCTGTCGTTGTTTTCTGGTTTTTAACGTAACCTCAGGAGCTGAAATTTCTTTGGAACTAAGATAATTCTTTCTAATCTCTGCAATTTCTCGATCAATACCCACCCCAATGTCATTTTATCAGGTTTTAGGAAAGATCTGACGCCCTTTAAATTTTGACCATTTTTTCAACCCGCGACCTGTCGTTTTTTTCTGGTTTTTGAATTAACCTTCGGAGCTGAAATTTCTTTGAAACAAAGATAATTCTTTCTAATCTCTGCAATTTCTCAATCAATACCCACCCCAATGTCATTTTATCAGGTTTTAGGAAAGATCTGACACCCTTTAAATTTTGACCATTTTTTCAACCCGCGACCTGTCGTTTTTTTCTGGTTTTTGACTTAACCTCCGGAGCTGAAATTTCTTTGGAAAAAAGATAATTCTTTCTAATCTCTGCAATTTCTCGATCGATACCCACCCCAATGTCATTTTATCAGGTTTTAGGAAAGATCTGACAGCCTTTAAATTTTGACCGTTTTTTCAACCCGCGACCTGTCATTTTTTTCTGGTTTTTGGCATCACCTCCGGAGCTGAAATTTCTTTGAAACAAAGATAATTCTTTCTAATCTCTGCAATTTCTCGATCAATACCCACCCCAATGTCATTTTATCAGGTTTTAGGAAAGATCTGACGCCCTTTAAATTTTGACCATTTTTTCAACCCGCGACCTGTCGTTTTTTTCTGGTTTTTGAATTAACCTCAGGAGCTGAAATGTCTTTGGAGAAAAGATAATTCTTTCTAATCTCTGCAATTTCTCGATTAATACCCACCCCATTGTAATTTTATCTGGTTTAGGGGAAGATCTGACGCCCTTTAAATTTTGACCATTCTTTCAACCCGTGACCTGTCGTTTTTTTCTGCTTTTTGTGTAAACTCCGGACCTGAAATTTCTTTGGAACAAAGATAATTCTTTATTATCTAAGCAATTTCTCGATTAATAACCACCCCGTTGTCATTTTATCAGGTTATGGGGAATATGTGACGCCCTTTAAATTTTGACCATTTTTTCAACCCGCGACCTGTCGTTGTTTTCTGGTTTTTGAAGTAACCTCCGAAGCTGAAAATTCTTTGGAACAAAGATAATTCTTTCTAATCTCTGCAATTTCTCGATTAATAGCCACACCATCGTCATTTTATCAGTCTTTAAGAAAGATCTAAAGCTCTTTAAATTTTGACCATTTTTTCAACCCGCGACCTTTCGTTTTTTTCTTGTTTTTAACGTAACCTCAGGAGCTGAAATGTCTTTGGAAAAAAGATAATTCTTTCTAATCTCTGCAATTTCTCGATCAATACCCACCCCAATGTCATTTTATCAGGTTTGAGGAAAGATCTGACACCCTTTAAATTTTGACCATTTTTTCAACCCGCGACCTGTCGTTTTTTTCTGGTTTCTGAATTAACCTCCGGAGCTGAAATTTCTTTGGAACAAAGATAATTCTTTCTAATCTCTGCAATTTCTCGATCGATACCCACCCCAATGTCATTTTATCAGGTTTTAGGAAAGATCTGACGGCCTTTAAATTTTGACCATTTTTTCAACCCGCGACCTGACGTTTTTTTCCGGTTTTTAACGTAACCTCAGGAGCTGAAATTTCTTTGGAACTAAAATAATTCTTTCTAATCTCTGCAATTTCTCGATTAATACCCACCCCATCGTCATTTTATCAGGTTTTAGGAAAGATCTGACGCCCTTTAAATTTTGACCATTTTTTCAACCCGCTACCTGTCGTTTTTTTCTGTTTTTGGCATCACCTCCGGAGCTGAAATTTCTTTGAAACAAAGATAATTCTTTCTAATCTCTGCAATTTCTCGATCAATACCCACCCCAATGTCATTTTATCAGGTTTTAGGAAAGATCTGACGCCCTTTAAATTTTGACCATTTTTTCAACCCGCGACCTGTCGTTTTTTTCTGGTTTTTGAATTAATCTCCGGAGCTGAAATTTCTTTGAAACAAAGATAATTCTTTCTAATCTCTGCAATTTCTCGATCAATACCCACCCCAATGTCATTTTGTCAGGTTTTAGGAAAGATCTGACGCCCTTTAAATTTTGACCATTTTTTCAACCCGCGACCTGTCGTTGTTTTCTGGTTTTTGAAGTAACCTCCGAAGCTGAAAATTCTTTGGAACAAAGATAATTCTTTCTAATCTCTGCAATTTCTCGATTAATAGCCACACCATCGTCATTTTATCAGTCTTTAAGAAAGATCTAAAGCTCTTTAAATTTTGACCATTTTTTCAACCCGCGACCTTTCGTTTTTTTCTTGTTTTTAACGTAACCTCAGGAGCTGAAATGTCTTTGGAAAAAAGATAATTCTTTCTAATCTCTGCAATTTCTCGATCAATACCCACCCCAATGTCATTTTATCAGGTTTGAGGAAAGATCTGACACCCTTTAAATTTTGACCATTTTTTCAACCCGCGACCTGTCGTTTTTTTCTGGTTTTTGACTTAACCTCCGGAGCTGAAATTTCTTTGGAAAAAAGATAATTCTTTCTAATCTCTGCAATTTCTCGATCAATACCCACCCCAATGTCATTTTATCAGGTTTGAGGAAAGATCTGACACCCTTTAAATTTTGACCATTTTTTCAACCCGCGACCTGTCGTTTTTTTCTGGTTTCTGAATTAACCTCCGGAGCTGAAATTTCTTTGGAACAAAGATAATTCTTTCTAATCTCTGCAATTTCTCGATCGATACCCACCCCAATGTCATTTTATCAGGTTTCAGGAAAGATCTGACGGCCTTTAAATTTTGACCATTTTTTCAACCCGCGACCTGACGTTTTTTTCCGGTTTTTAACGTAACCTCAGGAGCTGAAATTTCTTTGGAACTAAGATAATTCTTTCTAATCTCTGCAATTTCTCGATTAATACCCACCCCATCGTCATTTTATCAGGTTTTAGGAAAGATCTGACGCCCTTTAAATTTTGACCATTTTTTCAACCCGCTACCTGTCGTTTTTTTCTGGTTTTTGGCATCACCTCCGGAGCTGAAATTTCTTTGAAACAAAGATAATTCTTTCTAATCTCTGCAATTTCTCGATCAATACCCACCCTAATGTCATTTTATCAGGTTTTAGGAAAGATCTGACGCCCTTTAAATTTTGACCATTTTTTCAACCCGCGACCTGTCGTTTTTTTCTGGTTTTTGAATTAATCTCCGGAGCTGAAATTTCTTTGAAACAAAGATAATTCTTTCTAATCTCTGCAATTTCTCGATCAATACCCACCCCAATGTCATTTTGTCAGGTTTTAGGAAAGATCTGACGCCCTTTAAATTTTGACCATTTTTTCAACCCGCGACCTGTCGTTGTTTTCTGGTTTTTGAAGTAACCTCCGAAGCTGAAAATTCTTTGGAACAAAGATAATTCTTTCTAATCTCTGCAATTTCTCGATTAATAGCAACACCATCGTCATTTTATCAGTCTTTAAGAAAGATCTGAAGCTCTTTAAATTTTGACCATTTTTTCAACCCGCGACCTGTCGTTTTTTTCTTGTTTTTAACGTAACCTCAGGAGCTGAAATGTGTTTGGAAAAAAGATAATTCTTTCTAATCTCTGCAATTTCTCGATCAATACCCACCCCAATGTCATTTTATCAGGTTTTAGGAAAGATCTGACGCCCTTTAAATTTTGACCATTTTTTCAACCCGCGACCTGTCGTTTTTTTCTTGTTTTTAACGTAACCTCAGGAGCTGAAATGTCTTTGGAAAAAAGATAATTCTTTCTAATCTCTGCAATTTCTCGATCAATACCCACCCCAATGTCATTTTATCAGGTTTTAGGAAAGATCTGACGCCCTTTAAATTTTGACCATTTTTTCAACCCGCGACCTGTCGTTTTTTTCTGGTTTTTGAATTAACCTTCGGAGCTGAAATTTCTTTGAAACAAAGATAATTCTTTCTAATCTCTGCAATTTCTCGATCAATACCCACCCCAATGTCATTTTGTCAGGTTTTAGGAAAGATCTGACGCCCTTTAAATTTTGACCATTTTTTCAACCCGCGACCTGTCGTTTTTTTCTGGTTTTTAACGTAACCTCAGGAGCTGAAATTTCTTTGGAACTAAAATAATTCTTTCTAATCTCTGCAATTTCTCGATTAATAGCCACACCATCGTCATTTTATCAGTCTTTAAGAAAGATCTAAAGCTCTTTAAATTTTGACCATTTTTTCAACCCGCTACCTGTCGTTTTTTTCTGGTTTTTAACGTAACCTCAGGAGCTGAAATTTCTTTGGAACTAAAATAATTCTTTCTAATCTCTGCAATTTCTCGATTAATAGCCACACCATCGTCATTTTATCAGTCTTTAAGAAAGATCTAAAGCTCTTTAAATTTTGACCATTTTTTCAACCCGCGACCTTTCGTTTTTTTCTTGTTTTTAACGTAACCTCAGGAGCTGAAATGTCTTTGGAAAAAAGATAATTCTTTCTAATCTCTGCAATTTCTCGATCAATACCCACCCCAATGTCATTTTATCAGGTTTGAGGAAAGATCTGACACCCTTTAAATTTTGACCATTTTTTCAACCCGCGACCTGTCGTTTTTTTCTGGTTTTTGACTTAACCTCCGGAGCTGAAATTTCTTTGGAAAAAAGATAATTCTTTCTAATCTCTGCAATTTCTCGATCAATACCCACCCCAATGTCATTTTATCAGGTTTGAGGAAAGATCTGACACCCTTTAAATTTTGACCATTTTTTCAACCCGCGACCTGTCGTTTTTTTCTGGTTTCTGAATTAACCTCCGGAGCTGAAATTTCTTTGGAACAAAGATAATTCTTTCTAATCTCTGCAATTTCTCGATCGATACCCACCCCAATGTCATTTTATCAGGTTTCAGGAAAGATCTGACGGCCTTTAAATTTTGACCATTTTTTCAACCCGCGACCTGACGTTTTTTTCCGGTTTTTAACGTAACCTCAGGAGCTGAAATTTCTTTGGAACTAAGATAATTCTTTCTAATCTCTGCAATTTCTCGATTAATACCCACCCCATCGTCATTTTATCAGGTTTTAGGAAAGATCTGACGCCCTTTAAATTTTGACCATTTTTTCAACCCGCTACCTGTCGTTTTTTTCTGGTTTTTGGCATCACCTCCGGAGCTGAAATTTCTTTGAAACAAAGATAATTCTTTCTAATCTCTGCAATTTCTCGATCAATACCCACCCTAATGTCATTTTATCAGGTTTTAGGAAAGATCTGACGCCCTTTAAATTTTGACCATTTTTTCAACCCGCGACCTGTCGTTTTTTTCTGGTTTTTGAATTAATCTCCGGAGCTGAAATTTCTTTGAAACAAAGATAATTCTTTCTAATCTCTGCAATTTCTCGATCAATACCCACCCCAATGTCATTTTGTCAGGTTTTAGGAAAGATCTGACGCCCTTTAAATTTTGACCATTTTTTCAACCCGCGACCTGTCGTTGTTTTCTGGTTTTTGAAGTAACCTCCGAAGCTGAAAATTCTTTGGAACAAAGATAATTCTTTCTAATCTCTGCAATTTCTCGATTAATAGCAACACCATCGTCATTTTATCAGTCTTTAAGAAAGATCTGAAGCTCTTTAAATTTTGACCATTTTTTCAACCCGCGACCTGTCGTTTTTTTCTTGTTTTTAACGTAACCTCAGGAGCTGAAATGTGTTTGGAAAAAAGATAATTCTTTCTAATCTCTGCAATTTCTCGATCAATACCCACCCCAATGTCATTTTATCAGGTTTTAGGAAAGATCTGACGCCCTTTAAATTTTGACCATTTTTTCAACCCGCGACCTGTCGTTTTTTTCTTGTTTTTAACGTAACCTCAGGAGCTGAAATGTCTTTGGAAAAAAGATAATTCTTTCTAATCTCTGCAATTTCTCGATCAATACCCACCCCAATGTCATTTTATCAGGTTTTAGGAAAGATCTGACGCCCTTTAAATTTTGACCATTTTTTCAACCCGCGACCTGTCGTTTTTTTCTGGTTTTTGAATTAACCTTCGGAGCTGAAATTTCTTTGAAACAAAGATAATTCTTTCTAATCTCTGCAATTTCTCGATCAATACCCACCCCAATGTCATTTTATCAGGTTTTAGGAAAGATCTGACGGCCTTTAAATTTTGACCATTTTTTCAACCCGCAACCTGTCGTTTTTTTCTGATTTTTAACGTAACCTCCGGAGCTGAAATTTCTTTGAAACAAAGATAATTCTTTCTAATCTCTGCAATTTCTCGATCGATACCCACCCCAATGTCATTTTATCAGGTTTTAGGAAAGATCTGACGGCCTTTAAATTTTGACCATTTTTTCAACCCGCAACCTGTCATTTTTTTCTGGTTTTTGGCATCACCTCCGGAGCTGAAATTTCTTTGAAACAAAGATAATTCTTTCTAATCTCTGCAATTTCTCGATCAATACCCACCCCAATGTCATTTTATCAGGTTTTAGGAAAGATCTGACGCCCTTTAAATTTTGACCATTTTTTCAACCCGCGACCTGTCGTTTTTTTCTGGTTTTTAACGTAACCTCAGGAGCTGAAATTTCTTTGGAACTAAAATAATTCTTTCTAATCTCTGCAATTTCTCGATTAATAGCCACACCATCGTCATTTTATCAGTCTTTAAGAAAGATCTAAAGCTCTTTAAATTTTGACCATTTTTTCAACCCGCGACCTGTCGTTTTTTTCTTGTTTTTAACGTAACCTCAGGAGCTGAAATGTCTTTGGAAAAAAGATAATTCTTTCTAATCTCTGCAATTTCTCGATCAATACCCACCCCAATGTCATTTTATCAGGTTTTAGGAAAGATCTGACGCCCTTTAAATTTTGACCATTTTTTCAACCCGCGACCTGTCGTTTTTTTCTGGTTTTTGAATTAACCTTCGGAGCTGAAATTTCTTTGAAACAAAGATAATTCTTTCTAATCTCTGCAATTTCTCGATCAATACCCACCCCAATGTCATTTTATCAGGTTTTAGGAAAGATCTGACACCCTTTAAATTTTGACCATTTTTTCAACCCGCGACCTGTCGTTTTTTTCTGGTTTTTGACTTAACCTCCGGAGCTGAAATTTCTTTGGAAAAAAGATAATTCTTTCTAATCTCTGCAATTTCTCGATCGATACCCACCCCAATGTCATTTTATCAGGTTTTAGGAAAGATCTGACAGCCTTTAAATTTTGACCATTTTTTCAACCCGCGACCTGTCATTTTTTTCTGGTTTTTGGCATCACCTCCGGAGCTGAAATTTCTTTGAAACAAAGATAATTCTTTCTAATCTCTGCAATTTCTCGATCAATACCCACCCCAATGTCATTTTATCAGGTTTTAGGAAAGATCTGACGCCCTTTAAATTTTGACCATTTTTTCAACCCGCGACCTGTCGTTTTTTTCTGGTTTTTGAATTAACCTCAGGAGCTGAAATGTCTTTGGAGAAAAGATAATTCTTTCTAATCTCTGCAATTTCTCGATTAATACGCACCCCATTGTAATTTTATCTGGTTTAGGGGAAGATCTGACGCCCTTTAAATTTTGACCATTCTTTCAACCCGTGACCTGTCGTTTTTTTCTGCTTTTTGTGTAAACTCCGGACCTGAAATTTCTTTGGAACAAAGATAATTCTTTATTATCTAAGCAATTTCTCGATTAATAACCACCCCGTTGTCATTTTATCAGGTTTTAGGAAAGATCTGACGGCCTTTAAATTTTGACCATTTTTTCAACCCGCAACCTGTCGTTTTTTTCTGGTTTTTGAAGTAACCTCCGAAGCTGAAAATTCTTTGGAACAAAGATAATTCTTTCTAATCTCTGCAATTTCTCGATTAATACCCACACCATCGTCATTTTATCAGTCTTTGAGAAAGATCTGAAGCTCTTTAAATTTTGACCATTTTTTCAACCCGCGACCTGTCGTTTTTTTCTGATTTTTAACGTAACCTCCGGAGCTGAAATTTCTTTGAAACAAAGATAATTCTTTCTAATCTCTGCAATTTCTCGATCGATACCCACCCCAATGTCATTTTATCAGGTTTTAGGAAAGATCTGACGGCCTTTAAATTTTGACCATTTTTTCAACCCGCAACCTGTCATTTTTTTCTGGTTTTTGGCATCACCTCCGGAGCTGAAATTTCTTTGAAACAAAGATAATTCTTTCTAATCTCTGCAATTTCTCGATCAATACCCACCCCAATGTCATTTTGTCAGGTTTTAGGAAAGATCTGACGCCCTTTAAATTTTGACCATTTTTTCAACCCGCGACCTGTCGTTTTTTTCTGGTTTTTAACGTAACCTCAGGAGCTGAAATTTCTTTGGAACTAAAATAATTCTTTCTAATCTCTGCAATTTCTCGATTAATAGCCACACCATCGTCATTTTATCAGTCTTTAAGAAAGATCTAAAGCTCTTTAAATTTTGACCATTTTTTCAACCCGCTACCTGTCGTTTTTTTCTGGTTTTTAACGTAACCTCAGGAGCTGAAATTTCTTTGGAACTAAAATAATTCTTTCTAATCTCTGCAATTTCTCGATTAATAGCCACACCATCGTCATTTTATCAGTCTTTAAGAAAGATCTAAAGCTCTTTAAATTTTGACCATTTTTTCAACCCGCTACCTGTCGTTTTTTTCTGGTTTTTGGCATCACCTCCGGAGCTGAAATTTCTTTGAAACAAAGATAATTCTTTCTAATCTCTGCAATTTCTCGATCAATACCCACCCTAATGTCATTTTATCAGGTTTTAGGAAAGATCTGACGTCCTTTAAATTTTGACCATTTTTTCAACCCGCGACCTGTCGTTTTTTTCTGGTTTTTGAATTAATCTCCGGAGCTGAAATTTCTTTGAAACAAAGATAATTCTTTCTAATCTCTGCAATTTCTCGATCAATACCCACCCCAATGTCATTTTGTCAGGTTTTAGGAAAGATCTGACGCCCTTTAAATTTTGACCATTTTTTCAACCCGCGACCTGTCGTTGTTTTCTGGTTTTTGAAGTAACCTCCGAAGCTGAAAATTCTTTGGAACAAAGATTATTCTTTCTAATCTCTGCAATTTCTCGATTAATAGCCACACCATCGTCATTTTATCAGTCTTTAAGAAAGATCTGAAGCTCTTTAAATTTTGACCATTTTTTCAACCCGCGACCTGTCGTTTTTTTCTTGTTTTTAACGTAACCTCAGGAGCTGAAATGTCTTTGGAAAAAAGATAATTCTTTCTAATCTCTGCAATTTCTCGATCAATACCCACCCCAATGTCATTTTATCAGGTTTTAGGAAAGATCTGACGCCCTTTAAATTTTGACCATTTTTTCAACCCGCGACCTGTCGTTTTTTTCTGGTTTTTGAATTAACCTTCGGAGCTGAAATTTCTTTGAAACAAAGATAATTCTTTCTAATCTCTGCAATTTCTCGATCAATACCCATCCCAATGTCATTTTATCAGGTTTTAGGAAAGATCTGACACCCTTTAAATTTTGACCATTTTTTCAACCCGCGACCTGTCGTTTTTTTCTGGTTTTTGAATTAACCTCCGGAGCTGAAATTTCTTTGGAACAAAGATAATTCTTTCTAATCTCTGCAATTTCTCGATCAATACCCACCCCAATGTCATTTTGTCAGGTTTTAGGAAAGATCTGACGCCCTTTAAATTTTGACCATTTTTTCAACCCGCGACCTGTCGTTTTTTTCTGGTTTTTGAATTAACCTCAGGAGCTGAAATGTCTTTGGAGAAAAGATAATTCTTTCTAATCTCTGCAATTTCTCGATTAATACCCACCCCATTGTAATTTTATCTGGTTTAGGGGAAGATCTGACGCCCTTTAAATTTTGACCATTCTTTCAACCCGTGACCTGTCGTTTTTTTCTGCTTTTTGTGTAAACTCCGGACCTGAAATTTCTTTGGAACAAAGATAATTCTTTATTATCTAAGCAATTTCTCGATTAATAACCACCCCGTTGTCATTTTATCAGGTTATGGGGAATATGTGACGCCCTTTAAATTTTGACCATTTTTTCAACCCGCGACCTGTCGTTGTTTTCTGGTTTTTGAAGTAACCTCCGAAGCTGAAAATTCTTTGGAACAAAGATAATTCTTTCTAATCTCTGCAATTTCTCGATTAATAGCCACACCATCGTCATTTTATCAGTCTTTAAGAAAGATCTAAAGCTCTTTAAATTTTGACCATTTTTTCAACCCGCGACCTTTCGTTTTTTTCTTGTTTTTAACGTAACCTCAGGAGCTGAAATGTCTTTGGAAAAAAGATAATTCTTTCTAATCTCTGCAATTTCTCGATCAATACCCACCCCAATGTCATTTTATCAGGTTTGAGGAAAGATCTGACACCCTTTAAATTTTGACCATTTTTTCAACCCGCGACCTGTCGTTTTTTTCTGGTTTCTGAATTAACCTCCGGAGCTGAAATTTCTTTGGAACAAAGATAATTCTTTCTAATCTCTGCAATTTCTCGATCGATACCCACCCCAATGTCATTTTATCAGGTTTTAGGAAAGATCTGACGGCCTTTAAATTTTGACCATTTTTTCAACCCGCGACCTGACGTTTTTTTCCGGTTTTTAACGTAACCTCAGGAGCTGAAATTTCTTTGGAACTAAAATAATTCTTTCTAATCTCTGCAATTTCTCGATTAATACCCACCCCATCGTCATTTTATCAGGTTTTAGGAAAGATCTGACGCCCTTTAAATTTTGACCATTTTTTCAACCCGCTACCTGTCGTTTTTTTCTGTTTTTGGCATCACCTCCGGAGCTGAAATTTCTTTGAAACAAAGATAATTCTTTCTAATCTCTGCAATTTCTCGATCAATACCCACCCCAATGTCATTTTATCAGGTTTTAGGAAAGATCTGACGCCCTTTAAATTTTGACCATTTTTTCAACCCGCGACCTGTCGTTTTTTTCTGGTTTTTGAATTAATCTCCGGAGCTGAAATTTCTTTGAAACAAAGATAATTCTTTCTAATCTCTGCAATTTCTCGATCAATACCCACCCCAATGTCATTTTGTCAGGTTTTAGGAAAGATCTGACGCCCTTTAAATTTTGACCATTTTTTCAACCCGCGACCTGTCGTTGTTTTCTGGTTTTTGAAGTAACCTCCGAAGCTGAAAATTCTTTGGAACAAAGATAATTCTTTCTAATCTCTGCAATTTCTCGATTAATAGCCACACCATCGTCATTTTATCAGTCTTTAAGAAAGATCTAAAGCTCTTTAAATTTTGACCATTTTTTCAACCCGCGACCTTTCGTTTTTTTCTTGTTTTTAACGTAACCTCAGGAGCTGAAATGTCTTTGGAAAAAAGATAATTCTTTCTAATCTCTGCAATTTCTCGATCAATACCCACCCCAATGTCATTTTATCAGGTTTGAGGAAAGATCTGACACCCTTTAAATTTTGACCATTTTTTCAACCCGCGACCTGTCGTTTTTTTCTGGTTTTTGACTTAACCTCCGGAGCTGAAATTTCTTTGGAAAAAAGATAATTCTTTCTAATCTCTGCAATTTCTCGATCAATACCCACCCCAATGTCATTTTATCAGGTTTGAGGAAAGATCTGACACCCTTTAAATTTTGACCATTTTTTCAACCCGCGACCTGTCGTTTTTTTCTGGTTTCTGAATTAACCTCCGGAGCTGAAATTTCTTTGGAACAAAGATAATTCTTTCTAATCTCTGCAATTTCTCGATCGATACCCACCCCAATGTCATTTTATCAGGTTTCAGGAAAGATCTGACGGCCTTTAAATTTTGACCATTTTTTCAACCCGCGACCTGACGTTTTTTTCCGGTTTTTAACGTAACCTCAGGAGCTGAAATTTCTTTGGAACTAAGATAATTCTTTCTAATCTCTGCAATTTCTCGATTAATACCCACCCCATCGTCATTTTATCAGGTTTTAGGAAAGATCTGACGCCCTTTAAATTTTGACCATTTTTTCAACCCGCTACCTGTCGTTTTTTTCTGGTTTTTGGCATCACCTCCGGAGCTGAAATTTCTTTGAAACAAAGATAATTCTTTCTAATCTCTGCAATTTCTCGATCAATACCCACCCTAATGTCATTTTATCAGGTTTTAGGAAAGATCTGACGCCCTTTAAATTTTGACCATTTTTTCAACCCGCGACCTGTCGTTTTTTTCTGGTTTTTGAATTAATCTCCGGAGCTGAAATTTCTTTGAAACAAAGATAATTCTTTCTAATCTCTGCAATTTCTCGATCAATACCCACCCCAATGTCATTTTGTCAGGTTTTAGGAAAGATCTGACGCCCTTTAAATTTTGACCATTTTTTCAACCCGCGACCTGTCGTTGTTTTCTGGTTTTTGAAGTAACCTCCGAAGCTGAAAATTCTTTGGAACAAAGATAATTCTTTCTAATCTCTGCAATTTCTCGATTAATAGCAACACCATCGTCATTTTATCAGTCTTTAAGAAAGATCTGAAGCTCTTTAAATTTTGACCATTTTTTCAACCCGCGACCTGTCGTTTTTTTCTTGTTTTTAACGTAACCTCAGGAGCTGAAATGTCTTTGGAAAAAAGATAATTCTTTCTAATCTCTGCAATTTCTCGATCAATACCCACCCCAATGTCATTTTATCAGGTTTTAGGAAAGATCTGACGCCCTTTAAATTTTGACCATTTTTTCAACCCGCGACCTGTCGTTTTTTTCTTGTTTTTAACGTAACCTCAGGAGCTGAAATGTCTTTGGAAAAAAGATAATTCTTTCTAATCTCTGCAATTTCTCGATCAATACCCACCCCAATGTCATTTTATCAGGTTTTAGGAAAGATCTGACGCCCTTTAAATTTTGACCATTTTTTCAACCCGCGACCTGTCGTTTTTTTCTGGTTTTTGAATTAACCTTCGGAGCTGAAATTTCTTTGAAACAAAGATAATTCTTTCTAATCTCTGCAATTTCTCGATCAATACCCACCCCAATGTCATTTTATCAGGTTTTAGGAAAGATCTGACGGCCTTTAAATTTTGACCATTTTTTCAACCCGCAACCTGTCGTTTTTTTCTGATTTTTAACGTAACCTCCGGAGCTGAAATTTCTTTGAAACAAAGATAATTCTTTCTAATCTCTGCAATTTCTCGATCGATACCCACCCCAATGTCATTTTATCAGGTTTTAGGAAAGATCTGACGGCCTTTAAATTTTGACCATTTTTTCAACCCGCAACCTGTCATTTTTTTCTGGTTTTTGGCATCACCTCCGGAGCTGAAATTTCTTTGAAACAAAGATAATTCTTTCTAATCTCTGCAATTTCTCGATCAATACCCACCCCAATGTCATTTTATCAGGTTTTAGGAAAGATCTGACGCCCTTTAAATTTTGACCATTTTTTCAACCCGCGACCTGTCGTTTTTTTCTGGTTTTTAACGTAACCTCAGGAGCTGAAATTTCTTTGGAACTAAAATAATTCTTTCTAATCTCTGCAATTTCTCGATTAATAGCCACACCATCGTCATTTTATCAGTCTTTAAGAAAGATCTAAAGCTCTTTAAATTTTGACCATTTTTTCAACCCGCGACCTGTCGTTTTTTTCTTGTTTTTAACGTAACCTCAGGAGCTGAAATGTCTTGGGAAAAAAGATAATTCTTTCTAATCTCTGCAATTTCTCGATCAATACCCACCCCAATGTCATTTTATCAGGTTTTAGGAAAGATCTGACGCCCTTTAAATTTTGACCATTTTTTCAACCCGCGACCTGTCGTTTTTTTCTGGTTTTTGAATTAACCTTCGGAGCTGAAATTTCTTTGAAACAAAGATAATTCTTTCTAATCTCTGCAATTTCTCGATCAATACCCACCCCAATGTCATTTTATCAGGTTTTAGGAAAGATCTGACACCCTTTAAATTTTGACCATTTTTTCAACCCGCGACCTGTCGTTTTTTTCTGGTTTTTGACTTAACCTCCGGAGCTGAAATTTCTTTGGAAAAAAGATAATTCTTTCTAATCTCTGCAATTTCTCGATCGATACCCACCCCAATGTCATTTTATCAGGTTTTAGGAAAGATCTGACAGCCTTTAAATTTTGACCATTTTTTCAACCCGCGACCTGTCATTTTTTTCTGGTTTTTGGCATCACCTCCGGAGCTGAAATTTCTTTGAAACAAAGATAATTCTTTCTAATCTCTGCAATTTCTCGATCAATACCCACCCCAATGTCATTTTATCAGGTTTTAGGAAAGATCTGACGCCCTTTAAATTTTGACCATTTTTTCAACCCGCGACCTGTCGTTTTTTTCTGGTTTTTGAATTAACCTCAGGAGCTGAAATGTCTTTGGAGAAAAGATAATTCTTTCTAATCTCTGCAATTTCTCGATTAATACGCACCCCATTGTAATTTTATCTGGTTTAGGGGAAGATCTGACGCCCTTTAAATTTTGACCATTCTTTCAACCCGTGACCTGTCGTTTTTTTCTGCTTTTTGTGTAAACTCCGGACCTGAAATTTCTTTGGAACAAAGATAATTCTTTATTATCTAAGCAATTTCTCGATTAATAACCACCCCGTTGTCATTTTATCAGGTTTTAGGAAAGATCTGACGGCCTTTAAATTTTGACCATTTTTTCAACCCGCAACCTGTCGTTTTTTTCTGGTTTTTGAAGTAACCTCCGAAGCTGAAAATTCTTTGGAACAAAGATAATTCTTTCTAATCTCTGCAATTTCTCGATTAATACCCACACCATCGTCATTTTATCAGTCTTTGAGAAAGATCTGAAGCTCTTTAAATTTTGACCATTTTTTCAACCCGCGACCTGTCGTTTTTTTCTGATTTTTAACGTAACCTCCGGAGCTGAAATTTCTTTGAAACAAAGATAATTCTTTCTAATCTCTGCAATTTCTCGATCGATACCCACCCCAATGTCATTTTATCAGGTTTTAGGAAAGATCTGACGGCCTTTAAATTTTGACCATTTTTTCAACCCGCAACCTGTCATTTTTTTCTGGTTTTTGGCATCACCTCCGGAGCTGAAATTTCTTTGAAACAAAGATAATTCTTTCTAATCTCTGCAATTTCTCGATCAAT
Organism: Euthynnus affinis; assembly: GCA_029490765.1. Classification (NCBI taxonomy): domain Eukaryota; kingdom Metazoa; phylum Chordata; class Actinopteri; order Scombriformes; family Scombridae; genus Euthynnus; species Euthynnus affinis. The sequence goes on from CM055853.1 coordinate 236,237, forward strand.
ACCCACCCCAATGTCATTTTGTCAGGTTTTAGGAAAGATCTGACGCCCTTTAAATTTTGACCATTTTTTCAACCCGCGACCTGTCGTTTTTTTCTGGTTTTTAACGTAACCTCAGGAGCTGAAATTTCTTTGGAACTAAAATAATTCTTTCTAATCTCTGCAATTTCTCGATTAATAGCCACACCATCGTCATTTTATCAGTCTTTAAGAAAGATCTAAAGCTCTTTAAATTTTGACCATTTTTTCAACCCGCTACCTGTCGTTTTTTTCTGGTTTTTAACGTAACCTCAGGAGCTGAAATTTCTTTGGAACTAAAATAATTCTTTCTAATCTCTGCAATTTCTCGATTAATAGCCACACCATCGTCATTTTATCAGTCTTTAAGAAAGATCTAAAGCTCTTTAAATTTTGACCATTTTTTCAACCCGCTACCTGTCGTTTTTTTCTGGTTTTTGGCATCACCTCCGGAGCTGAAATTTCTTTGAAACAAAGATAATTCTTTCTAATCTCTGCAATTTCTCGATCAATACCCACCCTAATGTCATTTTATCAGGTTTTAGGAAAGATCTGACGTCCTTTAAATTTTGACCATTTTTTCAACCCGCGACCTGTCGTTTTTTTCTGGTTTTTGAATTAATCTCCGGAGCTGAAATTTCTTTGAAACAAAGATAATTCTTTCTAATCTCTGCAATTTCTCGATCAATACCCACCCCAATGTCATTTTGTCAGGTTTTAGGAAAGATCTGACGCCCTTTAAATTTTGACCATTTTTTCAACCCGCGACCTGTCGTTGTTTTCTGGTTTTTGAAGTAACCTCCGAAGCTGAAAATTCTTTGGAACAAAGATTATTCTTTCTAATCTCTGCAATTTCTCGATTAATAGCCACACCATCGTCATTTTATCAGTCTTTAAGAAAGATCTGAAGCTCTTTAAATTTTGACCATTTTTTCAACCCGCGACCTGTCGTTTTTTTCTTGTTTTTAACGTAACCTCAGGAGCTGAAATGTCTTTGGAAAAAAGATAATTCTTTCTAATCTCTGCAATTTCTCGATCAATACCCACCCCAATGTCATTTTATCAGGTTTTAGGAAAGATCTGACGCCCTTTAAATTTTGACCATTTTTTCAACCCGCGACCTGTCGTTTTTTTCTGGTTTTTGAATTAACCTTCGGAGCTGAAATTTCTTTGAAACAAAGATAATTCTTTCTAATCTCTGCAATTTCTCGATCAATACCCATCCCAATGTCATTTTATCAGGTTTTAGGAAAGATCTGACACCCTTTAAATTTTGACCATTTTTTCAACCCGCGACCTGTCGTTTTTTTCTGGTTTTTGAATTAACCTCCGGAGCTGAAATTTCTTTGGAACAAAGATAATTCTTTCTAATCTCTGCAATTTCTCGATCGATACCCACCCCAATGTCATTTTATCAGGTTTTAGGAAAGATCTGACGGCCTTTAAATTTTGACCATTTTTTCAACCCGCAACCTGTCGTTTTTTTCTGGTTTTTGAAGTAACCTCCGAAGCAGAAAATTCTTTGGAACAAAGATAATTCTTTCTAATCTCTGCAATTTCTCGATTAATACCCACACCATCGTCATTTTATCAGTCTTTGAGAAAGATCTGAAGCTCTTTAAATTTTGACCATTTTTTCAACCCGCGACCTGTCGTTTTTTTCTGATTTTTAACGTAACCTCCGGAGCTGAAATTTCTTTGAAACAAAGATAATTCTTTCTAATCTCTGCAATTTCTCGATCGATACCCACCCCAATGTCATTTTATCAGGTTTTAGGAAAGATCTGACGGCCTTTAAATTTTGACCATTTTTTCAACCCGCAACCTGTCATTTTTTTCTGGTTTTTGGCATCACCTCCGGAGCTGAAATTTCTTTGAAACAAAGATAATTCTTTCTAATCTCTGCAATTTCTCGATCAATACCCACCCCAATGTCATTTTATCAGGTTTTAGGAAAGATCTGACGCCCTTTAAATTTTGACCATTTTTTCAACCCGCGACCTGTCGTTTTTTTCTGGTTTTTAACGTAACCTCAGGAGCTGAAATTTCTTTGGAACTAAAATAATTCTTTCTAATCTCTGCAATTTCTCGATTAATAGCCACACCATCGTCATTTTATCAGTCTTCAAGAAAGATCTAAAGCTCTTTAAATTTTGACCATTTTTTCAACCCGCGACCTGTCGTTTTTTTCTTGTTTTTAACGTAACCTCAGGAGCTGAAATGTCTTTGGAAAAAAGATAATTCTTTCTAATCTCTGCAATTTCTCGATCAATACCCACCCCAATGTCATTTTATCAGGTTTTAGGAAAGATCTGACGCCCTTTAAATTTTGACCATTTTTTCAACCCGCGACCTGTCGTTTTTTTCTGGTTTTTGAATTAACCTTCGGAGCTGAAATTTCTTTGAAACAAAGATAATTCTTTCTAATCTCTGCAATTTCTCGATCAATACCCACCCCAATGTCATTTTATCAGGTTTTAGGAAAGATCTGACACCCTTTAAATTTTGACCATTTTTTCAACCCGCGACCTGTCGTTTTTTTCTGGTTTTTGGCATCACCTCCGGAGCTGAAATTTCTTTGGAAAAAAGATAATTCTTTCTAATCTCTGCAATTTCTCGATCGATACCCACCCCAATGTCATTTTATCAGGTTTTAGGAAAGATCTGACAGCCTTTAAATTTTGACCATTTTTTCAACCCGCGACCTGTCATTTTTTTCTGGTTTTTGGCATCACCTCCGGAGCTGAAATTTCTTTGAAACAAAGATAATTCTTTCTAATCTCTGCAATTTCTCGATCAATACCCACCCCAATGTCATTTTATCAGGTTTTAGGAAAGATCTGACGCCCTTTAAATTTTGACCATTTTTTCAACCCGCGACCTGTCGTTTTTTTCTGGTTTTTGAATTAACCTCAGGAGCTGAAATGTCTTTGGAGAAAAGATAATTCTTTCTAATCTCTGCAATTTCTCGATTAATACGCACCCCATTGTAATTTTATCTGGTTTAGGGGAAGATCTGACGCCCTTTAAATTTTGACCATTCTTTCAACCCGTGACCTGTCGTTTTTTTCTGCTTTTTGTGTAAACTCCGGACCTGAAATTTCTTTGGAACAAAGATAATTCTTTATTATCTAAGCAATTTCTCGATTAATAACCACCCCGTTGTCATTTTATCAGGTTTTAGGAAAGATCTGACGGCCTTTAAATTTTGACCATTTTTTCAACCCGCAACCTGTCGTTTTTTTCTGGTTTTTGAAGTAACCTCCGAAGCTGAAAATTCTTTGGAACAAAGATAATTCTTTCTAATCTCTGCAATTTCTCGATTAATACCCAACCATTGTCATTTTATCAGTCTTTGAGAAAGATCTGAAGCTCTTTAAATTTTGACCATTTTTTCAACCCGCGACCTGTCGTTTTTTTCTGATTTTTAACGTAACCTCCGGAGCTGAAATTTCTTTGAAACAAAGATAATTCTTTCTAATCTCTGCAATTTCTCGATCGATACCCACCCCAATGTCATTTTATCAGGTTTTAGGAAAGATCTGACGGCCTTTAAATTTTGACCATTTTTTCAACCCGCAACCTGTCATTTTTTTCTGGTTTTTGGCATCACCTCCGGAGCTGAAATTTCTTTGAAACAAAGATAATTCTTTCTAATCTCTGCAATTTCTCGATCAATACCCACCCCAATGTCATTTTGTCAGGTTTTAGGAAAGATCTGACGCCCTTTAAATTTTGACCATTTTTTCAACCCGCGACCTGTCGTTTTTTTCTGGTTTTTAACGTAACCTCAGGAGCTGAAATTTCTTTGGAACTAAAATAATTCTTTCTAATCTCTGCAATTTCTCGATTAATAGCCACACCATCGTCATTTTATCAGTCTTTAAGAAAGATCTAAAGCTCTTTAAATTTTGACCATTTTTTCAACCCGCGACCTGTCGTTTTTTTCTTGTTTTTAACGTAACCTCAGGAGCTGAAATGTCTTTGGAAAAAAGATAATTCTTTCTAATCTCTGCAATTTCTCGATCAATACCCACCCCAATGTCATTTTATCAGGTTTTAGGAAAGATCTGACGCCCTTTAAATTTTGACCATCTTTTCAACCCGCGACCTGTCGTTTTTTTCTGGTTTTTGAATTAACCTTCGGAGCTGAAATTTCTTTGAAACAAAGATAATTCTTTCTAATCTCTGCAATTTCTCAATCAATACCCACCCCAATGTCATTTTATCAGGTTTTAGGAAAGATCTGACACCCTTTAAATTTTGACCATTTTTTCAACCCGCGACCTGTCGTTTTTTTCTGGTTTTTGACTTAACCTCCGGAGCTGAAATTTCTTTGGAAAAAAGATAATTCTTTCTAATCTCTGCAATTTCTCGATCGATACCCACCCCAATGTCATTTTATCAGGTTTTAGGAAAGATCTGACAGCCTTTAAATTTTGACCATTTTTTCAACCCGCGACCTGTCATTTTTTTCTGGTTTTTGGCATCACCTCCGGAGCTGAAATTTCTTTGAAACAAAGATAATTCTTTCTAATCTCTGCAATTTCTCGATCAATACCCACCCCAATGTCATTTTATCAGGTTTTAGGAAAGATCTGACGCCCTTTAAATTTTGACCATTTTTTCAACCCGCGACCTGTCGTTTTTTTCTGGTTTTTGAATTAACCTCAGGAGCTGAAATGTCTTTGGAGAAAAGATAATTCTTTCTAATCTCTGCAATTTCTCGATTAATACCCACCCCATTGTAATTTTATCTGGTTTAGGGGAAGATCTGACGCCCTTTAAATTTTGACCATTCTTTCAACCCGTGACCTGTCGTTTTTTTCTGCTTTTTGTGTAAACTCCGGACCTGAAATTTCTTTGGAACAAAGATAATTCTTTATTATCTAAGCAATTTCTCGATTAATAACCACCCCGTTGTCATTTTATCAGGTTATGGGGAATATGTGACGCCCTTTAAATTTTGACCATTTTTTCAACCCGCGACCTGTCGTTGTTTTCTGGTTTTTGAAGTAACCTCCGAAGCTGAAAATTCTTTGGAACAAAGATAATTCTTTCTAATCTCTGCAATTTCTCGATTAATAGCCACACCATCGTCATTTTATCAGTCTTTAAGAAAGATCTAAAGCTCTTTAAATTTTGACCATTTTTTCAACCCGCGACCTTTCGTTTTTTTCTTGTTTTTAACGTAACCTCAGGAGCTGAAATGTCTTTGGAAAAAAGATAATTCTTTCTAATCTCTGCAATTTCTCGATCAATACCCACCCCAATGTCATTTTATCAGGTTTGAGGAAAGATCTGACACCCTTTAAATTTTGACCATTTTTTCAACCCGCGACCTGTCGTTTTTTTCTGGTTTCTGAATTAACCTCCGGAGCTGAAATTTCTTTGGAACAAAGATAATTCTTTCTAATCTCTGCAATTTCTCGATCGATACCCACCCCAATGTCATTTTATCAGGTTTTAGGAAAGATCTGACGGCCTTTAAATTTTGACCATTTTTTCAACCCGCGACCTGACGTTTTTTTCCGGTTTTTAACGTAACCTCAGGAGCTGAAATTTCTTTGGAACTAAAATAATTCTTTCTAATCTCTGCAATTTCTCGATTAATACCCACCCCATCGTCATTTTATCAGGTTTTAGGAAAGATCTGACGCCCTTTAAATTTTGACCATTTTTTCAACCCGCTACCTGTCGTTTTTTTCTGTTTTTGGCATCACCTCCGGAGCTGAAATTTCTTTGAAACAAAGATAATTCTTTCTAATCTCTGCAATTTCTCGATCAATACCCACCCCAATGTCATTTTATCAGGTTTTAGGAAAGATCTGACGCCCTTTAAATTTTGACCATTTTTTCAACCCGCGACCTGTCGTTTTTTTCTGGTTTTTGAATTAATCTCCGGAGCTGAAATTTCTTTGAAACAAAGATAATTCTTTCTAATCTCTGCAATTTCTCGATCAATACCCACCCCAATGTCATTTTGTCAGGTTTTAGGAAAGATCTGACGCCCTTTAAATTTTGACCATTTTTTCAACCCGCGACCTGTCGTTGTTTTCTGGTTTTTGAAGTAACCTCCGAAGCTGAAAATTCTTTGGAACAAAGATAATTCTTTCTAATCTCTGCAATTTCTCGATTAATAGCCACACCATCGTCATTTAATCAGTCTTTAAGAAAGATCTAAAGCTCTTTAAATTTTGACCATTTTTTCAACCCGCGACCTGTCGTTTTTTTCTTGTTTTTAACGTAACCTCAGGAGCTGAAATGTCTTTGGAAAAAAGATAATTCTTTCTAATCTCTGCAATTTCTCGATCAATACCCACCTCAATGTCATTTTATCAGGTTTTAGGAAAGATCTGACACCCTTTAAATTTTGACCATTTTTTCAACCCGCGACCTGTCGTTTTTTTCTGGTTTTTGACTTAACCTCCGGAGCTGAAATTTCTTTGGAAAAAAGATAATTCTTTCTAATCTCTGCAATTTCTCGATCGATACCCACCCCAATGTCATTTTATCAGGTTTTAGGAAAGATCTGACAGCCTTTAAATTTTGACCATTTTTTCAACCCGCGACCTGTCATTTTTTTCTGGTTTTTGGCATCACCTCCGGAGCTGAAATTTCTTTGAAACAAAGATAATTCTTTCTAATCTCTGCAATTTCTCGATCAATACCCACCCCAATGTCATTTTATCAGGTTTTAGGAAAGATCTGACGCCCTTTAAATTTTGACCATTCTTTCAACCCGCGACCTGTCGTTTTTTTCTGGTTTTTGAAGTAACCTCCGAAGCTGAAAATTCTTTGGAACAAAGATAATTCTTTCTAATCTCTGCAATTTCTCGATTAATAGCCACACCATCGTCATTTTATCAGTCTTTAAGAAAGATCTAAAGCTCTTTAAATTTTGAACATTTTTTCAACCCGCGTCCTGTCGTTTTTTTCTGGTTTTTGAAGTAACCTCCGAAGCTGAAAATTCTTTGGAACAAAGATAATTCTTTCTAATCTCTGAAATTTCTCGATTAATACCCACCCCATTGTCATTTGATCAGGTTTTGGGGAAGATCTGACGCCGTTTTAATTTTTGACCATTTTTTCAACCCGCGACCTGTCGTTTTTTTCTGGTTTTTGAATTAACCTCCGGAGCTGAAATTTCTTTGAAACAAAGATAATTCTTTCTAATCTCTGCAATTTCTCGATCAATACCCACCCCAATGTCATTTTATCAGGTTTTAGGAAAGATCTGACGCCCTTTAAATTTTGACCATTTTTTCAACCCGCGACCTGTCATTTTTTTCTGGTTTTTAACGTAACCTCAGGAGCTGAAATTTCTTTGGAACAAAGATAATTCTTTCTAATCTCTGCAATTTCTCGATTAATACCCACCCCATCGTCATTTTATCAGGTTTTAGGAAAGATCTGACGCCCTTTAAATTTTCACCATTTTTTCAACCCGCTACCTGTCATTTTTTTCTGGTTTTTGGCATCACCTCCGGAGCTGAAATTTCTTTGAAACAAAGATAATTCTTTCTAATCTCTGCAATTTCTCGATCAATACCCACCCCAATGTCATTTTATCAGGTTTTAGGAAAGATCTGACGCCCTTTAAATTTTGACCATTTTTTCAACCCGCGACCTGTCGTTTTTTTCTGGTTTTTGGCATCACCTCCGGAGCTGAAATTTCTTTGAAACAAAGATAATTCTTTCTAATCTCTGCAATTTCTCGATCAATACCCACCCCATCGTCATTTTATCAGGTTTTAGGAAAGATCTGACGCCCTTTAAATTTTGACCATTTTTTTAGGCCGCGACCTGTCGTTTTTTTCTGGTTCTTGAATTAACCTCCGGAGCTGAAATTTCTTTGGAACAAAGATGATTCTTTCTAATCTCTGCAATTTCTCGATTAATAGCCACACCATCGTCATTTTATCAGTCTTTAAGAAAGATCTAAAGCTCTTTAAATTTTGACCATTTTTTCAACCCGCGACCTGTCGTTTATTTCTTGTTTTTAATGTAACCTCAGGAGCTGAAATGTCTTTGGAAAAAAGATAATTCTTTCTAATCTCTGTAATTTCTCGATCAATACCCACCCAAATGTCATTTTATCAGGTTTTAGGAAAGATCTGACGCCCTTTAAATTTTGACCATTTTTTCAACCCGCGATCTGTCGTTTTTTTCTGGTTTTTGAATTAACCTTCGGAGCTGAAATTTCTTTGAAACAAAGATAATTCTTTCTAATCTCTGAAATTTCTCGATTAATGCCCACCCCATTGTCATTTGATCAGGTTTTGGGGAAGATCTGACGCCCTTTAAATTTTGACCATTTTTTCAACCCGCGACCTGTCGTTTTTTTCTGGTTTTTGAAATAACCTCCGGAGCTGAAATTTCTTTGAAACAAAGATAATTCTTTCTAATCTCTGCAATTTCTCAATTAATACCCACACCATCGTCATTTTATCAGGTTTTAGGAAAGATCTGACGCCCTTTAAATTTTGAACATTTTTTCAACCCGCGACCTGTCGTTTTTTTCTGGTTTTTGGCATCACCTCCGGAGCTGAAATTTCTTTGGAACAAAGATAATTCTTTCTAATCTCTGCAATTTCTCGATCAATACCCACCCCAATGTCATTGTATCAGGTTTTAGGAAAGATCTGACACCCTTTAAATTTTGACCATTTTTTCAACCCGCGACCTGTCGTTTTTTTCTGGTTTTTGAAGTAACTAGGGCTGTAGTCAACCAAAGAAAACCTTGGTCGACTAAAATTGTAAATAATCAGCGACTAATCGATTAGTCGCGCGCGGGAGGGGGGGGGGGGTGGTATGTTACAATGAATTCTGTATTTCTCTGTTTAGCGTCTTCAGGCTAGGCTAACCCATCGTTGCTAACTTTGTAGCTAACTCCCTTCACTTTTCCAGCACTTGGAGAAACAACAGACGTGACTTTTCATCATTTAACTGACACACTGTAGTCTGTGCTGTACATTTACTGCCAGACTGACAACTTACCGCTAACCTTTTCCTCCGCTCCACTCATATCCACCGTCACTTTCTCTGTGTCCAAATTGCTAAGCAAACATACTACGCAATGACGTATAACACAGTTGCTCGTTTCCCAGGCAACAACACAGTGGTTGACTCACGCGCTGTACAGACTCCCAAACGCTAAATATTTCTGAATGAGTGGATATTTGGCGTTAACTCTAGTATTAAAAAAATATTTTTTGGCCTGGCGGGGGTTCTTGTTGATATAATTGTAGGAGAAACGCTCTGTAACGGAGTTAGACCTCCGGATTTTGGAAGAGTCCAAAGTTGTGTAAACAGCGGGGGTGTTTTGAATGCACTGTTTTCAAAAGGTAGTTTGTTGGTCTGTCCCCCCGCTGCAGGAAAATAATGGATTAGTCCCAGAAAGCTACTGATGTAGCACTTTTCTCTTTCATGAAAGTAGAGATAGAGATACACGGAGATTATTCGACCAATGAGAATTTAGTCGGATGAGAGAGTATCGACCAATTAATCGAATAGTCGACAAACAAACTACAGCCCAAAAAGTAACCTCCGAAGATTAAAATTCTTTGGAACAAAGATAATTCTTTCTAATCTCTGCAATTTCTCGATTAATACCTACACCATCGTCATTTTATCAGTCTTTGAGAAAGATTTGAAGCTCTTTAAATTTTGACCATTTTTTCAACCCGCGACCTGTCGTTTTTTTCTGGTTTTTGGCATCACCTCCGGAGCTGAAATTTCTTTGAAACAAAGATAATTCTTTCTAATCTCTGCAATTTCTCGATCAATACCCACTCCATCGTCATTTTATCAGGTTTTAGGAAAGATCTGACGCCCTTTAAATTTTGACCATTTTTTCAACCCGCGACCTGTTGTTTTTTTCTGGTTTTTGGCATCACCTCCGGACCTGAAATTTCTTTGAAACAAAGATAATTCTTTCTAATCTCTGCAATTTCTCGATTGATACCCACCCCATCGTCATTTTATCAGGTTTTAGGAAAGATCTGACGCCCTTTAAATTTTGACCATTCTTTCAACCCGCAACCTGTCGTTTTTTTCTGGTTTTTGGGTAACCTCCGGAGCTGAAATTTCTTTGGAACAAAGATAATTCTTTCTAATCTCAGCAATTTCTCGATTAATACCCACCCCGTTGTCATTTTATCAGGTTTTGGGGAAGATCTGACGCCCTTTAAATTTTGACTATTTTTTCAACCCGCGACCTGTAGTTTTTTTCTGCTTTTTAGGTAACCTCCGGAATTGAAATTTCCTTGGAACAAAGATAATTCTTTCTAATCTCAGCAATTTCTCGATTAATACCCACCCCGTTTTCATTTTATCAGGTTTTGGGGAAGATCTGACGCCCTTTAAATTTTGACCATTTTTCCAACCCACGACCTGTTGTTTTTTTCTGATTTTTGGGTAACCTGTGGAGCTGAAATGTCTTTGGAACAAAGATAATTCTTTCTAATCTCAGCAATTTCTCGATTAATACCCACCTCGTTGTCATTTTATCAGGTTTAGGGAAAGATGTGACGCCCTTTAAATTTTGACCATTTTTTCAAGCCGCGACCTGTCGTTTTTTTTTTTGCTTTTAGGGTAACCTCCGGAGCTGAAATTTCTTTGGAACAAGTATAATTCTTTCTAATCTCAGCAATTTCTCGATTAAGACCCACCATGATGTCATTCTATCAGGTCATGGGGAAGATGTGACGCCCTTTAAATTTTGACCATTTTTTCAACCGCGACCTGTTGCTTCTTTCTGGTTTTCAGCGTGACCTCCGGAGCTGAAATTTCTTTGGAACAAAGATAATTCTTTGTAATCTCAGCAATTTCTCGATTAATACCCACCCCGTTGTCATTTTATCAGGTTTAGGGGAAGATCTGACGCCCTTTAAATTTTGACCATTCTTTCAACCCGCGACCTGTCGTTTTTTCTGGTTTTTGGGTAACCTCCGGAGCTGAAATTTCTTTGGAAAAAAGATAATTCTTTCTAATCTCAGCAATTTCTCGATTAATACCCACTCCGTTGTCATTTTATCAGGTTTTGGGGAAGATCTGACGCCCTTTAAATTATGACCATTTTTTCAACCCGCGACCTGTCGTTTTTTTCTGGTTTTTAACGTAACCTCAGGAGCTGAAATTTCTTTGGAACTAAAATAATTCTTTCTAATCTCTGCAATTTCTCGATTAATACCCACCCCGTTGTCATTTTATCAGGTTTAGGGGAAGATCTGACGCCCTTTAAATTTTGACCATTCTTTCAACCCGCGACCTGTCGTTTTTTTCTGATTTTTGGGTAACCTCCGGAGCTGAAATTTCTTTGGAACAAAGATAATTCTTTATTATCTCAGCAATTTCTCGATTAATACCCACTCCGTTGTCATTTTATCAGGTTTTGGGGAAGATCTGACGCCCTTTAAATTTTGACCATTTTTTCAACCCACGACTTGTTGTTTTTTTCTGGTTTTTGGCGTGACCTCCGGAGCTGAAATTTCTTTGGAACAAGGATAATTCTTTCTAATCTCAGCAATTTCTCAATTAATACCCACCCCATTGTAATTTTATCAGGTTATGGGGAATATGTGACGCCCTTTAAATTTCGACCATTCTTTCAACCCGCGACCTGTCGTTGTTTTCTGGTTTTTAACGTAACCTCAGGAGCTGAAATTTCTTTGGAACTAAAATAATTCTTTCTAATCTCTGCAATTTCTCGATTAATACCCACCCCATCGTCATTTTATCAGGTTTTAGGAAAGATCTGACGCCCTTTAAATTTTGACCATTTTTTCAACCCGCGACCTGTCGTTTTTTTCTTGTTTTTAACGTAACCTCAGGATCTGGAATGTCTTTGGAAAAAAGATAATTCTTTCTAATCTCTGCAATTTCTCGATTAATACCCATCCCATCTTCAATTTTTCAGGTTTTAGGAAAGATCTGACGCCCTTTAAATTTTGACCATTTTTTCAGCTCGCGACCTGTCGTTTTTTTCTGGTTTTTGAATTCATCTCCGGAGCTGAAATTTCTTTGGAACAAAGATAATTCTTTCTAATCTCTGCAATTTCTCGGTTAATACCCACCCCATCATCATTTTATCAGGTTTTGGGGAAGATCTGACGTCCTTTAAATTTTGACCATTTTTTCAACCCGCGACCTGTCGTCTTTTTCTGGTTTTTGAATTAACCTCCGGAGCTGAAATTTCTTTGGAACAAAGATAATTCTTTCTAATCTCTGCAATTTCTTGATAAATACCCACTCCATCGTCATTTTATCAGGTTTTAGGAAAGATCTGACGCCCTTTAAATTTTGACCATTTTTTCAACCCGCGACCTGTCGTTCTTTTCTGGTATTTGGCATCACCTCCGGAGCTGAAATTTCTTTGAAACAAAGATAATTCTTTCTAATCTCTGTAATTTCTCGATTAATACCCACCCCAATGTCATTTTATCAGGTTTTAGGAAAGATCTGACGCCCTTTAAATTTTGACCATTTTTTCAACCCGCGACCTGTCGTTTTTTTCTTGTTTTTAACGTAACCTCAGGATCTGAAATGTCTTTGGAAAAAAGATAATTCTTTCTAATCTCTGCAATTTCTCGATTAATACCCACCCCATCATCATTTTATCAGGTTTTAGGAAAGATCTGACGCTATTTAAACAAATTAAGTAAAATCTACTTGTTTTTCATAGAAAGGAACATCATTTTCCCCAAAATTTTAAGTAAATTTTATATATCTGTAGTATTTGCTGTTATGGGGTAATTTAGTAGATTTTAATTATTTTCTTGTGCTTGACATTTTAATTTACTTGCTTGCATTACCTTACCAAATAAATTTACTCTATGCATTTAATATATATATTTATCACATATCACAAGACTAAATTACAATGCAATTAACGTGTTTATTTTTCGTGTTAAACAGTTCAACAAACAAGTACCATCAATATTGTGGATTGAATTCCCCAATCTTTTATGGGGCAGCCATAAATTTAACATTGGCATGACTGACAAACTGAACAAACAGACAGTATTACACAGTATACACTACATTCAATATACACTATTGCGGCAAAATACTAGGAACACTGTCGACACTGTCACTGTCACAGTGAGCAAGCTTTCGCAGGACTATCGCACCCTGGCAAAATCTCATGGCCTTCGACAAGGATGGAGACATCGACTGGATCCTCATCAGCACCATGGACGACGAGTATCTTGAGGATGTAGTTACTGACATCACTCCGACTGTCCTCCTGTGTACAACAAAAAAGAAGAAAGTTATTGAGAAACAAATACTAGAATTCATGAATCATTCAAAGTGACTTCATTATCAGGGAAGAATATATTTTCTGCTTTGCTGTTTGCTATAGTAACTTGTATATTAACACTGATCAACAGAGAGCGATGCCAAGCAGCGTGCAGTAGTGCCAGCGACGTCTGTTTGTATTCAAAAGCTGGAGCTCTCAAAGACCTCTGGCGCTTCTGTCGATGAACGTGTGTTTTAAAAGCTATGTTTAAAAGCCTATTGTGGGGCGTTTCTCTCAAACATTCATCAGTATCTCCCCCTCATTCTCAATGCACAGCATTAATTCACTAAGGCAACGTTAATTAAATGTCGCCACCAAGTTTACAATCTTGTTTTTACAGAGAATCATGTTCTACTATGTTGACGTCACTTGATAAACGTTACACCGTTACGTTAGTGCTTTATTTAATATCCAAACTTTAGTTACTTTTATCGGGAAAAACTGCAGCCCTCCCACTACAGACCAGCCCGGACTGTGGCATTATGCTAACTTTAAATTAACTTGTAACATACACACTTGTAACATTAACAGTAACATATCTTGCCCCAAAATATCAAAATACATGCGGACATATATATTATCACAAATTTAAAACTGAACGGTAATAACTTACCTGTGGTTGTGGGCCTTCGTGCTACACCTTGCTCTGTGATCCTGTAACGTCCATGGGCACAGCTGTCGCGCAACTGCGCATGCGTCGGCATGCTTTTCAAATAACTACACTTTCAGAGTAAAGTTTATGCAGTATTTCTAGGTTTATGTACATACAAATATTAAACATTTAAATATTATGAAGAAAACAAAAGTAAAACTTACTCTTCCCCCATAGTTCATGTATTATGTTAATACAATGTTTAATTTTACCTAAAAAACTCTAGTTCTGATTGAATCTTAAAAATACTAGGTAGAAATTATGACAGTTAGTCTTATAGAATTTACTACACCAAAAAGTCATTTTTTTCAGTGTGTAAAAATGCATTTTACTATATTGTATTTAATATTATTGTTTATATTTACATATTATTGTATGAATATTAATTTGTCAGTGTTAATAATTTTCTGTAGTGCTGTGGTTAATATAGGTTTCTGATCTGTCATGCCAATAAAGCGTATTTGAATTTGTATTGTGCCCCAGTCGCTAATTTCAATACTATATCCAGATAGCAACATTTCTGTGGACCTGGGGTCTCATTTATAAAACAGTGCGTAGGATCCAGACTAAAAGTGTACGTGCGCACAAAGGATAAAAATGGCGTGCGCCAAAAAATAATCAGATTTATAAAACCATGCGTATGCACGAATGCACGTTTACTTCCCTTTATAAATCACAATCCACCTGGAAATGTGCGCGCATGGATCAGCCTCATACCCCGCCCTCTACACGCCCACATTCAACCATAAATGGTCGATGCAAAAGCATGAATGAATATTGATGATCGTGTGTTTCTTTCGCCGCACCAATCAGTCTCTCTGTCTGTAGATGCCTAGCCAATCAGTGTTGAGAGTCAGTATATTGATCTTCTCGCTTGTCACTGCTCGAGCAGGTGAATGAAAGCAACAACGTGAACGGACTTTTTCAGTTTTATTTCCCCGTTTTCAGACGTCTTGAAGTTATGTGTGTAACTCAAAACAACCATAAACAACTCCAGTAAACATTCCTGTGGATTGTAACATGTGATGGTTTAATGTTTGCCACACCCTGCAGCAGGTCAGTTCCCAGTTAATCAGCATGAAACTTAACTCATACCTGTATATGTGCACAGTATAACGAAATATTTAAACATCTTCAAACGCTCCGTCCTCCAAATATGTTTTATTTAAGTTATTTGACGTCATCTTGGATTTCTACAACCGATAATGATTTCATCAGTCAGTTAACGTGGCGGAGGTGAAATGAATCATAATATTCGCGTTTAGCAAATATCGGAGAAAGACAAGCTAGACTTTACAGAATCCTGCTACCTGCCTGCATCCTGATATCATTCATTTCAGCAGCTGCTACTCCATAACTGACCCTCTCCTTTGCGCTCCGGGTTAAACAGCGCTGATTAAATGTTGAGCGGACGTTAAGATTTGACTTGGCTCATATATTTTCACATTGAAAGATGCTTATCGAATAATTATGACTCACAATAAACCCCAGTACAGATAACACTGCTGGTTTGAATGTTTATAATAACGTGGATCTATAATTAATGTTGGATATTAAGTGAAATTAAATGTCTGACAGGATTATTATACAGTCTGTCTTCAACTCACCATCTGAGTCATCGATTTCCCGATTCCAAAATGTTCGTACGCATGGGTCAGAGTTTACTTACAGCTGCGCACATTCTCCCGTCAAGTTTGTTTTTATAGATCACAACTTTTGCGTGGGAAGTGGCGTACACCTCTTTCAGGCCCTGTTTTGTGCGTACGCAACGGTTATAAATGAGACCCCAGATCTGGCTCACTCCCGACACTTTCGGCACTTTCATCCAGCCCACATGCTGCATGGAATGATGGCACTTGGCTCCTGTTTCCCAGATCTGGGCCACAAGCAAGCCGTATGTCAACCAAGAACACACCAGGGGCCTGTTTCAGAAAGCAGGTTCAGCAAACTCTGAGTTGATGAACCTCAAGATGGGAAACTGAGTTTTCGGTTTCAGAACAGCTGATCAGAGTCAGGGTTGCAATTAACTCTGCGTATGTTCACTTTGAGTTAAGCTTGTGCGTGACGAATAAAACAAGCCATTATCAATGGAGCTCTGATACAATGAGTCACCACGGCAACAGGTAAACAAAGGGCAGAGCCTCCGTTTTAATCCAGTGGATGTAGAGATATGAATGCATGTTGCACATCTTTTATCTTAAAAAAAAGAGCCTGCGTCAAAACGGGAAAAGTGACGATAACACAATAATGTTATACTGAGTGTTGTCCATTTATCCATCATTTAGCAGACTATGATAAAGTTTATTTTTACTGTGTAATGTGATGCAGCTACATTACATTTTAAATATATCTGTTAAGCTTTAATCTGATGGACAAAACACAGGAGGCAGCAACTGAAGATGAAAAATATAGTTATAGATTTAAAACGCATAGATCAAAAACACAGAGACGTGACCGTAAGCTCTCAATCTGATCCAGTAATAATGTGTAGGTGATTTGTACTTGAAAAGCCGTCAAATTTAAAATACTATTTTAAATTTTCAGACATTGCTCAACAGCATTCAGTGACTTTATTTCTGCTGCTTCAACAAATGTAGTAAATTTAAACATTGCCACACTGAAATGCTGTTAAAACACTATACTCACTATTTAAAAATCTCACTTTCAAACACCATTCTGCAGCTGCACCACAGTCCTGCTCACTCAGACATATTTAACATATAATCTACAATATTATAGGAATGATGGTTTTTGATGTGGACCTGGTCTAATGTGATCTGTATGAGAAAAACACAGTGAAATCACCCTTTTCGCATTTTCACAATTAGAATAAAGGTTTCACAAATCAGAAATTGTGTTTTAAAGAGAGTTTAGAGTCTCTATGATAATCTAGTCCAGGTTTGGCTAGTCTATCTATAGTGGTTTTTGATATGGACCTGGTCTAATGTGGTCGGGATGCGACAAAATCAGTGAAATCGCCCTTTTTTTCCATTTTCACAACTAGAATAAAGGTTTACGAGGCTGAAGTTGGCATCCGATTAGCAGCTGCCAATTTGAATTTTCCAGTCCACAAAAGTGGAATAACGCCTGTAGATGGCGTTGTTCAGTCATTTTTGAGCTAATTCATGAACTTAATATTTTGACTTTTTTCTCATACAGACCAGGTCCACATCAAAAACCACTATAGATTAGACTGGTCAAACCTGGACTAGATTATCATAGAGACTCTAAACTGTCAACTTTTGTTTTTTTGCACAATGTTGGAAATCAACCAAGAACACACGAGACACACACCAAGAACAATGTTGGAAATACACAACCCAACCACTTCAGGCCTTCCTCAAAGCCTTAAAAAAGAAAAAAACAATCAAACAAATAAAAATATTTATTTTATACCTTGGACCTTCAAATGTGAAAATTAAAACTTTGTCATAGAGCTACACCAATTACATTTTTGGAAAGGTCTCGGCTTGGAAAATAACATATGTACGTATGAAGATTCTACGTGGCTCCTGCTTTGAAAAACTTATCTTTGAACCTTGACCTCAGTGCACATTTTAAGGTTTATAATTCATCAACAAAAGGGGGTACGGACATGGGACCAACTGTTATAGAGAGCTCTGGGCCTCAGCTATCATGTGAACATAGTCAACAATTGGAGGCGCTGTCAGATATGGGTAAAATATGGTTAAAATTAATTTTCACTCATATAGCAATTAGATATTTTAAACCTGATTACACAAATGTGTTTATCGTCCCCTTAAACTCCCTAGTGTACTCTCAATTAAGTATTTACAACTTCCAATTATATTAAAAACGCTGATATGTTCTTAAAACTACAATTCCCATGAGCCTCACCAGATAGACTAGCGACCCCACGTGTGTCTACATTGAAATGACATCGTCATTCTTGAAAACCCGAGGTTGCAAGCAAGCTGAGTTGGCGGGTTTCAAAAAATGTTGGCACGCGCACACACGCACACACTTAGTGTGTTTTTCTGTATCATGTATACCTAAAACATAAAAATATATATACATACTAAATATAATTTATGGGTTTTCTACATCATCAGGAGCACACCTATTTCTTAATACATTTCAAATATTGAAACAGAACACACCTTAGACGAACAGTTGTTTTTCATGTGTTTATTTATATGACAATCTGCCCTTTCACTGCCCCATAAAAACCTTTTACATGGACAAAATGAAAGAAACTTTGGGAGGAGCAGCAGAAGTGGGATGTCTCTTATGGGACAGACAGAGGGGAAATTTGGCTGCAGGGTGATTGCCTTGCATGTTCTCTGAAAATACACAAAAACAAAGAAATCAGTAAGACAGACAACATTATGGTAGCATGAATTAACTCAAATTAAACTCATCCACATGGATACATTTGTAAATGTTCCTTACTTGTCTTCTGTTGGGTTGCTGTCTTCAGCTGTGGTCCTCTTCCTGGAGGTCTTCTTCCTGGATCTCATGTCATCCTTCCTACAATAACAAAGACATCATTCAGTTACAGTTTTCAAAGTGCTATGTGTGTGTGTGTGTGTATATATATATATATATATATATACATACACACACACACACATACACATATATATGTATATAGATAGATAGATAGATATTCAACCAGCAAGTTTTTTTCTTGATGTGAATTGACACAGGCGTCTATCAGAAGATAATAAGAGGATGTAAAAGAGGGGACTTTGTACGCCTGGCACAAGTTGTGTGGCGGTGAGGCCGATGTCTGTGGATCATGACATAGACAGTAGTGATGAAGATTCCAGTCCCGGGAGCATCATAATTGAAACTCTGGATAGTGTGGGGGAAGGTCCTGAGGAGGAGGAGGAGGAGCAAGCTGCAGAGCAAGTGGAGGGGCAGGAGGATCACTCAGCATGGGCAGCCGAGACTGAATTGGAAGATCTGTCCCCTCCACCAGCAAGACGGTCAAAACGGAGCACAGCAGGCATGCATTCAAACCCCTTTAATTTGCCCAAGTCTGCTACCCAAAGGGGGGGGGGGGGGGGTATGGCTAGCAGAACCAGTGAGGACACTGATTCGTCTTTTGGGGGGGGGTGAGTGTGACCAGGTGGAATATTATTCCCGGGCTCGTTGTTGCAGGTGGGATATAAATACCTGCAACTCTAGGCGGAAGCGGCAGGTATTTCCTCTATGCAGTCTGTCAGGACGCCAGGTGTTGAGTAGGCGGTGTGAGTAATTCTCTTGCAAAGTAATTGAGTGATGTTTAATTTATTTGATGTATAAGGTCCAGTTATATGATAAGGTGCAATACTATGTTCCCTCAGGAGCGCTGCTATCAGCCGGGCAGGCTCATGAACTATTGCGGCGTGCGGTATACGCGAGCCGGAGGGGGAGCAGGTATTTTCTGGTTATTGATGTTTTGATTTTCTTTTGTGTAGCATTTGTTTTGGGTTTAATGTTGTGATTAATTTTTTATTGGACAGTGTGAGGCCGGTGACTAAGCTGGGTGTCGGGGTCCTTCTTAAATGCTAGTTAGTACACCACGAAGAGGTGAGCCTTCACTAATGTAATGTCTATGTATTTTATTTTTCTTTGTAATATTGAATAAGGATGCAATATTTGAATATGCCTGTCTAAAAGATGCATTTGTGTTTTTGTTTACAGAATAATTGTGCAATAAGTCTGCTCCAGTCCACGATAGGCAGAACAGCTAGAGTAGTTGTTTGAGAATGTGATTGACTTACTAAACATTTTGATCCTGTCAACCCTTGAAGCACTATTGCACTTTAGATGCCTAAGGTGTGGCATATTCAGCTTGTCTCCTCTTTTGATGTGATTAATTGATTTATTGGTGAATGTCTTGATTACTGGGTGAAGTTAACCCGTTGTTTTATACGACTGAAGAATTGTAATAAAATACTATTTTTATACATAGACACTGACTGTCTATCATTATTTTAAGGACCATTGCTACGTGACCTCTCACCAAGGTTACACTTGAATACAAGTAACTTTAAGACAAAATTTGCTGCAAAGGGTATGAATCATTTCAGGCTTGACTGTATCTATATAGTCCAATAGATAGTATAATATATATATATGAAACAATATATACGTAGTTCTCCCGGTGTGTAACTTACAGTCGGGTGTTTATATGAACAGTAAAAGAAGGTTTTTTATCTCACCGAAAAGGATTTCTCATAGTGGACTTTTATTTGTAAGAAAATAATCTGAACATTTCTTCAACCAACAGCATTACGTTACTACACTAACAGTATTTACAGCACGAAGGTCAGTTTTAATCTGTGATATCATCTACCTGTTTGGCCAGTGAGCCTCACTGCCGTTCAAATACACCAGACTCTTTTGACAGAAAGACTAAATTTACTTAGCAGAGCACAGATCTACCACACAGTCTCTTTTTTGGCGTTAATGTGAGGTACTTTGCTTCACGAAGGGATCTGATAACTTCTTCAACCGCTGAAACTCACCCAGTCACACACACAGACTAAGCAGCTAGCTGCGCTACAGCAGCACTTCCCGTTACCTTACCATCTTAAATGTGTGTTTTTTAAAAAGGAGTCTGGCGCTGCTATATAGCGCGGCTATTTTCGGTTAACGTAAACAAAACGGACCTTACTTATAAACAGAGATGATCTATCTCGATACAAATCATATTAATGATGTCCTCAAACATCACTCTGAACGTGACAGAAGCAAACACAGCACTTTAATGGACGTTGACAGCACACTGAGTCACAGTTTAACGCCATATGTATAGTGTTCTTGCTCAGTACCGACTGTATACGTTTTGTCCATATTAATCATTTATTCCCAAAAATATGAGAGAAAAATGTCTAGATTAAAGAAAAATGTAGGCTAATGCTCCTAAGATTACGAAGTTGAAGAGAAAAATATTCACTTACCTCAATCAGATGACTGATGACTTTTGTGTTTGGTATGCAGCGCCCTCTGATTCAGGCAGATTAGCACACTTAGCTCCGTGCAAATACCTTCGCACACACCGGGACACACACGCACGCCGCAGACACGCCCACACGCAATCCCACACACATCCATAGTCTGCTCCCCATGGCAACCCGTGCATGTGTGCGTGCTCGTACGCGTGCGTGTGTGTGTGTTGGTGTGTAAATTTGTCAAAGTAGCTAAAAATGTTAGCTCCGTGAGCCTGTCAAAAAAGGCATTTTTGTAAAAGAACCTTAAGTCCTATCAGAAATCTGAGCAGACCAGGACCACCACAAGATCTTTCTGCATAATATTGGTGATCTTCAAGTCCCTAGACCCAAAAATGTGGACAGGAGAGCGAGAGAAAAAAGGGTGTAGGTTCAGCTCTTCTCCTGAAATCTCCTCCTTAATTAATATGGGAGTCTATGGGACAGTTGGCCGGTAAACCCTTCACAAAAGGGCTGACAGTTCAAATTCTGTTTATGTCTGAGCTACGGGTGGAAAAAATTATTTGTGTAGACCAAAATATGTGGCTAAAAGGACGATTTATCCAGAAATTTTTCAGAAAAATTTAAACACCCTCTTCCACTCTAAGCAATGACATCACGCACTCTAGCCCTGAACATTCCAGCAATACACACTAATGTTAAACTCAAAATGTATCCAAAATTGCACATGAAAATTTAAAAGTCACAGATCAAAAAGTATAAAAGATAGCAAAAAGCTGAATACAAGTTCAATAGCTGACAACTTTGTGACCATTTTAAAATTTGAATGAAGTCTGTAGCTCAAAGTATGGCGAAGTAGTTGGAGCTTGAAATTGCCCCTAAAATGTAGATGTTTTTTTTACCCCTCCCTATTCATTTCCTATGGGAAATTTTTCGCGACTTACATCGGGAAAAATTTCAATATCTTCACCAAAAGTCATAGCACACCATTCCCGAACAAGCCGCACATTTTGATGTATAATTCGCATGGGTTTTCTCAAAGCTGCAAGGACTAGTTACGTGCTGAAATTTTGTACGGAGAGGAATAATAAGAAGTGGAAGAAACATGACGAACTAGAAAATTTGGCAATTTCATACGAAATTGCGTGTGGGAGCTGCAAACTGCCAGAGGCATCCGCCACAAACTGCCAGATGCAGCCGCTGCCACTGCTGGCGGCTGCCATTCCTGTTATTGCTACCTTCACTGCAAATTTCTGTTCGAGCAGCAATTATTCAACATTTTGTTGCGCCACCTACAGGTGACATTTCATCAAATACCACAAAGGTGTTCAATATCCCCATCTGTAGAATTCTGCTGAATTTGGTCATCATAGGAGAAAAGAAAAGATATGGAACTTAATAAGTCATATGTTGGTGTTTCACTAATGGCCACAAGGTGGGGCTATTGGCTCCATGTTTCACTATGTCGTGCACATTGACATGGAGAACTAGTGTACCAAGTTTCATTTCATTGAAGAAAACAGAATTATAGAAATAAGATGTAATGATATTACAGTAGCACCCCCTGTAGATAGAATTGTATCAAATTTTACATAATGGTGCACTATCACTATATGTACAAGATTCTCAAATTTGGTGTTGATCCGAATCGGCATTGAAGAGTTATTGCTCGTTAAATGCATCAGGCCACGCCCCCATAAGTTTGCTAACCAATTACGGACAAACGGTAAGTGATATCAAAAAATGAAGATTGGATGAAAAATGTGCCAAAAGTAGTAAAAAATGTATTTTTCAAAAAAATCAAAATGGCGGAAAAATTTTGAAGACGCAAATGGGCGTGGCCTGTATCAGTCTACTTGGTACCATCCAAGGAACACACTGTGCAAAAATTGTTTGAATACGCCTAACGGTTCATGAGTTATAAGGCAAAATGTAAAACACATAATAACTGACCACATGGTGGCGCTATAGATCCCATCTTACAATATGTGAAGCATTTGCTTATGGGCCATCTGTAGTTGAAGTTTGAACACTTTAGCACTATTACTTCTTGAGATATTAACTTTCAAACATTGCTCCCATTGACTTTCCATTATAAATTTTAATATTTAAAAACATAATATAAAATCAATGGAATATGTTAGAGGTAAGAAAAGTAACAGCACACATCTCCTTATGGATATGTACAATTTGACATTGAAACAAAGTTGATACGACAAATCGTATAGGACTAGTTAGACGCCGAAAAACAGCAAAATAATAAATAAACTAGAAATGCATTTCCTACGGAAAATGCGTGTGAATGCTGAAAACTGAATGAATTGCAAAGCACTGCTGAAAATACTAAACACTTGTTCAGGATTCCCATCATTACAAATAGAATGTGATTACCATGGCATGTTACATTTAAGAGATTTGGTAGATAATAAGTAGTATGGTGCTGATTTATTTATGACCACAAGGTGGCGCTATTGCTGCCATGAATCAGTATGTCTTACAGATTCTCATGAAAAACCTGCCTATCAAGTTTCATTCCATTAACAACAACAGAATTGCTGAAATGTCATGTTATAAGGTGACTTTAGCACCCCCTTTGGGCAGAATTTTGTGAAATTTTACACACTTCTGTAAGGTCACGTTGTGTAAAATATCCCCAAATTTGGTCACGATCTGATTCATTATTGAGGAGTTATTGGCCATTAAGTGCATTAGGCCACGCCTCCAAAAGTTTGTTAGCCAATAACAGACAAACGGTAAGGGATATCTCAAAACAAATTAATAAGTCTTGTTCAGGGTCCTCTAAATATGGTATGTACCAAGTTTGGTGAAGATTGGATGAAATATGTGCCGATAGGAGCAAAACATGTTTATGAAAAAAAACAAAATGGCAAAAATATTTTATAGACGCAAATGGGCGTGGCCTATACCATTCGGATCAGGATCATCCAAGGAACATCCTGACCAAAAAACTTTTTCATAGGACTTACCGTTCATGAGTTATTAGCCAAAACGCAAAACATTGAATAACTGACCACATGGTGGCGCTATTGATACCATATTTTAATATGTTAAGCATGTCCAGGTGGGACACCTGTATATTAAATATGAACATTCTAGCACTTGTAGTTTTTGAGATATTAGCTTTCAAAGAAACCCTCCCATAGACTGCCATTATAAATTTTAATATTTTTAAAAATTCATATAAAATCAATGGTTCATGATAAAAAGCTGAAAAGTAATAGCACACTTCTCCTGAAAGAGCTGAACATTTTGATATTTGAATGGTCTGTAGCTCAAAGTATAGAGCAGTTGAAACTCGCCGAAAAACGTACGGAAGAATAATAATAACTAGAAAATGCATTTCCTGCGGAAAATGCGTGTGAATGCTGACAGCTGAAATGGATTGCAAAACATTGCTGAACTTGCAGAAATCTGAAATGAATTTTGTTAAGAAAAAGCTGAATACAAGCATTAATATATTTATAATATATAGAGCTCAATATTTTGATATTTGGTTGAAATAGTTGAAAGTATGAAAGAGGTGAAAGGTTGCAACAAAAAACTGCATAAAAGTAATTAAAGAGCTGAATATTTTGATCATTGGTTGAAATGGCTGAAATTGTGAAACAGGTAAAAGGTTGCAGAAAATGCATAAATGTACCTAAAGAGCTGAATATTTTTGATATTTGAGTATTTCTGTGAAATCAAACTTTGAGGAGTTAAACAGAACACAGTTTTTGTGTGGAATGAACCTTTACAACAAGTCTAAAAAATAGCCTCACAGCACAGCCCCAGGTTACCATGGTGACAGCGACCCCCTCTGATTGATTAAAAATGGGGTGAGACGATCTCATCTTTGGCCAAAATCAGGCACGAACACCCTCCTATAACTCAAAAACTAAAAGTCACAGTGAAAAAATTTCTTCAGCGTGAGCGAGCCGAGACTTCAGTGGTGATTCTGATGTAGGATATATTTCTGTACAATTTAAAATGAAGGAGCTGTGACAGTTTATATTTGACCATCATCTCTGTTTTTGACAACGAATTTTAAATCTCAAATAACATTAGAGTGAATGAGGCTGCTGGACAGCACTCTCTGCGCATTTGAGTGATTTACTCAAAACCCGTGAGTCCTGTCTTAATGAAAGTCAGACTGGATGAGAAAGGACAAGTTTGTCTACATTTCTGTGCAAAAAATGTGCTTGTAGAGTGTAAGATGTGGAAGTAACATTGTAATGTATGAAAGAGTTTTGTTCAAATTTGAAGGCCTGAACCGTTAGAGTGGGTGATGTCATCAGTGACATCACCCACTCTAAGTTTGAGAATTCCACGCAATACACACTAATGTAAAAGTCTGAGAAGGGCTGAAAATTTCATAAAACATAAACTGTGACTGTGTAGAAACCGTAAAAGATATGAAAAAGCTGAACACATGTTTAATAGTTGAAAGTCTCGTGACCCGTTTAAAGTTGAAATGAAGTCTCTAGCTGAAAGTATGTGGAAGTAGTTGAATCCCAAAGTGGAGTGGGTTGAAGAGGATTTTAAGCCTCTGTCCATTCATTTCAATGGCAGAAATTTTTTTGAATTTGTGTAATATTTTAAAAAGTATAAAAGGTATAAAAAAGAAAAATACAAGCATAAATGTCCTTAAAGAGCTGCACGTTTTGATATTTGAATGGTTGAAATCGATGAAAGTATGAAGGAGTTGAAAAGAGGTGAAAAACGTACGGAAGAAGAATAATAACTAGAAAATGCATTTCCTGTGGAAAATGCGTGTGAATGCTGACAGCTGAAATGGATTGCAAAACATTGCTGAAGTTGCAGAAATCTGAAATGAATTTTGTTAAGAAAAAGCTGAATACAAGCATTAATATATTTAAAGAGCTCAATATTTTGATATTTGGTTGAAATAGTTGAAAGTATGAAAGAGGTGAAAGGTTGAACAAAACTTCATAAATGTACTTAAAGAGCTGAATATTTTGATATTTCAATGGTTGAAATAGCTGAATGTATCACAGAGTTGAATGGTTGTGAAAAACTGCATAAATGTACTTAAAGAGCTGAATGTTTTGATACTTGGTTGAAATAGTTGAAAGTATGAAAGAGGTGAAAGTTTGAGCAAAACTGCATAAAAGTAATTAAAGAGCTGAATATTTTGTTTATTATTGTGTTATTAAAGTACTTTGGCTTCTTATGTATTATGTTTTATGTTGCTTAATTGTAGCTGAGGAGGAGGAGGTGGAGGAGGAGAGTATAGGTATGGAGAATAAAAGCTATTTTTAAAACAGGTCTAAAAAAAAATAGCCTGCTATAATTGCTATGATGAGGAGTAGTTTCTCCCGCCACCCCACACGCACGCAGACGATAGCCATTAGCCAATGACAAAGGTTTGACAACCGATGACATCACACCGCGACCAGTGCCGCGAAATTTCATTTTCACAGAAAAAATATATTTTTGCTTGTTGCTTTGTAATTATAAAAGAAATCTTGGACAATTTGTTGTTTTTCTTGAACGCTATTTTTTTGCATATTTACCTCCGTGTTTGGTGTCAAAATGCCGACGTAGATTGGACTCTTTGACCACAGACACCGCCTCATAACACAAAAGACATACCAGTTTTTTTCCTTGAAGCACAAACATGTAACCCTTTCTTGAAACAACGTTCTGACTGCATCAGTTTTTCTCTTTCTGTACATCTTGGGTTCATTATTTATATTTCTCAATACCACCTCTTGGGAAAATCGCATTGATGTGGATACACTGAGGTCTAGTGGCGTAAGGGCGTAAGATAATCGGCATGCATTGTGGGAAATGTAGTTTTCAGTCAATGCATGCTTTTGACTTTTTTTACAATCAGACCTTTTTCTCTCCACATAAAATGACTTGGCAGGCCACATTTGTCCTACAGACCTTGACTTTGACACATTTTTCGTTGCAAATATAAGTGACAACAAGTCATTGCTTTGGTCCAACATTAGATTGACTTTATTTATTTTTTCCCCAAATGTCCACAAGATGTCTTTCACAGTTCTGCATGTGCAACCCCACACAAGGTAGGGCTGTAACAGTGACAGCGTCTATGCATATTATAAATTCTTAAGCAATACAAAATAAACAGACATTGTTTGGATAGATGTCAGCGATCAAAAAAAAAATCTTTTAAATTGTTGTATTGTTTTTCAGAGAAGCAGTCATTTTGTCCACCGTCATGTTACTGTTTGTTGAATCTGTTGTTTATCGACACAAGTCGACGGAGCACAGAGTCAACATGACCATTGACATTTCCAGTGGCTGTAGAACTACTGCTTCCAGTTATCTGGTGGATGTGTTCTGGAGTTGTAAATGCGGGCACCAGGTGGTTTGGTTGACGAGGGATCTTGTACGAAGGACGTAAAATACAAGTGTTACCTTGTTGTTTAGAGGGGAGCTTGATGTTGCACAGTTGGAGGCATTGTCACTCAGACACTGAGTGAAGGCTGATGTGCAGCATTGTGCATGGAGTCTTGCAGCAGTACATCTGATCACTTGACAAAGGATCAACAGTAGTTAGGCTCCACTGTAATGGATGCACAGATGGTGATGTGGAGGTAGGGGGATGGAGCTGGTCCTGACAAAAGAAAACAGAACGTTAATAAATTAAAGACTATGACACAAAACATATTCAAGAGTTACATAATACACAATAATCAAATACCTTCAACACTGCTGCAGGGCAGGAAACCATTTTCTGTCCAGTGCCATTTCACACAGAGACATTTTTGAGGTCAGCATGATCTTTTACATGTTTATCTCTCTGTGCAGTCCTGAGTGTCTCCACTGTGAAGTGGAGGGATCACAGTGGAGGAAGACCTGAAGAAAAACATTGATGTAAATGACAATATTACACTCCTAGCTGTAGCATTAAAGTCAAGAGCAACAACAGTGTCATCAAAACTGTTGAATATAAAACGAATGAACACACAACTAAAACAAAACATTAGAAAGCACAAATGACATTTTTAATTCAAAAATAAAACCTCCAATACCTTGTGCTCCACTGTGAAGAAACCTTGGCACTGGCAGGGGGAACACATGTGTTCCAGCAGTGATGGTGTGCTGTTGATTCACAGTTACACTGGTGCTGCAGGATCTGGTCTGTGTCAGCATGATGTTTTGGTTGTTATGAGACGAACCAGTGTCTCAGAGCCATAGAGGAGGTGAGGCAAAGACTGGCAGATGTTATTTCATCCTCTGCTTTGAAGAATGATTGAGGCTAGCAGGAAGTAGAACGTGTCTATCCAGTGGTGATGGGTGCAGTGTAGATTAACAGTTAAGCCACCACTGCAGCATCTGGTCTGTGGAAGCATAGTGTCCTGGTTGTTGTGAGCTAGTCCTCACAGTGCTGAAGGAGGTGAGGCGAAGGTGGGCAGGTGTCATCACAGTAGAACTGTGTCTCCCGTCCAGGAGAAAGTAACTTTAGAAAAGATATAGTCTCTGGCAAGGCCACCCACCCTGCCAGAGAGCATAACAGGAAATGGGTGGGGATGTGGGGTTTCAGCTGGTAGGTATAAGTACATCAGAAAGTATGTGTTACATCTAAAACACATACTTTCTGGTGTATTTCTGTTATAGTACATTTTAAAACTGTTTTAGCAGCTGTATACACTATTGTGCACAGCTGCTAAAACAGTTTTGGCCTGTGCATTTATCAACCCTGACCCAGACCCACCCTGATAAATGCACAGGCTGAAATATGTTGGAAATATAGCCCATAACAGTATAATTATCTGGAAGATTACCAAACAAAATTTAATTTCCAAGAACCGCGTAGTTACCTAATAACACAACCTGATGCTCAGTATATTTCTGTCTTACCTGCTATTTTTAAGACCTGATGTAGGAGCTTAAACAGAAAACATGATTACGACAACTGTACCAGAATGGAGATATTACTCTTTATCAGTGTGGTATTTTCTCATCAACAAAGAGGCCTTGTACGTCAATTTCTCTTTAGCACATTACAACAGTCATATTAGGTTTTGAGGAGGGGATCCTCTGGTCCACCCTCCCTCCCTTACAGCCTCGGAGAGGCTGAGGCAGCCTGGCAAGGTGCTGAAGCCAGTGTCAGTGTTTTAAATCAAACTGTTATTAATATAAAATTCTTCTGTACTTTTTTACACAAAGTTCTAATAAACGATTTTCTATTGATCACTGCACTGAAAATATTTTTACTTTCACAAGTCCTTGGCATTTTTCTTTATCTTGAAAACTCAGCTGACTTCTTTATGAACTGCTTGAGGACATTACACAGTATACAGGATTATGATAACTGTAATAAGTTTTCATGACACCAGAATAGAGACAATGCTGTGGTTGAGAGATGAAAATGAGATCCAGCAGTGTGTTCTTTTCTGTGGTTGCAGCAGTGATGAGTTGTACATACCCCCTAGACTGAAACAGCTCCAGTACTGGCTTGCTTGTGTTGGATAAGAGATTCTCGTTGAAATCGCCACAGACAATGATGGGGTGACAATCCATGATCTCCAGTGACTCCAAAAGGCTTCTCAGGTTTGACAGGAATGATGTCAGGCTGTAGTCTGGAGGTCTGTACACAGCTGCAATCAATGCACTTACTGGGGCTTCAACCTTCAAAGCCACAAACTCGAGGTCAGTTACATTATGCATGTACTGTTTTTCACACACCTGAAAGTGGTTTTTCACATAAACAGCAACTCCACCACCTCCTCTTTTGGCCATTTGTGGAAAGTTTGTGTAGGACAAGTGTCTGTTGCGTTTGAACATATTGTAGCATTCTAAGTGGAGACTCTCTGCAACAAAAGAGCCTTGTAGGTGAGTTTCTGTAAGACATAAAACATCTGAAAGACACAATTCATAATGGCTCTTTATGTCATTGACATGAGATGGCAATCCTTCTGTGTTATGGTGAACAATGATCAGAGTGTCGTGTCTGCTCAACGTTTGTTTGATATGAAGAAGAGGCATCATGTCATCCAAGTTGACTTGTCTCATGGTCTGTAAGGCTATAGTGATTTCAGGGTTGGCATACATTTTACTCTCATCCATGTCCAGTAGGTGCAATCCACTGAGAGAGGACACTCTACTTAGAGCTACATAAGCCATGCCAGGTTCAAAAATGTGCTTGAGTGACACTACAGCTGATGATGTTGTCATACCTTGAACCTTATGAATTGTACATGCAAAGGCCAGCTTAATAGGAAACTGTCTGCGTACCACTCCTTTCTGTTTTAGATTCTCCTCCGCTCTCTCTATGTACACAAGATTGTCAGGTGCCCCTGGTACTCTGTTACTGCAATTCCTTCCAGCTGTTTCGTCATCCATCTTGAGCCCAAGCATAGTGACATATGCAGATTCATGTTGTTCAGACGTTATTAACCTGATCAGAGTAGCAAATGAACCGTTCACTAATCCTCGAGAAACATCTATGTTTCTGGTGAGCATAACACGAGCACCTTCAGCAACTTGTAGTGTATCTGGTAACTCATTTCTGCCTCCTTTAAATGGTTGAGCTTGTCGTGACATTTTGCCATTTCGTGGGTCCTTCCTGTAGTCATCAGCATCAATTTTAGTGATGTTCGAGTGAAGTTCAGTAATGTTGCTGAGTTGTGGGCAGCTACTTGTTTATTAGTTGCAAAAATGTGCAGGACATCAGTTGGACAAAGTGCTGGTTCAGTGACAGTTTGTGACAGCAAAGCTCTGTCTGCTTCAGACAGCTCATCTGATTTTCCTTTCACACGGATCCGGTTTAACATCTCTGCAAAGGCAACATCATCCCTCTGACGCATAATCTCAGTCAGACTGATTATCTGAAAGTGTTCTTGCCACAAGTCAATCTCATATGGCTCATGTACGCAGAGAGGTTTAGCCTGTCGCACTGGTGGCAACTGATAGAAGTCTCCAACAGCTATTACTGACATTCCTCCAAAGGGTCTCTGACTGCCTTTGATCTGTTTGAGTCTCGCATCAACATAGGCAAAAAGGGGTTTTGACACCATGGACACTTCATCGATGATAATGATCTCAGCATTGAAAAGCTCACACCTGACTTCATCCAATTTATTGCCAAGTCCTTGAAATGGAGGTTTAAGGCTTCTCTGTAGCTTAAGGAGAGAGTGCAGCGTTGTGCCTGAGATGTTAAAGGCTGCAGTTCCAGTGAAAGCAGTCAACAGGACAGTGGGTTTTGAAATGTCAGCATCATCAGCATGTCTTGGCAGTTTGCACAGTATCTTAGACTACAGACTCGCTTTATGCACCAATCTCGAACTGCGTAGAATACACAGGTTTGCTTCTGGTTCAGATTCTGAAACATTTGCCGTAACAGTACAGGATCTATTGCAGGAACCTCTCTGATAGCTCTACATTCTGTAACAGCATTACCCTGAAGACTGTAGTCTGGCACATTTTCTTGTTCTGGTTCTCTTGCTTCAAGTTCTTCAATACACTCCAACCTCACCAGTTCAGATTCAGGTGCAAGGTTTGACCATTCATCAATCACACCTCTTTTCTGTTCATACTCCTCGACAGCGTCCTCAATCTCCTTGCTGTTTTTCTCATATTTCTCCAGGTTTTGTTTGACAATGTGTTGCACAGACACAGGATGGTCATAACCTGCTAGTTGAGCTGTGCCAGCTTTGTAGAAGGACTCATATGTGGGGAAATACTGTCTTTTCAGTTCCTGGTCTGATCGGTATGAGAGGTAAAGTTTCAGCAATGTGCCATAATATTGCTCTGGATACTTTTTCTCTGAGGGTCGGTGAAATCTGATTATGGCAGGCATATCATTACTTATATCATTACTCAACAAATCCCATGTCATTTAACATTGGAAAAACATTTCTGCCCTTTGTCTGTTCACCGTAGACAACCCTGCAAGTAGATGCAAAATCTGCCAAGCACATCTCCTCAAACTCTGGTATTTCAGGTCTAGATTTGTATTTGTCAGTGTAAGATATCATCCACACATTTTCACTCTCTGGTGCAGTGTTTTCCAGGTATGACAGTGGACGACTCATTCTTAGTGCATTGTCATCTGTCGGTATGAATATGACACCACGTGAACACTTTTTCATGTTTATCCCACATGCACGAGTCACACACTCCTGAGCACTGACCTCTCTCTTCTTTGAGTATGCCTGCATGATTTCCCTCATTTCATCACATTCATTGACATGGTCCACGTTTGAGTTCTGAATGACTGTTTTGAGGTACTCAGAAAGCCCCGCCTCCTTCTTTGTAATATAACCAGTCAGATAAAAAATAGCACCGTGTGCATTCAGTATAAATGAGACGTCGAGGTTACTGTTCCAGGCTTCAAGCAGATGGAGATTATATCCATTTACCCAGCAGTCCTTTGGATCACGCTTCAGTATCACTGCATCGGAGTTGTTTATCATACTCAAGCATTGCTCATACTCTTCAAATGTTAAATTACATCGAGCCAGAAGCTGCTCCAAACTAAGGGAGGCAGAGAAAGGGTCATTCAACAACTGGTTCAGCTGTCTGAGCTTTTGCTTTGCTTCTTCCACTTGTGGTTGATCATCGTGCTCACTGGGTCTTACTATCATTGTCTCTCTGGATGGTTGTTTGGGAAATCCAAATCTGCAACCAGAGCCAGGACTTTTGAAACATGTCCTTGAATGGTTTTTGCTGTGCATTTGTACCTCTGTGACTTTCTTGTACAGGTCAGGTTGTGTATGTGGGTCAGGTAGTTGAGCAGAAATGTATTTGGACACAAAATCACACACACTCTGATCATCGTCTTCATCAAACACGGGTGCACCTTCTACCCATAAGAGGCAGTGTATGTGTGGGCTTCCTCTGTGCTGAAACTCCACTCTGTAAAAGTAGTCAACAACTTTGCCGGGGGGGTTGTGCAGGAGACAAGATCAAATCTCTGAATAACGCTTCAACACGTTTATCAAACATGCGCATTGCTGTGACAGGATTGCTCCGCAGTATGTCACACTTTTCTGACCAGTCAAGCCCTTCAAAATCGACTTCTTCACCCTGCTGAGCCTTTATTGCCTCGATTACTTCAGGCCAACGCATTTCAGCTGCAGAAAATGTACAAAAGAATGTAGGAGTTCCCAGCTGTCTCATCATGGCAAAAAGATCTTTTGTTGTTTTCTCCCAATAGGCTGGTGTACCTCTGAGTGGCTGCATGAATCTGACTGCATCTTTATTACGCACCAGTTTCTCAACCTCTTGTTTATCCTGCAACATTCCTGAAGTTATTTTGCGTCCATCTCTGGTCAGAGCTTTTCCTTTACGTAGTTGTATTGTCATGCTTGAAGTGGCCAAATGTATTTCAGTCACAAACTGTGCAAAGAACAAGTAATTTGTGTCTCTGGCAAAATGGTCATCAACACAGAAAAGCCTTATTTTGAAGTAACCACTGGGTGTCACTTTAATGCATCTGTTTTCATCCAGTGTGTTTTCACCCGTAGGGAACTGAACAGGGAATGCCATGGCCTCCAGTTTAGGTGTTCTGAAAAAGCTGACTGGACTGTTTCTTTCAGCAGGGGCAACAGAGTAGATTCCTTCACTAAAACATAATATCTCCTCTGCAACATCAGGTGGCTGAAGGCATGATTCCAGAGCAAAACCGCCATTAGGCATGTCACCTTCCTGTTCTGAGTCATCTCTGTGTTCCTGTGGTTGACAATCATCACCAAGCAGCATGTCATTGTTTTGTTGTTCATTTTCAGGATCATGTTCTGCCTCACACAGTGCATTACTCTCACACCTGTCAATTTCCATAAAATCATCTTCATCATAATCATCATCATCCATTGTAATATCCACATCATCATCATCATCTTCCTCATCAGGAAGTGTTGGGTCACATAACTCAGCTTCATCTCTGATAGTTACATCCTCATACTGTGGGTGAATGTGTTTGAGTTTATGCAATGCCTGCACTAGTTTAGACCATGTGACAGTCTGGAACAGCTGATGACCTCTGTAGCACAACCGTCTCTTCAGTTTTACTCTCATGACTTGAGACTCGTTTCTCAGTCTGGGTAAAGCATGGACTGTTTCGTGCACCTCAGATGGGACACATACCACATTACCACGTATGGCTCTTTGTCTGCCTTTGGGGAGTGGAATAATCTTGGCAAATGGTATGCACTTGGCTATGAGATGTCTCTCCAAAATGTTGAGATCGGACAGTTCAGGTGGAATGTCAGCAAGCTCCAAGTTGTTGGCCACAGCAAGGTTGGGCATAGTTCCATTTTTAAGATATGTATGGCAGGTGGAACAGATCCATTCTTTCCTCCTCTCATCAGGCACCTTGCACTGTTGTTCATTTCTGCACTCATCTCCACAAACATGAACATACTTCCCTGTCAGGCATGCTGCAACCACTTCTGGATTTTTAACATAATTTGACATTGTGCAGGGTCGTACTTGGTTTGGAAATGATGCCTTATGACACACAGTGCACACATAAGTGGGGCCAGCCTTAATTCTTAATCTGAAAACAGATATGGCCTCTTTGATCAAAGAGTTGTCACCCTCTCTGTCACTCTCACGGGTTTGTGCATTTATTCGTCTGTACTTCCTTTTTATCTTATACCTGTCTCGCATTTGTTGTTTCATGAGTTGTCTGTGTCTAACCCTGAATGCTTGATCATGTGCATAACGCTGAGTGACATAAGATCGTTGCCTCTGCCTGAATTCAGCATTTTCTCTGTATTGTTTGGTTATGTACTGTTTTTGTTTCTGCCGAAAGTCAACATTTTCTCTGTATTGTTTGGTTATGTACCGTTTTTGTTTCTGCCTGAAATCAGTATTGTTTCTGTACCAAGTTTTTATATTATTTCTTTTATTTTGTCTAAATTCAGAATTGTTTCGATAGTGGTTGGTGCTACATTTTTGTTTTTCTTGTCTGAATAGTTCATTAGAATATTTCCTGCTTGAGTAAGATATTTTCTTTGCTTTGTATGTTTCATCAGATGCATACTTTTCCCTTTCTTTCCTTTTTTGATTCTCCTTTCTTTGTGATGCCTTTTCAGAGAGCAATAGTCTCCTCTTATATTTCCCTCTTTGCTGTTTACTGAGTTTTGACAGTTTACAGGAGATGTCATGGAAGACTTTATCACTGGCCAGAATATTCATTATTGGAGCTGATAAGTTTGGTTCACTTTGAGGAGTATCATGTGATGTGAGAGAATTTGATGGTTCTGATTCAGTTTCCATCTCAGTAGATACTTCATGTACAATATTATTAGAGATATCAGCGACAACAGTGTTTATCTTAGGACCACTTAGACTTGATTCCCTTTGAAGAGCATCATCCAACAAAGTGGTTGATACAGCAGCAGTGTGTGCTGTAGGTTGACTCTCTGTGTCTGGGATAGCGTCATTCAGGTTAGCTGCATTCACAATGTAAAACTCCACAGGCACCAACTCATAAGTACAGGTAGACTGTGTTCCAAACATTTGGTGACACTTAATGATCCTGTCGATCATATCACTCAGTCGTGTGAATGTCAGCATTACAGCAGTACCGGCAAACAGTGAACTCAGGGGTAGGGGCAAACCATTAGCTCTTCTGGAGTGTGGATCAAAGAAGCCGTATCTACCCGATCTGGTTCTGAACACTGCGATACATAACCCAGCCATTATGAGCAATGCACACTGCACATCTGATAAGAGACAGCTCAGTCCAGCCTTTAGATCAAGGAAGCTTTGTGCAGATCCTGGTAAAGGTCCTCCTAATGTGCCATACCTGGAAGGTTGTGTCATGTCCACATTATATATGCATCTGCGTGCGTGAACCTCAGCAGGAAGCTCGTCAGCAGCCAAATGGATATTATTAGGAAACCTTTTCCTAGCCTCTTTATACATCACGTCACCTTTATCCAAAACAAGGTCAAGGTCTGCTGTGGTGATATTTTCGTTCTCATGAAGGAATGCAAGAAAGGCTAGTGAGTTACAGGTACACTGGTGATTTCTGGATTCCTGGCTGTATTTAAGAGAAGCTTGGCTGCGGGATGCACAAACTTGTGTTGCAGAAGGCTGATGTTCCACACAGGAAGCATCACTGTGACATCCTCTCTTTACAACGTCAGCAAACGATACCTGTGATACATGTGAAACGCCACTTTGAGCTCCCTGGTTTACCTGGTATGCATTAGAAGGTCCTGCTACACAGGAAGCATCACTGTGACGTCCGCTCTTTACAGCGTCAGCATATGATACCTGTGCTACATACGATGCATCACGTTGAACTCCGTGTTTTACACTTTGCGCATGAGACACTGCAGGCATCACGACTTCTCCGCTGCTCTGAGGACCAACGTGTTCTATTCGTTCTGTTGATGTTGCAGTGAGTTTCAGTCAACTTCTGCCAGCGCTGGTGTTGTGGAGGAAAGAGGAGCGAACCAGGCAAGATGCAGACACAGGTGTCAGATGGGGAAGATCTCTTTTATTTCTACACACACAGTCTCAGCAACGTAGACACAGAGAATTCCAACTTCGTAGACGTGACATGCCTTTTTATACCCAAACCAGGCTATATGTGTGTATTGCATGATCTCAAGTGTCCTCCCAATTTCCTGTTTTTCCCAATTCTTGGCACACACCTATTCTAAGGAACTGGTGGGGTCATTACCCGATATTTCATTTGTTTTGGACTTTAACCAAATTGGATAGGCGCTCACACACAATGTGTATGTGCACATACACACACATTTCCCTCAATTCCGGTTATTCTGGTGAGATAACACTTTTCGGTAAATGATATGTTTTTCCAATCTTGTTCCTCATTAATCATGACCTTCACGCCTCATGACCTAGTATTTAGCCAGGTCGTGCAGTTCCCATATACTGATCCAACTTCTACACTGGCTTGCAGCTTGAGACCTCTTACTCTTCCTTGGCATTGTTGTTGTGCTCCAAAACCACAAATGTTATTGTTGTTATAGTTGAATCGCACACAAGATATTAAACACAATACTATTGATGATTACCGTTAACGTAGCAGGATCAGACAAAAGATGAAACCTGTCTGCTTTGGTAATGAAAAGCACTCGAAAAAATTAAATCACAGAAAATAATGTTTCAAGACTACTCAATTTACAATTATTTATGAAACGAACAGACCATTAACAGTTGTGAATCCTAGAAAATCCTTGTCAAGCCTGTGTAAATATAGTTAAAGGTTCACACTATTGAGAGCTTTGTGCTAATGTTCAATTTTTACTTTACTTGAGACACTATGGTAACTGTGATATGAATGACTTCTGCCAAATTCAGTGACGACAACCTCAACTCAATTCCTTAAACCATATTATATAATATATTCAGGTTTATATCTAAAAACCACAATCACAAAACCCAGTCAGTTGATTTACTAAAGTAAATGAAACGTTAAACATCAATTGTCAATACCAATGCTACTTATGTTCAAATATTGAATATCCCACCACAGAATATACAATTTAGATATTTTCTACTAATACTCCAACACACAACCAGTAGTCTAATATCAGTTACGATCTATCCTGATCCTCAACTGTTTGCACTTACCAGCAGAGAATAATTTAATGCTATGGTGCTAGTATTTTCAGTGTTTGATAAATAATCAGTGTCTATGTCAAAGTTTGTATTCAAGATGAGGAACACAGTTGTTGTGGCAGTCTGATGAAGAAGAGCTTCTGGTAGCTGAAGAACGTTTGGTCTGCAGACAGGGAACAGCCAGGCCAAATAAATACAGCTCCTCCTTACAGATGTCTGTAATTTAATATCTGGTTAAACAACACAACACTTATATACACTGAATGCAATGTGACTGTGTACAAATAAGAATTAGACTAAATAATGAATAATTATATAGTGGTAATACTTTAAATAAGTCAAGTAAACAAAAACTGACAAACCTTTAGGTTCAAACCTACAGAGCTCCACAGCAACAATTTGTATCAATTGCAGTTTATTTTTACAGTCAAATGTCTGTGTTATACAGTCATTTACTTCAGTTACAACAGAATAATTTGTATCTTGTCTTTGGAATTAACTTTTGTCAATTAATGTCCAAACCAATTTTGTCAAAAGAATATTCTTAATAATTTAGTTAATTTTAATTCGTTTAATTTATACAAATAAAATATATCAAAAGCTGACAAATGCTTTGAAAAATGAGACCAATTACAAAAATTAGGTTAATGTCAATTTTAAATATCAAATCACAGATCCCAACAAAAATCTGATCAAGTACTGGTAACTTGAACAGAGGTGAGCTTGAGAGCGGAGAAGCTCTCAGAGTTCCAACCAAACAGATCAAGTACTGGTAACTTGATAATTTTCTGTACAAATTAGGTCATCATAAAATTGTGTTTCCATAAAATTCACGTAGCAGGATTTTTTTCAATTCAAGGTCACATAGAGCAGGATAGACTCAGAGGGATGAGAGGTAGAAATTTCCAGAATAAGACAGAGTGGATACAAAGAATAGGCCAGATAGAGCTTTATAGATAGATAGATAGATAGATAGATGGAGAGGAGAGATGCTGGACAGCAGCACACCTGTAAGACAAAAGGAAAAGATCCATTAGACAGCTGTTTTGATACAAGAAAACCATTTAAATGAACGTCTACCCTAAAAGCTAAAAGCTCATTGAGGTCACATGAACAGAATGTAAAAACATGACGACAGTATACCACAGGTTATACTGCACAGATTGGTGTTAAAAAACAATGTTGTCATGAAATGTATCTGTTAATTAGGGTTAGATGTCTCATTGTTTCACTAAAACTTCACTACAGTGTGATACAGAAACTGCTGTATTCAAGTTTTCATTCATATGTGTGAACTTACTGTCCAGTCACCACGGAGATGCCAACTGATATTCTGCAGTTAGAGACAGGAAGGAGGAGGCCAGAAGAAGTGGGGAGAGAGAAATAAATGTTGACTTTCTTCTCAGAAAACCAGAGTGTCACATCTCATTTAAATGAAGATCAAATAGTTTTTAGGCTGAGTAATCTATTGCTGAGTATGTAATGTATGGACTATTATTTGTTACTGACTTTGTAGCAAAATCACAATTCATGTGTGTGAACTTACACTTCACAGTCAGCAAGGAGTCACCAACATTGATGGTCTGTAGTTACAGACAGGAAGGAAGAGGCCAGGAGGCATACAAGGAGGGTGAAAGGAGTGAAGGGGGGAGAGACAGAAAGGAAGACATTTCCAGCTCAGTTAAGAAATTTCAGTCCTAAGTACTTTTCAGGTGGACAATTTATTTCCTTAATTATTATCAAAATCTCATTCATGATCCAGAATATTTCAGGAAGTTAGTGTTAAATAAACTCTATAAAATCTTTAAATTGTTCAAGAGAAAATGATAAATAAATCACATACAGACATTCACATTAGGGCTGGGCAAAATCTCACATCATGATACAGGTCATTTCATATCCTAGCATGTTTTCTGTAAATTCAATGAATAAATATTTTAGATAAAATGAAAAAGGCCTATTTCTGAATACATATTGAATTATATCAGGCCTGGAATGAAGTCATTTTTGGGTAAGGACACTTTGGTCTTTGATGAATACAAATGTATTTGTATTCATTTGTAATTTATTATATGAGCATCAGGGCCAAAGCCAATAACAGTAAGTGATAATTACATTATCTAAGGACAAAATGGTATACAATCAATAATTAGTAGTTAGTGTATTTAAAAAAAAGTTCAGAGTTTAGTAAAACTGAACACTGAATGTTTGACTTTTCCACAAAAAGTTGTCTGAAAAAAATGTGAACAACTATATTAATTGTTATTGTTATAATTTAATGATCAAGTCTATGAATGGTTAAGGGTGATCAATATTAATCTAAACAAGTTTTAACATGTGTGCAACTATTAGCACTTGAGTCTGAGATCACAGGAGTCACAAAAATGACTTAAAACACTTTTTACATGTTAAACATTAAACACACTGATGAGAAACTTGTCAATGGGTCAGATCTTTGTCAGTGCATATAACGTTAGTACCGATGTGAAACCGACTTCAACACGGAGTTTAGCATTATGGTTGTTTGTAGCATTAAATGTTAATAAACATTAATGTTGCTAGGCTAGCGAGATCTTGAAGTCTGTGTATAATGTGTGTGTTAGAGTCAGTCAGCACTGAAACTGTTTCCTTAGTCCAGTTTAACCTGCAGCAGTTGCTGAAGGATCGTGTTACGCGTTTTTCTGCCACGGAGGAAATAAATTCATGACGAGTGAAAACGTGTCTTCTAACTAACTGCCAGGGAAAATAACTGTTGGCCACTTCCAAGAGCCTGTGACTGAACATAATACACAACGTGTATTCATTCTTCGACTGTACAGTGTTTAGCTGCCTGTGCCTATCTAATAATGTCAGCTAGAGAGTAGCTGTTAATGTGTACCGTAAGGTTACACATGTATTTACTTACTCTTATTTGATTATTTCCTACTTTTGTTTTACAAGGCGTCTTCATTTGACGAAAGAGTGTGATATAAACGATACTGTCAAACGTCATATGCACAGCCCTAATTCACATAATAAAGAAAGAAGTCATGTATGAGTTTAAATAATATTCATAGGTTATAAACAGTCAAGTTATGTGGTCTATTGTTAATTTCAGTTACATTATGTCCATACTTACCAGCTAAAGCGCAGGTGTCAATCGTTTCTCTCTGTCTAAGAGAGAAAACAATAAGTTGTTGTCTTCTGTGTGATTAGAGAATTAAAACCAGCAGAAACATAACAAAACACTCACAATATTCAGGTGAAATACTGCTCCATCTCAGCTCTCTGTATACTCGGCATTTATGCCCAAATACATAAAATAAAGTTTCTTTACCAGTGTTTCCCCTAGGTTGGGTGGTTTGGCCTGTTTATCTGTTTAGCTTAATCAGGCTAGGCTAACCCATTGTTGCTAACTTTGGAGCTAACCCCTTCACTGTTCCAGTAGTCGAGTAAACACCATACATGACTTTTCATGGTGTTGACCAGCTGCAGCATTTATTAACTGCCAGTAAAACTAACAAGTTAATACGAGGATAGTGAGTTGAGCTGAAACTTGTTTTATACTAAATTAACTATGTGTTTTGTGACAGTTAGCCTGGTAAAAGTTACCGTTAGCAGCTATGCTAGCGTTAGCACGTCGCTAATATTTGCTAGCCGAAAATAAACGGTTTGCTAAGGTTCACCAGGGAAATGTTTTGGCCTTATAAACTTTGAATTCTGTTTGTGATTGTAATGTCACTGTTAAACCGTTATGAGCCCCATGACTACGTTATGACTGTAAAAGTATGAGCTGTTGCGGACTCCCGCTACTTACCACCAAAGGATCTCAGAGCGAATGGCGGCAATTTGTTTGCTGCTAGTAAGATGTCGAAGACGCGTTTAGAGGCAATGGGAAATTCGTGCGTCAAAGACTAAAGCTGTAAACATCATGTTTCAAAAACTTAAAATCAGACACAAACAACTTCTTACAACTCAAAAACTAAAATATTTGATTGGTTGAAATAGTTAAAAGTATGAAAGAGGTGAAAGGTTGTGAAAAACTGCATAGAAGTACTTAAAGAGCTGAATATTTTGATATTTGTTTGAAATAGCTTAAAATATGAAAGAGGTGAAAGGTTGAACAAAACTGCATAAATGTACTTATAGAGCTGAATATTTTGATATTTGAATGGTTGAAATACTTGAAAGTATGAAAGAGGTGAGAGGTTGTGGAAAATTGCATAAAAGTACTTAAAGAGCTGAATATTTTGATATTTGGTTGAAATAGTTAAACGTGTGAAACAGGTGAAAGGTTGAGCAAAACTGCATAAAAGTGCTAAAAAGAGCGAAATATTTTTGATATTTGAGTACTTCTGTGAAATAAAACTTTGAGGAGTTAAACAGAACACAGTTTTTGTGTGGAATGAACCTTTTAGCCTCACAGCACAGCCCCAAGTTACCATGGTGACAGTGACCCCCCTGTGATTGATGGAAAATGGGGTGAGACAATCTCATCTTTGGCCAAAATCAGGCACGAACACCCTCCTATAACTCAAAAACTAAAAGTCACAGTGAAAAGATTTCTTCAGCGTGAGAGAGCCGAGACTTCAGCGGTGATTCTGATGTAGGATATATTTCTGTACAATTTAAAATGAAGGAGCTGTGACAGTTTATATTTGACCATCATCTCTGTTTTTGACAACGAATTTTAAAGCTCAAATAACATTAGAGTGAATGGGGCTGCTGGACAGCACTCTCTGCGCTTTTGGGTGATTTACTCAAAAACCGTGAGTCCTGTCTTAATGAAAGTCAGACTGGATGAGAAAGGATAAGTTTGTCTACATTTCTGTGCAAAAAATATGCTTGTAGAGTGTAAGATGTGGAAGTAACATTGTAATGTTTGAAAGATTTTTGTTCAAATTTGAAGGCCTGAACTGTTAGAGTGAGTGATGTCATCAGTGACATTACTAATGTAAAAGTCTGAGAAGGGCTGAAAATTTCATAAAACATAAACTATGACTGTGTAAAAACCATAAAAGATATGAAAAAGCTGATTGCATGTTTAATAGTTGAAAGTCTCGTGACCCGTTTAAAGTTGAAATGAAGTCTCTAGCTGAAAGTATGTGGAAGTAGTTGAATGCCAAAGTGGAGTGGGTTGAAGAGGATTTTAAGCCTCTGTCCATTCATTTCAATGGCAGAAATTTTTTTGAATTTGTGTAATATTTTAAAAAGTATAAAAGGTATAAAAAAGAAAAATACAAGCATAAATGTCCTTAAAGAGCTGCACGTTTTGATATTTGAATGGTTGAAATCGGTGAAAGTATGAAGGAGTTGAAAAGAGGCGAAAAACGTACGGAAGAAGAATAATAACTAGAAAATGCATTTCCTGCGGAAAATGCGTGTGAATGCTGACAGCTGAAATGGATTGCAAAACCCTGCTGAACTTGTAGAAATCTGAAATGAATTTTGTTAAGAAAAAGCTGAATACAAGCATTAATATATTATATTTAAAGAGCTCAATATTTTGATATTTGGTTGAAATAGTTGAAAGTATGAAAGAGGTGAAAGGTTGCAACAAAAAACTGCATAAAAGTAATTAAAGAGCTGAATATTTTGATATTTGGTTGAAATAGTTAAAAATGAGAGCAGGTGAAAGGTTCAGCAAGACTGCATAAAAGTGCTTAAAGAGCGGAATATTTTGATATTTGAATGGTTGAAATAGCTGAATGTATGACAGAATTGAATTGTTGTGAAAAACTGCATAAATGTACTTAAAGAGCTGAATGTTTTGATACTTGGTTGAAATAGTTGAAAGTATGAAAGAGGTGAACGGTTGCAACAAAAAACTGCATAAAAGTAATTAAAGAGCTGAATATTTTGATATTTGGTTGAAATAGCTAAAAATGTGAGCAGGTGAAAGGTTCCGCAAGACTGCATAAAAGTGCTTAAAGAGCTGAATATTTTTGATAATTGGTTGAAATAGCTGAAAGTGTGAAACAGGTGAAAGGTTGCAAAAAAGTGCGTAAATGTACTTAAAGAGCTACATATTTTTGATATTTGAGTATTTCTGTGAAACAAAACTTTGAGGAGTTAAACAGAACACAGTTTTTGTGTGGAATGAACCTTTACAACAAGTTTAAAAATAGCCTCACAGCACAGCCCCAGGTTACCATGGTGACAGCGACCCCCTCTGATTGATTGAAAATGGGGTGAGACGATCTCATCTTTGGCCAAAATCAGGCACGAACACCCTCCTATAACTCAAAAACTAAAAGTCACAGTGAAAAAATTTCTTCAGCGTGAGCGAGCCGAGACTTCAGTGGTGATTCTGATGTAGGATATATTTCTGTACAATTTAAAATGAAGGAGCTGTGACAGTTTATATTTGACCATCATCTGTTTTTAACAACGACTTTTAAAGCTCAAATAACATTAGAGTGAATGGGGCTGCTGGACAGCACACTCTGCGCTTTTGGGTGATTTACTCAAAAACCGTGAGTCCTGTCTTAATGAAAGTCAGACTGGATGAGAAAGGACAAGTTTGTCTACATTTCTGTGCAAAAAATGTGCTTGTAGAGTGGAAGATGTGGAAGTAAGATCATAATGTTTGAAAGATTTTTGTTCAAATTTGAAGGCTGAACTGTTAGAGTGAGTGATGTCATCAGTGACATCACCCACTCTAAGTTTGAGAATTCCACGCAATACACACTAATGTAAAAGTCTGAGAAGGGCTGAAAATTTCATAAAACATAAACTGTGACTGTGTAAAAACCGTAAAAGATATGAAAAAGCTGAATGCATGTTTAATAGTTGAAAGTCTCGTGACCCGTTTAAAGTTGAAATGAAGTCTCTAGCTGAAAGTATGTGGAAGTAGTTGAATGCCAAAGTGGAGTGGGTTGAAGAGGATTTTAAGCCTCTGTCCATTCATTTCAATGGCAGAAATTTTTTTTGAATTTGTGTAATATTTTAAAAAGTATAAAAGGTATAAAAAAAGAAAAATACAAGCATAAATGTCCTTAAAGAGCTGCACGTTTTGATATTTGAATGGTTGAAATCGGTGAAAGTATGAAGGAGTTGAAAAGAGGCGAAAAACGTACGGAATAATAATAATAATAATAATAATAATAACTAGAAAATTCCTGCAGCAGAAATTTTGAGAGTGACACGGGCCGGTGCCGGTGGGTCATGTGTGAGGAGCCCCAGCAGCTGATGGGGAACACTTATCAGGGAGGAGCTGATGGTATTTGTGTCATTGATGCTCTGTTATGGTTTCAGTGGTATGGCCGTTAATTATTAGTGCTGATCAATAATTACACTTAGTGTGTTTGAAAATATATATAAACATATATATAATTCTAACAATACTATATATTACATTGACTTTTAAGTCATGATGTGGAGTTACAACATGTACATAATAAATATAATTTATGGGTTTTCTACATCATCAGGAGCACACCTGTACATTATGAATACATTTCTTAATACATTTCAAATATTGAAACAGAACACACCT
Organism: Euthynnus affinis; assembly: GCA_029490765.1. NCBI lineage: Eukaryota > Metazoa > Chordata > Actinopteri > Scombriformes > Scombridae > Euthynnus > Euthynnus affinis. The sequence goes on from CM055853.1 coordinate 281,131, forward strand.
TAGACCAACAGTTGTTTTTCATGTGTTTATTTATATGACAATCTGCCCTTTCACCCTCAAATGTGATTAGAGAAACTGCCCCATAAAAACCTTTTACATGGACAAAATGAAAGAAACTTTAGGAGGAGCAGCAGAAGTGGGATGTCTCTTATGGGACAGACAGAGACAGACGGAGGGAAATTTGGCTGCAAGGTGATCGTCTTGCATGTTCTCTGAAAATACACAAAAACAAAGAAATCAGTAAGACAGACAACATTATGGTAGCATGAATTAAGTCAAATTAAACTCATCCTCATGGATACATTTATAAATGCTCCTTACTTGTCTATATATATATATTCAACCAGCAAGTTTTTTCTTGATGTGAAATGACACAGGCATCTATCAGAAGATAATAAGAGGATGTAAAAAAGGCATAGTGTGGAAATAAATATTTCTCAGCTTTTATTTTCCAGTCAAAATAATATGCTTGAATAAAAGTAACTCTAAGACAAAATTCGCGCAAGGGGTATGAATCATTTCAGGCTTGACTGTATGTATATAGTCCAATAGATAATATAGTATAGTATATATAATATATAATAGTATAATATAGATATGAAGCAATATATACGTAGTTCTCCGGGTGTGTAATTTTAAGTCGGGTGTTTATATGAACAGTAAAAGAAGGTTTTTTTCTCATAGCGGACTTTTATTTGTAATAAAATAATCTGAATACTTCTTCAACCAACAGCATTACGTTACTACACTAACAGTATTTACAGCACGAAGGTCAGTTTTAATCTGTGATATCATCTACCTGTTTGGCCAGTGAGCCTCACTGCCGTTCAAATACACCAGACTCTTTTGACAGAAAGACTAAATTTACTTAGCAGAGCACAGATCTACCACACAGTCTCTTTTTTGGCGTTAATATGAGGTACTTTGCTTCACGAAGGGATCTGATAACTTCTTCAACCGCTGAAACTCACCCAGTCACACACAGACTAAGCAGCTAGCTGCGCTACAGCAGCACCTCCCGTTACCTTACCATCTTAAATGTGTGTTTTTTTTCAAAGGAGTCTGGCGCTGCTATATAGCGCGGCTGTTTTCGGTTAACGTAAACAAAACGGACCTTACTTTTCAACAGAGAAGGTCTATCTCGATACAAATCATATTAATGATGTCCTCAAGCACTTTTTACATCACTCTGAAAGTGACAGAAGCAAACTCAGCACTTTAATGGACGTTGACAGCACACTGAGTCACAGTTTAGCTATATGTATAGTGTTCTTGCTCAGCACCGACTGTATATTTTTTGTACATATTAATAATTTATTCCCAAAAATATGAGAGAATAATGTCTAGATTCAAGAATAATGTAGGCTAATGCTACTAAGATAACAAAGTTGAAGAGAAAAATATTCACTTACCTCAATCAGATGACTGTTGACTTTGTGGTTGGTGCAGCCCTCTGATTCAGGCAGATTAGCTAGCGCACATAGCTCCATGCACATAGCTTCGCACACACCGGACACTCACACGCACGCCCACAGCCTCTTCCACTCTAAGCGATGACATCACGCACTCTAGCCCTGAACATTCCAGCAATACACACTAATGTTAAACTCAAAATTCATCTAAAATTGCGCATGAAACTTTAAAAGTCGCAGATCAAAAAGTATAAAAGATATCAAAAAGTTGAATACAAGTTCAATAGCTGACAACTTTGTGAACATTTTAAAATTTGAATGAAGTCTGTAGCTCAAAGTATGGCGAAGTAGTTGAAGCTTGAAATTGGCCCTAAAATGTGGACATTTTTTGACCCCTCCCCATTCATTTCCTATGGGAAATTTTTCGCAGTTTTTCGCGACTTAAGTCACGAAAAATTACAATATCTTCACCAAAAGTCATAGCACACCATTCCCGAACGAGCCGCACGTTTTGATGTATAAATCTGCATGGGTTTTCTCAAAGCTGCGGGACTAGTTACGCGCCGAAATTTTGTACGGAAGAGGAATAATAAGCTACGCTCCATTGCTATTGCATAGCTATGGAGCGTAGTGACTCGTGCAATACCCCGTGTCACTAATAAAGATTTGGATAACAATAACACTAGAAAATTCCTGCAGCAGAAATTCTGAGAGTGACACAGGCTGGTGCCAGTGGGTCATGTGTGAGGAGCCCCAGCAGCTGAATGGGAACACTCATCAGGGAGGAGCTGATGGTATTTGTGTCATTATGGCCGTTAATTATTAGTGCTGAATAGCATGAATTAACTCAATTTAAACTCATCCACATGGATACATTTGTAAATGCTCCTTACTTGTGTCTATATATATATATATATTTGGTTGAAATAGCTGAAAGTATGAAAGAGGTGAAAGGTTGAACAGAACTGCATGAAAGTAGAGCTGCATATTTTGATATTTGAATGGTTGAAATAGCTGAATGTATGAGTTGAATGTTAGTGAAAAACTAATAATAACATAAATGTACTTAAAGAGCTGAATGTTTTGATACTTGGTTGAAATAGTATGAAAAAGTATGAAAGAGGTTAAAGGTTGAGTAAAACTGCATAAAAGTACTATAAAGAGCTGAAAACTTTGATAATTGGTTGAAATGGCTGAAAGTGTGAAACAGGTGAAAGGTTGCAAAAAATTGCATAAATGTACCCAAAGAGCTGAATAGTTTTGATATTTGAGTATTTCTGTGAAATAAAACTTTGAGGAGTTAACAAGAACACAGTTTTTGTGTAGAATGAACCTTTACAACAGGTCTAAAAATAGCTTCACAGCACAGCCCCAGGTTACCATGGTGACAGTGACCCCCTCTGATTGATTGAAAATGGGGTGAGACAACATCACTCACTCTAAGTTTGAGAATTCCACGCAATACACACCAATGTAAAAGTCTGAGAAGGGGGGAAAATGTCATAGAAGATAAACTGTGATTGTGTAAAAACCGTAATGTCAAAAAGCTGAACACATGTTTAATAGTTGAAAGTCTCGTGACCCGTTTAAAGTTGAAATGAAGTCTCTAGCTGAAAGTATGTGTAAGTAGTTGAATGCCAAAGTGGAGTGGGTTGAAGAGGATTTTAAGCTTCTGTCCATTCATTTCAATGGCAGAATTTTCTTTGAATTTGTGTAATATTTTAAAAAGTATAAAAGGTATAAAAAAGTTATATACAAGCATAAATGTCCTTAAAGCGCTGCACGTTTTGATATTTGAATGGTTGAAATCGGTGAAAGTATGGAATTAAAAGTTGCGAAAAACGTACGGAAGAAGTGTTAGATACTAGAATAGTAGTTGTTCTGTAACAAATTTCCCTCAAATTTCAATATATCATTTCATTATAGAAATGATACATCCTTGCAAAAGAGGTGGCGATAGGGATACACTTCTGTTACAGAGAGAAGCATATTACACACTAAAAATGGAAAGCCCAAGGGGATTAAACAAAGAGCTGCTTCTGGGCTGTTTTCTATAGTCCATTTTCCTCATTATGCATTTCTGTATAATATTTTCGGGTCCTTTTCATTATGAAATAAATGTGAATATCTGCCTCTTGACATCTCGTCACAGACTTTGTGGTGCATCATCCTTCTTTTTCAGTGCGGACTGTAACGTTACAGGTGCAGGGCAGATGAAACATTGTGAGGAACAAGGGTACAAAATGTATTTCTATCTTTCTTTGTGTATTTGTTCATATTTCATCCCATTTTTTCCCCTTTGAGGTTGACCAGCGCCCACCAGACAAGGCGGTGTCCTAGGCGACTGCCTATGTGGCCAATGCCTTAAGCCAGCTCTTGATTTATGACACAGAGGAATATGATACATAAGGTATGGCTCCACAGAGACACACCCACCCACAGACACAGACAGACATAAGATTTGTTGACAATAAGAAAAATATAAAAAAAATGTCCAGCCTTATTCTTTAACAGGAAACTGCTTTTTTCTTTCTTTAACTTTTCATGCCATTTAGGTGGACTCCTACAGGTAAAATGACACTCTTTGTATTAAATAAAAGAAGCAACACTACAAGGTTAAAATACTACATAACAAGCAAAAACCCTTTATCTAACAAAAGATATAACACACAATGGGATTAAACAATGTTTTTATTGCCATACACTACATGGTAAATTACGTTCCATAAACTTAAAGTAAATACAAGTTTGCATTGACAATTTATGTACTGATGATGGTACCTGACAGGGTGGTTACAGGGACTGTAACGGTACAGCCCAGTATCACACCAAAATGGATTCTACAGCCGCTGGTCCACCAATGGCACGTTTTGCCTCACCTCAGCATGAAAAGTAAATGCCAAGAACTCCATCTAGTGGGCATAGTAATTATGACCCGGAGAAGTGACAACTCAGATGACGTCTATGTCAGGTAACAAATTTACACAGGAGGTTGGGTGGATGGTTAGACAGTTGGAAGACAAAAAGTGGACTTAGCTACAAGAGTCCACGGTTCACTTCCTGCTACCCAACTGCAAGTGTCACATTTCCAACTGCATCACACATTTCCAATTGCAACTATCGTTGTTGTGGGATTTACTTTTGCCACAACAACAAAGGTTGCCTAATTTTAAGGATGAAGTAACTGAAGCCCACACCACATTTGAAGTGATCATTTTAACCCAAACTATGATCTTTTAACCAGACCTTAACTGTTGTCACGCCATTAAACATTCTTATTTTTTTTTACAAGTGAATTTTAACAATTTTGGAAAGTATAGAAAAATTTTGTTGTCCTGCTGATTATGGCCAATAGAAGTGTGATATTTCTACACGCATGTACTTTTAACACCAATGTGAGGCAAAACGTGACACTGACATGGTGGACCAGTGGGTGTATTAAATGTTTTGGCATGGTACCAAGTTGAACAGTATCACCGACAATAAATAAACACCATCATCACAGCTGGACTGACACATTAAAGCAATGACAATGATGCAAGGTCAGGTCAAAGACTTTGGAATGGAAACATAAAACCAATCCTAATGTACTTCTTTAAGTCTTCATTGTGCCCCAAATGGATTTGGAAAAAATGTCAAATATCAAGCAACTATGGCACCAAAAACAAAAACATAGGGAATCTGAACCTGAGCATAACAACAGCACATTTGATTTTCTAAAGCACAACGCTTTAGTCACACTCGCTGTCTTTGTTTGACTTCTGCGCAGCAAACAGCCGTCTGTTCCTCTGAACCTGGAGCTGAAAATAAAAAACAGGGAAAATTAACTCCGGTATGGTAAATATATTATTATCTTTAAGGTTTTGCCTGTCATTAAAACTCATTTTCAGCATGATTCCAAAAAACATACTTCTTTGCCTACTTTCCAGTCATGTTTCTGTCAAATGTGTTTTTCGCAACTCTGAAAATGCTAATATTTATTTTATGTTGATCACTGTCAAAATATATACAGTATAATTACATCTACTGCAACTAAATCTGTATTATACATTTTATTATATTGCATTATCATTATAATTAAGTGCTATCTCTTCTTAATGTAATGCCATTTTATTACAATGGAGAGATTGTCACTATTTTCGTGTGAGCATAAACTAATTTAAATGTACAAAAGAACTTTGAATATCATGGAAGAACATTGACAACTTTGCTTATTTTACTGTTCTTTATGATGATGATGATGATGATGATGATGATAAAAAAAAAGGTCCAAGCATCGCAATGCAATTTGGACCCAAAGCCTCACTGATCCAAGGTAATCAAGAGGCTAAGAGCACTGACCAACAAGGCTTTAAAAGGTGGTTTAACTCCTTGTATATTAAGCATGCTCCAATCTCTATAAACAGATATCTGCATATGAATGCAGAATCTGTAGGCAACAGGACAAGATTTTGGTATCAGAAGTGTTCTGCTTTTCAGCTGTAGTCCATTTATAGTCCAAGTGCTTTAACCAATCAGATTAGAATTTTTAAATCATTTTTAAAAACTCCTACAAAAAGTTGTTAATCAAACTGTAAACAAGAAAGTCTTGCCCTGGATATCCATTATGCAAGAGTAAACAGGATGGATAGCAAAACAGCAGAAGCTGCCATTACATTGCTACAGGTACTGAACTTGCAGTGTCTGCCATGTAGTCAGGACTACTATCCCAAATGTTGACGACACTACACTAAATGAAGAAAGTGTATCAAAAGAACGTGAAAGAGAACGATGGGATCAGAAAACCCTGACATAAAAACATGTGCGTGTACATCATTCCCAAATTTGGTTGCAATCAAATTCAGTATTGAGAAGTTATTGCCTGTTGAGTGCATTAGGCCACACCTTCAAAAGTTCAATAACCAATTAAAGCTCAAGCAGTGTTGGACGGGCCTTGGCACTTGCGCGCATGTTGGGGCGCAGCGCAGTGCAGTCCAAGGGCTTCTGTCACAAGCATGTAGATGACTCCAGACCCAAGCTGATGGGTGTGACTCAACGAACATGTAAATTGTGGTGCATATTGGGGCATGTACATTTATAGCAGTTATAGCAACTTCCTCTGTCACGGCAAAACATCAAATGTTGATGGTGTGAAGATGCTAAAAAACTCACCAAATTTGGCATGCTCATCAGGTCCATGGTGTATATATATATGTGTGTGTTTAACTCACACATACTATATGAATTTGGGGCGGCTGTGGCTCAGGAGGTAGAGCGGTTCGTCCTCTAATCCGAAGATTGGCGGTTCGATTCCCGGCTCTTCCTGTCTGCATGCCGATGTGTCCTTGGGCAAGACACTTAACCCCAAAATTGCTCCTGATAGCTGCGCCATCAGTGTGTGAATGGGCAGGTTGGGACCTTGCATGGTAGCCCCTGTACCCATTCAGCATATGAATGTGTGTGAATGGGTGAATGTGATTCATAGTATGAAAGCGCTTTGAGTAGTCTGAAGACTAGAAAAGCGCTAATCAAGTATGGTCCATTTACCATTTACCATTATGTACTTCTCTTCACAAGAGAAGGACTCTTCTAACATGCATACATTCTATTTATTATTCTGCCACTTCAACCCTGAATTTAACCCCCTAAACACACTCAAAAACTCACCAAATTTCAGTCAGATTTTTTGTCAATTTTGTTTCATACATGACTCATGAGACTGTGCTGAACAAAAGCTATTAAAAACTTTGTAATATGTCATGTGGTTTAGATTTTATGAGCCCATGAAGTTACCCCTAAATTCCACTGGGCACGTAAGCGCCGCGTTCCGGCTCCGACGCAGCTGTCAGAGCTGATCACTGTCACTCTAGTCAATGTAACTATTCCACCGGGCACACCGCGGCGCGTCTCAGAAACGTGCCAGAAGCGGCCCTCCGCTCCACTTCGCTAAGGATAGGTGCCCAAACTATTTTTTACGGAGGCCACATCAAGCAGCACAGAGCAGATCGAGCGGGGCAGGAAGTCAGACACAGAAAAGCATTGAGCATCCAGTCAATTTTCAAAATACAACACCCTGTGCAGACTCCTGGTCGTATATCAACACTAAAAGCAATTAAAACAGATGGAAAAAGAATCGATTTAACTACGTAGCCTAGCAGGAGCACAAAAATCATGGAAAATGACCAAAACAACGAAAGCTGAGGAAGTTTAAAAAAATTGGGCAGCTTAGTTGAACTGCTACTGCAGTAATTATGGTAGCCTTTACGCACTTCATCAACTTTGACTAGGCTGCTGTAAGTACTGTAGTAGTGTTACTGACTTTAAACAGCGGATGGCTTCCCCACAGCGAGCCGCTCCGCTTCTGACACGCTCCCGGTGGAATAGGGCGCTGTGCAGAGGTTTGAACAAAGCCGCGTCGGAGACGGAATGCAGCGTTTACACGCCCAGTGGAATCCCGGGGTTACTGTGCAACTTTTAACTTAGAATTTAATCAAATGGGCAAGCAATTTCTGAGAATGGCCTTTTGTCGCCTACTGAGCTGTCTGCCATCTAAACTACAAATCTGATCACTTTCAAACCTGTAGAAATGGATTCACAATGAAAATTCCAACTGCATCATCATATTTTATGCCCAATTTGGCCAAAGTCATGGGATGTATGTACTTTTTTTCCACAAGAAAACTTCTCTTAACTCCTGCTCTCCATCTGACAGTGAGAAGCAGGGAGGGCAGTCGGGGGATGGGTAGAGTCTCAGCTGTCACTCAGGGAAAAGGAGGCAGAAAGGGTGGCTAAACTCACATCTGTCCGCTCAGGTCTGGAGACATCTATATGCCTTTGACAGAAGCCATTCGACGTGCGCGCGGGGGCAAAGGCCCATCCAACGCTGCTTGCAGCTTTAAGAAAACTCACTGCATTTTCTGCAAGGCAGCAGTCATCTTTTTCATTACTGCTGTTAACTTTGTATCCTCAATTCTTACTCTTCATTTTCATGTCACTCCTTGTCACAACCGTATGTACATACCATACATATCCACCACCATCTTCAATGACCTCGGTAATATATTTACCTTGGTTCCCTCCAGTATGTGTGGGTCTTTTTGCAACGCATTGTTCAGTCCTTCCTCTGTTGTGAATCCAATCCAGCAGAAGCCTCTGTGGAAACCTGTTTCTTTATCCTGTTACAACACACAACACACAAGTAACTCTTACAAGATTTTGCAGGTTTGGCAGGGATAAAGACATTACGTTCACTGGAATGGATGACTTTAAAGTTTCAGGAATCCATATGTAGATTTTTAAACCTTATTATAATAAAATGGAAACAAAATTCTGCATGGAAGGAAGAATACACTCACTAATCAAAAACGTATATTATGAAAACAGTGTTTCTCAAAAGGATTTTTTCAGGGGGGGTTTATTGATCTCACAGTAATGAATGTGCAGCATCATCAACTCAAGTAAAATATTATCTTCCACTTCTCTGCCCTGCTGTCAGCTCTGTGTGTGTGTTTATGTGGTGGGTATGTCACAGATATGGATATGTGGTGTTGACAGAGTTGTCATAGATATGTAAAGTAAGGCTGCATTCACACCATATCAGGTGACAGACTGCGGCTGGAAAGTTGAACCAGAGTCAATCACAGCGGGAGATCAGACTGAAAAGAGTTGTAAACTGCAAAGCGAGGACATTTCTCTTCTTTGCTGTCCGCTTCCTGATTCATTTTAAAAAAGACGAGAGAAAAAGAGAGAGAGATCAGCTGTGGTAAAGCGAACTAGAGAGTGAATGAAGAGAGGGAGTACTGAACACTGCACCACCTGATTTGGTGTGAATGCAGCCTAAGGCAGTGTCAGTGTATTTCTCGACACTGAGCTGAAATTAATCAATTGCCCATTAATTAGGTAAATGACCATTAACGGTTTCAGTGCGAGCCTGTCATGTACAAGCCCATCTCACTCTCTCTATTCTACGAGTACAAGTTACATTTGTTAGAGCCCGAGCACCGAACAATACGAAGTCCTCTTGTTTGTAGCAATTATTATTCTCTATTATTATTATTCTTCCAAAACAAACGCATTTTTAACAGCCTAAACATGCTCGAAATTCATGAAATTTTGCACATTTGTCAGGACTGGTGAAAAATTTGATATTTTATGGGTCTCGCAATAAGGCGGGACAAAATGGCTCGACAGCACCCCCTAGAAAATTAAGAAAATTGAGTCCCTCGACCCAGTTTGTTGTAGAACAATGAAATTTGATATGCTTATGTATGATGGCTGGGTGGCAAATTTTGATCCTTCGCCATGAAAATTGAAATGGCCATAACTCCGGTATACATGATCCCAAGAGACCAAAACCTTTTGTGATTGATAGGAGTCCCACCCTGAACGCATCAATGTGTCAATACTGGATCTGAGTCATAGCGCCACCTACTGGCAACAGGATGTTACATGTTTTACACTTTGGTGCCCTGTGAGTAGCACAGTGATCGAATCCAGCTCAAATTTATTGAGAAGAGTCTCAAGTCCTTGGAGATTGTGTATATTGAAGTTGTAGAGTTTTAATCACAAGATGTTGCCATAGCGATGCGGCGAATTTCGATGACTCGCCACAAAATTTCAAAGCCTTATAACTTGATTGCACGTGGTCTGATCTTTTCCAAATTTCATACGCTTGTTAAGAGTCTGAACACATGTTCATACTCATATTACTACTACTATATATACTACTACATATAGTATATATATATACTATATATATATATATATATATATATATATATATATATATATATATATATACATACATATATATACACACATATACATATATACATATATATATATATATATACATACATATATATATATATATATATATATATACATACACACACACACACACACATACATATACATATATATATATATATATATATATATATATATATATATATACACACATATATAGATAGATAGATAGATAGATAGATAGATAGATAGACCATAACGTAAAAGAATTTATCGTTGAGCTGCTGTATTGGATTGTCTTAGATTGCACAGGTGTTCCTAATAAAGTGTGTTGTGTAGTGTGAGTGTGAGTGTGAGTGAGAGAGCGAGAACTCACAAATGGTAGAAGACACTTCCTTACTGGTCCAAACTGCCCAAAGTACTCCTTCATGTCCTCTGAGGAGCAAAGCACAGCATATCACTCAAGAGCACAAACTCTGAATTTCCCTTCAACCCTCTAACATGTAATGTATTGATGCCTGAAGTGAGAGCTAGAGCATTTGAAGTGGTTGTATAGATGCATATCGAGATGAAAAAGGGTTCTCTATAAGAAAGCACTGTAATATTGTTTCACATTACACGGACTCTCCTTGCTCCAGACTGTGCCTCTCATGCATGAGCACACGTTCTCTATCGTGCAATTTGTTAGCTAACGGAGGTTACAATGTGATAGTGATGTCTAGGTTATAAGCCATGAGAAATGTGAAAAATAAAGTGAGTGGCTACAAAAGCATATTCCGCAACCACAAAATGGGAATGATATTTTGAACGATCGACTTACTGCCGGCTATTGTCCATGGTATTTTAGACACGAACACCTCAAAAACTCTCTTGGACGGCGCCGCCATGTTTCGTCCTCGGTATATCACTCTGACCTATGACGCACAATCACGTGATGCAAAAACTTGCGAAGTAGGGGGAGGTATTTCGAGCGTCTAGCTTACCCTGTTTTTATTGATCAAACAACGAAAGTCTGATTTCTGGGAGGGGGCGGCAAGTGTCACCATAGTTGTGTATAATGACAACAAATGAGAAATTACTTAGGTTTAAATGAAGGCCTGGACAAGCACGTTTTACTAAAATGTTTTACTGAAAACACACGTAATGATGATAACAGTAATGCATAACAATAACGAAGTCACAGCAAATGAATTTCGAATAAAAAGAACACTTCAGATTTGCATACAAATAATTATGCCGATCAGTGGCAAATATCAACAGGATAACCACTGAACTTTAACATAAGTCTGTGTGGCCCAAATAACATTAAATATGAAATGCATTCTCATTAGAACAACTGAAATCTGTAACTGGAGGTCCTTTCATCAGTCTTTCAGCTTCCTTGTCAGGTCTCATAATGTAAACGTGTACAGTGTTTGGCCACAGTCTTGTAAGGCTAAATATTTACAATGAATTTCAGATTTTGAATCATTTATAGTGGATTTCAGTCATTGCTACTGTGACCTGGCCAATAGAGGATATGGCACTAACCCCTGCTCGCCCTGGGCTTCTCCCTAGACCAACTGCTTTGTACAGGTCAACACAGATAAGTGTAAAGAAATTGAACAGAGACGTGGCTTCCAGTACTAATATATCAAATTAATTTAAGATGATTAATTTCTGTTATGTTTATTTATTTATTTATTTAAAAAAAAAAAGAGCAAACAGTGATTTAATTATACAGCAAAAGATCAATATAAAATGAGATTTTATCTACCGAATAGAAAAAGACAGGTTAAATCGTACGGCAAGGGCATATAAAATTAAAGCTGCAAGCAGCGATGATCGGGCCCTCGCACCCCAGCGTATGTCGGAGTGCGGTGCAGTCGAAGGTGCATCAGATTTTCAAGGGGGCGCTGTTGAGCCATATTGCCACACCCATTAGAATTAACTACATAGGATTTCAGTTGGTGTCCCGCCAGGCGCTATGGAGCCAGTTTGCATCACTGACTGAATATTGTAATGTAGACGTGCTCAGGCCTGGACTGTTAGCAAATCTGTTCAGGTTCAGGCAGATCCCACCATATACACTAATGTTATGGCAATGTCCTCTGTCATGGTGAAACATTAAGACTCAACGTCACGCCACACCCATACGCTTCAATTAAACTAAATCTTTTGATAACTTTTTATCATACACTAGTCCAGATGACACACATTGATTTTGATGTTGGATATGTTGGACTTACGATATGGCTCCAAGAGGCTTTTTTGTGCGTCTTGACACATGTGCATTGTGAATTTCATTTTTCTATGTTAATCTGGAAGGCGGGGCTTCAATTTTGAAATTTTCAAGGGGGCGCTGTTGAGTCATATTGCCATGCCCATTCAAATTGACTGCATAGGATTTTAGCTAACGTTACTCTGGACATGTGTGTCAAGTTTCGTGACTGTAGAGCCATCCCTTCTCCCTGAAAAACAGTATTGTATTTCATGGGGAAGGATTGGTCGCCATGGTAACAGCGTTCGGTTTTGGGTCATGACCTGCCAAATGTAGCATGACCAAGGTCTTGTTTATTAGCTGACTTAATTTCAGGTGCATCAACCAAATTTCCTAGGAGTAAATAGACAAAGTAGGTCGAGGACGAGAGGAGACAGAAAAAAGCCCTTTCAGGGCTCAGGCCCTAATTAAAGCTGCAAGCAGCGTTGGATGGGCCTTCGACCCACGCGCACGCCAGGAGGCGGTGCAGTCTGAGGACGTCTGTCACACTCACTGTTTATGGACCCGGTCTGAGGGGTGTGACTCGACAGCCATGTAAAGTGCAGTGCAAATAGGAGCATGTACAGTAAAGTTATAACAACTTCCCCTGTCATGGCGACACATCAGATGTCAATGGTGTGAGAATGATAATTTTTTGCAGAATGAGATATGTGTGCGTGCCTCACAGCAGTGTTATCAAAATTATGCAAGTATTGTGCCCCTTTACTGTAATCTGAATCAATATGTTGATGAGGTAAATTGTAAAAGATGATGTGTAAAAGAAATGAGTGTCCTAACTTTCCTCAAGCCCATGTTAGGAAAAGTATAGACTTTTATCCCACATCACTGGATAAAAGTTATATTGAAATGTGTACTATGAAGTTTGCAGAGACAAGAAGTGTCACACCGTGGTGAGGTTAAGTTTGGGGTTCTTTGTCCTGTCTCAATGTTGTCTTGTCAGTTCCTGTTTTATTTTGAAAATTAACTCTCCTCTCATTTCAGGTCACTTGCCCTTCCCCATGTGTCTCAGTCTGATTGTCCTAAGTGTTTTCACCTGTCCCCCTTACCCGGTGTATTTATAGTCTGCGTCTCCCTTTGTCTTGTGCCAGTGTGTTCGTCTTCATGGATCACATCAGCCTTGCTTCACAGCCACAGTTCTTGAACCTTTTGCCTTGCCAAGTTTTTTGTTCTTCTATCTCCATGTGTGAGTTTTTTGTTGTAAGTTTCATATCATAGTTAAGTTTCATAGATTATAGTTTTCATAGCTCCTTTTGTTCCCTCCATGTGGAGTGGTTTTTTGTGCAACTGTTCATAGGTTAGGGCCTCCGATTTTTAGGAGTGTTTTCTGTTTATTTTGTTTCTTTATTTTTCTGTTCCTCCATAGGTGCCTAGGTGGTGCTAGTGAGTAATTTTGGGGTTGGGGGGGGGGATAATTTTTACATATTATCAAATTTTTTTGCCAGACTTGACGTACATGACAAATTTGGTGAGTTGTATGTTTAGCGGGTCAAATGCAGGGTTAAAATCGCGGTATAAGAAAGAAAGTAACAACACAGTTACAATAGAGTCTTCGCCTCAGGCCCTAATAAGAAACAAACAAACAAACAAACCGACGGGGAACAATAGTGCCTTTTCACTGTTCCAGTGCTCAGGCCCTAAAAGTGTTAGCAGCTCAGCTAACAGCCTGTATCTGACGTCTGTGGATTGCCGTACATCATCGGAGAAACACCGATCTTTTAGGTGAAACGGCTTTATTCTGTGTTTTTGCCTGTAATCACAGAGTCCGTTTGTTTTGGAGAGGAGGAGACCTCTGCGGGTAATTCGGCTCCCGGTAAAGACATCCTGAACCATGAACACCGGAGTAATCGTACCCGGTGAAGCTGATCATTTAACAATGAAGACAACAACTCCCATGATCCCTTGCTACTTCACACCGTCGTCACTCTGTCTTTTGTTATTGTTATGATTGAGAAACCCCTAGGGCTGAAATTACATATTGTGCTTTTAAATAACTGGGAATAAAAAAAACTATTCAAAAAGCACACATTTACCCATAAATTATAAGGTGTACCAGATTAATGAGGCAGACCTGAGGGGTATTCCATGAAAGCAGCTAAAGAAAGCTGCGCTTACGTGATATAGCCTGGCTTGAATTAACGTCAACTTTCACTTGAGGCTCAAACCGTTCCACTAACGGAGTTTAGCTGCTTCTAGTCAACGCTAAGTCTAGCCAGACTGGAATAAGCTTGAAGTGCGCGTGTGCATGGAGGACATCAGCAGCCACGAACAGTCGGTTGTAGAAAAGCTGATACTATGTCGCAAAAAGGAGAGAAAACTAGAGCGGTGTTCATCTCAGCAGCAGAACAAACCTGCTGATGAAATTATATGGAGAATATAAAGGAGTTTTCACCGAAAAGGTGCAAAATGACTGCAATTAACAAGGTGAAGTTGATGACTTGGCACAAAACTGATGATAGATTACTTGGTTACTTATAAACGAGTAGTGATAGCCTAAAGGTTAGAGAAGTGAGTTTGTAACCAGATGGATGAGGGTTCAATCCCCGCATCCGACTTGATGAGTCTGTAGGTTGAAAGTGAAGAGCAGCACTTGTTCCTGTTCATGGTTTTATCTTTATTTGCTAATAAATGAGCATTCAGATCATGACTGGTTATATTATCACTAGGCAAGATAATATCAGATGTATATTTAAAATTATGGTGTAAGCAATTAAAGAGAACTTTCCAACATCATCATTCTCTCTGATGTCCATTTACAATCATCAGTGAAAGTTTAACATAAACTGTAAACTGGAGAAGGATATAAGTACAGTGGAAGCCACTGATAATGATCACGTCTGTCCGGGTCAAATATCACTTTAAGCAGATGATTATTAGAACATTTTCTTTATTTGTTATGCTGAATACCGTCTAATTGACATTTGTATATTTATTAGCCTACATGAATATAAATATACGGATTTTAATGACTGTTTCAAAATAAAGTACAGCTGTTTCAAATTCAGCGTGCACATTTATGAAGCGGTGAAATTTACTTAAATCTTCCATTGTCATACGTTTCGGGGAGAAAACGTTTGTCATCGAGAGAAAACGACTCTGTCTCCGTCATTTTTTCATCAAGTGTCAGGAGTAAAGTACAAAGAGATTTATGTGGTTTAAAACGTTTTTCCATATGTTGTGATGTATGAAGAGAATGAATGAATACTGTAGGCAGACTGCTTGTTTCCTATACGTGACTCATTTAAACAGCATAAATGTTGTATATGAATGATTTTGTCTCAGAGCTTTTTGATAAACAGCTGATCACTGTAACTGTAATCACTATAAGCAGTTACCACTGTGTACATTTAAACACAGCAGAAGGACGTAGTTTGGACTTTATTTAATTTTCTTTTTGTCTTCACAGTTTGAACAAAATGAGTGAATGAATAAATAAATAATTTCAAAATAATGCTGGCACACTTTTATTTCTTAAACCATAAATGTTAAGCTTTTAAATTAAAGGGTTGCGAGTGTGAAAAGACATGATGGAACCGTCTTTTGAAAGCGTGTTTCTGTCCGTCAGACATTCTTTGACATGCAGCTGAGCTAAGCTTGACCATTAGCCTGCCACGGAGCAGGCTAGTTCTGCTGACTAAGTTACCATGGTTACTGAGCTGCAACTCATTTAAGCCACTTTGATGGAACGGAACTCTCACTTAAATTAGCGAGGCTTATCGAAATAAGCCAGGCTATCCCGTTAGCCAGCTTCATGGAATACCCCCCAGCTCTTCTGTTTGTCAAAGTCACGATTAAATATCTGAGCGTGAATGTGACCCCTTCCTTTTCTGGGTTATTTGAAGCTAACTTCTTACCCATGGGCGGCTGTGGCTCAGGAGGTAGAGCAGGTCATCCTCTAATCGGAAGATTGAGGGTTCAATTCCCGGCTCTTCCTGTCCATATGTCGATGTGTCCAAGACACTTAACCCCAAATTGCTCCTGATGGCTGTGCCACCAGAGTGTGAATGTGTATGAATGCTTAGTTTCTTCTGATGGGCAGGTTGGGAACTTGCTGTACCCATTCAGCATAATGTGTGTGAATGGGTGAATGTGACTTGTAATGTAAAAAGCGCTTTGAGTAGTCAGAAGACTAGAAAAGCGCTATACAAGTACAGTCTATTTACCCATGCTGGAGAAAGTGAAATCTGACCTCCAGCACTGGAACACTCTTTATTTGTCCTTAGCTGGGAGAATTAACTGCATTAAAATGAATGTTCTGCCTAGATTCTTGTATTCATTTCAAAGTCTCCCAGTTTTTCCCCAGAAGTCCTGTTTTTGTCCACTAAATGAGCAACTAACATGCTTTTTATGGGGAGCTACAACCTCATTCCTAGAAAGACCAAGAGGGGAAGGTGGTCTTGCACTCCCTAATCTGATGAGCTACTATTGGGCAACTAATTTACTAAAACCCATTGGTTTCAGACCCCTGAAACAGACTGGTATAGAAGCAGAAGCAAAGAGTTGTAAACAGTCATCACTTGTGGCACTGGTTACATCAAAACTCACGCTCTCTCTCTCTCAAGTTCAACTCTGAGAATCTGGATACAATTCAGGAATATATTTAATCTGTCTAACATGTCTATGTACAGTCAAATCTGTAATAATAGTTTATTTCCTGCTGCAAAATTGGATCACACCTTTTGACAGCGGAATCACAAAGGCCTCATGACATGCAAAAATTTTTTCATAAATGTATTTCCTAATTTCACTGACTTTGCAAGCACATTCTTCATCCCTAAATCCAGTTTTTTCAGATACCTTCATATCCGCCATTTTATTCAAACATATTCAATCATTTCCTCATGTAACTCAACAGTCAGTTAATTATGTCTTCCAATTATAGAATATAATTGTTATAGAATATTCATTGCCTAATTTATATAATGTTTTTTTTGTGAGAACACAATGATAAATTGGCATAACTTGTAACCAATGGGGATTTTTGCCCTTCAAAGGTTGGGTTGTCCATCATGCACAGTGTCGTGAGAAATCTTCAGATGGTCCAGAGATCTTCAGGTCACCCACAACTCAGAAATGAATTTACCACTTGTTATGAAAAAGCCTCGAAAGAATACACTGGAAGCTGAAAGAGGTCAATGTGAATAGGTTTACTGTGCATTAAAGTGAAATACAGAGCAAACCGAGGCTCTGACCTGGGTCAAATAACCTAAAGAAAAATCATAAAACATTAAAGGTCGTACCCCTAATAATCCCTCTTATTGTGGAGCTTAATTGTTAAACCTCACCTCACTTGATTTTAACACTTTTATAATAATCCAGACCTGACTCAGCTACAGACAACAAAGGTGTGATATCTTAGGGTACACTTCATCAGATACAACACTTGGTGATGATTATAATGTCTAGAACATGTAGATATTTAGTTATTATGGAGTACATTCATCAAACTTGATTTTGAACATGTTATGTCTATGTTGTAATTCTGCAACGCTGGGTTAGTGTGGTAGTCAAAATAGCATGGGCACCTTACACATTACATGTGGACACTGCACTTCCCACATGTACAGATATGGGAAAAATACTAATAGAAATATGAGGTCTTTGATGATTCACTATAACTCAATTCTAAACTGTTTCTGGTTGCAGTATTTGAAACTCTATCTGTATCTTATTAGTTAAAAAATTATATTTAACTGAACCTGGGCTATTTTCTGGGCTGTGTTTGTTTGACCAAATAGTCCTGTTACATTGGTCGGAACAGTTTCTCTCATTCAGGAGAGTCAGAACTGGTTTCTGACTCTCCTGAATGTTTTGGGGGATGGTTGCTGCATTGTTCAGGAACAGGTGCGAATGGTCCTGATGGGAGGAGTTAAGTGGTCTGGGGGGTTGAAAGTACTACTTTAGATATGTTAAGTAGAGAGCATAATAGACTAGTCAGATAGTATTGTTTGAATTTATTGGAATGTGTAAAAGAATAAGAATTAATATGTATTGATATTATTTCGCCTGAAAACTACTTCTCAATCTTGAACACTTGGTCCACCACCCTATCTATTCCTTCAGTTCATATAATACTTACATGTATGATTAATACATATATTTAGGGCCCGAGCACCTACCGGTGCGAAGCCCTATTGTAATTCAAGGAATTCTTCTCTATTATTATTATTCTTCCGAAACAAACGCATTTTTGAGGGTCTAAACGTGCACGAAAAGTTGTTAAACTTTGCACAGACGTCAGAAGTGGTGAAAAATTTTATATTTTATGCGTCTCGCAAAAAGGCGGGGCAAAATGTCTCGATAGCGCCCCCTAGAAAATTAGGAAAATTGAGCCCCTCGACACAGATTGTCGTAGGAGAACGAAATTCGGTATGCATATGTATCATGACCAGACACACCAAAAAGTCTCTTGGACACATACCCTAACTCCAACAGGAAGTCGGCCATTTTGTGCCAAAGTTGCCATTTTGACCCCGATTTGGTCATTTCCACCCCGCATACTTTAACGAACTCCTCCTAGAGATTTGACCTCAGCCACTTGAAATTCGGTCCATATCATCTACAGGCATAGGAGATTAAAAGTTATTAAAACGGTGAGTTTTCGTCATTGCCAAGGGGGCGTGGCCGGGGGATGAATTTTGATCCTTCGCCATGAAAATTGAAACGGCCATAACTCCGGCAGACATGATCCTAAGAGACCCAAACCTTTTGTGCTTGATAAGAGTCCCGCCCTGAACACATCCATGTGTCAATATTGGATATGAGCCGTAGCGCCACCTACTGGCAACAGGAAGTAACATGTTTTACACTCCGACGCCCTGTGGGTAGGACGGTGATCGAATCCAGCTCAAATTTACGGAGGATAGCCTCAAGACTTTGGAGATCTTATATTATGAAGTTGGTGACTTTTCATCGAAAGGTGTTGCCATGGCGACGCGGCGAATTTCGATGTCTCGCCATGAAATTTCAAAGCCTCATAACTTGACTCCACGTGGTCTGATCTTTTCCAAATTTCACATGCTTGGTAAGACTCCCGGTCTGAACACATGTTCAGTCTCATATTTAGCGAAAGTCATAGCGCCACCTACTGGCAACAGGAAGTAACATGTGTCGTACTTTGTCTAATTACTCCTATGAAATTTGGCCGATGCACCTGAAATTAAGTCAGCTAATAAACAAGACCTTGGTAATACTACATTTGGCAGGTCATGACCCAAAACTGAACGCTGTTACCATGGCGACAAATCCTTCGCCATGAAATACGATACTGTTTTTCAGGAACAAGGGATGGCTCTACAGTCATGAAACTTGACACACATGTCCAGAGTCACCTTATCTAAAATCCTATGTAGACAATTTAACCGGGCGTGGCAATATGGCTCACAAGCGCCCCCTTGAAAATTTCAAAATTGAAGCCCTGCCTTCCAGATTAATGTAAAAAATGAAATTCACAAGGTCCATGTATAATGTCAAGACGCACAAAAAAGCCTCTTGGAGCCATATCGTAAGTCCAACAGGAAGTCGGCCATCTTTGAAAAACTGGTCAATTTTGGTCTTTTTTTGGTCATGTCGCTTACCTTGTATTTCAACGAACTCCTCCTACAGAATTCATCGTAAGGACTTCAAAATCAGTGTGTGTCATCTAGACTAGTGTATGATCAAAAGTTATTAAAAGATTTAGTTCATGTCGAAGCGTTTGGCCGTGGCGTGGCATTGAGTTTTGATGTTTCGCCATGACAGAGGAAATTGATATAACTTGAGTGTACATGGATGGATCTGCCTGAAACTTTACAGCTTTGCTAACAGTCCAGGCCTGAGTATGTCTACATTACAATATTCAATCAGTGATTCAAACTGGCTCCATAGCACCCCCTACGGCATTTCATTGCAGCAGCTGGGCAAAATAGTGGACAAACGATGTGATGTTTCTCTCCTGGCTCTGTCTGAAAATAGCCTGAGTCTGGAAACGTCTACAGGTCCCTGACAAAAGCCCTTCGAGTGCACGCCACTCCGACATGCGCTGGGGTGCGAGGGCCCGATCATCGCTGCTTGCAGCTTTAATTATTATTTGTTTTTACTTTTTCCATTTCTGAATGTGACCAACAAAGAGACACTTCTCTACGGTACGCAGGATGTGATTGTTGCCGTCCTAAATGGAGTGATTTTGAAATGGATTCAGAAAACAGTGATGCCACTGACTTCTCAGCCAGTCATCATCAAGTCCCAACTAAACAAACACGTCATGCCCATTGACAAGACATCACTTCCTGAAAAGTTGCACGTTTTTCAGTGAAGACGAGAAGAGGATGCTGTACAGCAAGTGTGATATTCATCTTTACTTTTCAGAAGAAAAGAAGTGTCTTTGGGATCATCGCTGCAAATGAACATGGCTGAACACTGGGATGGAGACGAAATTCAGTTTTGTAAACATTTTATGGATTAAAAATTTTAATCAGTTTTTCAAAATTAATAAATGACTATTCATAAAAATATGACTGTTGTGTGATTATTATTATTATTATTATTATTATTATTATTATTATTGGTATATACTGTTATGGGGCTAAATAGGAAGTCAATACTGCAAATGAACCCTTAGTTGTTTTGTATATTTGTTCAGGGAATGTGAATGAGAATACAGAAATTTTGCTCCCACTGAGGCCCAACGTTGCAATATTACAATATTTCCCTAAAAACTTACTAAAACATAAAAAATTTGAAAACTCTTTAACTTATGCATCAGAGGCCTCCTACAACAACATCTAAAAGGTGAAAAAAAAAATGTGCTCCTTTTTTTTCTAAATTTGGGCTTTACAGGCTTAATGGCTAGTGGCGCCAGAGCCCTCTACTGGCTCGGGGCTGCAATAACAGGCAACAGTGACTTCATGACAAAAGGTGTCTCACGCGATCAAAGTTTCATTTATTACCGTTATAAAGCTGCATGTTCCCCAGTAAACAAATATGTTTATTCTCATCAAGCTTTCATAAAACATTTCTCCTCCCACGTAATATCTTGCCTGAACACCGTGTCCTGGAAATTCCTGAGTTAGGGCACTAAGGAGAGAGGAGATAGGAGGAATGCTTTTACTTTTAGTCCTAGAAGTAGGCTACGACCAAAAATTCGTAATTCTGAGAATTTGTCACAAATGGATTGTTGGGAGGAGGGTCTCGCATTATTTTCCATGTCAGGGAAGAGAGAATATGAATAAGGCTAGTTAATAAAGCCAGAACAAAACCAGTACGATTACTTCAATGCTTGCACCTCTCAAAATAGCAGCATTCGCTCTGCTATCTATTGCTTTTCACTGGAGTCAGGCAGGCTGTTGTAGTCGTGAGTCCGATGTGGGACTTCCTGGTCAGGCAGTGCTCTTCATCAGAATTAGAAAACACAATTTGTCAGACGTCTTCTTTCTAAACTAGAGTGCAATTCACTCATCAAGTTTCAATATAATTTCCAACGGTGATATTTCGCAGTGGACAACAGGGAGAGGTGTCGTTAACGTTACTCATCAAAGTTGGCTAGTGAGCTAACGTCAACATTAGGCTCTGCTGTGCTCTAGCCATGTCCGCTTCAGCTGCATGCTCCCCGGCGGGCCAGAACTCGGGCCTTGGTGCCAGTATGTCTATGTTTCGCTGGCTCGAAGTGCTGGAGAAAGAATTTGACAAGGCCTTTGTGGATGTGGATCTGCTGCTTGGAGAAATAGACCCAGATCAAGTCGATATTACGTACGAGGGTCGGCAGAAGATGACCAGCCTTAGCTCCTGTTTTGCTCAGCTCTGTCACAAAACCCAGACAGTTTTCCAACTCAACCATAAACTAGAGGTCAGTAACTCTCGTATGATTCACGGTTTTTACACCTTAAAGTTATTCGTGAAGGTTGTCATCATACAGAATGCCCGATCGAGATCGAAGTGGATAGAATACCTCTATTGTTAGTATGTACAAGCCTTCACGTAGCACCGGCTAACGTTATTTATACTGTCCATATCATTAATTCATCACATGGACCTGTTAACCATCAACAACAGTGATATAATTTTTAAACTTCAGCAATGTAACCAATCGCAGTGCTCATTGTGAAAAAGACATAAGTGTATGTCCGAATTAAAGGATCAGTGTGTAGGATTTAGTGGCATCTAGCAGTGAGGTTGCAGATTGCAACCAAATGAATACCCCTCAACCTCCCGTTCCAAGTGTGTAGGAGAATATACGGTGGCTGCAAACACGAAAGATTCTCTCTAGAGCCAGTGTTTGGTTTGTCCATTGTGGGCTACTCTAGAAACATGGCGGTGCAACAAAGTAACCTCTGTGGAAGGGGAGCCCAAGCCATGGATGTATAGAAAGAACTTGGAGACAATGTTGGAGGTGGAGCTGTGTTGAATCCTATGAAAATTGCTCAGTGGTTCATGAAGCCAGAAGAGCCACTTGCCACTGTAAAGAAATACCTTAATGAAAACATACTGTGCACCAGTGGCGGCTGGTGACTCAAAAAATTGGAAAGAACAGGAGGAAAACCAACATAGAATCTTAGAACAAACCGCATCAAACTATACGATTGTCCCCCACCTGATGAAATCAGAGGGGTGGGGGTCAATTTTATATGCCGATAAACCATTTACTTTCAAAAACAAAAAACCTTGAGTGGTGTAAAGGCTGCTTCTTTAAAGACATTTAGCATGTACATATTGTCTCTAAACAAAAAAGAGCTCATTTTAGTAATGGAGTGGCTCAGATTGTGTCATTTTACCATTTATAAGTGAAATTCAAATTTATCGTATTGCTCTATTGTGAGAACAAATTTATGTTCTCATCAAAAACAGTCAACATATCACATGATTTACACGTGTTTCCTGTCTATTTTCTTAGTATTCAGAAATACATGAAGTAGCACAAAGCTTATAATGTGATACAGGAACAGATCAGTGTTGAATACTAGAAATATTCACAGATCTAAAAAGTGAAGGTTCGCATCACAAATGTATCAAATACATGACTTACACACTATATGTACAATATACAAAATATAGTCTACAAAGCTGACATGTCAACACTAGGGGTGTTAGCATGAACACAGAACTCGTTCGGATCTTATCAGGGTTTTGAGTTGCCGATCGGACCATTTTTAGGATCAGCGCAGAAAAGGGGGAGACAAATAAAACTTTAAAACAGCCAGAAACAGGAACTTTTGCCCATGGTCTTAAATGAAAACAACATTTAAGATGTCCAATGTTTAAATCAAATAAATTAAACATAAAAAATATTCAATGCTCAGTTACTGCAATATTAAGTATGATGCCTTCTTTTAAACATGGTAGTGAATGAAACAGCCTTTATCCACATCATCAAAACATGATGATAACAAAAATTCACCGCTATCGTCAGTTTGCAGCTAGATGCTAATTAACAGCAGGTAAATAACTCAAATGTCACTTAGGACCATTAGATGCTGGTTTGATCGTTGCTGTTAGCTACATGCTGTTTGTCCATGACTTGTACTTACAGTAGTTTTTTTACTTTGTCTTAAATGAGACATTAAATTTTGCAATTAATCCGCAGTTCATGTGCCTGCCAAACCGCCGGGGGATGATCTGTACAGATCACGAAGAGAGAGAAGCTAGATCTGACTCACATTATCTGACTCTTCTTTCTTTCATGGAGATTAAGTATTAATGTCATAACATCCATCTTGTTTCCGTTAGCTTAACAACAGTCCTTAACAGTCCTTCTATGGATGTAAAAAGAGTCCTTCAGGCTGCTACAACAAGCCAGCTGTTGCATTGGCTAACAAGCAATTATCTAAGGCTGTTGCACTGCCTTACAGCGGAGAGAATTGAATATGAAATCTGGAAACTATCATTGGACCAACTAGATGTCAATGTGTTTTATGTTTGTGTAAAATAATAATAAAATACACTTGTTAGTGTCTTATTGCATGAAATTAATAAATGCGCCTTTGATTGGCATCTCACAGATCGTTGCCTAAAAATCAAATATCAGTGTAGTGTCAACTTAAAAAATGTTTTAGATTTTGTCTCTCACTTTGTGTACACTTAGGTTCTACGCGGACATCTGTGTACCTCTAATCTGTTGTGACAGCGACAACAGACACTAAGCTACAATCAATATACGCTGGTCTACTGTGTATATCTGAACTTGTCCTCCCAGCAGACTCAAAAGTAGTACAAACATAATTATTACACATCTGTGGTGTCTGCAACTGTCCACATATGTGTGCAGTTTGGAGTATTTTTGGGGCTTTATGTTTATTAATAATCTTTAACCACAGCAGACTTGACTTGTGCAGGCTGGGAGAGTACCACTATATCTGTGGTATTAATGTTCAGAATAAACTGTATTAATTAACACGTTTCCAACAAAATAAAAACTAAAGTGATTAAGTATATACATGACACTCCCCTACTTTGCATATTAGTGGTGGCAGTAGGCCTAAAGGTTGACTTAAATGACTAGTCAAGACTAATCAAGTTGGAGTGACAGTATTTGTGCATCTCTTGGGACTCCTGTTCCAGCTCTTCCACTTCTTTAATTTGTGTGGATTCTCCTCGGAGCTCACTCAGAACAGTAGGGTGTCGATCACGAGTGATAATGGGGCGCTGCCAGTTGCGTATTCTGGATGGTGCTTCTGTGAGTGGAATAGCCCAGCCCAATCTCCCGTGGGAGGGAGTCCCACTGTTCTGTATTGTCTAAAGCTAGCACAGTTTAATCTGACCTAACATATCTGCTTCTGATGTCCTTCTCCCTACCCCTTTGTCCATGCTTCTTTCCCTCTGTTGATCCATTTCTCCACTCCAGGCTCAGCTGGTGGACCTGCGTTCTGAGCTTACTGAGGCTCAGGCGGAGCGCGTGGTGGTAGAAAAAGAGGTCCATGACCAACTTCTGCAGCTTCATTCTCTCCAGCTGCAGATCCATGCCAAGCAAGGCCAGGCTGAGGACTCTGACTCCATCAAAGATAGACTGGTAAGTAGGAAAGGCTGCCAAGTAGGGCTATAGTCTGCTGGTTGACTAGTCGATTAATTGGTTGATACGCTCTTGTCAAACTAGATTCTGATTGGTCGACTAATCTCTGTGTTACTTTCATAAGGAAAAAAGTGCTACATCAGCAGCTTTTTGGGATTAATCCATTATTTCCTGCGGGGGGGGGGGGGGTGGCTACCTGCAAAAACGGGCAACTACAACGTATTGTGAAAACACCCCCGCTGTTTTCACAATTTTGGACTCGTCCAAACTATCGGAGACTTCTGGGTCTAACTGTACTCAACGATAACTGAGCGTTTACCAAACGTACTGAACGTTTACTGAAACAGTGTTTCTCCTACAATTATATCAACGAGAACCCCTGCCAGGCCAAAAAAAAAATTTAATGTCAGGATTAACGCCAAATATCCACTCATTCAGAAATGTTTAGCGTTTGGGAGTCTGTGCAGCGCTGTTCAGGGCGCTGTGTCGTTGCCTGGTTAAATGAGCAACTCTGTTAAGTTACTATACTGCATTGCATAGTATGTTTGCCTAGCGAGTTGGACACAGAGAAAGTGAGAGTGGATACGAGTGGAGCAGGAGAAAAGGTTAGCGGTAAGTTGTCAGTCTGGCAGTAAATGTACAGTACAGACTACAGTGTGTCAGTTAAAAGCTAAAAAGTCACATCTGTTGTTTCCCCAAGTGCTGGAAAAGTGAAGGGAGTTAGCTCCAAAGTTAGCAATGAGTTAGCCTAACCTGTAGACGCAAGATCGATATCAGTGGAGACTGGTCCTTAGAGGCAGAGGAGGTTGATCCTCTATTTTTTGAAAGGCAAGAAGGAGATCAAAATATAAAAAAGAATATTTAATAATGTTCAAATAAACCATTTCCAAATCTCAGTGTTATTTATGAAATATTTTTTCTCTCTTCTTTGGAAAAAATTAAATAAATGTAAAATTACTGACAAAATTATATTCTATATTACAAGATTTTGCTATTAGTAACCATTTAAAGCTCAACTAATGCATTTAATGTAAGAAAGATGGAGAAAGAGCAATGAAGTGGTAGTGGGGGGGGTTTCATCTTCAGTTCTCTCCACTGTTAGGGTAGCAGATTAGCAGCAGTAGATTTCTCCTTGCGTTAGTCAATGCAACAACTGGTTTGTTGTAGAAGCCTGAAGGACTCTTTATACATCCATGGAAGGACTGTTGTTAAGCTAACGGGACAATGGATCTGGACGCCGAGAGGCTGGAGAGAGAAGCAGCTGGAGAAACAACCAGGGGAGTTAGCTTGTTTGTCATTGTTTCTAATGATGTCAGACTGGTTAAGCAGCAGCAGCCATAAAGTTCTGTTCACTAACACACAAGATGACTTAAGGCTGCATTCACACACGAAAACGCTAGTTATCCCATTCATTTGAATGGGGGTAGTGTGGCTCGCCTGTGGCCATTTTGGCTGCTGCAGTGCCGCACCTGACTGTGGCCGGAAAAGTTAAGCCGGAGTCAACTTTTGGAAAACCGCAACCTGATATTACGCTGCGGTGGCCAATCACGTAGGTTGGCGATTAGACCAGAAAACGAAGAGACGAAAGACCGGAAGAGGAACGTTGTTTATTTACCATCTAGCATTGTAGCATTTCAGCATTCTGCTTTGGACCAAAGGTGATTGATTTTTTTATTACGAAGATGATAGAAGAGAGACTCATCGCCACTGTGAGTAATTTCACAAACTTACATGAGTGCTTCTTCTTTTTCTTCATCTCTTTTGTTGTTTGATGGTGGTTTGCAAACTACTTTCATGCGTATTACCGTTACTTTCAGGACTGGGAGGATTAACAGTTTGCAATGTGACGCCCACGTAGCCAAAACTCACAAAACTTTGCTCACACATTGCAGGTCTTAAAGTCTGTAATATCGTATTGATGGCGGACATGGGTGTGGCAGAATATATTACAATATTTCAACGAAGCAGCCCCCATTAAACCTACATAAACAAAAATCGATACACTTATGTGTCATGATGGGGTGCACAAAAAAGTCTCTTGGACCCGTAGCTTAAACCCAACCGAATCGGCCATTTTGAATTCAGTGGTCAATTTTGTTGATTTTGCATGCCTTGTACTTTAACAAACTCCTCCTACAGAATTTATCCTAACAACTTCAAAATCAGTGTGTGCCATCTAGACTAGATCATGATTGAAAAGTTATTAAAAGATTTAATTAACATTGAAGCGTTTGGCCGTGGCGTGGCATTGAGATTTGATGTTTAGCTGTTACAGAGGAAATTGCTAACTTAAGTGTGTACATGGTCAGATCTGTCTGAGACTTCACAGGTTTGATAACAGTCCAAGCCTTAACATGCCAGTATATTAAGTCAGTGATGTAAACTGGCTCCATAGCGCCCTCGACGGCATTTCAATGAAGCAGCTTCAGCAGCAGGCAAAATAGTGGACAAAGGAAGTGATGTTTATCTCCCTGCGCTGTCTGAAAACAACCTTGGTCTGGAGACGTCTATATGCCTGTGACATAAAAAATGTAACTGTGCCACGCCTCAACCTATGCTGGGGCATACTTTAACGAACTCCTCCTAGAGATTTGACCTCAGGAACTTCAAATTCAGTCAGTATCAACTACAGACATAGGAAATGAAAAGTTATTAAAACGGTGGTCATACGACATTCCAAGGGGGCGTGACTAGGTGGCGAACTCCGGCATACATGATCTCAAGAGTCCCGCCCTGAATACATCCATGTGTCAATACTGGATCTAAGTCATAGCGCCACCTACTGGCAACAGGAAGTAACATGTTTTACACTTTGACACCCTGTGAGTAGTACCATGTCTGCATCCACCTCACATTTACTCAGAATAGTCTCAAGACCTTGGAGATTGTATATAAGTTGGTGAGTATTCGTCGAAAGGTGTTGCCAATGTGACATTGCCGATGCACCTGAAATTGACTCAGCTAAGAAACAAGACCTTAGTGATGCTACATTTGGCAGGTCATGACCCAAAACCAAATGCTGTTACCATGGCGACACATCCTTTGCCATGAAAGACGCCCCCTTGAAAATTTCAAAATTGAAGCCCTGCCTACCAGATTAATTTAGAAAAATGAAATTCACAAGCATACATGATCCTAAGAGACCCAAACCTTTTGTGATTGATAAGAGTCCCACCCTGAACACATCCACGTGTCAATACTGGATCTCAATCATAGTGCACTTACTGGCAAAAGGAAGTACCATTTTTTACACTTTGAGGCCTTGTGGGTAGCACCATATCTGGATCCACCTCAAATTTACTCAGAATAGTCTCAAGACCTTGGAGATTGTATATATTGAAGTTGGTGACTATTCATTGAAATGTGTTGCCAATGCGACATTGCCGATGCACCTCAAATTGACTAAGCTAAGAAAGAAGACCTTGGTGAAGCTACATTTGGCAGGTCAAGATGTTATGTCTACTTCGTTAACAGCGCCAATCAGATAAAGATTTAGAGGTTTAAGAATTCAATCAGCAGGACTAAGTTCTGAGCAGCAAAGTTTTACTTTTAATGTTGACATTAAAAAGGGAACAGTTACAGCATTAAAAAAACACCAAACATGTCCTGACTAGTTTTCGGACAGGGCGTTGCTTATATACCTTCTACTAGCTTTGGTCACGGCCCGCTGGTCACCACCTACCTGTTTTTGACCAATTATATTATTATAATGTTATTCAGCTGACTGTGGGCCGTGAACCCAAAAATAGGTTTCGTCTTATCTATTGACCCTCCTTTTCTTGTATTTTTCCACTACCAGTTGTCTGACAGTGCCTGCATGACCTTTTTCATTTTTTCAGAGTCAGCTCTTGCTATTTTTTAGCATTATTTACAATCCTGCTCTTATTTCTTTATTTCTGAAAAATAATAAGGTTTTAATGTGAGATTACAAAAAGTGAGGTTGCATAAACAAGTTCAAAACCTTTTTGTTACATAGTAAGTGACTCCCTGTGTTTGACTCTTACAGCTACTATAGATCAGTGTGAGGCATAAATAACATGATTATGCATAGTATAGTTGACGTAAGGCATTATGGTAAACTTGTCTACTCAAACCTGTTAAAACAGTTACATCAAGAACATTACTCTTCAGCAATGTTTTTCATCTTAGCACGTCACTGTCTTTTATATGAATTTACACTACAAAGACCAAACGCTGTTACCCTCCTTCGCCATGAAACACAATATTGTTTTTCAGGGAGAAGGGATGGCTCTACAGTCACGAAACTTGATGAACATGTCTGGAGGGACACCAGCTAAAATCTCACGTAGTTCATTTGAATGGGCGTGGTAATATGGCTCAACAGCCTTGAAAATTTCAAAAATGAAGCCCCTCCTACCAGATAAACATAGAAAAATGAAATTTGCAAGACACATGTATCATGTCAAGGCGCACAAAAAAGCCTCTTGGAGCCATGTTGTAATTCCAATAGGAAGTCCGCCATTTTGGAAGAACTGGTCAGTTTTTGCCTTTTTTTGGCCACTTTTCGTACCTTCTATTTTAACAAACTCCTCCTACAGAATTCATCGTATCAAAATCAGTGTGTCATCTAGACTAGCGTATGATCAAAAGTTATCAAAAGATTTAGTTCATGTTGAAGTGTTTGGCTGTGGCGTGCCTTTTGAGTCTTGATGTTTCGCCATTACACAGGAAATTGCTATAACTTTAGTGAACATGGTTGGATCTGCCTGAAACATTACAGATTTGATAACAGTCCAGGCCTGAGCACGTCTACACACGAGCACTGAATGGTGCGAAGGCCCTATTGGATCTGAAGGAATTATTATTATTATTAGAGCCCGAGCACCTACCGGTGCGAAGCCCTATTGTAATTCAAGGAATTTTCCTCTAGTATTAGGGCCCGAGCACCTACCGGTGTGAAGCCCTACTGCAATTCAAGGAATTTTTCTCTATTATTAAGGCCCGAGTACCTACCAGTGCAAAGCCCTATTGTAATTCAAGGAATTTTTCTCTATTATTATTATTATTATTATTTTGAAACAAACGCATTTTTGAGGGTCTAAATGCGCACGGAAAGTTGTTAAACATTGCACATACATCAGAAGTGGTGACAAATTTGATATTTTATGGGTCTCGCAAAAAGGCTGGGCAAAATTAGAAAATTAGGAAAATTGAGCCCCCGATACAGATTGTCATAGGAGGACGAAAATCGATATGCATATGTATTATGAACAGACGCACCAAGACACATACCCTAAGTCAAACAGAAAGTCGATCATTGCTGCTTGCAGCTTTAATTTCTCTTTTAACTCTATATTCATACGTTTGTCTGGTTTCCCCCAGAGCTAAATGACCTTCAGAGGTCTCCTCTTCTCCAAAAACAAAAGTACACACAGATTAAAATAATTAAAAATACTACTTAAAGGTGTTTCACCTAAAAGATAAAAAAAAAAAATCAATATTTCTGCGACAATGTTTGGTGACCACCGGGCTTCCTGGAGGGGCTGTAAGCTGAGCTGCTGCTAACATTTCTCTCTATTTCTCTTAAGATCCAGACATACAATGACTAAAATCCTTCTACCGGCTAAAAGATGCAGTTAAAAACAACCTAAATTTATCATGAAAATGTGCCTTAAAACTGAATAAAACTCAGTTTATAACAATTTGTGTGGAACAACCACAATGCTGATATATTACCTTTTGTGTGTAAGTTACTCTTCAGTAGACGCCATTGTAGCGGACAAACACTGTGCATGTTTATTCTTTGGTAGAGGAGGTATGACGTCATTGACATGTGACTGTGATGAAATGGTCTGTTACGTTTATTAAATTACAGATTTCTCTGGGTTTGATAATTATAATATAAATACACAAATCAATAACATACATAATATAGGTCTAGTTGTTTTTAGACATTTTAATGTGGAATAATTACATATTGTTGTCACATTTACAAATAAGTTTGCTTGCCTTGTAGGTTATTAAAATACATAACATAAAACATGATGATGTAACTACTATCACATCAAATTTCTTTGGCTATCTCTCAGTTTTAGAGGTAGCACGTTAGGGCAGCTTTTTTCAGATAGGGTTACTTTAGACGTGACCAGCACTCCAGCTGTAACTGTGCTAGTGTAAACACTAGAGTAGCCTTTTTGGCTAGATACAATGGAGTTTGTCCCTCTTCACCGACTTGGGTTCACTGTTTAAGTTGGGACAGACTCTGAAATAGAGGCTAATCTGAGGGTATCAACATAGCGCTTTGATGCATGTACATTGATGTACAGCCAAAAACTGCAGACTGACTGGCTGTTGTCACATTTATTTCTGCTCTGTGATATACTGTTACACCTATCCATAATGAGCTAAAAATGTCTGAAGTTTATCATCATAATTGACATAACTTTTATTGCAATTTTAACAGGAGATTATGTTAGCCTCACAGTTTATACTGCCCTGTTAAGTTTCTTTTATATCGATGATAATAGTGGTTGGTGGACTAATGGCTGACAGTTAGAAATGTTAGTTGACTCCAACAAAGACACCCAGACAGTTCTGATGTTGATTCAATGATGTTTATTGCTTACAAACACTTCGGAATCTGGAGGATACAAGCCCGGTCTCAGTATAACTTAGTCTAAATAAAATCATAATCAAAGAAAACTTACAATACTAATAAATGATTTCTGTGATGAAGTTTAATAACCGTTAAATAACAAATTACAGGGCCAATGGACTAATGTTGACCAGGATCAAAAACTATCAAAGTCTGAGTCTTAGTCTTTAACCCAAGCAGATCAGCCTACAATATGAAAAATTGGTTCACTAGTTTCCAAACAAGGAACTGCATTTTACCTGTGTCAGTACCCACTCATTCCAAGTGGTCAAGTGCTCCAAAGATTTTAATTATTTTTTTCAATATTGATGAGCTTATTGCCATACAATTGTATTGAACCTACTTACTTACTTACAAATCTGTTGCTTGAAACTAGAATTTCTCTAACCTGTGACTTCTTTCTCTTCTTCCTTTGCTGCTTTTCCACCAAAGCCTGCACCAACATTGGGTGAGAGGGTAAGTTTGCGTAAGGGTGTATTTTGCAAAAAAATGGATTTTAATATAAATTGTTTGGATTGAAAATAAATTGCGTAGTGATTCAGTGATTCTTAAAGGTTGGGACATGAATCATAGCTGTCTTCCTATTTGCTGACTAGGGTTGCTGCAGTATTCTGGTTTCACAGTGTATTATGGTATCAAAATGGACGGTGATCAAAACATGTACATTTTCTTATTGCTGCAACTGAACAGAGAATCTCACTTGTGCGTGAACATCTTTCCTCCTTGAGTGCCTGTCACACTCAGCAATTGCTACACATGCAGCAGAGAAAAGGGTAGAGACCGTAAGACTGTTGCCACCAATCTCCACACCCCCCCCCAAAAAGAACTTGAAATCAGCAGCAAATTGTCCTCAAGGACAAATAGCCAACTTTGTAAAAAATTTGGATGCAAAGTGGCTGCCAAAGGATGGCAACACTTCCCTCCATGCAGAACAAAGTGTCCCATATATAACTAATCCTTAACAAAAAAACGTGAACATTTGAACATTGATCATAAAATGTGCTATTGAAATGCGCAGATATGCACTGTTTGACTCTATAAAGAAACAAACACAAACTGTCATGGCTTGGCGGCTGAAATAAGTGAGCGTGTGTGAACGTTAAAGGTGCAGACAGGATCAGTCTGCCTGTGCTGTTGCACACATACAGTAAGTTGGCAACTACTTTAATAATCATTTAGAGCACTTGTGACAGTATTTCTCACTACTTTGAGAATTTTTACAAACCAACCAATCGATTAATGGAGAAAATAATCAGCAGATTAATCCATAATGAAAATAATCACAAGTTGCGGTTGGATATAAAATAGTCAAAAGAGCTCCACCTCAACCAACCACAATACATTAAGCTTCTACATTAATGCATGAGTAATAATAATCTAATGATGTTATATATACAGGGGACATTTTTCTGCATTCATTACTTACTTTTAATAAGTACATTTCTGTGATAATTCTTACATACTTTTACTTTACATTTATCATGCAGGGCTTCTACTTGTAACAAAGTACTTTCACAGTGTGGTGTTAGTACATTTATGTGAATGTGATGTGAATACTTTATCCATCACTGGTGCTAACAGGCAAGCCAAGTTTTTACACATACTAACATAAAATAAAATGTTTCAAGTGTCAACTATAATAAAGTGCTTGTTTAATAAAAAAAAAAACCCTTCTGTTTTCATTCTGTTAGGGATCATTGTAAGTGATAATAATAATAATTGTGAAATACTGTACATTGTGATAATTTCTGAGATGTTATACCTTGAAAATCTCATACTGTTGCAGTCCTATTGCTGACACAACCAAGTGATCAGCTGTCCACGGATTTATTTCAAAACTTATACTTGCAGTATTTGCAATTACTTATGTATCTAATTGTGTGGCATGTTTTTGATACTTTGTACACACATTAAGCCCACAAGCATGTAGAGGTTTTTTAGAGCACACTGGGACACACTTACCTATTACGGCCTGAGCACTATTGTTCCTGTCCTGTTTTTTTCTTTCTTTATGGCCTGAGCCCCAGTGGGGCGAGGACGCTGTTGTTCCCCGTCTTTCTTTCTTTCTGTCTTCTGTGTTATTCCACCACTTCAAACCTGAATTTTACCTGCTCATGCAGCTCAAAACAATATGCTCAAAAACTCAACAAATTTGGTATGCACATCAGGTCTGCTGAAAAATTTGATAAAATGTACAATTTTATCCCTCCAAAATGCCAAAAAGTGCTCCATAGTGCCACCTAGGTATCTAAAATATTCTATTCTAGAACATGTGGAGCAAGGAGCAGCAGCATAGTCAGATAGCTTTTACTTGATTTATTTATTTATTTTTGTTGTATGTTTTGTTTTTGTCAGTTGAGGATGAATACTGCTGTGGGGAGAAGAGTTGTTTACTGTAGAGAGGAACTTTTGTCATTTGAAGTGAGCAGGTCTGGAGGATACCATCCAATTCCAGCTGAGATAAAGAGGCGTTGTCGTGGTTGCCGTGCTGGTGCAAAGGTGAAGGCCAGGAAATGGAGATATAAGCCCTTTCTGCCATCAGTCATCATGGGAAATGTCAACTCCCTGCCCAACAAAAGTGATGAGCTGGAGATTTTGGCGAAGACTCAGAAAACATACTGTGAGTGCAGCCTCATGTGTTTTACTGAAACCTGGTTGAATCAAAACATCTCTGATTCCTGTGTGGAACTACCTGGCGTCACTCTAATACGGATGGACAGAGACACTAAAGCTAGTGGAAAGAAGAAAGGAGGAGGCTGGCTTTATTTGTGAATCAGAGATGGTGTAATCCTTCACATATTACTGTCAAGGAGAGGATGTGCCGTCCAGATATTGAATTGTTGGCAGTTGGTATGAGACCATGACTATGTACCAAGAGAATTCAGTCATACCATAACAATACTCCCAAGGCAACTGCTGAAGTTCCATGTGAAGTTCTCCATGAAACTGAAACTGCCAGGATACAGACTAAACATCCTGAGGCACCATTAATATCTGGAGATTTCAATCATGTGAGACTGTCTTCCCACCTGACTGGATTTACACAGTTTGTTAATTGTACTATCAGAGAAAGTAAAACACTTGATCTGCTATATGCCAATGTCAAAGACACTTACAGAGCTACTGCCTTACCACCACTGGGCCGGTCATATCACAACCTGTTTTTTCTGCAGACCTGCTACAAGCCCTGTGTGATGAGTCAGCCTACAACTACCCTCAAAGTCAGGAAATGGATACCTGAAGCTAGTGAGGCTCTAAGCGACTGCTTTGAATGTACATATTGGAATGTGGTGCTGGGAACAGACAGGGACAGTATGGACATTGACAGTCAGGCTGACTGTTTTACTGAGTATATCAACTTCTGTAGAGATACAGTCATACCAACAAAGACTGTACGATGTTTCCCCAATAACAAACCCTGGATCACAAGTGACATAAAAGCAATCCTCAACCAGAAAAAGGAAGCTTTTAGAAATGGTAACAAAGAACAGCTCAAACAGGTGCAACATGAGGAGACTGAAGATGGCAAAGGTGGAATACAAAAAAAAAATTGAAAGGAATTTACAACACAGCAGCATCCAGGAGTTGTGGAGGGGAATCAACACCATCTCTGGCTACAACAAAAAGAAAAGGCAGCCATTAGTGGGTGATGTGGATAGAGCCAATGAACTTAACCAGTTCTTGAACAGATTTGACACTGTGGTCACACCCACTTCCGCTGCTGTTCCTTCTCCTCTTCATGGATGCATCTCCACCATACTCCTTCTTCTCCTCCACATGTGTGTTTTCTCCAACACAGCTCCTCCTCATCCTCCTCCACCTCCCCCTCTCCACTGCTAAATGGTAAATGGACTGTACTTGTATAGCGCTTTTCTAGTCTTCTGACTACTCAAAGCCCTTTTTACATTAGAAATCACATTCACCCATTCACACACATTCATACACTGAATGGGTACAGGGGCTACCATGCAAGGTCCAACCTGCCCATCAGAGGAAACTAAGCATTCAAACACATTCACACATACGGACAGGAAGAGCCGGGAATCGAACCGCCAATATTCCGATTAGAGAACGACCCGCTCTACCTCCTGAGCCACAGCCGCTCACACTGTTGCAGCTACTCCCATTGTCACACCTGTGTCTCCACCCTTGTCTGTCACTGATATGGGAGTGAAGTTGGAGCTTGGGAGACTCTGCTCTTGGAAGGCAGCTGGCCCAGATGGTGTGTGCCCAAGGCTGCTTAAAGACTGTGCTGCCCAACTGTGTCAACCTCTACAGAAGATCTTCAACCTGAGTCTGCAGTTGGGGCAGGTACTGGCTATATGGAAAACATCATGTATTGTACTTGTACCAAAAATAAAATTTCCAGCTGAACTCAACGACTACAGACCGTGAAAACCCTGGAGCATCTGTTTCTATGTCTACTGGGGCTTGAGGTCAATGATGAACCTGATCCCCTGCAGTTTGCATACAGAGAACACATTGGAGTTGATGATGCTGTCCTTTATATGCTCCACTGTGCTCTCTCTTATCTGGAAGCATCAGGCACTTATGTAAGAATCATGTTCTTTGATTTTTCAAGTGCATTCAACTCCATCCAACCCATCATACTCAAAGACAAGCTCAGACAGATGGGAGTGGATCCCTCCCTTGTTCCCTGGATCACAGATTACCTGACAGAAAGGTCACAGTTTGTCAGGTTGGGGAACTGTGTTTTGGGGACAGTAATGAGCAGCACAGGGACTCCATAGGGGACTGTACTGGCTCCATTCCTGTTCACATTGTATACCTTGGACTTCAAATACAATTCTGAGTCCTGCCACATCCAGAAATACTCGGATGACACTGCTATTGTGGTGTGTATCAGGAATGGAAAGGAATCCTGGAGCCAGTGACAATCTGTGGGGTGGACATTGAAGTGGTGTACACCTACAAATATCTAGGGGTCCTTGTTGATGACAACCTGGACTGGTCCCCTAACACTAATGCTCTTTACAGGAAGGGGCAGAGCCGACTGTTCTTCCTGCGGACACTGAGGTCTTTTGATGTGTGTGGAAATGATGACCATGTTCTATCACACGGTGGTGGACAGTGCACTCTTTTTTTGCTGCAGTGTGCTGGGGAGGCAGCCTTATAGACAAAAACACTAAGCGATTAGACAAGCTGGTCAAAAAAGCGGGCTCAGTGCTGGGCAGGAGACTGGACCCTCTAAGATTGGTGGTTGAGAGAGGCGCATTGAACAAACTGAATGCTATAATGAATAATAGCAGACACCCTCTCCACAGCCTTCTGGAACGACAGAGGAGTAGCTGCAGCAGTTGGCTCCTCTCTTTGTGCTGCAGAACAGAGAGATTTAGGAGGTCCTTCGTCCCCACAGCAATTAGACTCCTCAACTCCGTGAACTAACAAGATAGTTTTTGTTTTTGTGTTTTGTTTTGTTATAATTTGATGATCTATGGACATTTTGAATTCCCTTCAGAAATCAAGTATCAATCAATCAATCAAAATGGGCCTTGGCGGCCCGTAGGAATATCATAGAGAGATGGGATCAAAACTGAATTGTTCGTCTCCTCCAGACACAAATCATGTGCTGACACCCCAGACCTAAATCCAACAGGAAATCTGCAATACATTGATAAAAATCTGACAATTTACCAATTTTGGAGTCCATGCAAAAGCTATCTCCTCCAAGGGTGTTAGTACTATCAGCTTCAGATTTTAATATATGACTCACAAGACTTGTGATGAAAAAAAGTTATTAAAAACTTTGTAACTATGAAATTACTATGTCACTATACTATGTCACCTACTTAGTAAGTCTGACTACTTTCAAACCTGTATCACTGGATTCGCGACTAAGTCATGGGCTGTATGAAACGTTTTCCACAAGTTTCTCTCAACTCTGGCTCTCCTCACATGCAGAAGCGGGGTAGTGGGCTGCAGCTCACTGCAACACAAAGTGAGAGACATGAAATTAGGCTGCCTGATGAATAATACAGTGCTGTAGATAAATTGTCACATCTACATTTTGAAGCTCTGTACTGCAGTTTTTCCTTTATTAGATCCCAAGCACCTAGCATTTTGAAATATATGAGTATTTCTCTGTGTCCACCTGCAGTAACTTATTGTCTCTACACAAAAAATTGTTGCTTCACTCACCCTCTCCATTCAAAGGCGTCCGTCACACTCGTGTGGATGTCTCGCAACCATAAGGCGTGTGATTCGGCAGCCATGTAAAGTGCAGTGCAGATAGGAGCATGTACAGTAAAGTTATAGCGGCTTCCCCTGTCACTGCGAAATATCATTGTCATGGTGTGAGGATGACAATTTTTTGCAGAATGAGATGTGTGTGGCTCACAGCAGTGTTATCAAAAAAAAAAGTTTTGTGCCCCTGTACTGTCCCTTAAATTAATACATAGAAAGCCTCTGAGAAGGTTGTGTGTAAAAGAAATCAATTTCCTAATTTTCACAAAGTGCATTTTTAGAAAAGTAAAGACTTGTAACCCACATGACCTGAGAAAAGTTTGAGTGAAATGTGTTCTA
This sequence comes from Euthynnus affinis, assembly GCA_029490765.1. Taxonomy (NCBI): domain Eukaryota; kingdom Metazoa; phylum Chordata; class Actinopteri; order Scombriformes; family Scombridae; genus Euthynnus; species Euthynnus affinis. The sequence goes on from CM055853.1 coordinate 319,665, forward strand.
TCAAGTGTGCAGAGACAATGAGAAACTACAGGCAGACACAGAGAAGTACTCATGTATTTGAATAGAGAGTGTGAGTGAACGCACAATTTGTTATCTAGAGACAAGAAGTAAGAGTAAGTGGGACAAATTTCTGCAAAGTGAGACGTGTGTGTGGCTCACACCAGTGTCATAAACATTGTTAGTTTTGTGCCCCTGTACCCTCATTTAAATTAATACATTGAAAGCTTCTGATAAGTTTGTGTGTAAAAGAAATCAGTTATCCAGTTTTAATCAAGTGCATTTTTAGAAAAGTCGAGATTTGTAACCCACATGACCTGATAATAGTTTGTTTGAAATGTGTACTATCAAGTGTGCAGAGGCAACAATGAGAAACTGCAGGCAGACACAGAGAAATACTCCTGTATTTGAATGGAGAGTGTGAGTGAAGGCACAATTTGATGTGTAGAGACAAAAGTAACAGCAAGTTGACACAGAGGAATAATCATATATTTCATATATAATAAAGGAAAAACTGCAGTACAAAGCTTTAAAATGTAGTTATGTTTATTTATCTACAGCACTGTATTACTAATCATGCAGCCTCATTGCATGTGTCTGTTTGAGCTGCAGTTACCTCCACAGACTCCTCCCCCTCCTGGCTGTGTGAAGAGCCAGAGAGAGGAGAGAAGAGAGAGATATTCTTCTCCTGTGCACAGAAGTACATGGAGGCCTTGACTTTTGGCCATTTGGACTGAAAATACATGTTTTTTGTAGGCATTTTCATCGCGAATCCAGTGGTACAGATTTCATGTCATGTGACTTATAGTTTAGACGGTAGGACTTGACAGAGGTGTGCATGCTGAGGGAAAGGCTCTCCCATTGAAACGCATTATAAGCTGAATGTCACACAGCGGATATTATGAAAACCGTACAAGTCTTTTGTTCAGCACAGTCTGGTGAGTGACATATTACAATCTGAAGCCAAAAAGATGAATGCCCTGGGAGGAGATAGCTCTGGCGCGGACCCCAAAATGGCCATTTTCATAAATTTTGAAGGAGTTTCATGAATGAACTGAGGACTTCCTGTTGGATTTAGGTCTGGGGTGTCAGTGTATGATTTGTAGGTCTTGAGAAGACAAACAATTTAGTGTTGGATCCATCTCTCTACGACATTCCTACAGGCCGTAGCAGACACCTAGGTAGTGCTGTAGAGTACTTTCTGGACATGGGAGGGGGTAACTTTGCCAGATTATCAAATTTTTCGCCGGACTGGATGTGCATGCCAAATTTGATGAGTGTTTGAGCATATTTAGGGGGTCAAATTCAGGGTTGAAGTCGCAGTATAATAAGAAAGAAAGAAAAAAGAAACTGCACAGTAACAATAGGGTCTTCGCCTCTCAGGCCCTAATTGGGAAATTGATTTCGTCTTCACAAACTCATCACAAGCTTTCAATGTATTAATTTAAATTATGCACAGGAGCACAAAATTTGCTTTATTTGAATGACTCTGCTGTGAGCCAGACAGACATGTCTCACCTTGCAGAAAATTGTCATTTATATGGAGATTTCTACCTGAGTGTGACAGAAGCCCTTGGACTGCATTGTGTCCCGGGGTGCGCGCAGGCGTGAAGACCCGTCCACCGTTGCTTGAAGATTTAATTAGGGCCTGAGCCCTGGAGCAGGGCCACTACGGCCTGTAGGAATGATGTAGAGAGATGGAACCAACACTAAATTGTTCGTGTCCTCCAGACCTAAAAATCATACACTGACACCCCAGACCTAAATCCAACAGGAAATCCACAATACACTCACAAAATTCAGATTTTATTTGCCAATTTTTGAATCCAAACAAAATCTATCTCCTCCTCGGGCATTTGTGTTATCGGCTTCAGATTTTAACACATGACTCATAACCCTGTGCTGGACAAAAGTTATTCAAAACGTTGTAATAACTCATACGCTTTTCATAATATGAGCCTTCAAAGTTCCAAGACATTCCCACTTATAATGCATTTCAGTGGGAGAGGCATTCTCTGAGCTTTCACTCTCGCTCTCAATTTTGATCTTCTGTCTAAACTATAAGTCACACCGTTTTCAAACATGTATCAATGGATTGGACAACAAAAAGTCCTACAAAGTTTGATAATATGTAAAAAATTATCCCCCCCATGCCCAGAAAGTACTCCATAGCACCACCTAGGTGTTTATTTCGGCCACATGGAGAGATGGAACCAACACTAAATTGTTTGTCTCCTCCACACCTATGATTTGAAATCATACACTGACACCTCAGACCTAAATCCAATAGGAAATCCACAAAAGTCAGAATTTTTAGCAATTTGCAGTCCAAACAAAATCTCTCCTCCTAAGGTATTCATTTTATTGGCTTCAGATTTTAATGCATCACTCACGAGACTGTGCTGAACAAAAGTTATGAAAAACTTTGTAATGACTCGTGTAGTTCTCATAATATCAGACATCAAAGTTGGTGTGCGACATTCAACTTATAATGCATTTCAGGGAGAGGCATTCCCTGAGCATGCCCACTATCTCTTAAATAAAAGCTGCCACCTAAACCTCAGACCTAAATCCAACAGGAAATCAGCAAATCATTCATGAAAATCCATGAAAATTCATGAAAATGGCCATTTGGGGGTCCACGCCAGAGCTATCTCCTCCTAGGGCTTTTATGCTATTGGCTTCACCCTTTCACATATGACTCATGAAACTGTGCTGAACAAAAGTTGTTGAAAAAACTTTGTAATATCTCGTACCCTTTAGATTATATGGGCTCATAGTCGTTGAGCGACATTCAACTTATAATGCGTTTCAATGGGAGAGGCAATCTCTCAGCATGCCCACTCTCTGTCAATTACGGTCTGCCATCTAAAGTATAAGTCACACGACTTTCCAACCTGTATCAATGGATTTGCGACATAAATTCCTACAAAAAGTGGATATTTTAACTGCAATTCGGCTAAAGTCATGGGCTTTTATTTCCAAAATAAAACTTCTCTTACCAATTCCTCTCCACCTGAGAGTGACCATGCAGGTTAGGGATGGGGAGGCAGAAAGGGGTGGCTGATCTCACATCTGTCACACCAGGTCTGGAGACATCTATATGTTTTTGAGAGAAGTCACTCTCCATTGACATCCATTGATATGAGTATTCCTCTGTGTCCACCTGCAGTTACTTCTTGTCTCCACACAAAAAAATATGCCTTCCCTCACCCTCCCCATTCAAATACATGACTACTTCTCTGTGTCTGCCTGCAGTTTCTCATTGTCTCTGCACACTTGATAGTACACAGTTCAATCAAACTTTTATCAGGTCATGTGGGTTAAGTCTTTACTTTCCTACAAATGTACTTGATGACAATTAGGAAATTAATTACTTGTACACACAAACTCATCACAACTTTTCTATATATTTATTGAAATTACAGTAAAAGCCATACACGTCTCAACCTGCAGAAAATTGTCATCCTCAATCTGTTGAGTTTTTTTTTTTTTATTTTTTTTTACACATCATAATTTTCAATGTCTTAATTTAGATTACAGTACAGGGGCCCAATACTTAAATGTACATGCTCTGTGTGTATGTAAAGAAAAATGTATGTTATCTTTAGGGGTGCTGCATTATGGCAAAAATGATAATCACAATAACCTTTTTTTCAGTTTATTAGACAAATAGTTGTAATTTGTAGGACTTTAATCTGGTTCACAGTCCGAAGCTGAGGGTGGCTGTAATGCATGTAATACGGTGATTTCCAACCGCTGCTCCAAAAAGAGGAGAATATGCGTTTTTTTGTTTTGTTTTGTTTTTATTTACACAGCGGTACATCCTGCCATCCTGTTTCTTATCTGTTCTGCTGAACACAACAGTATTTACACGGACTGTTTCAGACAGCGCCACACCCCGGCGTATGGGTGGGGCGAAGGCCTGTCCAATGCTGCTTGCAGCTTTAATGACCCTATTGTTCCTTTCCTGTTTCTTTCTTTTTCTTTCTTTCTTTCTTTCTTATACCGCAACTTCAACGCTTAATTTGACCCCCTAAACATGCTCAAAAACTCACCAAATTTGGCACGCACATCAGGTCCGGTGAAAAATTTCATATCTAAAAATCCCCTCAAAGTGTCAAAACGTGCTCCATAGCGCCACCTAGGTATCTAAATGGGCCATGGCAGAGATGGAACCAAAACTCAATTGTTTGTCTTCTCTAGACCTACAAATCATATGCTGGCACCCGAGACACTGTATGAATGGGTAACATATTATTTCCTGTGTGCAGTACATGACACTGGAGATGGCATATTGGAAACTGTATATAGATTTGATGAATTATGTGTCATTTAGGCATAACTTTCTGTTGCCCGTAGATAATACTACATAAATGAAATATTAATACGGCAGAACATTTACTAGAAGGCAACTGACATGGATATACATTTTCATGAATACTGGAAATTGCATTTAGGAGATAACTTTTCTTGTGTCCACTATGTGCCACTCGAGGACATCCAACTAATTATATTTCATTATGCTATATATCATGTGTAGACCAAGCCATGTAAATCGGATGATGTTTGTCTCACAAGGCTGACTTCCAGTTGTCAGTAAGTGGCGTGTATGACTGTAACTCAGTATTGAGATGTAGATATGTTGAGGCCTGGACTGGGCCAAGGGTATTCCATAAAAACTAAAAATCTCTAGTTGTATGGCTAAAATCTCTAGGAGGAATTTGTTTGAGTACAATGCCTGTCAATTGCTTCATTTTGTGAGGAAAAAAAAATTCTCAGTGTTTCAGATTCATAATAGCTGACTTCCTGTTGGACTTAAGGTATGGTTCCAAGAAGCTTTTTTGTGTGTCTGGTCATGATACATGTGCCTACCAAATTTTGTTCATCTACATCAAATTTAAATTTTGACATTTGTCAAGTTTTCTCACTTCTGATGCTTGTGCAAAGTTTTCTGTCTTTTCAAACACCCCTAGCACCTCAAGAATGTTAAAAGTAATTAGGGGCACTATAGAGCCGACATGCCATGTCCAAGCCCAAGCCCAATTGTGATATCTGATTGAAATACTTACTAGTTCAAACATGGGTCCAAAGTTTCATGATTTTTTTGTGCAAATGTGTTTGTAAATGGAAATTGATGCACAAAATCCAAAATGGCTGACATCCTGTCGGTTGAAAAAAATTTTGAACCTCACAGGCCAGGCCACATGTTTCTCATCCAAAGGAAGTCCTTAAAAAAACTAGAGGTTTCCCTTTTTGTCTTTTTTCTCCTCATGGCTCAGCCTGCAGCAGAGTCGTTGCAGCATGGGCCCCCCTCCCATTCTCTTACCTGCAGAAGACACACTCACTTTTGCCTTTGTTTTCCCTTGTTCACAGAACTAAAGAACATGTGGTACCAGTGCCATCTTTGATTTTGCTAACTTTGTAGTTTCCTTTATTTCAGCCAGCACATGGTCTGACTTCTGCCATTTTGTTTTTGTCCTCTCTCGGTGCAATATATTCACAGACACACCCCTACGCACATAAACCTGTATATAGACACAGTTAGCTCACAAATGATGTTTTATTCTCTTTTATCCCCTAGTTAAGTACATTTAGGTGGATTACATATTTTATGCTTTTACTTTTGTTATCTAATATAATAAATGTTTTTGAATATACCTGCTGGTGTTTTTAATATTTTGCAAGAATGAATACTGCCAATCTCTGCTTTGCAAAGAACTGCGATGTGCCACAGGTGCTGTTATTGCAGAAGAACATGATGCAGCAATACATTTACCACAGGGCAACACATATGGATATACATTTTCATCATTAATATTGGACATTGCATATAGGAGATAACTATCACTTCCTGTGTCCATTATGTGGTGATGGAAAACATGGAGTTAATTATCACTTTAATATTATCCTGTGTCCACTATATGGAGCCAGCATATGCCCCCTAATTATACGTCAAGTTGCTATATATACTGTGTAGACTGCACCATGTAAGTTCCTTCCATCCTGTTGTTAGTACGTTGTGCTATGACTATGAATATTGAAATGTTCACAGGCTCAGGTGTGGACTCCAATGGAGCATGTGAATTTTGGGGCAGATTAGACAAAGTCCAGTGGAAATCAAACTTCCTTTTTCATGGTTAAACATGCAAATTGACCGGCACACCACGTCAACGACATTCCATGAAAACTCAAGATTTAAGAACTTTTTATTGCAAAGGTCTTTAGATGATACCAACCAAATTTGAAGTCACTCTGGTTAATTCTCTAGGAGTTCATTCAAGTAATAAGCGTGCAAAAAGCAAAAACTACACAAAAATGGCAAATTACATTCACTTCTTGTTGGGCTTACGATATTACTCCAAAAGGCTTGACATGATAAATGTGCCTACATAAATTTCATTCAACTATGTCAAACTTAAAAGTGGGGGATTTGACTTTGAATTTCTGTAGGGAGCACTATCTAGCCAATTTGCCACACTCAAGCCCAAGACCCACATCAGATAAAAATTACAAAAATGTGTTAAAAAATGTGACTTTTTGAGCACCCTTTGCACCTCAAGAATGTTAAAAGTGATTAGGGGGTGCTATAGAATCCAAATGCCGTGCACAAGCCCAATTACAATATCAAATTTAAATATTTACGAGTTCAGAAATGGGTGCAAAGTTTGGAGGGGGATTAGGGGGTGCTGAACAAAACTCAGGAGAGACTCAGCAGCCAGATATTTCTATGCCCTCTATTTAGGAGCAGGTGAGATTGACACTAAAATGAGAATACCTGCTCCACCTTTTAGGTCAGAGCCTGGTTAGGTTAGGCAAGCCCATTGTCAACTTTGGAGCCAAACCCCTTCCAGCAATTCGGGAAACAACAGACAAGACTTTTTTTGTCTTGAGAAGCTGCAGCATTTATTAACTGACACACTGTAGGCTATCCTGTACACTTACTGCTAGACTGACAACTTAATGCTAACCTTTTCCTCTGCTCTGCTAGCATTCACCAGCACTTTTTTGCCGCAGACATTCACTTTACCACACACTTGCTATGCACATCTATTACTGCCCTATTCCTTAAAGGAGCTACACTACCAATAGTTTCCCTTGCATTGACACAGAGGTTGACTCACGTTTTGGAACAGTGCTGCACAGAAGCTCCCAAACACTAATGATTTCTGAACAAACGGATATTTGGTGTTATTTTTTGGATTAAAAAAAATGTTTTTTGGCCTGGTGGGGATTCTTGTTGGCCTGGCAGCCCACTAGGCCTATACAATTATAGGTGAAACACCGAATACAATAGGGCCATTGCACCACTCAGTGCTCAGGCCCGAAAGATTTGTAATAATGCTCATGAAATACAAAACTAATAGAACAATAATGTACCAATAATGAGCAAATTGGAATAATGGCATACAATCACTAGAAAAGACTGAAAAGGAGAAAAGGCTTATGGCTTATGACAGTATGCAGAATTTAAGTATTTAAGCTTATCAAATAACCCATAAACATATCAAAAAGAGTTGGATTATAATGTCATATGTTCCACATCTGAGATACATTGTTTCTGATAAAAAAGTATAAGTACTACTGAATCATGATTCAACTGATTTCCTTTCACTTGTATGTGTATCACTGAATTATGTCAGAAAAACTAAATTACAGGTGCTGAATCAAGCTGAAATACACATCTAAATACATTTGATAAATTTATGGTGAAGGGGGAAATAATGTTCAGTTTGTGTTCAGCCTGTCAGCCAAAAGTGAAAAATCAGGTGTACTGTTTTTGTAAAACACGGTTCTTGATAAGGATAGTGGTAACCCAAACGCTACTGGATTACTACACTAGACAGCAATCAAGGTTTAACAAACATAATGAACCAGGTAACTTTTCTATTGACGTTACCATTAACCATGTTAGACTTCAAGGAATAATGTAGACAAAACTTGTAGAGTAGCAGCTTACTGCCCCCTGTAATTCACGTAGATTTATTCTTTGTACATATATTGCATTAAATGTATTTTCTCTTGTACGTCTAAGTGGATTGTGACTAGTTTCAGATTCTATCTCAGATTTCTACTGACTGAACCTTTATGCTGCTGAAGTAAATTGTGATGCGACTTTCCTAAATAAAAAGGAAATAGATAATTTTCTGGTTCCTTTCGATAATTCATACTTTATGGCCCACAGTTTTTGAAAGGACTTTTTCTTTCATTAGCTGGGAAGAAAAACTCTTGAATGGCATCTATCTATTTGCTAAACTGCTTGTACTGTTGGGGTTCACAGTGGGCTGGACTTTTGCACAAGAAAACTACTTCATATTTTACATGAACAACAGGTCAAATGACTGTGTACTGTAAAACTGATCATTATAACAAATCCATAGAGAATGATCATCAACTATGCAGTCCCCTGAATGACAAAATTTTACCAGTTTGTAATCATAGTGGGGTGTTTAGCAGCTAAAGAGATATTTTCCTCAGGAGTTGGTGGAGACCAAACTAGAATGAAAGGAGAAAAATTCTCTTTTAAATTAATTTTTAAAAATCATTGAATTCTACTTCAACACATTTTTGATACATAAAGCTTCAATTCAAATTAAAGCTGCAAGCAGTGTTGGACGGGCCTTCGCCCCACGCGCCGTCCGATGGTGTCCGTCACACTTGCGTAGATGTCTCTGGACCTGGGCTTACAGCGGTGATTTAACGAACAGGTGAAGTATGGTGCAGATAGTAGAATGTACATAAAAATCAGAGAAACTTCCCCTTTCACAGAGAAAAATGAAATCTCAACGGTGTGAGGATGACAGATTTCTGCTGGGTGAGACATGTGTCTGGCTCACACCAGTGTCATCAAAATTATGCTTGTTTTGTGCCTCTGTACTGTCATTTAAATTATTACATTGAAAGCTTGTGATGAGTTTGTCTGTAAATAAAATCAATTTCCTAATTTTCATCAAGTGCATTTTTAGAAAAGGAAAGACTTTTAACCCACACGACCTGATTAAAGTTTGATTGAAATATGTACTATCAAGTGCGCAGCAACAATGAGAAACTGCAGGCAGACACAGAGATATACTCATGTAATTGAATGGAGAGTGTGAGTGAAGGCACAATTTGTTGAGTAGAGACATGAAGTAACAGCAAGTGGACACAGGGAGATAGTCATATATTTCAATGGAGAGTGATCAAAGGGCTAGGTGCTGGCAATATAATAAAGAAAAATGCAGTACTGTGCTGCAAAATGTAGTTATCTCTATTTATCTACAGCACTGTATTACTAATCAGGCAGCCTCAGTGCATGTGTCCCTTTGATCTGCGGTCAGCTGTTGACTCCTCCCCTTGCTGCAGGGTAGAAGAGCATGAGAGAAGAGTCCTTCTCCTGTGTAAAGAAGTATATACAGGCCATGACTTTTGGCTGAATTGGACTGAAAATATCTGTGTTGTGTGGGTATTTTCATCGTGAGTACATTGATACAGGTTTGAAAGTTGTGTGACTTATAGTTTAGACGGTAGCCCTTGATTGAGAGAGAGTGGGCATACTCAGGGAATACCTCTCCCATTGAAACGCATTACAAGTTGAATGTCGCTCAGCAGCTTTATAAGCCCATGAAATCTAAACGGTACGAGTTATTACGAGTTATTTGAAGCCAATGACATGAATGCCCTAGGAGGAGATGTTTTTTGTTTGTAGCCAGAAATTATCGGAAATTTTCATAGATTTCCTTTTGGCTTTAGGTCTGGGGTGTCAGCCTATGATTTTCAGGTCTCTAGGAGACGAACAATTTAGTGTTGGTCCCTCCGACGATATGTCCATCAGATATACCACCTCGGAACTCTGTCAACTAATTCCGCAAATCAGTCCTGGTATCTCCCTTATTTCCACTCTCAAGGAGCATGGAGTCCTGTGTCGGCCCCGATGCATCCACAGAGGCATCGGATGTAAGTTTGTTTACAAACATGCTAACTCCATTCCCACTCTGTGGACCAATCGGTGCACGGCTACTGTACCACGACGTCATCACAACAACTCTCATGCATGCACTGCCAATCTGCAGTCCCTGGTCTGTGTGGACAGTGTTGCTCTTCCCTCCACCTGCTCCTCAGCATCCTACTCTGCATCATTTATGTTGTCAAATACCCGCTCCCTTATCAACAAAACCCTTCTCATCCATGACATTATTACAGACAGAAGCATTGATTTTGACTTGGCAGCAGGACTTCATGACCCTAAACCAAGCTACACCCCCTGGTTATGTGTACATCCAGAAATCTCGCTCCACAGGTTGTGGAGACAGGCTGGCAGTCATCCACTGTGCACATCCTGGTAAAGGAACTTCCAGCACCCAACACCACCTCATTTGAGTGTGTTATTTTTACACTGCTTGGGTCAGCTCCACTACAGGTTGTTCTCATCTACCACCCTCCAAAACCCTCCACTACCTTCATGTCTGAGCTCTCTGAGCTACTCACCTCCATCTGCTCCAAGTCTCCATCCACGCTCCTGCTTGGTGATTTTAACATCCACATGGACTCCAGCAGCTGCAAGTTCGCTGCCGAATTCTTGTCGCTATTGGACTGCCTCAACATTACACAACACGTCTATGGTCCCACTCACACCAGTGGTCACACTCTGGACCTAGTATGCTCCACTGGTTCACCGCCTTCTCATCTGTGGTGCATTGATCTTGCTTTCTCTGACCATCATGCCATTTTCTTCACCATTCCTGTCTCCCCAGCCAGACTCCGTCCTAATCGACCAATTACATTCAGGAACACCAAGTCTATATGCACACTGGTCCTATCCGACCTGATAGCAGCCCACCTGGCCCCAGACCGTTCTGACACCACAGTGGATGGTCTGGTGGCTCTCTACAATTCAGTCCTCTCTCTCAGCCTGGACACTGTCGGCCCCCTGAAAACCAAGTTTGTTTCATCCCCGCCCCCTGGTACACCTGTGAGCTCTGGACCATGAAGGCTTGGGGTTGTCAACTTGAGAGGTTCTACAAACGGACCGGCCTTATAGTCTACCTGCTGGCTTTCAAAGATCATGTTGCTTCCTACATGGAAGCACTCTCCCGGACCAAGACACGCTATTTCTCCACCCTGATTGGCTCTCAGGAAAACCACCCCAGAACTCTGTTTACCACCATTCAATTCAATTTTATTTATATAGCGCCAAATCACAACATAAAGTCATCTCAGGGCACTTTTACATGGAGCAGGTCTAGACCACGCTCATTAATTTACAGTCGTCACCAAACTGATCACCAAAGCCAAGACTTCCACCTGCTGCCTTTACCCCATGCCCACACCTCTTGTTAAAGCAGGCCTGCCCACATGCCATTCTCCTAAACCGTCTTTCTGATCTACTCCTCACTGGTACTGTTCTCTCCTGGTTCCGCTCATATCTCTCAAACAGAACACACTTTGCTTTCACACAAAGCTGGGGATGTTCTCCTGGAGGTTGACAGCTGCTCCATCTCCCCATCCCCCGAAGTCCGCAACCTTTCCAGTCTCACATCAAATCCGTTACCAAATCTGCCTTTTTCCAGCTCTGAAACATCTCCCGACTCCGGCCATCACTCACACTGTTGCAGAGACCCTCATCCATAGTTTCATCTCAAACCGCCTGGACTATTGTAATGGTGTCCTGTTCGGTGTTCCAAGCAAAACCATGGACAGGCTCCAGTATGTGCATAACTCCACTGCCAGAGTTCTCACCCACACCAAACCCTGGCAGCACATCACCCCAACAATTGGCGCCATCCGAGGGCATCCGTCACACTCACTGTCTGTGGGCCCGGTGTGAGGGGTGTGAGTCGGCAGCTGTGTAAAGTACATGTAGCATGTACAGTAAAGTTATAGTACATTCCCCGTCATGGCGAAACAACAAATGTCAACGGTGTGAGAATGACAAATTTTCTGCAGAGGGAGATGTGTGTTTGGCTCACAGCAGTGTCATCAACATTATGCAAGTGTTGTGCCCTTGTCATCTACATTGAAATACATGGAAAGCTTCTGATAAGTTTGTGTGCAAAATAAATCAATTTTCTATTTTTCATCAAGTGCATTTTTAAAAAAGTTAAGCCACATGACCTGATAAAAGTTTGATTTAAATGTGTACTATCAAGTGTGCAGAGACAATGAGAAACTGTAAGCAGACAGAGAAATAGTCATGTATTTGAATGGATGCGACGCCGTCTAAGGGCATGCGTCACACTCGCATGGATGTCTCACGACCCGGGCTAAAGGGTGTGACTTGGCAGCCATGTAAAGTGCAGTGCAGATAGGAACATGTACAACGAAGTTATAGCAGCTTCCCCTGTCTCTGTGAAATATCAAATCTCACAGTGTGAGGAGGACAATTTTTTGCAGAATGAGATGTATGTGGCTCACAGCAGTGTTATCACTGTCAGCCCTTGTACTGTCAAGACTTTTAAGCTACATGACCTGATAAAAGTTTGATTTAAATGTGTACTATCAAGTGTGTAGAGACAATGAGAAACCATTGAAATGCATTATAAGTGGAAATGTCGCTCATCGACTTTATATGGCCATAAAATCAAAGCCGCATGAGTTATTACAAAGTTTTTAACACTTTTGTTTGTACATTTCACCGGACCATACGTACGTGCCAAATTTGGTGAGGATTATGTATATCTGTGTGCCCTGGGTGAACTGATGAACTGAAGACCATTTTATTTACTGAATCAAAGATATATTCTCCTAACCCTCATTAAGGCTACTACACAACTGTAAAAGCTAAATGTTGTCATTGACATGCAATTATTATGAACTGGATCAACTTTTCAACTACAGCCCATTGCTTTTCTTAAATGAATTACCTCCTTGGAAGTAGTATATTTAAATCACAGGAAAACATTAAATTACAATCTGAATATAAATGAGTAATCATCTTATCTGATTACTACTTTTTCTGTTAAAACTAATAATGTATGAATTAAAATTTCTAAATTATAACCAGTGTGACTCCACTAACTGGTGATATCAGAATTAAGCAAGATTTTTACTCATCCACTTACAATGCTTATGGTCCTTGTTGTGTGTGGTGTTCACATGTGATCTGTTTGTTCAAGGAACAGGAGCTCGAGGCCAGCAAGAAAGAAAAATTAGCAGAGGCAAGGTTGGAGGCAGAAGTGAGACTATATAAGAAGGAAAATGAGGCCCTTCGCAGGCACATGGCAGTACTTCAGGCTGAAGTGTATGGAGCCAGACTGGCTGCCAAATATTTGGACAAGGAACTGGCTGGCAGGTAACTAATTACAACTCACAATATTTCTAGGTTAAAGGTGTGGGTTTGTTAAAAAGATATTAGGTTAGGTTAGAATGTCACAATACTTTTACATTATTAACAATATATTAAACAATAACAGGGAAACATTTACTCATGTACAAGTGCATGTATACTCACTTTTAGAACAAAATTCAACACACTACTCAAACTCTCTGATACTGAACTTCCATTTCATTACACTTTATTGGAACCTTAGTCCATCTGAGTATTAATTAGCCTCTTTAAAATATTATATATTATTTATGTTGCATGTATTTTCTATTCTTTTTTATTTCATCTCTTGTAGGTGGAGGGGGCAGAGTTCTTGTTCTGCAAGAAAATGGATAAACTGTGAAATTTGCATTGACAGCAGAATGTTTCGATTTGTCTTCCAGGGTGCAGCAGATCCAGTTACTGGGTCGTGACATGAAAGGGCCAGCACATGACAAGCTGTGGAACCAACTGGAGGCAGAGATTCACCTTCACCGCCATAAGACTGTCATCCGAGCATGTAGAGGTCGCAATGATCCTAAGAAACCTCTTCTTTCTCCTGTGGGGCATGTGAGTGTAAAAATACAAAGCAGTTGAAACTGTTGATACATTATTTCCTTTAATTGTGCTTTCAAAGTTGTATGTGTTTATGTGATTATAGGACTCAGACATGTTAAAGAAAACCCAGGGAGTAGGCCCTATCAGAAAGGTTGTGCTAGTCAAAGACGACCACGAGGGCTTGGGAATCTCCATCACAGTAAGAAGTCACAATTGTTTTTTTTTTCTCATTCCTGACAGCCTCTTGATTTTACACTCATGATCTATGGGGGCAAACCTCTTTACTTCAAATTAAACAATGTTCAAGCAGCAGGGAATAAATTTGAACACAAAATGTTTCTGCTAACTCTAATGCACAACAATAACATTTGCTATATTCAATAGAATAGTAAATGTTTCATGTTCAGACATACAAGAATTCACAGTTGCAAGCCCTTTATCTGCTGTGGTTGTTGGCAAAAAGTGCATATTGAAGTCTTTTGCCAAATGATCATAGGGAATTAACTGCTCCATACAGATCATGTTTGTGCAAGTTTTCGTGCATGGTGCCATAGTCCTGGCTTTTCTGATCTTATCAAGATCTGTTTAAAAATCCAGTGCCAGATCCTCTAAGTAGCTAACAAAGGATCTGGGAATTAAGAAAATTGACTCCTGCACTGCAAGGAAAGTGCCTCAAGTTTGTGATTTCCATATCGTGAAGCATTAAAGCTGCTCTTAGACAACCAGCTCCTTCTACCGCCACTGTTTTCAATGTACACATGATGGCAGCCATTGGGAGAGGGAGGAATCACTGACAATCTTGTAAACACTCACAGCATTTACTACTGAGTTGATGATGGATTGTAGTAGGAAGTAGTAGGGGGGGGGCTGCTCCCTGCTTCCTCCCAATCAATATACAGAATTTCAGCATTACCAGGCAGTAGATGCAACAACAACCGATAATTGTCTAAAAGGAACTTTTAGAGTAAAGTAGAACTGTTGAAGTTGAGATGAGCTCAACAGCCTGTTCCAGTTTCAACATACCATATCAAAATGAATGCCTTTTTTCTACTACTGTAGTAGACCACTGCTTCAGCTTACCATAAATAATTATTGACACCATATGACTGTAACAACTAAGGAGAATTTATTTAGGGTCTGGTAGCAGTTTACTACTTACATCCAATTATTTGTATGAATTGCTGTACTGGAGCATTGCTATCCTTATTATAATTAAGATAATCACAGAGTATCTTTATCTTACTTCCTTACATTCCTTATACACAACATGAAATTAAAGGAAACTTACACTCCCATGAAAATGAAATAGATAGCTATAGATGCATAACAAACTGAATCAGTAAAGAGTCATTTCTCTGCTAGTGAATGCAGAGAGCTCTCACAGGCCACAGCTACAACCATCTGAACCCTTTTTAAGCTCAATAATAAATAGTAATATTACTATGGTCTCGCTTTAATATGCAATACAAACTATAGCTCATTATAACTTATATTAAATGCAAAACATATATTTCTCCCTAACATAAGGAATAAAACTATGATGTCTAAAGCAACATATTTCTTTGACATTAAGCTTAAAATAACATGAACTATGTGAGTTTACATTTTGAAGACAGAGGTAATGTTAACTTGTACATTTTATTACCAAAGTCCGCCTAGCACGGTGGCTAATTAGTGATTAGCTTAATTCACGATTAGCGATTAGCATGCTAATATACAGTAATCTGGTTGTTAAAACTTTGCCATAAGGCAGACAGATGTTGCACATCTTAAATATGAATGCTCAACTTGTCTATGACTATTTAAAAACGACAATAGAAGTGACTTAAAAAACCAAATTTGCCATTTGGCCTGCATTTAGGATAGTCTATTTCATTTATGTTCAATGATGATAGCTGAGCTGACACATCACATAACAAGACAAAGTTACCAAAAGAAAATTCATTACTAACTAATTAAATATCTGTTTCATACCTCTGATCTGTTATTCTCTAATGCGTTATCACAGCCAGCAGCGAGTAACAGAAGCACCATTGCTGAATGAATAAACGTAACTTTACGACTGTTTACTCCTCCCTGACCTGGTGGGTCAGTCAAATGGCTGTGATTGGGTGGATGGCTGTTCAATTAATCAAACATGACCAATAGGTTTTTCATGTATAGGAACTCAGTTTCGTTTAATCAATGACTACCACGAAATGCACACACGAGGGCGTGAATGGAAATGTGAATGGGTGAATGAGCAGCAGAAAAACTATATAGAAAGTGTTATATACATGCAGCCTTTTACAAACAAACCTACATGTATGCCCATTTGGGATGCATGACCATTAGGAACGTTCATTACTTGAAGTCAAATTGGGTGTGAGTAATTAGTAAACATAGTTGGCATGAGGTACTTCTATTGGCTGGTGAGCACATCTCAGACTTAGATATTTTTTTTGACGTTACATAAAATATCCTAAAAAGAAGAGTACTTGGCCAAATGAGCTGACTTAACATTTGTATGTCTGTTGTCTTGTCAGGGTGGGAAGGAGCACGGTGTTCCCATTCTAATTTCAGAGATCCATCCTAGTCAGCCTGCAGATAGATGTGGAGGTTTGCATGTTGGAGATGCCATTCTTGCCGTCAATAGCATCAATTTGCGTGATGCCAAACACAAGGAGGCTGTCACCATTCTGTCTCAGCAGGTAACACAGGTGTGCACACATATACGCACACTACACCACACTGTTTTTCTGTTTCTCTCAAAATGTTCATTCTGGGTATCAGGGAGGACAGATAGAGTTTGAGGTGGTGTATGTGGCTCCAGAAGTGGACAGCGACGATGAGAATGTGGAGTATGAAGATGACAGTGGCCATCGTTACCGACTCTACCTGGATGAACTGGAGGATGGTAGTACAGCGCCACCTGGCGACGGCTCAGCATCGCTGCAGAGTAAGTTTTCAAAACCTGTTTTCACCACAAACAAGATGCTCACACATCCATAAAGGACTTTTCAGAATGCTTTAAATTTAACAAATAAAAATTTCTCCTTACTTGGAAAGCTTAAACACCATTTTCAAGTCTGTCTTAAAATAATAGTTGGGTGTCCATAAGAACATTGATAGCAAGCTTTCATCATTCATTCTGTTCATACTGACCATTAGGACCATGCTTACAATATGAGTGATGGGAGACAAAATCCACAGACCTTTTTTTGAGCAGAAATGTATTTAAAAGGTTTTAGATGAAGATATGAATCTTCAGACATCTGAGTTAGTCAAATAAAGTGGATATCTTCCACAGTTACAGTATTATGATTAGGTTCTCCAGAGCTCTGGATTATTGTTTTAGGAAGACCTGAAAAATTGTCGAAGCAAAATCACATTTGATCATATTTTAAAGAGGAATACACACAGCCGATATGTTTACAGAGCAAATTTGTATGGTTTAGTAGACAATAGAATATGCAATTTTATTTCTTTTGGTCTTTAAGAAAGCTTATACTGCTTGCCCCAATAAACAATACTTTGCTAGAGTTTGTGTTTCCCAAATTTTTAGAGAGGTGGTGGGTACTAAGTTAGTATGTCCTATAATCAGAATCAGGCTGGCTGGAGAAACAGCCATAAAACCTTTTGAGTCCTTATACAAACAAACTCTAAAAACTCTAGACAAAAAGCCAATGCATTTCCATAACTGTAGGGTACTGAAGAAATACAATTTACTGAGCTTTGAGAATTTTATATAATTTTCAAATTTGTGCCTTGTTTATAAAATTTTAAATGGTTTGGCCCCTCCTCCACTATTTGACTTTGTACCATACCATTTCATAACACTGCATTTTGAACGTCATCTTTCTCTGTGAAAGCCACAACTCAGGGGAATGCCCTACCTGATCATATGAAGAGCTGGAGTTCCATCAGTACATTCAAACCAAATTAAAAAATCTACTAAAAACCACTCTCACACCTATGGTCTTCTCATTAGCATAAGCAGTCTTGCTTTTAATTTGACATGTTTGTTTTTTGCTTTTCATTGTTTGTAAACACAGGTTGAAGAATACAAGAGTTGCCCATCAACTAATCATGTTTCTTCCACTTCTTATTATTCCATCCGTACATAATTTCCGCATGTAACTAGTCCCGCAGCTTTGAGAAAACCCATGTGAATTATACATCAAAATGCGTGACTCGTTCGGGAAGGTGTGCTATGACTTTTGGTGAAGATATTGAAATTTTTCGCAACGTAAGTTGCAAAAAACTGCAAAATAATTCCCATAGAAAATGAATGGGGAGGGGTCGGTAAATGCCCACATTTTAGGGGCAATTTCAAGCTTCAACTACTTCACCATACTTTGAGCTTCTGACTTCATTCAAACTTTAAAATGTTCACAAAGTTGTCAGCTATTAAACTTGTATTCAAGTTTTTGATATCTTTTATACGTTTTGATCTGTGACTTTTAAAGTTTTATGCTCAATTTTGACAATTTTTAACATGAGTGTGTATTGTGCAGACTGTTCAGAGCTAGAGTGGGTGACATCATCACTAGAGTGGAAGAGGCTGTTTAAATTTCTCTGAAAAATTTCTGGATAAATCGTCCTTTCAGCCACTTATTTTGCTTTACACAAATAATTTTTTCCACACTTGGCACACTTGTGCTCTGTCACCAACCGTAGCTCAGACACTCACAGAATTTGAACTGTCAGCCCTTTTGTGAAGGAGTTACCGGCCAACTGTCCCATAGATTCCCATTTCAAGAGAGTGAACCAACACCCTTTTTCTCTCGCTCTTCCGTCCACATTTTTGGGTCTAGGGACTTGAAGATCACCAATATTGTGTAGAAAGATTGCATTGGTCATGGTCTGCTCAGATTTCTGATAGGACTTATGGTTCTTTCACAAAAAGTTTCACTCTGCTTTGACAAATTTACACACCAA
This sequence comes from Euthynnus affinis, assembly GCA_029490765.1. NCBI lineage: Eukaryota > Metazoa > Chordata > Actinopteri > Scombriformes > Scombridae > Euthynnus > Euthynnus affinis. Next base: position 338,422 of record CM055853.1, read on the forward strand.
CACACACACTCCTGTACACTTGTGCGGGTTGCCATGGGGAGCAGAGTAAGTCTGTGTTTATGTGTGTGGGTTTGCGTGTGTGCGGGTGTGCTTGTGTGTGTTGTTAGTTGTGTGCGAAGCTATGTGTGTGCTGGCTAATCTACCTAAATCAGAGGGCACTGCATACCAACCACAACGTCATCAGTCATCTGATTGAGGTAAGTGAATGTTTTTCTCTTCAACTTCATTATCTTAGTAGCATTAGCCTACATTATTCTTGAATCTAGACATTCCCTCATGTTTTAGGGCATAAATGATCAATATGGACAAAAAAATTACTACTGAGCAAGAACAGTATACATATGGCGTGAAACTGTGACTCAGTGTAATTAAACGGTAAGTTACAGCTGTCAACGTCCATTAAAGTGCTTGTGTTTGCTTCTGGCACGTTCAGAGTGATATTAAAAATGTTAACACCAAAAAAGAGACTGTGTGAGATCGTGGTAAATCTGTGCCCTGCTAAGTAAATTTAGTCTTTCTGTCAAAGGAGTGTATTTGAACAGCAATGACAGCTCACTGGCCAAACAGGTAGATGCGATATCACAGATTATAACTGACCTTCGTTCTGTTAGTATAGTAACATAATGCTATTGGTTGAAGAAGTATTCTGATTCTTTTCTTACAAGTAAAAGTCCACTATGAGAAATCCTATTTCGGTGAGATAAAAAAACTTTCTTTTACTGTTCATATAAAAACCCGACTGTAAGTTACATATCCCAAGAACTATGTATATATAGTATTATATCTATATTCTACTGTCTATTGGACTATAAACATGCACTCAAGCCCGAAATTATTCATACCCCTTGCGCAAATTTTGTCTTAAGCTTTATTCAAGCAAGTGTTTTTTGACTGGAAAATAAAAGCTGAGAAATATTTATATTCACATTTATATTTATATCCACATATATCCATATATATATATATATATATATATATATATATATATATATATATATATATATATATATATATATATGTATATATATGTGTGTGTGTGTGTGTGTGTGTATGTATATGTGACCTAATGCTCAAACATGATGTCTTTCTTATTGTAGGAAGGATTGACCACAGCTGAAGACAGCAACCCAGCAGAGGACAAGTAAGGACCATTTACAAATGTATCCATGTGGATGAGTTTAATTTGAGTTAATTTATGCTACTTTTTATGCTAATTTTGTCTGTCTTACTGATTTCTTTGGGTTTTTTTTTTATATTTTCAGAGAACATGCAAGACAATCACTGCTGTGCAGCCAAATTTCCCTCTGTCTGTCCTGTAAGAGACACCCCACTTCTGTTGCTCCTCCCAAAGTTTCTTCCATTTTTTCCATGTAAAAAGTTTTTTGGGGGGAGTTTCTCTTAACACATTTTAGGGTGAAAGGGCAGGGATTGTCATATAAATAAACACATGAAAAACAACTGTTTCTCTAAGGTGTGTTCTTTGTTTCAATATTTGAAATGGCGGCTGTGGCTCAGGAGGTAGAGCGGGTCATCCTCTAATCGGAAGATTGGTGATTCGATTCCCGGCTCTTCCAGGTCTGCGTGTTGATGTGTCCTTGGGCAAGCCACTTAACCCCAAATTGCTTCTGATGGCTGTGCCATCAGTGTGTGAATGAGTATGAATGGTTAGTTTCCTCTGATGGGCAGGTAGGGACCTTGTATGGTAGCCCCTGTACCCATTCAGTGTATGAATGTGTGTGAATGGGTGAATGTGATTTGTAGTGTAAAAAGCGCTTTGAGTGGTCAGAAGACTAGAAAAGCGCTATAAAAGTACAGTCCATTCCAAATGTATTCATAATGTGCAGGTGTGCTCCGAATGATGTAGAAAACCTGTAAATTATATTTATTATGTACATGTTGTGACTCCACATCATGACTTAAAAGTCCATGTAATATATAGTATTATTAGAATTATATATATGTTTATATATTTTTATGTTTTGCGTATACATGATACAGAAAAACACACAAGTGTAATGATCAGCACTAATAATTAACAGCCATAACGCTGCCTGAAATCATAACAGAGCTATCAATGACACAAATACTATCTGCTCCTCCCGGATGAGTGATCCCCATCAGCTGCTGGTGTTATGGATATTCCATAACTGACCTGAGCCACAAAATATCAGGTTGTGTTTTTGTCTTCTCAAAGAGGAGATAAAGGCATGACTGTTTGATAAACAGGAGCCACACAGGCAAACCAAGGCCAGAATGCAGGCCATTGCCAGATGAAACAAGACAAAGACCCGAGATACAACTTGAGGTCACAGATTTATGCTTTGGAACTGATGAACCAATTTCTCTGATTTGCTTAAAGGCTGGTCTTGGACTGGCAGGCGTCAGACGAGTTTAGGACACCATCCAAACAACAACGATGCGTTCTATCAAAATCGTTCTCCCTTGGCAAGGTTCAATAAAGCATTCCCAGAATTTTCAGCAAACTCCTCTTTTTGTTTTTTTTTTCCTTCAAACTGAAAACTCCCAACATCAGCTCAGAAAATCCCACAACAGCTGGGGCTCCCTCACATATGACCCACTGGCACAGGCCCGTGTCACTTCCAAAATTTCTGCTGCAGAAATTTTCTAGTCGTAATTATGATTTTGCAAGGGTATAGGTCTTTTAAGGTTAAGTGTCTGAGATGCAAGCACAAGAAAACACAAACAAGTTCACCTTAGTTACATACACATTTATTACAAATACTACAATTCAAAGTACTTAACGCTACAACATTCTACTAACAAGACACAAGAGGGAAAGGGAAGCTGGTACACAAGGCTATGGATAGCAAAATTTGAAATGCATTGTGTAGTTGGAATGAGAAACCTGATAAACGGATGAGATGATGCAGCAAGTCAAATCAATGGTATCACAGCTTAGTTCCAATTTTCCAATTGAAATTCCCAGTCATGACAAGGGTTTAAGCAAGTTGACAGAGGTTTTGTACGAATACTTGCTTGCTCCCTGGGGTAGCTTCTTGTTGAGAATGGAGTCCATTGTGCTGGGTTGAGGAGCTGCAATCTGGATCTGGTGGTGATGAGCGAGTCAGTCATGCCGTACTTGAAAAGTTCCCATTGGGAGAGAGCTCCAGGTTTGTGCTCTCGTGCCCTCCTAGGCTTGACCCTCAACTCATGACTCCAGATTCAGGAGATGCTCTGAGTCACATCTTCAGACCAGCAAACTGCAAGCTTTCCACTGGCATGGCAGAAAGCAACAACAACCAGCAAGCAGCATCAAGCAGCCCACAAGAGCCACCTAAAAACAGCTGCCTAAAAGCAGCAAAACAGCAAGTGCAAAACACCAAAAGGTGCCAAAAACGCCCTAGTGGAGTTGAACGAGTCTCAGATAAGACACTGTTTCAAAGTTTCAGTCTGCCCACCCAGAAGGTGCATCTTAGCCAATCTCCGGGGTTGCAGAGTTCTGGGGGAGCAAAGTCAGTCCGCATTCTGGCAGTGAAATAAGCAGAATGGTGCTAAACATGATAGGGTTATCATGGATGATGAGATTATATTATTGATACATGTCTTGGCTTAAAGGCAATGAAATAAAAGTCAAATTAAAAGAATGTAACAATACATACTATGATACACACACATATACCAACATACAACAACAAGTATCCTTACACAAGACCTAAAACTACATTTGTAAGTCCAGGATTTTACAGTCCTTTGTTCTTCTTAATCTGACTGGAAATGGCAGAGGTCCATGGCATTGAGTCTGTGTGGGTGTGGGTGTGTGTCACTGGGTTGTAGCATATTGTGCAGCATGTCTTGTGCCTTATGTTGGTTTACCCAGTGATCAGTTCTTGGGTTGGTCACTCAAGTCCTGAAAATTCAAGTCCACAGTGGGGTAAAAGTTTGGTGCCAGTTCGTCTCTGTGTATGACTGGCTCTTAGGCGGGGATTATTTATAAAATGGTGCTCTCAATTCACAATAGGGTGTGGTGCCTATCTTTCTGGTTCTTGTAGCTTGAAAGATCAAAGATGGTTTGGGTCAGTGGTCTGGTTTTGTGATCAAGCAGGAGATGGGGGTTCCTTATCTGATCCTTTTTGTTTGAAGGAGGTTGTTTATGTCCGGTTCTGGCTCTCACTTTATGGGCCAGCATTCCTTGGTTGCTGAAAGAGCTGGTCTGTTGTTTGAGGTTTGTGCTGTCTGACTTTGAAACATGCAGGAACTTTATCCTACAACACATTCAAACAATTATGGAAAGTAATAAAGTTATAGCATTTTAAAAGCATGCGGGTTCCTCTTACAATAGTCTCTTGGTCTGACTCCCGCTGCAGTCAGAAAGCAGCGGGAGAGATTCTGATTGTCAGGAGGGAGCTTCTCAGGGTGAGAGGAGGAGTGGTTGTACAATTATGTGTTTAGCCACACATTTTGGCACAGCGGTTCCATCCTTGGTTCTGTTAGTATAACGGTGTTGTTGGATATTTTATTGGGTGTTATGGAAGGCCACACTCATTCATTTAGATGGTTAAGCTTCATTTATACTCTCGAGCGAACATGCATGCGGCATATTGTAAGTACGCGGATGTCTGCATAGAGCCTATATACACACCATCTGATGACGAAATTTACACAGTTCTTTAAAAGTGGAGGTAAAAAGGAGAGATTATTGACATCCTTGTAGAAGTTTTATGGTTGCCAGATCCTATACTGGATAGCAGGAAAGGGACGGTGCACAGCAAATTAAAATAAAGAAGCAGAAGCCTCAGATTGAATTTGTAAAGACTGCATTGGAGAGCAACAAACTAAAACACACTGCACAAAATTACCAGTGGAAACCTGAGGCTTGATTGGGTAATTTTTTGAGGCAATTGAGAAAATGATGCAAAATTTGGATTGGCCAGAGAATAAGTGGACACTGCTTATTCAGAGTGTGCTTGTAAGTAAAGCACAAGTTTAGGTCATCAGAGGCAAGGGACCTACTTTGATGTTGCATAGCAGTCGGAAGCAGCTTTTGACAGGTGGCTAGCAGCATGTGAGTCTTTACATTCCAAGACTTGTGTGAGCTGATTTTTGGTGGAACCAAGTGGGTAGCTCCCGGTCTGAAAAGTGAAGCCAGTGCAGAAGTACCTTAAACCTACATTCTTTTTAATGGCCAGCAGGGGCGACTCCACTGGCTGCAAAAAGAAGTCCGATTGTATGGAAGTCTATGAGTAAATGACCTTATATAAAGATGTGTATGCTCAGGGTGTGGCTACGTTGTGATTGACAAGTTGACTCTACAGTAACAACGTTGATTACAATCCCGACAGACTACAAGCATAGCTGTATTATAGATGTATTAGCCATTGATATTTCAGTGTGTTTTCAGTTCATGAAAGTTAATTGTAACATTTTAGACACCTCACAAAGTCTTGTTCATTTGTTCAGTTTTTCTGGTTAGTGCATTTAGTTTTAAATGCACAATATATAATTTCAGCCACTAGGGGTCTCTCAGTCAAAACAATAACAAAGACGGAGTGCGATGATGATGTGAAGTAGCAAATGATCATAGGAGCTGTTGTCTTTGGTGTTAAATAACCAGCTTCTCTGGGATACGATTACTCCAGTGTTAATCATTCAAGATATTTTTATCAGTAGTCGAATTACCTGCAGAAGTCTCCTTCTATCCAGAATAAATGGACTAGTGATTACAAGTAAAAACACTGAATAAAGCTGTTTCACCTAAAAAAAAAATCTGTGTTTCTCTGAAGATGTACAGCGAGCACTGGACGTCTGATGCGGCTGTAAGCCAAGCTGCTGCTAACACTTGTTTGGTTTATTTCTCTTATAACTTTAGATCCAGACTTTCAGCTGGTTTCTCCCGGAAGTCGAATTATCCACAGATGTCTCCTCCTCATAATTAAAGGTGTTTCACGTAAAAAATCTATATTCTCCAATGATGTTTGGTGACCACCGGACTTCCTAGAGGGGCTTTTAGCCGAACTGCTGATAGAGTTTGCCCAGTTTATATCTCCATATATCATCCAATGACTGCAGTTAAAAACGACCTGAATTCACCATGAATATGTGATTTAAAACTTGAATAAAAGTCAATTAAAGCTGCAAGCAGCGTTGGACGGGCTTTCGCCCTGCGCTCATGGCGGGACGCGGCGCTGTCCGAGGGCATCCGTCACACTCGCGTAGATGGCTCTGGAACCGGGTTGAGGGGTGTGACTTAGCAGTCATGTAAAATGCAGTGCCCCCCCCTTCTTTCTTTCTCCCTCCTCCTAACTTGCTTCTGCCTGTGAGTTGATGCAGGACTAAAGAGATTTTTTCTCTTAGAAAACTTGATCCATGTATCCATTGATACAGGCTAGAAAGTCGCGTGACTTATAGTTTAGACAGTAGCCCTTAATTGACAGAGAGTGGGTGCTCAGGGAATGTCTCTCCCATTGAAATGCATTATAAGAGGAAATGTCGCTCACCAACTTTATATGGCCATAAAATCAAAACCATACGAGTTATTACAAAGTTTTTAACAACTTTTGTTCAGCAAAGTCTCGTGAGTGATACAGTGCTCAGCATAAATGAGTACACCCCCTTTGAAAAGTAAGATTTTTATCAATATCTCAATGAACACAAGAACAATTTCCAAAATTTTCACATGGCTGAGTTTTATTGAACACTTGTTTAACTCCGTAACATGAAATTAAGATTAATAATATAACTTAGATAACAAAATCTTCAGTTTTACTCAAATTACTTAAAGCAAAATTGAATACACCCAGCAACAAAAACTGCATCTAGTATTTTGTATGACTGCAGTGATTTTTAAGGAGAGCACCAAGTCTTCTAGGCATGGAAGTTGGTGACATATTGCAACATCTATCTTTTTCCATTCTTCAAGAACAACCTCTTTTAGAGCATGGATGCTGGGTAGAGAGTAATTCTCAACGTGTCTCTTCAGAATTCCCCATAGGTGTTCAATTGGGTTCAGATCAGGAGACATACTTGGCGATTCAATCACTTCACCCTGTTCGTCTTCAAAAATGCAGCAGTAGCTTTAGATGTGTGTTTGTCGTGTTGGAAAAGTGCATGACGTTCAAGGGCATGGAGTAATGGTATCATCTTCTCTTTCAGTATAGAACAGTACATCTGTGAATTCATGATACCATCAATGAAATGCAGCTTCCCGACACCAGCAGCACTCATGCAGCCTCACATAAGGACACTGCCACCACCATATTTCACTGTAGGCACCATGCATTTTTCTTTGAAATCCTCACTTTTGTGACGCCATACAGTTTTGAAGCCATTAGTTCCAAAAACAGTGATCTTAGTCTCATGACTCCAGAGTATAGAGTCCCAGTAGTCTTCATCTTTATAGAAAAGATTACATCTAGTGTCCCAGGGCATATAGAGTCTCACCATAATTGGTTTCAGGTAGAAGGGAGTTAAGAGGCTGCTATGGTGGTGATTTGTATGAATTAACCCACAAGGATATGTCACAGAGAGGTGGGTTAGAGAGAGGAAGTTTGCCATTGAAAGTGATGATGCAGGAGACATGAAGGCAAAGTCCAATAGAGCAGCGTTCCCATCTTAAAGTTCTGTAAAAAAAAAAAAAAAAAAAAAGCCTGCAGGCCTAGAGTTGGAGTACTTTACCATTATTCAGTTCAGTTCAATTTTTTTCTTTCTATTTTATTTATTTAGTGCCAAATCATATCAAAAATTGTCTCAGGGTACTCTTAAATTTACCCAACATTCCCCCATGAGCAAGGAATTGGTGGTAGTGGAAAAGGGAAAAACCAGGTCATATTGAATCCATTTGTTTTGCTCTGAAAAGAAAAGAAGCAAAATCAGTTGCTCTGCTTGCAACTCAGCCTAGAGTAATTGCAGCACACCCAAGCTACATTCTCAGGTCGAATGGCATATTCTTTCAAATTTTAGCAATGTTTGCTTTAATTTGTAGGTTTGGGGGTTATAATAACCGGTACGTTATTAGGGCATGAGCCCTAATTTGGCAGGTAAGTCCGGTCCGGCGAAAAATTTGATAATATGTAAAAAGTACCCCCCCCCCCACCCCAAAATTACTCTCTAGCGCCACCTAGGTGGTTTTCGGCCGCTGCGGCCCACAGGAATGTCATAGAGACATGGGACCAACACCAAATTGTTCGTCTGTTCAAGACCTAAAAATCGTACACGGACACCCCAGACCTAAATCCAACTTTCCCCCTGAATTTGACCCCCTAAACATGCTCAAAAACTCTGGCATGTACGTCCGGTCTGGCGAAAAATGTCATATTCTGGCAAAATTATCCCCCCCTTGCCCAGAAAGTACTCTACAGTGCCACCTAGGTGTCTGTTTTGGACGCTACAGCCCATAGTAATGTCGTAGAGAGATGCAACACCAAATTGTTCGTCTCCTCAAGACCTAAAAATCATACACTGACACCCCAGACCTAAATCCAACAGAAATTCCAAAAATGTCTTTTTTTTTAACACAATTTCAAATGCTATCTCCTCCGAGACTGCTCATGGTTTTGGCTTCAGATTGTAATATATCGCTCTCCAAACTGTACTGAACAAAAGTTATTAAAAACTTTGTAATAACTCGTACAGTTTTCATAATATCGGTCTCCAAAGGTGGTGAGTGATTTTCAGATTATAATGGGTTTCAATGGGAGAGCCTTTCCCTCAGCATGCACACCTGGGTCAATTAGGAGCCTATTGTCTAAACTGTAGGTCACACGACTTTGAAATCTGCACCACTGGATACGCGACGAAAGTGTCTACAAAACACAAGTATTTTCAGTCCAAATCGCCAAAAGTCAAGGGAGCTATGTACTTCTGTATACAGGAGAAGAAGCTTTCTCTTCTCTCCTCTCTCTGGCTCTTCACACAGCCAGGACTCTTGCATAATGTTGACGACACTGCTGTGAGCCACACACACATCTCTTTCTGTAGAAATTTGTCATTCTCACACCATTGACATTTGATGTTTCGCCATGACAGGGAGGTTTCTATGACTTTACTGTACACGCTCCTATCTGCACCAAACTTTACATGGCCGCCGAGTCACAACCCTCAGACCGGGTCCGCAGATGGCGTGTGTGACGGACGCCCTCGGACAGCACTGCGTCCTGGCGTGCGTGCGGGGCGAAGGCCTGTCCAACGCTGCTTGCAGCTTTAATTATCTTCTTTTTAAAGGGGTGATGGAGTTGATTGTCATTTGCAGTGAACAGTATCTAATGAGGTGCCGCACTAGCAACAAAATCATCAGTTTGGGAGGGTATAAAGTTTGCATAAGAGTCCTGTGTTGTAATTTGTATTTTTGTCTAATGGCAAGTAGTCTAGTAATAGAAATTTAGAAGTCATCAAGTAATGGTCTGATAAAAAAGGATTTTGTGGAAAAACTTGATGTTTGGTTTGGATGCCATATGCCAGAACAAGGCCAAGGCAAAAAGGTTCTTTTTTCAGGAGAGAGTCTTGATGAGAAGTGGATCCCACTGGGCCATCCAGCGAATAAGTACTGGACCACAGTAGTTCAGATTGTGTTGCCCTAAAATTTTTGGCTGGAAGTGTTGCTCTTGGCTCATGAAACCACTATGGCTGGTCACCTTGGGATATGAAAAAACTCATGCACTATAATATGCTATTTCTGATGGCCAGAATCACACCATGTTGTGGTTTCATTTTTGCCAAAGTTGTCAAGCCCTTTGGTTGGTAAACCCAATGAGGGTTTCCAGTAGCACCTTTGTGTTCTCCACTAATAATGCAGGAATCATTTTCCTGTGTCCTGACTGACTGTGTGGGGACCATGGCCAAAATCTAAAAAGGTAACAAATATCTAGGGACTATCATGGATGTAGCCACTAGGAAGTTTTGCACAAACTAGCAATCAAGCAGATTATGTCTTCTGCCTTCAAACCTCAATCTCAAGGTGCCATTTAATGCTGCCATCAGACTCTCAAGACCACGATAAAAGCCTACACTATGAATTGTCCAGGAGACTGGAATGTAGCCATGCTATTCTTATTGTTGCCCTCTCACTTCATGCCCATACACAAGCTCAAATGGGCTGGACTTAGTTGATTCACCCACTGAATTCCTCTTAAGATTGCAAAAGAGAAATGGTTGGAGCCCAAGGAGGAATTTGTTACATTGTCATCACTTTAGAGCATAGACAGAAGACCAAGGTCTGTCATGTGATTGTCCTCAAGCCTTATTTTGAGTGAGACACCCCTGTTCATGTGGTTGTACTGGCTCATGTTTACATTTTAATAACAGATTGTGCTTTTAAAAATATTTACCAGAACATTAATTTATCTAGATACAAGTGTAAGTCAGATCTTACCAGTTGTTTCTGCCTCCTGCTTTGAATTTGTTCATGTCTGTCTTGAATCAGTTGCACCTTCTTCCTTCTTGAATCAGTTCTTTACTTTCTCCTTGTTTTTCTTTAAACACCATTAATGTTACATCCTGTGATTCTTCCTCACTTCCATCTCTTCTCTCCTTATTCCTTCACTCACTCTGAAAATGTAAGAAGCTGTCCTTTTTAAAGTCTGACAGAGCGTGAAGCAGAACTTAAACTTGTATGGTGTTAATTGAGGTAACTGTGTATCAGTTCACATACAAGCACACTTAATGTTAGAGAATTAGTATATCCTAGACATGTCAGGAGCCAAGTTGCCAGTCATTCTATTAACACCATGGCACTAAATTGTATGTTGTCTAGAACTGCTCTATGTGAGTGCCCTGAGACAACTTCTGTTGTGAATTGGTGCCATATAAATAAATTTTACTTGACTTTACTTGTCTATACCATCCAGGTTTCCTCTAATGACTTACCATCATCCATCATCTTGTAGGCTATATTTCATAGGTTATAGGCCTACATTTATATTAACTGGCCCACAGCCTACTGGATGACCCCAGTTTGAAGCTGATGTTGCTCCAAGCCCAATTTTTTTCATTGATGTTATTATATTATATTGATATTTTGTTGTTCACTGGTGCAGAGATGTCTTATAATTAAGGATATTCAGTTACAAGTGTAATGAGCTCTATCCTTTCACATCACGGGGAAGTTGTGGTGGCAAGCTGAAAAAAGTTCATCTGTTGTCAGCTCAGACTGTGGTTGCCCTTTCTCTACTTATTGCTGTGGCAGCTGCCAATTTTGGCAGCACTGCAGCCACTGTGTTTACATTTGAAACAATGGAACCAGCATTGGACTCTGTGAAGAATTGTTGTGGTGAAGAATGAGCAACAACAACTGGTGCTGTCAGAAAGTGACCCCTCTGAAAGCATCAATGGTAGTTACTCATTCTTGAAAGAGGGCCACTTGAACCATGTAATGCTGCTCTATACTTCTAGATTTTTACATTTTACAGAGAAATAATGTATTTATGCTACTATATTTATCTGACAGTTATGAGTAACTTTTTTAAAGAGCAGACAATTGTCACTAGAGACTAGAGAAAGTAAGTCCCAGGTTAAAAACAACGAGACATAAAACCATTTATGCCACGACAAATATATCTCGATTTTAGCTAGCTTTTTACAAAAAACAATTTTAAACAAATTGGATGAGCACACAAGTTGTCAGACGAAGTTCTATCCATCCATCTTTTTTTTATTAAGGTCACCAGGTTATCATATTGCTAACACATGATAAACAGACTTCTCAAAATTCTTCTTCTATAGTTCTAATACATGTGTTTGGGATTTGAAGAGCCTGTAGTTGAATACCCCAGACTTGAATAATGATTGATGAGTAGACTAAGATGTATTGATGGATGTTTTGAAGTTAATTTGCCACTTTTCTAACAATCTCTGATTAACTTTGTTGCATCAGGAATTTAAATCCTTTTAAAAACTCAGTTTCTAGCAATGAAATGTTTGTTTGTGTTTTTTTATCACAGCTCACATTAGCTGACATTTAGAAATAGTGACACATAGTGTAGTGCCCAAATACAAACATTCATTTACACAGCAGGAGTCAGTAACTTTGCTGTGAGGGATGCTTTCTGGTTGATGTACAACATATTTATTATACATCTGAATCTGTGTCCAACCTGCAGCTCTGGAGAAGATGTCACTGAACAATGGACCAGAGAATGGAGATACTGGGATCTCCAGTGAGACCCCTTCAGAGGAAACCCCTTCGAAGCCTCCTGACACTGACTTCTCCTCCTAGAGTCCCAGCCAAGCCATCACTATTAGGAGAGACAGCAACAGGAGGTGGAGATATCCCTTTCAAGAACTGAATCAAATAATTCTGTGACAAGCAGAAACAATTCCCCTATTTTTTCCCCATTTCCTCTTGGTATTCTTGTGTGGTGGGATTTGGAGAGGTTAATCTGGGTATGTGATAATCAGTCTGTTAACATGCACTGAAGTAATCGTATTACGGTCCACAGTCTCCAGTAAGATGATATCTTGACTGTCATGCAATCAGCTATATATCTTGGCTATGTATACATGTTACTAGTTTGCCAATTGGTTTTTTACATGTATGCATGCACGTGACAAAAGACTGCAAACCGGGAAAGTAACAAGGAGTGGATGATCGAAGGAGAGGTAATTACATGGAGCAATGCATTTTCATCTTTAAAATAATTTCATCCAAAGATCAACTAATTCAAAGTGACCTGTATAATAAGTTGGTTTGTTAAGTTCAGAAACATTTGTGCTGTGAAGGAAAAGCTTCACTCTGCCTGTCCTCCCCTGCTCTGTCACTCAGCTTCGACACACACACACACACACACACACAGTCAGAAAGTAGCGTACTCGCTAATACACTTAAAATCAGTAAGCCATGCTTTAGTTAACAGTAAACGGTACAGGTAAACTCGTTCTCCAATTTCTGATGTTACCTGGTTTCTCTGAATAACCTGGTTACTTAACTGGATGAAAACACACTGAAAGTGTGAATTTTATATTTAGTTATGATACTAAAGCTGATTGACAGGACAGCTGTATGCTAGAAAATGGCAGAAAAGTAGAAGTCACCTAGCTGTCATGGAGGCACAGTAACATCAGGGAGGAAGAGATTACCAATTATTGAGAATTTCATCTAAGAGCCACTTTTGGAGAGACACTTGAAGAGTGTTTTGCTTCTGTGACAAGCAGAAACAGTTCCCCTATTTTTACTCATCTACTCACTATGACAAGAGGCTAGGAAAATATCTTAAAGAATAAGGGAAAAGAAAAATGGATTAGAATTTTTTACTTGATAGAATTGTTTTAGCTACTGTTCATGCTCATTCAAATGAGATGTTAAATAAAAATATTGAATTGGAAAAACCCTGTCAAATATCAAATGGGAAAATTTTATCAAATCCTGTCTGTTGTAACCAACAGACTTTTTTCAAACTTTTTAAAAAAAAAAAAAGTTAATAATTTCTTTGGAGATGTAAAATACTCAAATAGCTGCTTCTGGTTCTAAATTGAAATTCAGGTTCTTTAAAACGCAGAATTTTTTATGGTTATAGTGTATCAAACATACATACATACGTTTACTTAATAAACCACCAATCTTATTAGTATTCTGTTTTTTGTTTGGTTTTTCCCATCTTATCCAACTGAGAAACCTGTAATAGGGGACTTTCGGGTGATGAATTTACCATCTGGTGAGAGAGGGTCTCTTAGGCTTTGGCAACAGTGGCTGTGAAGAAACGAATAATTCTAGCTGCTTCTCACTTTGGGAGTTTTGTTTGATTGAAGTTGGTATTTCAAAGCATAATGTCTCGTAAAGGTCTGACAACTACCATTTCAAAGGCTCCCCCAAATCCAATCCAGAACTGCGGCCTTCTTTTCTCTAACAACCCATGTTCTATTTAGTCCTAGTAGTATTCCCAATTTTTAGGGAGTCCTTGTCAAGTCATAAGGCCCCTCAGAGTCAGCATTTAGCAAAACAAACACAAGAAAGCAGTGTTACAACTTTGAATGCCTTACATTGCAAATACTCTCCCAAGTCCTTTAGGACAGCGTAATTATTTCAGTGATTGTACTTGTCATACTACTCTATGAACTCAAAACCCTGTCCTGATATTATTTTCTAAATATTAGGTTGTGACTTTAATGTCGATGTTTCAATGACACCCTGTTATCCTACCAATGCTTCTTAACCTCACTCCAGCACTGACATTTTTGGACATGGTACTGTATGTTGAATATACAGTATACATACAATAGCACTTGTATGATATAATGTAATCCAATACAATCATTCTTAATAATGGGGTCTTTCTCAACTTACACTAATTCCTATACACCATATTCTGTCATTGTTTTCCTTATTGTGTCACATTACATTCTATTGTAATACATTGTTTTTTGTTAGGCACACTTCACACTATAATGCAGTAAAATACAACAAACGATAAATCTAGACTGGTAAGTGAGTTGAATCAACACAGGCCTCATCAGTGTGCTATTTGCTGTAAAGATATTGATTTAATACATTATTGTTTACTCTGTCTTCACAGAAAATGATCACATTGGCATGCCATTCATTTTCCAAAAAAAATTGAGTACTGGGGTATTTTCCAGACAAAGATTCTTAGTGTAGCAATATTAAGTTGTATGAAATTAAATCAGACATGAAAAATGGGCTTTGCAAAAAATTTGGGCACCCTTGTCTTTGTGTTCATTTAAACACCTCTAACTATTTAGACCTGATTAATTGGAACACAAAATTGGTTGGTGAGATCATTAAGCCTTGAACTTCATAGCCAGGTGCATCAAATCATGAGAAAAGGTTGCAAGTTGTTCTTCTCTTTGACTCTCCTCTGAAGAGTGGCAACACGGGGGCCTCAAAACAACTCTCAAATTACCTGAAAACAAAGATTGTTCAACATTATGGTTTAGGGGAAGGCTACAAAAAGCTATCTCAGAGATTTCAGCTGTCAGTTTCCAATGTGAGGAACATATTGAGAAAATGGAAGACCACAGGCATGGGTCTTGTTAAGGCCAGAAGTGGCAGGCCAAAAACATATCGGAGAGGCAAAGGCGAAGGATGGTGAGAATGGTCAAAGACAACCCACAGACCAGCTCCAAAGACCTACGACATCATCTTGCTGCAGACGGTGTCACTGTGCATTGTTCAGCACTTCAGCACACTTTGCACAGGGAGAGTGGGAGAGTGATACAGAAGAAGCCTTTTCTGCACACAGTCGTTTGAGGTATGCAAAAGCACATTTTTAAGTCAGCTTCATTTTGGAATAAGGTCCTGTGGAACAAACATTGAGTTATGTTATATTAGAGGCTATAGGAAGCGTCTAGATGCTGTTATTTTTGCAAAAGGAGGCTTGACTAAATATTGATGTGATTTTTCTGTTGGAATGCCCAAATTTATGCACCTGTCTAATTTTGTTTTGATGCATATTGCACATTTAATCCAATAAGCCTCATTTCATTTCTGAAATAATGCTGTGTCCATCAGTTATTTGATTGATCAAAATGAAATTGCTGATCCAAACACCCAATGGAAATTGTGGGGTGCCTAAACTTTTTCATATCAGTGTATAAAGATGGCTGACAAATTAAAGGAAAAGGGAAGAGTCACTGCAAATCAATACAAAGTTGTTCTAAGTGATCAACTTCTGATGGGTGTGGTCTTTTCCAGGATAACAATGCTCCAATTCACAGGGCAGGAGGGATCACTGAATAGGTCGGATGAGAATAAACATGATGTGAATCATATGCTATGGTCTTCACAGTCACCGGATCCCAACTCAATAGAGCACATATAGGAAATTTGGACTAATTTAGACAGTGCTCTCTACCACCATCATCAAAACACCTCCCCCTAGGAGAGTTGTAGAGACTTGTAGAATGAATGCCACGGCTGTGGAACACCATTCTTCAAGAGGATATTCCCTCTTTGGTGTTTTGATGATGGTGGTGGAGAGTGCTGTCTAACACATCAGTCCAGATTCTCCCATTGGTGTTGAATTGGTTTGAGATCTGGTGACTGTGAAGGCCATAGTATATGATTCACACAATCATTCAGTGACCCTGTGTGCCCTATGCATTTGAGCAATGTGATCCTGGAATTGAACATTCCCCACCACGGTACTCCCACCAGTTTTTTTTAATTTGTCACCTGTCTATATATATATGCCAGAGTTCTTACTTGCTTTTTGTTATTCTGTTTCCTTGGTGCTTGGTTTGTGTCTCTAATCTCTTCACATATACTATGAAGTGTATCTTTATAGGCAATGCATTGAAGTTAAGCAATTTATTTAGCCTTTAAATAAAGTTTGGTTCTAATTTGACTTATTTGTGATACATTTGGAGAAAAATGTCTTCAGTGCCATAAAACACAACAAATTGATAGAAATTCTAATAAGACTGGATTCCGTCTTATTAGAATTCTTATTGAGTCTTTTACCATTAATGCATGTCACTAACTTGACTTCTTCCCTGGAGTTCTTTGTGCTTTCTAATCCACAGGAAGCCCCATAAACCATGCTGACGTGTTAGTGTCCTCCTTCTGTCCTTCACCTGCTGTTGCTGCTGTTTGTTGCTGCTAGTCATGTATCTGTTGTTGATTGTTGTTGTTGTTGCTGTTCTGTTCTCTCTGTCCCTACCTCCCACCCTCTTCTCTCTCTTTCAACCCAACCGGTCAAGGCAGATGGCCACCCACCCAGAGCCAGGTTCTGCCTTAGGTTTCTTCCCGTTAAAGGGGAGTTTTTCATTACCGCTGTCACCAAGTGTTTTCTCTCTCTGTAAATTAAAGAGCATGGTCTAGACCTGCTCCATATAAGAGTGCCCTGAGATGACTTTGTGTTGTGACTTGGCGCTATATAAATAAACTAAGACTTTTAAAGAATGAAAATCAGTTAGAGATGGAAATTAATGGGTAAGACTTTAATTCTACAGTACTGTAATTACATAGAACTTTCAACATTGAATTATGTTGTTGGAATGATTACCTATTATTGAACACTATTGTAGTTTTATAAAGCTTCAAGCAGGAAGACATTATTATTATTTTAGTCACAATCATGTTGCTCCACCTCTATTATCCAATGTTTTCACTGGGAGTTACTTTCAGGTTTTCCTGTCATTCGATGATCATCTTGACTGAAGGATATTTAGACCACCTTACTTGTTTTGTCTCTTTGCTGTCATTGCAGTCTATGCAGCTCTGCCTTTTCATCACCCCACCATCAACAAAAAGAAAAAAAATACTAACTGGAGTAAGCCTCACAAAAGGCATGCCCAATAAAATAGTTTGGGGATGGTGCTTTTATTGGATTAAAGCCATAAATTGTATTTTCCTGCTAGCATAAAACAAAAACACTGAGCCCTCTGGGATCATATAGAAAGAAGAAAAAAAAATCAGGCTTGCTTGACATGAACTGTGACTTGCCTGGACAGTTGACAGGATCAGCTGATTAAATCAATTTCCCATGCAAGCTTGTACTCAATCACTATGAATTGTTTTAATGATTTTCTTTATTTTAGATATGATATGTCAGCAGAATGACAGGTCATCTGTCATTATCATGACTGTGTTTATTTTCTAACCCCCTTATATTTAGGGCCTAAGCACGACGGTGTCAAGGGCCAACAGTACCTAGCCCTGAAAGTGTGAGCAATTTATTGTTTTTGAAAGGATTATTAGGGCCTGAGCCCAAAGGGCGAAGACCCTATTGTTACTCGATCGTTACTTTCTTTCTTTCTTTCTCCTTACGCGCCTTTCAACCTGAATTTGACCCCCTAAAAATGCTTAAAAACTCACCAAATTTGGCAGGGACGTCCGGTCTGGCGAAAAATTCGATATTATGTAAAAATTATGCCCCCCCACCCCAAATTCGCTCTCTAGCGCCACCTAGTTTCCGTATCTGCCTTCAGGAATGTCGTAGAGACACGGGACCGACGCCTAATTGTTCGTCTTCTCGAGGCCTAAAAATCATACGCTGACACCCCAGACCTAAATCCAACAGGAAGTCCACAATTTTACATGAAAGTCCTGTTCTCTTCTGTCCCCTGTGCTGCAGCCAGCATGTGCAGGAGGGGGCGGAGTCTAGAGGTGACAGCAGCTCCCACACACACACACACACACATGCAATGGGACTTCACTGACAGTCTCCATTCAATTACATGAGTACTTTTCTGTTTGTCCCTGCAGTTTCTCATATTGCCTCTGCACACTTGATTGTACACATTTAAATCTAACTTTTATCAGGTCATGAGGCTTACAAGTCTTTACTTTTATAAAAATACACTTGATGAAAAGTAGAAAATTGATTTATTACATGATTATTCTGTAATATTGAGAGGAGCAAAAAAGTAATGTTGTACACATTTAAATCCAACTTTTACCAGGTCATGAGGCTTACAAGTCTTTACTTTTTTAATTTAAAAAAATGCACCTGATGAAAAGTAGACAACTGATTTATTTTTCACACAAACTTTTCAGAAGCTTTCCATGTATTTCAATGTAAATGACAATACAGGGGCACAACACAGATATAATGTTGATGACACTGCCGTGAGCCAAGAACACTTCTCCTTCAGCAGAAATTTGTCATTCTCACACGGTTGACATGTCATGTTTAGCCATTACAGGGAGCTTGCTGTGACTTCACTGTACACGCTCCTGTCTGCACTGAACTCCACATGGCTTCAGAGTCACACCCCTTGCACCGGGTTGGCGGGCGGCAAAAGGGCAAAGACCCTATTGTAACTGCAGTTTGTTTGTTTCTTTCTCCTTACGCGACTTTCTCCCTGAATTTGACCCCCTAAACATGCTCAAAAACTCAACAAATTTGGCACATATGTCCAGTCTGGCGAAAAATTTTTTTCGCCATGCCCAGAAAGTACTCTACAGTGCCACCTAGGTGTCTATTTTGGACGCTACGGCCCGTAGGAATGTCGTAGAGAGAAGCAACCAACACCATATTGTTCGTCTCCTCAAGAGCTAAAAATCATACACTAAATCCAACAAAAATTCCAAAAATGTCATTTTTTCCCCATAATTTCAAACTCTATCTCCTCCAAGACCAATCATGGTTTTGGTTTTCAGATTGTTATATATCACTCTCCAGACTGTCCTGAACAAAAGCTAATAAAAACTCTGTAATAGCTCATCCGGTTTTCATAATATTGGCCTCCAAATTTGGTGATTGATTTTCAGATTAAAATGGGTTTCAATGGGTGAGCCTTTCTCTCAGCATGTACACATGGACTAATTAGAAGCCTATTGTCTAAACTGTAAGTCACACGACTTTGAAATCTGCACCACTGGATTCGCAACAAAAATATCTACAAAACGCAGGTATTTTCAGTCAAAATGGTCAAAATCCAAGGCTGCTATATACTTTTGTAAGCAAAAGTAGAACACTTCTCTTCTCTCCCCTCTGCTCTAGCCAGCTGGCTGCAGGAGGGGGTGGAGTCAACACCTGACAGCAGCTCACACACACATGCAATGAGACTGCCTGCTTAGTAATACAGTGCTGTAGATAACTAAACATAACTACATTTTGAGGCTTTGTACTGTGGTTTTTCCATTATTATATATGAAATATATGACTATTCCTCTGTGTCCACTTGCTGTTACTTTTGTCTCTACATAACAAATTGTGCCTTCACTCAGATAAGATAAGATAAGATAAGATGAGATGAGATGAGATAAGATATTCCTTTATTCGTCCCACAGTGAGGAAATTTCTTTGTTACACTCACACTCTCCATTCAAATACTTCTCTGTGTCTGACTGCTGTTTCTCATTTTTGCCTCTGCGCACTTGGTTGTACACGTTTCAGTCAAACTTTCAGGTCATGTGGCTTACATGGCTTACACTTTTTTTTTTGAATGCACGTGATGAAAAGTAGAAAATTGATTTTGATTTTGTTTGTTGATTTTTGAACATTTATATTCTGTACACATTCTATATGTTTCTCTATTGTTTAATATGCAGGCTCTTCCTTCGTTGCAGTTATTAACTATAAGTCCCGCCTACCTGTCAATCAAACCTCCGTAGCAGACCAGCGTTTCTTTTTGGTTGTCATGTTAAAGAGCAGGACAGCAAGTGAGACATATTACAGCTGTGTTAATCTAAGCCTTTCATTCAGCGCGTTGTGACAGTGTTCGGACAGTGAGAGCCTGTGTGCGTCCATTGATAAGTAAGTTTCCTTTTCTCTTGTAAGTTATGTTGTTTATATGTTAATTATTGTAGTTAATCAGCGGAGTAGGAGCTAACTCATATGACGATGCTAACTAAAGTAGCGTGCTGTGTGCAGCTATACCATGTGCTTTAATGAGCCGCAGTTAAAGTCTGTTAGCCGCTGCCTAGTCCAGCTCTGTGTTCAGTGCATTTATAACAGAAGCTGAATATTTTTCTTAGTAGTTATAATGTTGTTTCTCATCTCATTTGACAGCCACGTAAGACGTGAGAAATGTGAATGAGAGTGATGATGCACTATACTGTAGTTATGAGTGATGTTTGGATATGTTATATGTTATAGTGTTTATAAGTGGATATTATATACATGACTACATGATTATTCTGTAATATTCAGAGGAGAAAAAGTCATGTTGTAACATTTTGACATGCAGTAATATTCACGTATGTTTTCATTTCTTTATTTAGAACCACGCACACCCATATCCCACTTCACGTCTGACTGTATTATGCTGTAAAGCGTGACTTTAGCAATAAAAGTACCTGAAGACAAACCCCACATCTGGAGCATCCTCACCTGTCTTTATACAGTCTATGATCCTCACTGATGCCCCGCAGAGATCACACCGAATGGCGTCGCATCCATTCTAATACGTGACTATTTCTCTGTCTGCCTACAATTTCTCATCGTCTCTACACACTTGATTGTACACATTCAAATCAAACTTTTATCAGCTCATGTGCCTTACAAGATTTTACTTTTTCAAAAACGCACGTGATGAAAAGAAGAAATTGATTTATTTTTAACACAAACTTTTCAGAAGCTTTCCATGTATTTCAAACATACTATGCAATTCTGAATGAGTGGATATTTGGCATTAATTCTGGCATTAAAAAATATTTTTTGGCCTGGCGGGGGTTCTCCTTGATATAATTGTAGGAGAAACACTGTTTCAGTAAACGTTCAGTATGTTTAGTAAATGCTCAGTTATCATTGAGTACAGTTAGACCCAGAAGTCTCCGATAGTTTGGGCGAATCCAAAGTTGTGAAAACAGCGGGGGCGTTTTGAATACACCCCCGTTTTCACAGGTAGTTTGTTAGTCTGTCCCCCCGCTGCAGGAAATAATCAAAAAGCTGCTGATGAGCACTTTTCTCCTTATGAAAGTAACACGGAGATTAGTTGAGCAATCAGAATTTAGTCGGATGAAAGCGTATCGACCAATTACTCAACTAATTGACCAGCAGACTGCAGCCCTAATTATATCCCAAGCACGTAGCCCATTGATCACTCTCCATTGACACATATGACTATTCCTCTGTGTCACCTTGCTGTTACTTAAGAGACTTGGGGTGTATCCCAAGTCTCTTAAATTGCATCCATGTTTCCTCACTTGTGTCTTTTCTTTAGCCTTTTCCTTTCCTTAATCCCGCCCACCATGGATGCAGGAGACATGCAAGGAAACCAAGCAAGGAGACAGGCAACGAGGAAATTTGTTTAAAGAGACATGAGACGTGCTTTCTTCTGAAGTGTCACATGAACGTCCGTTTCTGACGACAGCGACCGCTGATCATAGCTGGATTAGCTGTCAGTCTGCTTTAACAGCTGTTGAAACTTGTGATGGAGTTTGTGTCTGCACATATGTGGACTGTGTTAATACTAATAAAGGTTCACAGTTATCACCACTTGAGCAGCTGTTTCCTCTCTGCAGCCTGTTACCTGTTTAACAAACACCTGAATAAAAACCTGCATTCTGTATTTATACTGTGTCCTGCTCAGAGACACAGGAACCATTTCTACTGGCAGAATGCGTTTATACTATTTTTTGTTTATCTCCATCTGTATCGTTTGATAATCCTGATTGAATTAATCATTCAATAACTCAGAATATAATCAGGGTGTCATCTGAACACTGGAAAATATGTATTTGGTTAAATGTTTCAGGGACAGTTTAAATGATGTAACTCATATCAGACCCGACGCTCAGGAATTTTCAGCCTCACACGTGACTGAATGGAAATAATGATAAATGATGTAAAATATAGATATGTTTAAATGTTATTATGGATCAAATTAAAGTCAGGAAGAGTCTGTCTGTCAGCTAGAAACAGTTTAATGGAGGAAATAACATCATGGAAAGAAAAATATCTCTAATAAATTAAGTTGTTTCTGGTTCTTTTGTTGATCAAACCGACAATTAACAGATTTTGAACTATGTGATGAATCAGAAAACAAATAATACATGAAACTTGGGAGTGAAACACTTAAATTTAATCTGTTATCTGTCTCCACTTCGGTATGAAACTGCAGTGACGTATCAGATCAGTTCGATCAACTGGAGCGTCCAATCAATAACTGATATCCAATAAGGGGGCGTGTGGGCCGGTAAAAGACTTCCGTGAAGTCTGCTCTCATGTTTCCTCGCTCATCACTCCTCAGAGATCCCTCCTCGCTCCTCGATCCTCACTCCTCGGAGCAGAATAAGAGACTTGGGACGCCTCTCAAAATAGCGTATCAGGAACAACTTCCGGTTCAGGCGAGTATCGAGGAGCGAGGAGACATGAATTAAGAGACTTGAGATGTACCCATGAAATAAGAGACTTGCGATGTAACCACTGACTGTAAAAAAATAGGCCAATCAGAGGCAGAGTAGGGCGGGTCATGACGTCGCCATCCTGATAAAAAACAAAAAACATATCGTTTCCGGGGCAAACCCGCCCACTGTTAGCCCGCGAAACTGAAGTTGTTTCTTTACATCTGATAAGGAAGACGTGTCGACAAGATACGGTTAGAACCCTTCTGTTTACGTTCATTTATTAATGTTGCAATTTGTCAGGTTAGGTGATGTGACGGTAGAGTCCGTGTAGTTAACGACCGTTAGCAACCTCCATCCGTAGGTTGTAGATTTTACCGGCTCTCCAAAGTAATTGTAATACCTAAAGTGTGTTGCAGTGAATATTTTAAGCTGCAAGCAGCGTTGGACGGGCCTTCGCCCCGCGCGCACGCCGAGACGCGGCGCCGTCCGAGGTCGTCCGTCACACTCACTGTCTGTGGACCCGGTCTGAGGGGTGTGACTCGGCTGCCATGTAAAGTGCAGTGCAGATAGGAGCATGTACAGTAAAGTTATAGCAACTTCCCTGTCATCGCAAATCAAATGTCAATGGTGTGAGAATGATAATTTTTTTTCAGAATGAGATGTGTGTGTGCCTCACAGTAGTGTTATCAAAATTATGCAAGTATTGTGCCCCTTTACTGTATTCTGAATCAATAAGTAGAAAACTAGTGACGACTTAAAGTGTAAAGGATGATGTGTAAAAGAAATAACGTTAAGTGTCCTAATTTTCCTGAAGTCCATGTCAGGAAAAGTTAAAACTTTTAACTCAAATCACCGGATAAAAGTTAGATTGAAATGTGTACTATCAAGTGTGTAGAGACAATGAGAAACTGTCAGCAGACATAGAAATAGTCATGTATGTCAATGGAGAGTGTGAGTGAAGGCACAATTTGTTGTGTAGAGACAAATGTAACAGCAAGTGGACACAGAGGAATAGTCATATATATCATATTTGACATGTAAGAAAGAAAAAGTGCAGTACAAAGCTTCAAAATTTAGTTTTGTGTATTTATCTGCAGCAGTGTTTGACTAACCAGGCAGTCTCAATGTATTGTCAGTGCAAAAGTGTGCAAGTATTGTGGCCGTTTACTGTAATCAGATATATTATGTGGAAATTTTGTGTGCTTAGTGAAAGTGTGAAAGTTGATGTGTAAAAGAAATGAATATCTTAACTGCAGGATGACAGAGAAATCCTCTTGTATTTCAATGTAGAGTGTGAGTGACAAAAGTAAGAGCAAGTGGACTCAGAGGAATAGTCATATATGTCATATTTCGTATATAATGAAGGAAATACTGCAGTACAAAGCTCCTAATTGTAGTTATGTTTATTTATCTACAGCAATGTATTACTTCTCATGCATTCTTAGTGCATGTCTCCCTTTGAGCTGGAGTCAACTGTTGACTCCGCCCACTGCTGCACTGTGGAAGAGAGGAGAGAAAACTTCTACTCCTGTGTAAACTAGTACATATAGGCCTGAAGTTTTGGTCAAATTGGACGGAAAATATATGGTATTTGTAGGCATTTTCGTCGCGAATCCAGTGGTACAGATTTCAAAGTCGTGTGACTCATAGTTTTTAGATGGTAGGTCTCTAATTGACAGAGGTGTGCATGCTGAGGGAAAGGCTCTCCCATTGCGTTCAGTGCTGGAAATGACACATTGGAAATTGTGTAGACATTGATGAACTATGTGTCATTTAGGCTTCACTTTCTGTTGTCCATAGGCAATAGTACATAATGGAAATATGAACTCAGCATTTACTACATTTACCAAAGGGCAGCTGACACGGATATACATTGTCATGAATATTGGGTGTTAGGGCTGCTTGAATACAGCAAAAATCATAATCACGATTATTTGCCCTACCTGATGATATGAAGAACTGTAGTTTTATCAATACATGTGGATAGGCAACTGTCTGTAAAGAAATACATACAGGCCATGACTTTTGGGCGAATCGAACTGAAAATATCTGTGTTTTGTAGGAATTTTTATCACCAGTCCTTTGACTGAGAATGGGCATGCTGAGAGATTGCCTCTCCCATTGAAAGTTGAATGTCACTTGGCGATTTTTATAAAGCCATAAAATCTAAACTGTACGAGTTATTACAAAGTTTTTAACAACTTTTTTTCAGCACAGTTTTGTGAGTCATGTGTGAAAGTTTGAAACCAATAGCATAAAAGCCCTAGGAGGGGATAGCTCTGGCACAGACCCAAAAATGGGCATTTTCATGGATTTTCATGATTGAACTTGGTTCTATCTCTCTACGACATTCCTACGGGCCGTAGCAGCCGAAATAGCGTTGAAATGGACACCTAGGTGGCGCTATGGACTACTTTCTGGGCATGGGGGGGAGGGGGTAATTTTTACAGATTATTGAATTTTATCGCCACACTGGATGTGCCTGCCAAATTTGGTGAGTTTTTGAGCATGTTTAGGGGGTCAAATTAGGAGTTAAAGTCGCGGAATAATAAGAAAGAAAGAAAGAAAGAAAGAAAGAAAATTAAAGCTGCAAGCAGCGTTGGACCGGCCTTTGCCCCGCGCACACGCCGAGACGTGGCACTGTCCGAGGGCGTCCATCACACTCGCGTGAATGTCTTGGGACCCGGTCTGAGGGGTGTAACATGGCAGCCATGTAAAGTGCAGTGCAGATAGGAGCATATACAGTAAAGTTATAGCAACTTCCCCTGTCATGGTGAAACATGAAATGTCAACGGTGTGAGAGTGACAAATTTCTGCAGAGTGAGATGTGTGTGTGGCTCACAGCAGTGTCATCAACATGATGCAAGTATTGTGGCCCTTTAGTGTAATCTGAATCAATATGTAGAAAACTAGTGATGAGTTAATGATGATGTGTAAAATGAGTGTCCTAATTTTCCTCAAGTCCATGTTAGGAAAAGCAAAGACTTTTAACCGACATGACTGGGTAAAAGTTAGATTGAAATGTGTACTGTGAAGTGTGCAGAGACAAGAAGAAATTGCAAGTGGACACAGAGAAATAGTTGTATATTTCGATGGTCAGCGACTCAACTGCTAGGAGTAGCTTCTGTCAAAAGCATATATATGTCTCTAGAGCTGGTGTGAAAGAGCTGAGCTCCCTTTCTGCCTCATTCTCCTTGGCTGACAGGAGAAGGAGGCAGAAACCCCCCTCCCTCCTCCTAACTTGGCTTCTGCCTGTGAGGTAATGGAGGACTGAAGAGATTTTTATTTTTTTATTTTTTTTTATTTTATTTATTATATATATATGTGTGTGTGTGTGTATATATATATGTATATATATATATATGTATATATATATATATATATATATATATATATATATATATATATATATATATATATATATATATATATATATATATATATATATGTGTGTGTGTGTGTATGTGTATATATATGTGTATGTGTATATATATATATATATATATGGGTAAAGGAGACGAGTTTTCAGGGGAGCCAGGGTGGTGAGGGAAGAAGAAAGACAGTTATTATAATCAGTCACCATGTCGTCCGGGGAGGATGCTGTTGGGGGGCTGGGGTAGGAGTTGATCAGGTCTGAGAGATCTGTGGAGCTGATTTGTTTGATGTTTCTGTAGGAGATGGTCCGTTGTTCTTTGGTTTTGTGAAGTTGGGTGTGAATGTCAAAAAGTATAGGTTTGTGGTCAGAAATGGGAAAATCATAGACATTGAGGTCAGTGGGAATGATGTCGGTGCAGCAGATTAAGTCCAGTATGTGACCTTTGTTATGGGTGGGGAGGTTGACGTATTGTGTTATGCCAAGACAGTCCAGGAGTGATTTGAAATCATTGGCAAAGGTATTGGCTGGGTTGTCAATGTGGATGTTGAAATCACCAAGGATGATAACAGTGGGGGACATTGCACATACAGATGTTAGTAGTGTTGAGAACTCGTTGAGGAAATCAGCAGATGGTTTGGGTGGTCTGTAGATAGTGACAATGATAGTGGGTTTGGGGCCAGTGAGCTTTACAGCTAGACATTCAAAGGAAGAGTGGCTGGGGACTGTGACAGCAGTGAGCTTGATGTTGTCTCGGTGAAGGAGAGCGAGGCCCCCCCCCCCTCCCTGTGGCACGAGGTTTACTAATGAAATAAAACCCGGTGGTACAGCCTCATTAAGCTGGGAGAAGTCATCCGGTTGTTGCCAGGTTTCGGTGAGGCACATAATGTCCAGGTTGTGGTCCATAATGTAATCAGAAATAAGCAGAGCCTTGTTACTGAGGGATCTGATATTTAACAGAGAGAGTTTCAAAAGTGTAAGCGGTGTGTAGGTGGTTGCTTTTGGCAGCGGGATTGTCATCCTCACACCGTTGACATTTAATTGTTTGGCATAACAGGGAAAGTTGTTGTTGTACATGCTCCTATCTCTACTGCACTTTACATGGCTGCCGAGTCGCATTCCATTAGCCCGTGTCTGGACACATGTACGTGCAATCGTGACGAACGCTGTCAGATAGCGCCGCACCCCGGTGTGTGTGCAGGGGCGAAGGCCCGTCCAACGCTGCCTGCAGCTTTAATTTTTGATTATAGTTTAAAACCAACTGGCACAACATTTGTACTTTCTAGGCCATAGAAATGTCAAACCCTTATTGTTGTATTGTTCATTTCTTTTCTTCCAGGGGATCACATCACGTGACTATGTTGATAAGCACAGAACAGCAGGCCCTGATTGGTCGGGTGTTTGAAACCTATGTGATGGAACATCATCATGGTGACATTTACCAGCTCATTGAAGATACTAAGGTTGAGACCCATCACCCTGTTGTTGTTAATGCAATGACATTGTTTGAAGCCAACATGGAGGTAATTCAAAACAATGTACTGTGTCCAAAATAAACAGAAGTAACAGGCAGTAAATCTGCAGCAGCAAGGCTGCTGGAACCCTATTGTATTTAGAGAGAGATGAGGTGTACACAGCAGTACTGTGCTAGGCTGCTAATGTGCTGCTTTCACCACGCAGCCTGTGTAGACACAGGGTACATCTCAAGTCTCTTATCTTATGTCTCCTTGCTCCCTGCCTGAATTGGGTGTTGTTCCTGATGCGCCATTTTTACAGGTGTCCCAAGTGTCTTATTCTGCTCTGAGGAGCAAGGAGGGATGTCTGAGGAGTGAGGAAACATGAGAGCAGACTTCTCGGAAGTCTTTTACTGGCCGACACGCCCCTTATTGGATATCAGTTATGGATTGGACATTGCAGCTGATCAAACTGATCTTACACTGCAGTTTCATATCGAAGTGGAGACAGATAACAGATTAAATTTAAGTGTATTACGTCATGTTTTATTTGTTTTCTGATTCATCAGTTTAAGGTCCAGTGTGTAATATATGGGGTATTTAGCGGCCTCTAATGGTGAGGTTCTAGATTGAAGCACTCCGCTGCTCCCCCCTCCCCTCTCTAAGACTACGGTGGCCTTCATGGACAACAGGCTGTTTGCTGAAGAGGACAGCTCCGAGCATTTCTAACAAGTGAAGGGAAGCGGTGAAGATGTATTTAGTTATTTAGTCTATAATACCATAGGATATAGTTCGCAAGTAAGATAGCAATTATGAGTGCTTTACAAGCTAACATTAGCTACCTAATGCTAAACAAAACTTACGGTTATTTTATTCTAATGTTAGGCATTATTGATAGCGAGATAACATTAGCATTGGCAGGATAACGTTGCAAATTGTGTTATCCGTTTGCAGAGTCAAGTACCGCAGATTAGAGAGATTTGATTTTTAAAATCAACATTTATTGACCACTATGTGATCTGTACAAAAACATGATAAGCTACATTAAACCATCCGTCTTCTTTTTTTACATCTCAATCATCCGTTTAACTCAACACATGTCCAAAGCATAACTGTTTGTTATTTACAGAGCAGAGCACCCCCCCATAGCCCCAAATCCACTGGAACCTCTCCAGATCATGAACAGTTCTATAAAAGCTAAAATCGACCAGCAGTCTGGACTTCACCATCCTGACAAAAACAGGAACAACATCAATGTTTAGCTCTTCCTCCACCTTCTTCCTGCGGCTCACATACACCGCCATCTTCAGAAAACAGGAAACTTCAGTCAGTCTGCAAACATTTCTCTCATCACGGATTTCCATCCGGGTTTTTCCTCTTTATGCAGTTGCTTGTCCGTTTAGCTTCTTCTGTTTTCGTTTCAATGACGATGACAATTTTCTAAATAAGTATCATCCTTCATTTATCAGGTTTTGGTTCCGAATCTTCTCACGATACAAAATGTTTGGTCTGTTCTTATTTTTTCCCGTTTAGTTCCAAAGCCGGTGCATTTCCGGTAGCCCCACTGAATCTAAAACGCGTTTGTGTTATTTTTTTCCGTTCAACACTACTGTAGAAACCAACATGTCAGCTCCCACGGAGGGCGACCCGCTCCTTTGTAGATATAAATGCCTTATTTCTACAGTAACAAAAGCATCACAATTATTATTTTCAGATGATTAGACACCAATTAAAATGTACTTTTAAATGATCTATTCATTTTCTACCAAGTCTGTTCTTTTAGATGTTTCTAAATATTACACACTGGACCTTTAATTCTGATCAACAAAAGAACCATAACAATGTGTGTTATTTAGGTGTTTGTTAAACAGGTAACAGGCTGCAGAGAGGAAACAGCTGCTCTCACAGTGATAACTGTGAACCGTTATTGGCATTAACACACATGTGCAGACTCAAACTCCATCAAAAGTTTCCTCAGCCGTTAAAGCCGACTGACAGCTGATCCAGCTGTGATCAGATTTCGCCGTCATCAGAAATTGATGTCGCTTCACGTGGCGCTTCAGAGGAAAGCACGTCTCATGTCTCCTCTCCATGAGACGTGTTCCTCTCTCCTCACTTGGTTTCCTTGCGTCTCTCCTTGCATCCATGGTGGTTGGGACTAAGACGCAAGGAAAAGACGCAAGTGAGGGAAACATGGATGCAATTTAAGAGACTCAGGATGCACCCACAGTGTGAGCCTAGATAGCTATATGTATATGTGTGTATGTATTTTGTAAGACAGTATGTAATTTTTTATTAAATTTCATTTGTGTTTGCACTAATGGTATTTGTACTACTTGTCACAGGTTGGGGACTATTTCAACGCCTATCCTGATGATGTCCTGGCTATATTTGATCAAGTGTTACACAAAACAGCCACAGAATTATTTGAGATTGCCTCTCCCAAGCACTATGGAGAACAGAGAACAAAAGAGCAGAAAATGAGACTCACTCTTCATGCCCGCATTACAGGTTAGACATCAATGATGGGGAATGACAGTCAGTTACTAGATGTTGCTCGAATCCTGCACTCTGTATTAGTTTTTGGTTTTAATGAATAAAGCAGAAAAACCGGGGTTGCCCTGGCAGGTCGCTAGATTGATGCTTTAAGTTGTTATATTGACTAGCATCAGATACAGACAGGTTCTTGAAACTAGTACATAGCTGGTACTTATTTTAAAAAGAGTTCAGAGTAAAATCCCTGAAGGCTTATGATTTTGGCAGTCTTTCTGAGTGATATTGAAATTATTAACCCTGTTTGTTGCATGTTTTTGGAGATTGCATAGTTCTGTGTTTGCAGCTGGTTTGCCTGTTGAATTTCCTTGACTTTTCTGTCTAGGACCTGAGCACTTAAAGTGCGAAGGCACTATTGTTCCTTGTCTATTTCTTTCTTTATTCTATCTTTATTATTTTGCCACTTCATACCTTAATTTGACCCCCTAAACATGCTCAAAAACTCACCAAATTTGGCACGGACATCAGGTCTGCTGAAAAATTTGATAAAATGTAGAAATTAACCCCCAAAGTGCCAAAAAAGTGCTCAATAGCGCCACCTACGTCACACCTACCTCTTCATTGGGCATTAATGTTATCGGTTTCACACTTTAATGCATGACTTATGAGACTGCGCTGAACAACAGTTATTAAAAACTTAATAACTCGAACAGTTCAGATTTTATGAGCCTTGAAAGTTGTAGTGCGACATTGCTGTACACATTGGGGTGTCAGTGTATGATTTCTAAGTCTGGAGGAGACGAACAATTTAGTGTTGGTTCCATCTCTCTTCGACCTTCCTACAGGCCGTAGCGGCCAGATTAGATACCTAGGTGGCACTATGGAGTACTTTCTTGGTCTGGGGGGGCTGATTTTTTACATATGCCCGACCTAATGGGCATGCCAAATTTGGTGAGTTTTCGAGCATGTTTAGGGGGTCCAATTGAGCTTTGAAGTGGTGGTATAAGAAAGAAAGAAACACTTGGGGAACAATAGGGTCCTCGCACTGTTCCAGTGCTGAGGCCCTAATTAAAGCTGCAAGCAGCGTTGGATGGGCCTTCGCCCTCATGTACATGATGGGGCATAACACCGTCGGACAGCTTAGTCCCACTTGTATAGATGTGTCTGCAGCCGGGCTGACGAGTGTGACTTGTTAAATGTAAGGTATAGTGCAGATTGGAGCATGTACAGTAAAGTTATAGCAACCTTCCGTGTCACAGTGGAACATCAAATATCAACAGTGTGAGGATGTCAATTTTCTGCAAGGTGAGACATGTCTGTCTGATTTTCAGCAGTGTCATCAAAACTATACATATACACGTGTGTGTGTGTGTGTGTGTGTGTGTGTGTGTATATATATATATATATATATATATATACATATATATATATATATATATATGAGAGAGAGAGAGGATGATGATGATGATGATGATGACGACGACACTGGTATGAGCAAGACAGACATGTCTCACCCTACAGAAAATTCTCAAGTAATTCTCACACTGTTGACTTTTGATGTTCGCTATGACATAAGAACTTGCCATAACTTCATTGTACATGCTTCAACCTGCACCACACTTTACATGTTTGTTAAGTCACACACGTCAGTCCAGGTCTGGAGACATCTACGTGTGACGGAAGCCTGTGGACTGCGCAATGGCCCTGCGTGTGCAAAGGCCCAGCTTTAATTCACTCTAAATTGTATGTCCAGGTCTGCCAGTATGTCCAGAGCTCACCAGAGACACTATTCCACGATCCAGAGATGTAGGACACTTCCTATCTGTCACTGGTACTGTCATACGCACCAGTGTTGCCAAGGTAACAGCATGGCGTTTTTTTTTTTAGTTTTCAGCAATTTGCTGAAATTGATCTGAACATTTGTCATGTCATTTCACATTTCCTTACCCTCCTTTAGCAACAGCAGTTTTTCAGTAAACTTAATGAAACTGCTGTGCTGTTAGTAATAACAGCACTTCATACAGTGGCTCTGAAGTGCACATCACAACAACAAATAGGAAAACTAAACGACAAATCACAAAACAAAACAACACGTTTCAAAACACAAAGACAAAACATAAAACACTGTCAATGGCCTGCATTCTGTCCTTGGTTTGCCAGTAAGGTTCCTGCATATCAGAGCAAAGCATACAGCTATCATCTGCTTGAGAAGACAGTAGTACAGCTTGACCTCACTAACTTTGTCAGCCTTATGGAACCCTTATGTCACCCTTATGGAAATTTCAATAACACTACACAATAGATAACGCTGCATCATGCATTTCGAACATTCACTAGCCATAGCCTTGTGTACCAATTTCCCTTCCCCTCCTCTGTCTTGTTTGGAGAATGTTGTAGTGTTTAGTACTTGTAGCTGTAGTATTAGTAATAAATGTGTGTGTAACTAAGGTGAACTTGTGTTTTATTGTGCTTTCATCTCAGTCACTTAACCTTAAAAGACATACCCTTGCAAAATCATAATTATGTTTAATAACAATCATAATTCTATTAGACCTCTCTTGTGTGCCCAACAACAAGGACAATTTCCCTGTTATTACACATACTCTAATATGAGTTATGTCACTGGACAATTCATTTCATGTTGGAGTTGTGCACAATAATAATTCATAATTCCCATAACATCATGAACATATTTGAGTGCACAAATTCCTACATATAAGTGAGCATTATATCACAGCTACTTGCCAAAAATAAATCAAATAAAATAATATCTTTGCAAGATCGTGTCGAGCCGGATTCAATGTTACTAAAGCAAAGTGATCTTCTCTTATCAATCACTTGTCTACCGTTCTGAGCCTTTCAAACTCTTCAACTCCTCAAGCATGCGTTTCCTTCCATCATGTATTAGTGAAGTACGTCAGCATCCAGTTAACATTTTATTTTGGGATTACCCAAATCTTTGGGCTTGCCTGAGAAAATATCGGAACATATTTATCAAATTTCTTTTCTCCGAGGCTACAACCATATTGACCACTACATTATAGCCCCCTACGACACCAATGATAGACGTACTTTTAAACAATGACAATCTAGCTCAGAAAATACTGTCAAATTACGCTGCATACTATGTATCAGTTAAAAATTAGAACTGCAAGCAGTGTTGGACAGGGCTTCACCCCCCTCCGCACACTGAATGGCTAGTGTCAAAAGCGTATAGATGTCTGCAGATGTGGGCTGACAGATGTGAATTCAGCCACGTCTCCCTTTCTGCCTCATTCTCCCTGGCTGACAGGTCAGACTGTACCCATCATCTGACTCCCCTCCCTGCTTGTAAGTGTCAGCTGGAGAGCAGGAGTGGAGAGAGTTTTCTTTTGGAAAGAATTACATACAGCCCATGGCTTTGGCCAAATAGCTCTTAAAATATCCCATTTTTTGTAGGAGTTTTTGTTGCGAATCCATTGATACAGGTTTGAAAGCGGTGTGACTTATAGTTTAGACGGCAGCTTGAAATTAAAGCTTCAATCAGCGTTAGACAGGCCTCCGCCCCATGCGCAAGTTTGGACGTGGCACCGTCCGAGGGCATCTGTCACACTCGTGTGTATAAACATTAACCCACATGAAATGATAAAAATGTGATTAAATTGTGTACTATCATGTGTGCAGAGACAATGAGAAACTGCAGCCAGACACAGAAGTGGTCATGTATTTGAATGGAGAGGGTGAGTGAAGCAACAATTTTTTTGTGTTGAGACAAGAGGTAACTGCAGGTGGACACGGAGGAATACTCATATATTTCAATGGAGAGTGAGTGAGCTGCTAGAAGTGGCTTCTCTCAAAAAGCTATACGTCTCTAGACCTGGTCTGACAGATGTGAGTTCAGCCGTCCCTCCATTTCTGCCTCCTTCCTGTGACAGGTCAGACTCTGCCCATCCCTCCTGCCTAACCTGCATGGTCACTCTCAGGTGGAGAGCAAGTGGTAAGAGAAGTTTTCTTGTCGAAATAACAGGCCGAATCGCAGTTAAAATATCCGCTTTTTGTAGGATTTTTTGTTGTGAAACCATTGATACAGGTTAGAAAGTGGTGTGACTTACAGTTTAGACAGCAGCCTGTAATTGAGAGCGAGAATCCATGCTCGGAGAACGCCTCTCTCTCATTGAAATGCATTATAAGTGGAAATGTCGCATAGTAACTTTGAGGGCTGATAATATGAAAACCGCTCTTGTCTTTAATTTCCAGAGAGATGCGTAACTGTATAATAAGAAGCAGTTGATCTGTGCTACGTACAGCACTTGTAAATAACATGTAGCAGATGAAACAGTCCATGGAGAAGCTGCTGTGTTTGGCTCCACAGCTGGAAAGTCTGTCATCTGACAGAATGTATCACTCTTTTTGAAAGTACAGTGTCTTCTGTTCTTTGGCGTTATAACAGCATTTGGCAGCAAACATATTAGGTGCATTATAGGCACCCAGCACTTCATACTGTGGAAAAGATTAATCCTGTGTATAATAAAAGCAATGCAGATCCACTCACTTGGCATATTCATTAAAGTTATAATGCTGACCCCAAGAACTGTAGTCTCCCTGAGTGTTTCCATCAGATGTTGTCTTTCTTTATAATAAGTGCAATATAAGATTGCAGGCAAATTATTGTCCTCAGCCAAGTGGGAAAAATATGTCCTGTATCACCATAAGCAATCCACAAAACTAAGAGTGAAAACAAATTATTTTAAACAAACATATTGTCGATCGATAGTGAGGAAAAATAATTGTGATGATGATTTTGGCTACAATCATTCATCCGTGTAGAAACATAAAATGTGATGTATATACACAAACAGACAAAGACAATGTGCATGACAAATTTTGAATATTTATGATATGTATTGTTGTCTTTAATGAACAATTTGCACTGTGTTCCTAATTTATATGTGTGCCCCTGACTCTTTCATTTGTGAGCACATGTAGTCCAGCAGAAAAAGTGAACACTGCTGTCAGATGTGTAGAGACAATGACATGTCATGTATGTGAGTGGAGAGATTGAGTGAAAACACACGGTTTCTTGAATATTTACTGCTTCCACATAATTGTAGATAGAAACCTGAATAGAAATGTAAATGAGCACAAAGGCTGGGCAATATGACGATATATATCGTTTGACGATATAAAAATGTATATCGTTTCATTTTTAGCTATATCGTTTATATCGTGGTGTTGCAAATCACACTCTTTAAGGCAACAGCTGTCGTCATTTGGCGACGTTTTGTAAACTAAACGGAGAAAATAATCAAATACGAGTAAGAAGCTTTTATTTGTCGAGTACATAACAGGGCAGGAGTTATACATTACCATGGCCAAACGGTCAGTGCCGTGGATGTTCCGCTTTGTGGCTGTAATGCCCTTTAAAAATGTAACTACTCACACGGCCAGTACTAACGTTAAATCCACTGACAAAGATCTGACCTATTGACCTATTGAAGTTTCTCATCAGTGTGTTTAATGTTTAACATGTAAAACGCGTTTTAAGTCATTTTTGTGACTCCTGTGATCTCAGACTCAAATGCTAATAGTTGCACACATGTTAAAACTTTAGATTAATATTGATCACGTTACCCATTTATAGACGTAATCAATAAATATAACCATAACAATTAATATGATAGTTCACATTTTTTTCAGACAGCATTTTGTGGAAAATTCAAACATTCAGTGTTCAGTTTTAATAAACTCAGAACTGTTTTTCAATACACTGACTAATTGTTCAAAGGCCAAAGTGGCCTTGATATGAGATCACTTTGCTTTAGGAACATTGAATCCAGCTCAACGCAATCTTGCAAAGATTATATTTCATTTAATTTATTTTTCATATGTGGCTGTGATATAATGCTTACTTATATATTTGCCACAGTAGATCTGAGATGCAACTTCAAAACTGTGAGTTATATGTTTATGCATGTATGACAAATCTGCTGATGGAGGCAGACAATAGCTGCTGCTGTTATGTACAGAAACCAGTTAGCTTGAAAACCAGTTGGGACATAACACCATGGAGGTACTATAAGAGCTCTATTATACATCCATGCTTAACACTGGCACCAAATGAAGGCGTATAGCACATTTCCTAGTTAAGAAGACAGAGAGTGTGCCTAACTAATAAGCACTGAGCCAGGTACCTACCTTTTCTGATAGAAGTTAATGTTGTTGCGTTTTCCAATTTGTTGTTGTGTTTTCTGATTTGTTATTGTTTTTTATGATTTGTTGTTGTGTTTTGTTATTTGCCATTGTGATTTTTCGTTGTGCTGTTGTGTTTTCCTATTGTTGTGATGTGCACTTCAGGGCCACCATAGTAATCCCATAGTTAATGAGGAGACAATGAGTAATTTCAAGTAGTTTAGGTACATGGTAAATTTGATGACTAGTTTAGATGTAGAGAGCAGCAGCTTGATAGATTAGGGATTAAGACCACTGTTTACCAAGCTGGCAACCCCCAGTTGAATCTGAGTTAGGGCCCTATCTTACACCCTGCCCAGTGTGTCTAAGCGCAGCGCAAGTCGCATTGCTATTTTAAGACCGGCGCATTTGTCATTTTCACGCCCAGCGCCCACGTTGTTCAAATAGCAATGGAACTTGCGCCCATCAGTGCACCCATGGGCGTGTTGGTTTAAAACTAAGGTGTGGTCAGGCGCATTGTTGGCGCATTGTTATCTTGAGCAAGCAGAGAATGATTGCGCTTTTGACCAACAAAAACCTGGTCTAAAGTCAATGCCGCAACGTCTCATTGTTATTTTAACGGCGCATTATGTAATATGCAACTACACAGGCGGGTGCACAACATACTCTCTGACTGTTACACACACAGGATGCACAGCAGCGCACACGCGCAAAAGGTAACAAATAAAAGTGTTACAACGGAAAGATTATTATTGTGTATATTAATATAATTAAAGAAATTACAATATTTATCAGAAGTAACTAATCGCAGTAATTATGGATTAAATTGTTTAATTATTTGGCCAAATTGTGACACGTAGGTATTTAAACAGATGTTCAGCTGATCAGACACAGATCGACTTTCCTGCTTCATCAATACATGATGACATGAGGAACACATGAGGAAATAAATGAGATGAAAACAATTATTAAACTAACGAAGGGAATAAATCTGCACTGCTTCTATATTCTTATATATATTCTTCAACATTTTTGAGATTACAGTGATCAGGTTTCCACACATTCAGCAATTAAAACTCCGCTGATTTGACCTGTTACTCCATGACTGAACAAAACCATTTTTCAAAAACCAAACGAGGATAAAATTGCAGCAAATGAATGAACAGGATCTTAAACTGGTGGTCTGGGGCTGACCACGGGAGGGTCTCGGGGCAGCAGGGGCCAGTGTGTGCGTTATGGATCGTGCGCTTTCCTGTTGGGCACGAGCAGAGAAGCGCTCCCTTTTGGCAAATGCGCCGTCATAATAATAATCCGCCTAAGAGCAAGCGCACCTGGCTCTTAAAGGGAATGGGAGACGACACTGTGATTGGTTTATTTCATGTTATGCCGAAAACACACCCATGATTAATGAGGAGACTAAGTACAACCCCTTTGAACCATGCGCCTGAACCTGTCCTTTGTCCTCCTCCCTCTGCTGCTGATGTGGAATGACTACTGGCAGGTACCACTGGTAGGGGGAGAGGAGACTGCCATCTCGGCCTGTAGTTTAGAGGAATGAGACTAGTTTTAAGATAAGTGGCAAACTAAGATGAACAGACTACATACAGACAACTTTCATTTTAGCTTGTTAACAATTCGCTATAAGCCTAACCAGCATGCATTCATTGTGTAAAACATACCTGGTGGATGGGGGACTACGGGCAAAGCAGTTGAAAATGGTTTATAAATGCATTTAAAACTACTGAAGATATATCATTACCAATATGTTATACTTTGTTATCAAACTTCCATTAAATGTTTATACACCAGTTATGGCTGCCTCTTATGGCGTTATAGTTTTAACACGTCAAAAAAAAAAGATTAAAATGTCCTTAAATGTGTCATAGTGGTGCAGTCGTAGTCGATCCATGGAGCAATTGCAGAATTTAATGTCTCATTTAAGACAAAGTAAACAAACTGCTGTAAGTACAAGTCATGGACAGACAGCGCATCACTAACAGGGATTCTGAAAAACAATGATCAAACCAACATCTAACGGGTCAAAAGTGACATCTGCAGCTATGTTTACATGCTGTTTAATGTGCTGCAGCTGAGCAGTTTATTAGCTACCAAACAGCTAACTGACATTAGCAGTGCACTTTTCCCTGATGAATGTTTATTTGGTGGCTTGTTCAACAAGCTGCAGGACGATGTGTCTTCATGTTTGTAAGTTATCATCAAGTTTTGATGATGTGGACACAGGCTGTTGTTTCATTCACTACCATGTTTAAAAGAGGAAGATATATCATGCCTCATGTTGCAATTTAATAATTGAGCATTGAATATTTTATATATTTCAAGATTTTATTTAACCATTGGACATCTTGAATATTGTTTTCATTTAAAACCATGGGCAAAAGTTCGTTGCTGTAAATGTTTTACAGAATATATGGAAAATTAAATTTTAATTTTATTTTATATTTTATTTTTTTGCTGATCCTAAAAATGATCCGATCCGTGATAGGATCCAAACCATGAGTTTTGTGATCCATTGCACCCTTAGTAGTAGTGCTCTTGATACCAGAATTGATGTTTGGTGACTAAATATTCCTTCTTTGTGTTCTATTTGTTTGTATTATTTTTGCTTTTTTTTTTCTTTTGGTCTCATAGTAGAGCCTGATACAAGCCTTGATATATGTTTGAAGTTATGTTATGAACTGTTTGCTTTTGAGCAGGAAGAAAATATTAAATTTGTGAATTATCTGTGAATTTAAGCATGAATTTAAAATTTGAATAAAGATTTGAGTTTTTCTGGCTTAGCAAGAGGTTGCTACTTCCAGTCTTCAATATGGGAACAACAATCCTTTGTAATTCAAATGGTTCACTTAAAATGGAAATGAAAATGAACTGTCTGCTGTAGCTCTGTTGCTGCACAATGAGAGCTTAATGTCTGGTTATGTGTGAGTGTCATCTTCCCTTTTTTGGTTTGAGTTGCAAGATTCAGTGCCTTCTCCGCCTTTTATAGGTCCTGGAGTACAAGCGTGATTACATTTGCGCAAAGTGTCACCATGTTTTCGAGGTGAAGGCTGATTTTGACCAATTCAATACCTTTGTCCCACTGATGGCCTGCCCTAATCCTGATGGCTGTAACTCAATCAAGTTTAGCTATCTGTCTGGAGGATCTGAGCCTGCTGCCTGCAGGGACTACCAGGAGATCAAGATACAAGAACAAGTAGGGCAATCATGCATATGATCCTCATATATTCTAATTACTACGTTACTTACTTTTACTAATTTTTTAAACAAATTGCTTCACAACCCACAGGTGCAGAGGCTGTCTGTGGGCAGTATTCCTCGTTCTATGGTGGTGGTTTTGGAGGATGACCTGGTTGATAGTTGTAAATCTGGTAAGAACTGTAAATAGCAAGGTTTGACACTGCCAAAGCTTTACCATACCACCAGCTTATGGGGGTATTGTAGAAATTTTTAGGGCTGTAGTCTGCTGGTCGACTAGTCGATTAATTGGTTGATGCGCTCTCGTTTGACTAAATTCTGATTGGTTGACTAATCTCTGTGTTACTAGGAGAAAAGTGCTACATCAGCAGCTTTTTGGGATTAATCCATTATTTCCTGCGGTGGGGGGCAGAGTAACAAACTACCCGTGAAAATGGGGGTGTATTCAAAACACCCCCACTGTTTTCCCAACTTCGGACTCGCCCAAACTATCTTTGGGTATCTATCTTCTGGGTCTAACTGTACTCAATGATAACTGAGCATTTACTAAACATACTGAACGTTTACTGAAACAGTGTTTCTCCTACAATTATATCAAGGAGAACCCCCGCCAGGCCAAAAAATATTTTTTTAATGCCAGAATTACTGCCAAATATCCACTCATTCAGAAATGTTTAGCGTTTGGGAGTTTGTGCAGCGCTGTTCAGGATGCTGTGTTGTTGCCTGGGAAACAAGCAACTTTGTTAAGTTATACTGCATTGCGTAGTATGTTTGCCTAGCGAGTTGGACACAGAGAACGTGAGGGTGGATACGAGTAGAGTAGCGGAAAAGGTTAGACGCAAAACAGAGAAATACTGACTGCTAAGTTCACTGTGCACTCTGTCCCATTACTTTTGCTATGATGATTGTATGAATTTATGACCTGAATCCTTTAGTGAACTGATCACTAAAACCTTTTCTGTGTGTACTACAGTGTGTCAGTTAAATGCTAAAAAGTCACATCTGTTGTTTCCCCAAGTGCTGGAAAAGTGAAGGGAGTTAGTTCCAAAGTAAGCACGATAGCTTAGCCTAACCTGAAGACGCAAAACAGAGAAATACTGACTGCTGAGTTCACTGTGCACTCTGTCCCATTACTTTTGCTATGATGGTCGTATGAATGTATGACCTGAAACCTTTAGTGAACTGATCACTAAAACCTTTTCTGTGTGGTATTTAGAGTGAACTATTAGGAGCCATAATATGTTTGTCTGCAGTCATCTGACCACTGCACTGAACAGATTCCTTAATCTGCTACACTGAGAGCCAACAGTATCTAACCCAGCAGGTAATAATGTTCCGACACAGATCATCCCAGAAAAGGCAGTAAGGAGTTTTGCAGCAGTGATGAGCTGTTGACAAGAAACCTTCACAATGTTTGTCTACAAGTTAACATAGAATATTACCATCAATATTGATTGACACACAATTTTAATATAATAAATTTGATATATATTTTATACTTATTATAAACATTACAAGACCTGATTATTCCATTATATGATTTTAATCTCAGCCAGTCAGGTTAGTCAATTTGCTCTGTCACTACTCACACTCAGTGTAACATAAGGAATAGATTTTATTCATTTCTTGTGGCTTTTGATGCAATATTAGAAACTTAAATGGCAGGAAAAACTTAAAACCATTCTGCCAAGTCATATTGTATAGTACTTGTACAAGATGTCAGACCAACAATAATCATCTTAGCTGACTGGAAATTTATTATGCAGCATACTGACAGTGTTGTAGTGGGACAAAATGTTATTTAAAGCTGAAAGTAGCATCTTTACTGGAAGTCTCAAGCTCTGAATTTTCAGGATTATCGGACACTGTTTGAATGGTAAAATATTGTTTCCTTTGTGCAGTACGTGGGCACTGGAGATGGAATATATTGGAAATTGTTTCTGAAATTGATAAACGATGCGTCATTTAGGCTTCACTTCCTGTTGTCCGTAGGCAATACTAAATGTACATTTTCATGAATATTGTACATTGCATGAAGGAGATAACTACTACATCCTGTGTCCACTATGTGGTGCAAGAGAACACCCATCAATAGGGCTTTCCCTAGATCAGATTTTCACAACATGATTATCATGGCCAAAAGAATGATAAGGATATTATCGTGATACCTATAGAAAAAATAAAGTGCTATCAGTCAAATCATCTTTAACTTTGTGTTTTGCCTCTTTTCTGGCAAATGAATTACACTCAAAATATGAGTGTAGGGAGGTGGAGAGAGAGAGTCGGTAACCATAACTATACAAAGTTTGAAAGAAGTTTGAACTCTGAAATATAAGGTTTCTTTTTCCTCCTGACTATGTTTTTGCAAACAGATGCCTGTAGATGACCTTTAGCTGTGACTTCTTAGCTGCCACATCATGGGGCCTTACCTAGTCCAAGTTCAGATTTAATTAAAGTTGCAATCAGCGTTGGATGGGCCTTCACTCCACACGCACATCGGGACGTGGCCGAGGGCATCCGTCAGACCCGCATGGATGTCTTTGGACCCGGTCTGAGGGCTGTGACTGGGCAGCCATCTAAAGTGCAGTGCAGATAGGAGCATATGCAGTAAAGTTATAGCAACTTCCCTGTCATGGCGAAACAATTCAATTTATTCAATTCAATTTTATTTATATAGCTCCAAATCACAACACCATAGCCATTCTCTTTCACTGTGTGAAAGACAACAACAACAACAATTAACAAGCAGTAGCAACAACAGGAACAGCTGGCGAAAGGCAGAAGAGGGACGCCAACACATCAGCATGGTTTATGGTTTATGGAGCTTCCTGTGTCCTCCCGAATCTGGGAGATGGTTCCACAAGAGAGGAGCCTGATAGCTGAAGGCTCTGCCTCCTGTTCTACTTTTAAATACTGTAGGAACCACCAGTAAAACCTGCATTATGGGAGTGCAGTGCTCTAGTGGGATTATACAGTACTATGAGTTTTTTCAGATATAGTGGTGCCTGACCATTAAGGGCTTTGTAGGTAAGAAGAAGGATTTTAAATTCCATTCTGGATTTTACTGGGAGCCAATGCAGTGATGCTAAGATGGGGGAAATATGATTTCTTTTCTTAGTTTTAGTTAGTACACGAGCAGCTGCATTCTGGACCAGCTACAGAGTCTTTATAGACCTGTTAGGGCAGCCTGATAATAATGAGATATAATAATCCAGCCTAGAAGTAACAAATGCATGGATTATTTTTTCTGCATCTTGTTGAGGCAAGATATGTCTGATTTTAGTGATATTGGAATTGAATTCAGTGCTAATGGAATTGTTTCTTTAAATTGAGCTATAATACTCTCAGTAAGACATTTAGTGAAGACATATTTGTCTAATGGTGTGTAATCTACCAATAAAAATTCAAAAGTTATCAAATAATGGTCTGATAAAATGGGATTTAGAGGAAAAAACTATCAAATGATCAATTTCTGTGCCACAAGATCAAAGGTGTGATTATGACAGTGAGTGGGTTTATTTACACACTGAGAGAAGCCAATTGAGTCCAGTAATGCGATTAAGGCAGTGCTAAGACTATCATTATCGACGTCCACATGAATATTAAAGTCACCTGCTATAATTATTTTATCTGTACTGAGGACTAAGTTTGATAAGTGTAATGTCTACAACAAGTCATGGTTTTTATGACTGCATTATAGTTTGTTTTACACCCCCTGGTGGCGGGAAAAGGATACATACGCGAGAGATGCAGTTATGCGGGAGTTCAGTCATGAGGCAGTTCACCCTGTATGTTTACACCCTGCAGAGCTTCACTAAAGCATTGTGAAATACAATCAGTGTCTGTCCGTTTACTGATGTCATCGAGAGCATGAAACATCACACTAAGAACTCTGAGAATTCAGATAAGAATTCAGAGTATGGGCCAGGAGGACGGTACACTATAACAAATAGAACTGGCTGTACAGTTTTCCAGGTTGGGTGAGAAATATAAAGAACAAGGCATTCAAAAGAATTATAATTAAATTTAAATTTAGGTCTAGGGCTGACAAGGCTGGAGTTGAAAATGGCTGCAACTCCACCTCCTCAGCCAGTGTCTTGAGGAACGTGAATATTAATATGACTGGAAGGAGTGGATTCGTTAAGGCTAACATATTCCTCATGACATAGCCAGGTTTCAGTAAGACAAAATAAATCAATACGCTGATCTGAGATTAGATCATATACTAATAGGGCTTTAGAAGATAGTGATCTAATGTTTAAGAGACAGCATTTAATTTTTTTATTTTCCTGAACAGTTTCAGACTTAATGTTAATTTGTTTTAGATTGTTATAATTGACTCGTCCATTGTTAATATTTGATTTAACTGATTTAAATGGTCAGGAGACAGACATAGTCTCTGTGGTTTAGGGCGGTTTAACTGCGTGTAAGACTGCAACTCTGGTCTCAACTCTGGGTTGTCATGGTTTTGGTCTAGTTATGAAATCCATATTTTTTGATATGAGAGCAGCTCCATTCATAGTGGGATGCATGCCGTCTCTCTTAATCAGACCAGGTTTTCCCCAGAAAGTCTGCCAATTGTCTATGAAGCCCACGTTGTTTGCTGGACACCACCTCGACATCCAGCGGTTAAACTGTGACATGCGGCTATACATGTCATCACTGGTCAGATTAGGCAGGGGTCCA
This sequence comes from Euthynnus affinis, assembly GCA_029490765.1. Classification (NCBI taxonomy): domain Eukaryota; kingdom Metazoa; phylum Chordata; class Actinopteri; order Scombriformes; family Scombridae; genus Euthynnus; species Euthynnus affinis. The sequence continues at coordinate 382,451 of CM055853.1, forward strand.
GAGAAAACTACAGAGTCTGACATTGTTTTGGCAAATGTACACACGACTCCACATTCATTTTAGTGACCTCCGATTGGCGTAATCGGGAGTCGTTGCCGCCAACATGGATAACAATAGTACCATATCTACATTTAATCTTAGCCAGCAGTTTTAAATTTGACTCTATGTCACCCGCTCTGGCTCCAGGAGTACACTTGACTGTGATTGCTGGTGTCGCTAACTCCACGTTTCTGACTATGGAACTGCCAATAACCAGAGTCTGTTTCTCAGCGGGTGTGAAGCTGAGAGGGGAAAATCTGTTTGAAAAGCGAACGGGTTGGTGGTGAACTGTGGGCTTCTGTTGAGGGCTATGCTTCCTTTGGACAGTCACCCAGCCAGAACCCTGTCTTCCCAGCTGTTTGGGAACTACCGGGGGAGTAGGGGCTATGCTAGGTTGTCCGCATCAACTGTTGGGGGCTGGCTGAGTACATTACCTACTGATTGTTTGTTTCCATGGTGTGGAGCCGCGCTTCCAATTGACTAAGCCTCACCTCCAACACTGCAAATAAACTACATTTATTACATTTCCCATTATCATTAAAGGAGGCAGAGGAGTAACTAGACATGAGACACACTGAGCAAGAGAGAGCAGGAGAGCGAGAGAAGCCATCGCTAACTGTTTAGCTTAAGGGTTAGCTGGTAATGCTAGTGCTAGCTGCTGAGCTCTACTAACCACTGTGCGATTAGCAGGAAAAAGTCGCGAGGGGAAAAACACAATGAGAGTGCTTATGTAGGACTAGCGAAAAATCACAAAATTCACAAATATGTAGGTGTTAACCCACAATAATATAGTAACACAGGCGAATTGCGAGCAGCAACAACGCTATCAGTGGCACAGTCGGCAACCGGAAATGACGGAATACGTTTACCGTAGCATGTCAGAACCCCAGTCGGTGTGAGAATGACAGATTTCTGCAGAAGATGTGTGTGTGGCTCACAGCAGTGTCATCAACATTATACAAGTGTTGTGCCCCTTTACTGTAATCTGAATGAATATGCAGACAACTTGTGATGATGTCAAAATTATGCAAGTATTGTGGCCCTTTCGTGTAATCTGAATCAATATGTAGAAAACTAGAGATGAGTTACAGTGTAAAAGATGATGTGTAAAAGAAATGAGTGTCCTAATTTTCCTCAAGTCCATGTTAGGAAAAGTAAAGACTTTTAACCCACATCACCAGATAAAAGTTAGATTGAAATGTGTACTATGAAGTGTGCAGAGGCAAGATGAAATTGCAGGTGGACACAGAAAAATAGTCGTATATTTCAATAGTCAGTGAGTCAACTGCTAGGAGTGGCTTCTGTCAAAAGCATATACATGTCTCCAAAGCTAGTGTGAAAGAGCTGAGTTCAGCTCTCCCCTTCTTCCTCCTTCTCCTTGGCTGACAAGTCTATCTCTGACCACCCCCCCCCCTTTCCCTCCTTCCTCCTAACTTGCTTCTGCCTGTGAGGTGATGCAGGACTGAAGAGATTTTTTCTCTTGGAAAACTTTGACTTTGGCCAAATTGTACTGAAAATATCATGTTTTTGTAGGAATTTTCATTTTGATACATTTGATACACTCCCGCATTGATTCCATTGATACAGGTTAGAAAGTCGTGTGACTTTAGATGGAAGGCCTTAATTGACAGAGAGTGGGCATGCTGAGGGAATGCCTCTCCCATTGACACACATTATAAGTGGAAATGTTGCTCAGAGACTTTCAGGGCAGATATTAAGAGAACCGTAAGAGTTATTACAAAGTTTTTAATAACTTTTGTTCAGCACAGTCTCGTGAGTGATGTGCTGAAATCTTAAGCCAATAACATGAACAACCTAGGAGGAGATAGAGTTTGTTTGAACCTGGAAATGGTGAAAAATCTGACTTTTGTGTGTGTTTTGTGGATTTCCTGTTGGAATTAGGTCTGGGGTGTCAGTGCATGATTTTATGATTTGTAGGTCTTGAGGAGATGAACAATTTAGTGTTGTTTCCATCTCTCTATGACAACCCTAACCCTAACCCTATAGGAACAATAGGGCCTTGCACTTTTCCAGGGCTCAGGCCCTAATTAAAGCTGCAAGCAGTACTGGGTTTGGCCTTCGCCCCGTGCGCACGCTGAGACGCGACACCGTCTGTCACACTCACTGTCTGTGGGCTTGGTGTGAGGGGTATGACTCAGCAGCCATATAAAGTGCAGTGCAGATAGGAGAATGTAAAGTGAAGTGACTATATTAATATACATATACATTAAGTATTGTGGCCCTTTAGTGTAATCTGAATCAATATGTAGAAAACTAGTGATGAGTTAATGATGATGTGTAAAAGAAATGAGGTGTCAGTGTATGATTTGTACAATTAGTGTTAGATCCATCTCTCTACGACATCCCTACAGGCCATAGTGGCGGAAAAAGACACCTGGATGGTGCTGTAGAATATTTTCTGTGCATGGGGAGGGGCGGTGTAATTTTGCCAGATTATCAAATTTTCCGCCAGACTGGATGTGCATGCCAAATTTGGTGAGTTTTTGAGAATGATCAGGGGGTCAAATTAAATGTTGAAGTTGCAGTAGAAGAGAGAATGAAAGAAAAAAAGAAAGAAAGAAACCTTACAGTAACAATAGGGTCTTTGCCCTTTCAGGGCTCAGGCCCTAAATATTAGGGTAGAGCTTAATTGACAGGTAGTCGACATGCTCAGGGAAAGCCTCTCCCATTGAAACACATTATAAGTCGAAATGTCACTCACCGACTTTATATGTCCATAAAATCAAAACCGTACGAGTTATTACAAAGTTTTTTAACAACTTTTGTTCATCACAGTCTCATGAGTGATATATTACAATCTGAAGCCAAAAACATGAATGCCCTAGAAGGAGATAGTTTTTGTTTGGACCCGGAAATTATCGAAAAATCTAACTTTTGTGTGCATTTTTCGGATTTCCTGTTGGATTTAAGTCTGGGGTGTCAGTGTATGATTTCTAGGTCTCGAGGAGATGAACAATTTAGTGTTGTTTCCATGTCTCTATGACATTCCGACGGGCCGTAATGGCCGAAATAGTGAATAAAATGTAACGGGACAGAGTGCACAGTGAACTCAGCAGTCTGTATTTCTGTTTTGCATCTTCAGATTAGGCTAACCCATCATTGCTAACTTTGGAGCTATCTCTCTTCACTTTTCCAGTACTTGGGGAAACAACAGATGACAACAGACAGACTTTTTAGCATTTAACTGACACACTGTAGTCTTTTACTGCCAGACTGACAACTTACCGCTAACCTTTTCCTCTGCTCCATCGCTTTCTCTGTGTCCAACTCGCTAGGCAAACATACTACGCAATGCAGTATAACTTAACAAAGTTGCTTGTTTCCAAGTCAACAACACAGTATCCTGAACAGCGTTGCACAGACTCCCAAACGCTAAACATTTCTGAATGAGTGGATATTTGGCGTTAATTCTGGCATTAAAAAAATAATTTTTGGTCTGGCGGGGGCTCTTGTTGATATAATTGTAGGAGAAACACTGTTTCAGTAAACGTTCAGTGCGTTTAGTAAACGCTCAGTTATCGTTGAGTACAGTTAGACCCAGAAGTCTCCGATAGTTTGGGCGAGTCCAAAGTTGTGAAAACAGCGGGGGTGTTTTCACAGGTAATTTGTTAGTCTGTCCCTCCCCCGCAGGAAATAATGGATTAATCCCAAAAAGCTGCTGATGTAGCACTTTTCTCCTGATGAAAGTAACACAGAGATTAATCGACCAAACAGCTCACAGCAGTGTTGTCAAAAAAATGCAAGTTTTGTGCCCCTGTACTGTCATTTAAATTAATGCATAGAAAGCTTCTGAGAGGTTTGTGTGTAAAAGAAATCAATTTCCTAATTTTCATCAAGTGGATTTTTTAGAAAAGTAAAGACTTGTAACCCACATGACCTGATAAAAGTTTGAGTGAAACGTGTACTATCACGTGAATAGAGGCAACAATTAGAAACTGTAGTCAGAGAAATAGTCATGTGTTTGAATTGAGAGTGTGAGTGAAGCCATAATTGTTTTTGTAAAGACAAGAAGTAAGCTATAGGAATGCTTAGATCAGTGGAGTTATGACTTCTTTTTTTGTGTGCTTGAATGGATGGATGGAATGTTTATATTCTCTATTAATGATGGGTAAAAGGCGGCTCTGGCATTACAGAGGGCTTTCCTCTATATTTTAAGACCATCTTGTCAGACTAAGCAAGATTCTTCCATTTTGGTGGAACGCCATATGCCGTTAAGTTTTGGTGATGTTTGCTTGAATTTGCAAGTTTGGCAATTATACTATGGAGCTAACCTCTTTTGTTTTATTATCTTCTTTTTTAAATGGGCAATGGAGTCAGGTGTCATTAGTAGCGAGCCTTTGGCACTATCAACAAGAAGATCAATTTGGGAGGGACTAAAGTTAGCATAAGAGTCATCTATTATATTGAGACATGGCATGGAAATCAATGCTGATGGAACCGTTTTCTATAATTTAGCTACAGCAGCAAGACATTTTTGTCTAATGGCACATAGTCCAGTAATAGAATTCAAAAGTAATTAAATAATGGTCTAATAAAGTAGGATTTTTATGGAAAGCCATTTGAGTCTAATGAGATAAACACAGTGCTAAGACTATCATTATCAATGTCCACATGACTATGAAAGTTACCTACTGTAATTATCTACTGTAGTACTGTAATCTGTACTAAGAACTAAGTTTGATAGAAACTCAGAGAATTCAAATAAAAGAATACGGGCCAGGAGGACAGTACACTATTACAAATATAATTGGCTGTACAGTTTCCATGTTGGGTGTGAAAGACTAAGTACAAGGTCTTCTAATGAGTTATAATCAAGTTTAGGTCTGGGTTGATTAACAAAGGCTTGAGTTGAAAATGGCTATGCAATGAATTCATTTAGGCTTTCAGCCTTACTGTAACAATGTGACATGTTCCAGTAAGACAAAATAAACCAATATGATGATCTGAGATTAGATCGTTAATTAACATAGCTTTAGATGACAGAGATCTATTTTTTTTTTAATGATAAGAAATAAAACATAGCATAAAGCCAACTACTCATTCTCACTGTGATCAGAAACAGAACATTCTGGGAACCACAATATTCATTTCTACCTGATGGTTGCAGTATACACTGTCATGCTCATGCATATAGTTTTCAGTAATAATGGATTGTATGTGGTGTTCCCAGGTGATGATGTGACTGTTTACGGAGTGATGTGCCAGCGCTGGAAACCCTTTTATGATGGCAGTTGCTGTGATGTAGAGCTAGTCCTTAAAGCTAACAACATAGAAATCAACAATCAGCACGATGCTGCTGCTCTGCTCATGGAGGATGTTCAGAAAGAATTTGAAGACTTTTGGGATAGCTACAAACATAATCCCATAGCTGGTATGTAAGAATTTGCCTCATAAAAATTATATATAAAATACTACTGTATTTCCTGTTTTATTTTAATTTCTATTTTTAAAATGGTTATTCTCTATCTGTAGGTAGGAACCAGATCTTGTTAAGCCTGTGCCCACAGGTGTTTGGCATGTATGTGATTAAACTGGCAGTGGCAATGGTGTTGGCAGGTGGGGTGCAGAGAATAGATTCTTCTGGGACCAAGGTCAGAGGTATCTCTCTTGTTTCTTTCATGTTTAGATTAGCCAACTGAAAAAGACACCTATATCTCAGTTTTATTGGAATTTTGTAATAATTACTATGACTTAATTGTTTTAAATACATCTCAGCACACTTATTATGAATTATTATGAGGTATATGTACACTGCCACCAATGATTTCCAAATATTGCTTTTTATCACTGGAATATACATGGTCCTCTGGGGAATGCTGTCTCACTGTAAAGTAAATCTTGTCTTCTTTAGGTGAATGTCACATGTTACTCGTTGGTGACCCTGGCACAGGGAAGTCTCAGTTCTTGAAGTATGCAGCAAAGATCATGCCTCGCTCTGTACTCACAGCTGGAATTGGATCAACAAGTGCAGGTATATCCTGTTCAACTGTCAGCTCTCAGGTTAAAGGAGTTTGTCTTGAGTGCCTTTATATTAGTTGTTTTTTTTATCAGGAATTTGTTTTCAAGAGCTTGATGTTCTAAGACAAAGATTTGTATATGCTTACGCCATGCTGACGTGTTGGCGTCCTTCTGTCCTTCGCCAACTTTTCCTGCTGTGGCTGTTGCTGCTATTTATTGCTGTTAATCATGTATTTGTTGTTGTTGTTACTGTTGTTGTTGCTGTTCTGCTTCTCAGTGTCCCCACCCCCTTCTCTCTCTCTCTTTCTCTCTAAACCAAACCAGTCAAGGCAGATGGCTGCGCACCTAGAGCCAGGTTCTGCCTTAGGTTTCTTCCTGTTAAAGTATGGTCTAAACCTGCTCCATGTAAAAATGCCCTGAGATGACTTTGTGTTGTGATTTGGCGCTATATAAATAAGATTGAATTGAATTGGGGAAAAAATTACATAAAAATCCAGCCAGTTTATGTATTTCCAGATTTGTTGATACATAATGTCATTTGTTTGAAGGACTGACAGTAGCAGCAGTGAAAGATGGAGGTGACTGGCATCTGGAGGCAGGAGCCCTGGTCCTGTCAGATGGTGGTTTGTGCTGTATTGATGAATTCAACAGCATCAAGGAACATGACCGCATCAGCATCCATGAAGCTATGGAGCAGCAGTCTATTAGCGTGGCCAAAGCTGGGTAGGACAGTTGTGCATATATTCACACACTCATGAAATGCAAGCATAGGCAAAGAACACCACCATGCATCAAGTTTTAAATGGGGCTGGGTGGTAATACGGTATAAGGAGTAATAGTTCTTTTTCCACTGTAAGAAAATTGAGATTTTGACAATGATGGATTGAGATATCCTGAGTGATTACTCAAATTAATCAAATTACTGGATCTGTGAAAAAAGTCAACAAGTATTTGTTTAAAGGCCCACTGAAGTGCAACCATCCAGTTCAGGCAAGAGACATAGCAGTGACCTAAGTTCAGCATATAGTGATTTGATTCTTCTTACAGTTCCTTACAACATTATTCAAAAATAGATGGTAATACTCAGAAACATAGTTTAAGCATAGTAGTACTGCTCAACCCTTATTTACCCTCATATAGACCACACACAATATTCTTGTTTGTAAGCAAGGTTAAAGATGGAGAATGACACTTTTCTATTCACCCCTGTATCCTCTTCTGCATTGTCTCTCTTCTCTACAGTATGGTGTGTAAGCTCAACACTCGAACCACCATCCTGGCAGCAACCAACCCCAAAGGCCAGTATGATCCCAATAAGCCACTGTCTGTGAATGTAGCTCTGGCCAGCCCTTTGCTGAGTCGTTTTGACCTGGTTCTGATTCTGCTGGACACCAGAAATGCAGAGTGGGATCGCATCATCTCCTCTTTTATTCTGGAGGACAGAGGTAGAGAGTTTGCTTTTTAATTTAGTAAAACATTGGAAATAAAATTCTTAAAGCAAAACAAGCAATTTTAAAAAAGTGAATTTGGAAGATATATTTTTACTGAAGGTTATTGTGATACTTAAAATATTGACATTAACATTATTAGGGCATGAGCCCTGGAACAGCATGCATGAAAACTCACCAAATTTGGCAGGGACGTCCGGTCCGGCGAAAAATTTGATAATATGTAAAAATTACCCCCCCTCACCCCAAATTTACTCTCTAGCACCACCTAGTTTCCATATCTGCCTTTAGGAATGTTGTAGAGAAACGCAACCAACACCAAATTGTTCGTCTGCTCAAGAACTAAAAATCATATACTGACACCCCAGACCTAAATCCAACAGGAATTCCACAAAATTCCAAAAATGTCAAATTTGCCCCTTCGTCTATCATTATCTCCTCCGAGACCACTCATAGTTTTGGCTTCAGATTGTAATATATCGCTCACTAGAGTGTCCTGAACCAAAGTTATCAAAAACTTTGTAATAGGAGGTCCGGTTTTCATAATATTGGCCTCCAAGCGTGGTGAGCGATTTTCAGATTATAACAGGTTTCAATTGGAGAGCCCTTTTCTCAGCAGGCTCACATTGACCAATTAGGAGAACTATTGTCTAAACTATAAGTCTCACAACTTTTAAATGTGCACCATTGGATTTGCAATGGATATATCTACGAAACGTAGGTATTTTCAGTCCCAATGGGCAAAGTTCACAGCTTCTATGTACTTTTCTAAACAGGAGTAGAACTATTCTCTCCTCTCTTCTCTGCTCTAGCCAGCAGCCTGCAGGAGGGGGTGGAGTCGACACCTGACACCAGCTCCCACACACACACACACACACACACACATGCAATGGGACTTCACTCACAGTCTCCATTCAATTACATGAGTACTTCTGTGTCTGCCTGCAGTTTCTCATATTGCCTCTGCACACTTGATTGTACACATTTAAATCTAACTTTTATCAGGTCATGTGGCTTACATGTCTTTACTTTTTTAAAAATGCACCTGATCCCCTCACCTGTTCCCCATTCCCTCATCAGTTCTGTCTGTGTATTTAAGCGCTGGTTTTCTGTTCTGTCTTGTCGGTTCATTCGGTTCTGGTTCTCGTCTTGTCTTGTCATAGTCTTGTTTGGTTTCATTCATAGTCTTGCCTGTTTGCATCTTGTCATAGTCAGTCTTGCCTGCTCATTAAAATAATGCTCATGACTTTTTTCACCTGACACCTCTGCATCTGGGTCCTGCTTCTCCCTTGGTTATGACAATTTTCAGTTGAATTTGTCCAAAGTCAAAGTTTTCTATGACCTGTCAGCCAAGGAGGAGGAGGCATAAAGGGAGGGCTAAATTTGACCCCCTAAAAATACTCAAAGTCACCAAATTTCGCAGGTAGGTCTGGTCCGGCGAAAAATTCGATAATATGTAAAAATTATCCCCCTCCCAGCCCAAAATTACTCACTAGCGCCACCTAGGTGGTTTTTAGCCGCTGCGGCCCACAGGAATGTCGTAGAGACATCGGACCAACACCAAATTGTTCGTCTGCTCAAGACCTAAAAATCATACACTGACACCCCAGATCTAAATCCAACAGGAATTCCAGAAAATTCCAAAAAGTCATTTTTTTGGACAAAATTTCAAACGACATCTCCCCCGAGACTGGTCATGGCTTTGGCTTCAGATTGTAATATATCGCTCTCTACACTTCGGTGAACCAAAGTTATCAAAAACTTTGTAATAGGAAGTCCGGTTTTCAATGGGAGAGTCTGACCTAGGTTTGTATTTTGGACGCTGCGGCCCGTAGGAATGCCCATTGCCCATTTTGGGGTCGACTCCGCTCCTATCTCCTCCGAGACCGCTCATAGTTTTGGCTTCAGATTGTAATATATCGCTTATTAGAGTGGCGTGAACCAAAGTTATCAAAAACTTTGTAATAGAAGGTCCGGTTTTCATAATATTGGCCTCCAAGCGTGGTGAGCGATTTTCAGATTATAATGGTTTCAATGGCCAGCCGTTCGCGACGGATATATCTACAAAACGTGGGTTTTTTCAGTCCAAATGGGCAAAATTCAAGGCTGCGATGTTCATATTACAACAGTAGTAAAACACTTCTCTTCTCCCTTCCCTGCTCTGGCCAGCTTGCTGCAGGAGGGGGTGGAGTCGACACCTGACACACACACACACACACACACACACACAGACTGTCTGCTTAGTAATAAAGTACTGTACATAAATAAACATAACTACATTTTGAGGATTTGTACTGTGGTTTTTCCTTTATTATATATGAAATATATGACTATTTTATCAGGTCATGTGGCTTACACGGCTTTACTTTTTTTTTTTTTAAATGCACATGATGAAAAGTAGAAAATTTATTTTGTCAAGAACATTTATATTCTGTACACACTGTATATGTTTCTCTATTGTTTAATATGCAGGCTCTTTCTTCGTTGCAGTTATTAACTATAAGTCCCGCCTACCTGTCAATCAAACCTCTGTAGCAGACCGGAGTTTCTTTTTGGTTGTCATGATAACGAGCAGGACAGCAAGTGAGACGATATTACAGCTGTGTTAATCTAAGCCTTTCATTCAGCGCGTTGTGACAGTGTTCGGACAGTGAGAGCCTGTGTGCGTCCATTGATAAGTAGGTTTCCTTTTCTCTTGCAAGTTATGTTGTTTATGTGTTAATTATTGTAGTTAATCAGCGGAGTAGGAGCTAACTCATATGACGATGCTAACTAAGGTAGCATGCTGTGTGCAGCTATACCATGTGCTTTAATGAGCCGCAGTTAAAGTCTGTTAGCCGCTGCCTAGTCCAGCTCTGTGTTCAGTGCATTTATAACAGAAGCTGAATATTTTTCTTAGTAGTTATAATGTTGTTTCTCATCTCATTTGACAGCCACGTAAGACGTGAGAAATGTGAATGAGAGTGATGATGCACTGTACTGTAGTTATGAGTGATGTTTGGATATGTTATAGTGTTTATAAGTGGAGATTATATACATAACTACATGATTATTCTGTAATATTGAGAGCAGAAAAAGTCATGTAACATTTTGACATGCAGTAATATTCATTTATGTTTTCAATTCAATTCAATTCAATTTTATTTATATAGGGCCAAATCACAACATAAAGTCATCTCAGGGCACTTTTACATGGAGCAGGTCTAGACCACGCTCTTTAATTTACAGAAAGAGAAACCCAACAGTTCCCCCCATGAGCAAGCACTTGGCGACAGCGGAAAGGAAAAACTCCCCTTTAACGGGAAGAAACCTAAGGCAGACCCCGGCTCTGGGGGGGTTGTACACAATGAAAGAGCAGCAACAACAACAGAAATAGTCAGCAAGCAGCAACAAGCAGCAGCAATAGCAGGAACAGCTAGCTGAGGGCAGAAGAAGGACATCAGCATGGTCTACGGTTTATGGAGCTTCCTGTGGATCAGAAAGCACAAAGAACTCCGGGGAATAAGTAAAGTTAGTAACAGGCATTAATAGTAATAGAATACATGGAGAAGAGGAGAAGAAAGAGGAGCTCAGTGCATCAATGGAAGTCCCCCGGCAGTCTAGGGCTATAGCAGCATAACCAAGGGCTGATCCAAGGCGAGTCAGATCAGACCTAACTATAAGCTTTATCAAAAAGGAAAGTTTTAAGCCTATTCTTAAACATAGAGAGGGTGTCTGCCCCTCGGACCGAAACAGGGAGACGGTTCCACAAGAGAGGAGCCTGATAGCTGAAGGCTCTGCCTCCCGTTCTACTTTTAAATACTGTAGGAACCACCAGTAGACCTGCATTCTGGGAGCGCAGCGCTCTAGTGGGATTATATGGTACCAAGAGTTCTTTTAGATAAGATGGTGCCTGACCGTTAAGAGCTTTGTACGTAAGAAGAAGGATTTTGAATTCTATTCTGGATTTTACTGGAAGCCAATGCAGCGAAGCTAAGATGGGGGAAATGTGATCTCTTTTCTTAGTTTTAGTCAGAACACGAACAGCTGCATTCTGGACCAGCTGCAGAGTCTTTATAGACCTATTAGGGCAGCCTGATAATATTGAGTTACAGTAATCCAGCCTAGAAGTAACAAATGCGTGGATTATTTTTTCCGCATCTTGTTGTGAAAGGATATGTCTGATTTTAGAGATATTACGTAAGTGAAAAAAGGCAGTCCTTGATATTTTTTTTATGTGGGAATTAAAGGACATATCCTGATCAAAGATAACTCCCAGATTCCTTACGGTAGTGCTGGAGGCCAGGGTAATGCCATCTAGATTAGTTAAATCATTAGATAATGTGTTTCTAAGGTGTTTAGGGCCAAGCACAATAACTTCAGTTTTTTCCGAGTTTAGCAGCAGAAAATTGCGGGTCATCCAGGTCTTTATATCTTTAAGGCACACTTTGAGTCTAGATAACTGATTGGGTTCATCTGGCTTCATTGATAAATATATTTGGGTATCATCTGCATAACAATGGAAATTTATGGAGTGTTTTCGAATAATATTCCCTAAAGGAAGCATATATAGAGCGAATAATAAAGGTCCCAGAACAGAACCTTGAGGAACTCCGTGTCTAACTTTTACTTTTATGGAGGATTCATCATTAACATGAACAAACTGAAATCGATCTGATAAATAGGATTTAAACCAGCATAATGCAGAACCTTAAATGCCAGTGAAATGTTCCTGTCTCTGTAACAGGATTTGATGGTCAACAGTGTCAAATGCAGCACTAAGATCTAACAAGACAAGTACAGAGACAAGTCGTTTGTGACTTTAACCAGCACTGTCTCTGTGCTATGATGCGCTCTAAATCCAGACTGAAAAGTCTCAAATAAGTTATTGTTATCTAGAAAATCACATAACTGATTAGCTACTGCTTTCTCGAGAATCTTAGACAAAAAAGGAAGGTTAGATATGGGTCTATAATTGGCTAAGACGTCTGAATTGAGAGTAGGCTTCTTAAGGAGGGGTTTAATTACAGCTACTTTAAAGGACTGCGGTACATATCCAGTTATCAAAGACATATTGATTATATTTAGTAAGGAGGTGCTAATTAAGGGTACGACATCGTTAAAGAGTTTAGTTGGGATGGGATGGGATACAATTCGAAGGTTTTGATGATGAAATTATAGAAGTTAGTTCAGGAAGGTCAATCTGAGAGAAAATGTCCAAACTTAAATCAGGTTTTGTGGCTGTTTCTAGGGAGCTTGATAAATCTGTGCCTTTTAAGAGTAGAGACTGTTGAATTTTATCTTTAATTGTTAGAATTTTATCATCAAAAAAGCTCATGAAATCGTTACTACTGAGAGCCCTTGGAATACTCGGATCAACAGAGTTATGACTCTTTGTCAGCCTGGCCAAGGTGCTGAAAAGAAACCTAGGGCTGTTTTTATTTTCCTCAATTAATGCGGAGTAATAGGCGGCTCTGGCATTACAGCGGGCCTTTTTATAAGTTTTAAGGTTTTCAAGCCAGACTATGCGAGATTCTTCTAATTTAGTGGAACGCTAAATCCTTTCAGATTTACGAGATAGTTGCTTTAATTTACAGGTTTCAGAATTATACCACGGAGCTAAAGTCTTATGCTTAATTATCTTTCTTTTTAAAGGAGCGATGAAGTTGAGCGTTTGCTGTAGAGCACCTGCAGCAGTGTCAACAAAATTATCAAATTGGGAAGGACTAAAATTATCATAAGAATCCTCTGCGGTATTGATAGAAGGAATTGAATTCAGCACTAATGGAATTGTTTCCTTAAATTTAGCTACAGCACTATCAGTAAGACATTTAGTGAAAACATTTTTGTCTAATGGTGTGTAATCTACCAATAAAAATTCAAAAGTTATCAAAATGGTGGTCTGATAAAATGGGATTTTGAGGAGAAACTATCAAATGTTCAATTTCTATGCCATAAGTAAGCACAAGATCAAGGGTGTGATTATGACAGTAAGTGGGTTTATTTACACACTGAAAGAAGCCAATTGAGTCTAATAATGAGATAAAGGCAGTGCAGAGACTATCGTTATCGACATCCACATGAATATTAAAGTCAACTGCTATAATTACTTTATCAGTACTGAGGACTAAGTTTGATTAAAAACTCAACAACTTAACAAATAGTACTGGCTGTACAGTTTTCCAGGTTGGATGGGAAATATAGAGAACAAGGCATTCAAAAGAATTATAATTAAATTTAGATTTAGGTCTAGGGCTGACAATAAGGCTGGAGTTGAAAATGGCTGCAACTCCACCTCCTCGGCCAGTATCTCGAGGAATGTGAGTATTAATATGACTGGGAGGAGTGGATTCGTTAAGGCCAACATATTCTTCATGACATAGTCAGGTTTCTGTAAGACAAAATAAATCAATATGCTGGTCTGAGATTAGCTCATTTACTAATAAAGCTTTAGAAGATAATGATCTAATGTTTAAGAGACCGCATTTAATTATTTTATTTTGCTGAGCAATTCCAGACTTAATGTTAATATGTTTTAGATTTTCATGATTGATACTTCTGCAATTAGTTTTCGATTTAATTGATTTAAATGGTTGGGGGACAGACACAGTCTCTATGTGGTTTAGGGCGGGTAACTGATCTAATGGAAGCACAGAGAAGTGTGTAAGACTACAACTCTGCCTCCTGGTCTCGACTCTGGGTTGTCATGGTTTTGGTTTTCTTATGAATTCAGCCATATTTTTAGATATGAGAGAAGCTCCATTCAGAGTGGGATGTATGCCGTCTCTCCTAATCAGACCAGGTTTTCCCCAGAAAGTCTGCCAATTATCAATGAAGCCCACGTTGTTTGCTGGACACCACCTCGACAGCCAGTGGTTAAACTGTGACATGCGGCTATACATGTCATCACTGGTCAGATTAGGCAGGGGTCCAGAGGAAACTACGGAATATGACATTGTTTTTGCAAATGTACACACTGACTCCACATTACTTTTTGTGACCTCCGATTGGCGTAATCGGGAGTCATTACCGCTGACATGGATAACAATATTACCATATCTACGTTTACTCTTAGCCAGCAGTTTTAAATTTGACTCTATGTCGCCCGCTCTGGCCCCAGGAATACATTTGACTATGGTTGCCGGTGTCGCTAACTCCACGTTTCTGACTATGGAGCTGCCAATAACCAGAGTCTGTTCCTCAGCGGGTGTGTCGCTCGCTGAGAGGGGAATATCGGTTAGAAACGTGAACGGGTTGGTGGTGAACCGCGGGCTTCTGTTTAGGGCTATTCTTCCTTCGAACAGTCACCCAGCCAGAACCCTGTCTTCCCAGCTGCTTGGGAACTACCGGGGGAGTAGGGGCTACACTAAGTTGGTCCGCACCGACTACAGGGGGCTTGGTAACTACATTAGCTACTGATTGTTTGTTTGTTTCCACGGTGCGGAGCCGCACCTCCAATTCACTTAGCACTTTTCATTTCTTTATTTAGAACCCCACACACCCATAGTCCACTTCCTGTCTGACTTTATTATGCTGTAAAGTGTGACTTCAGCAATTGACTTCAGTCCCTGAAGACAAACCCCACCTCCAGAGCATTCTTACCGATGCCCCGCAGAGATCACATTACCTGCCCAGCAACTAGTTTATAGTATTTCTAGTGGCATTCAACAATCATTCATCTTGACTGATTTTACAGATTTCTTTTACACACAAACTTATTCAATTAATTTAAATGACAGTACAGGGGCACAAAACTTGCATTTTTTTTATAACACTGCTGTGAGCCACACACCTCATTCTGCTACAAATTGTCATCTTCACACTGTGAGATTTTATATTTCGCAGTGACAGGGGAAGTTGTTATAACGTTACTGTACATGCTCCTATCTGCACTACACTTTACATGACTGCCAAGTCACACCCCTCAGCCTGAGTGCAGAGACATCCATGCAAGTGGACGCTCTTGGACAGCGCCACCGCTCAGCGTTTGCGCAGGGCGAAGGCCCGTCCAACGCTGATTGCAGCTTTAATTATTATTAGGTCCTGAGCACCGAATGATGCCCAGCCCTATTGGTTCTGAAAGAATTATTATTATTATTATTATTGTTATCATTAGGACCCGAGCACCGAAACGGTACAAAGCCCTATTATTTCCATAAGGATTATTATTATGATTATTAGGGCCAGAGCACCTACCGGTGCGGAGCCCTATTGTAATTCAAGGAATTTTTCTCTATTATTAGGGCCCGAGCACCTACCGGTGCAAAGCCCTATTGGATCTGAAGGAATTATTATTATTCCTTCAAAACAAACGCATTTTTGAGGGCCTAAACATGCTCGAAAACGTATGAAATTATGAAATGAAATTTGTCAGGACTGTTGAAAAATTTGATATTTCATGGGTCTCGAAATAAGGTTGGGCAAAATGGCTTGACAGCACCCCCTAGGAAATTGGTAGGCTTAAGTATCATGAGGAGACGCACCAAAAAGTCTCTTGGACACATACCCTAACTCCAACAGGAAGTTGGCCATTTTGTGTCAAAGTTGCAATTTTTACGGTGATTTCCAGCCTGCATCCTTTAAAGAACTCTTCCTCGAGATTTGACCTCAGGAACTTCAAATTCAGTCTGTATCCACTACAGACATAGGAAATTAAAAGTTATTAAAATGGTGTGCGTGCGACATTCCAAGGGGGTGTGGCTTAGTGGCGAATTTCGATCCTTCGCCATGAAAATTGAAACGACCATAACTCCAACATACATGATCCCAAGAGGCCCAAACCTTTTGCGCTTAATAAGAGTCCCGTCCTGAACACATCCATTTTTCAATATTGGATCTGACTCATAACGCCACCTACTGGCAACAGGAAGTAACATGTGTCGTACTTTGTCTAATTACTCCTAGGAAATTTGTCCGATGCACCTGAAATTAAATCGGCTAATAAACAAGACCTTGGTGATGCTACATTTGGCAGTTCATGACCCATAACCAAAGGCTGTAACCATGGCAACACATCCTTCGCCATGAAATATGATGAGTGTTTTCCAGGGACAAAAGATAGCTCTACAATCATGATACTTGACACACATGTCTAGAGTGACATTAGCTAAGGCTGTGAAAACATCTACATGCCCGTGACAGAGGCTCTCCGACTGCGCTGCGCCCCGACGTGCACCGAGGTGCGAGGGCCCAATCATTGCTGCTTGCATCTTTATTTATTATTATTAGGGCCCGAGCACCAACCAGTGCGAAGCCCTATTGTAATTCAAGGAATTTTTCTCTTATTATTATTCTTCCGAATCAAACGCATTTTGAGGGCCTAAACGTGCACGAAAAGTTGTTAAATTTTGCAGAAACATCAGAAGTGATGAAAAATATTTTATGGGTCTCGCAAAAAGGCGGGGCAAAATGGCTCGATAGTGCCCCCTAGAAAATTAGGAAAATTGAGCCGCTCGATACAGACTGTCGTAGGAGAACGAAATTCGGTATGCGTATGTATCATGACCAGACGCACCAAAACGTCTCTTGGACATGTACCCTAAGTCCAACAGGAAGTTGGCCATCTTTGTGTCAAAGTTGCGATTTTGACACTGATTTGGTCATTTCCAGCCCGCATAACGACCATAACTCCAACATACATGATCCCAAGAGACCCAAACCTTTTGCGCTTAATAAGAGTCCCGCCCTGAACACATCCATTTTTCAATATTGGATCTGACTCATAACGCCACCTACTGGCAACAGGAAGTAACATGCGTCATACTTTGTCTAATTACTCCTAGGAAATTTGGCCAATGAACCTGAAATTAAATCAGCTAATACACCAGACCTTGGTGATGCTACATTTGGCAGTTCATGACCCAAAACCAAACACTGTTACCATGGCAACACATCCTTCACCATGAAATATGATGCTGTTTTCTAGGAACAAGGGATGGCTCTACAGTCACGAAACTTGACACACATGTCTAGAGTGACGTTAACTAAAATCCTATGTAGTTAAATTGAATGGGCGTGGCAAAATGGCTCAACAGTGCCCCCTTGAAAATTTCAAAATTGAAGCCCCGCCTACCAGATTAACATAGAAAAATGAAATTCACTAGGCACATGTACAATGTCAAGATGCACAAAAAAAGCCTCTTGGAGCCATATTGTAAGTCCAACAGGAATTCCGCCATCTCGGAAAAACTGGTCAATTTTCACCTTTTTTTGGCCATTTCGCATACCTTGTATTTTAACGAACTCCTCCTACAGAATACATTGTAACAACTTCAAAACATGACATTAATTACACAGGATTGAGAGGATTATTATGTAGGGTTTAATCTTTAATCTTTGGTCCACAGTCTGAAGCAGAGGGTGGTTGGCTGGTTGCCAACCACTGTTATAAACCAAAAAGAGGACGACAAAAAAAATTCAAACAGAGTGGTACACTCTGTCAGCTGAGATGTTTCTTATCTGTGCAGCCAAATATCACAGCACCTTTATGGACTATTACATCCAGATGGTCCCAGTGTTTCCATGGGTTCCACTTAACTCAGCTGCCCAAAAGACCTGCTGCTTCTCCTCACTTTAACCTGAACAACAAACCGGGGCTTTGTGCTCTGGTTGGATCCAAATGGAGAGCTGGGCCTAGCTAGGAGGCTAGGTTAAATTGAGAAGAAGCAGTGAGTCTGTCAAGCAGCTGAGTTAAACGCACAATACGTAATTTCAGCCGCTAGGGGTCTCTTTATCAAAACAATAACAACAGATGGAGTGTGATGACGGTGTGAAGTAGCAAGGGATCATGGGAGTTGTTGTCTTTGGTGTTAAATAATCAGCTTCATGCAGACAGGATAACTCCGGTGTTCATGGTTCAGGATGTTTATATCGGCAGCTGAATTACTTGCAGAGGTCTCCTCCTCTCCAGAACAAACAGACTCGGTGATTACAGGTAAAAACACTGAATAAAGCTGTTTCATCTAAAAGATCGGTGTTTCTCCGACGATGTACGGCGACCCACGGACGTCAGATACAGGCTGTTAGCTGAGCTGCTGCTAACACTTGTTTATCAATCTTATAACTTTACATCCAGACGTTCGTCCGGTTTCTCATGGGAGCTGAATTATCCGCAGAAGTCTCCTCTTCTCCAAAGTCAAACGTACACGCAGATTAAAATCATTAAAATATTGATTAAAACTGTTTTACCTAAAAATTCAGTGTTTCTCTTACAAAGTTTGGTGATGGACCGACATCAGATACAGGCTGTGAGCGGAGCTGCTGTTTTTTTTTTTATTTTAATGATTTTACATCCAGACGTTCGTCTGGTTTCTTCTAGGAGCCGAATTATCCGCAGAGGTCTCCACTTCTCCAAAAACAAAAAGTACACACAGTTTAAAATCGTTAAAATATGAATTAAAGCTGTTTTACCTTAAAAATCAGTGTTTCTCTGACGATGTTTAGTGACCACCGGACGGCTGTTAGCTGAGCTGCTGCTAACACTTGTTTATTAATCTTAATAACTTTACATCCAGAAGTTCGTAAGGTTTCTCCCGGGACCCGAATTAGCCGCGGAGGTCTCCACAATATTTCTCTGGCTATGTATGGTGATCACAGACTTCTTGGAAGGGCTGTTAGCCGAGCTGCTACTAACGTTTGCCCAGTTGATTTCTTGATAACGTCCAGAGACTAAAATCCTTCTTCTGGCTAAAAGATATAGTTAAAAACGACCTAAGTTTATCATGAAAATGTGGCTTAAAAGTGAATAAAAGTCCATTTATAACAGTTTGTGTGGAACACACACAATGCTGATGTATTATCTTGTAGTGTGTAAGTTACTCTTTGGTAGACGCCATTGCAGCGGACAAACACAGCGCAGACTCACGCAACTTGTGTTAACTTGTGCTAACGTTAGTTTACTCTGTGTTGACGTATGACACGATTGACATGCGACTAAATGAAACTGTCTGTTACATTTATTAAATTACATATTTCTCTGGGTTTGAAAATTGTTGGAAGCAATAGGGATAATGTAAGTACACAACTCAACAACATATATAACTTAGGTCTAGTTGTTTTTAGACATATTAATGCAGAATAATTACATATTATACCTTTAAGTGGCCAGAGTGACCAACACAACCACGTTGGCTGACTTGCAACAAGTGCTGGTTGAAGAATGGGATGGCATCCATATGTGACCATGCTGGTGACTAGCATGAGGAAGCACACTACTGAAGCTCCTATTTGTTAAATGAATAAATAGTTAAATTGCCAATATGTCTTGTTTCTTCAAACTTCAATCATCCAATCCACCAAACACCAAGCAATAGCAGCAGAATAAACTGTTTGGCATTGGCAGAGAAGATTTGGCAAATTTTTCATGGGCACAACTCACGAAGTCATCTCTGCTGCTCATCCCACAAATGCATGTCCCTTACAAATGTGGCACCATTTAAAAGTGGAATCAACAGGCTTTCCAACGGCATAAGATTTATTGCCAAGAATCATTGCAATAAAGAAATAATCTATCAAACACAAATTTCCTTACTTTCTGTGCTAAGTTTATGGGCAAGCCCACAATGGGTTTCCCACAGAAAACCCTCATTGGGGCCTGAAGAAGTGAAAGTGCTGTGGGCCCTGCACAGGCTTTCCCACAGAGCCTATGTGGGATAGCCCGCACAGGGCCCACAGCAGTTTTGCCCTTTGGGGCCAGCATGATAGTTTCCTGTGGAATACCCACTGTGGGCTTGCCCACAGAGAGCCCACACAGGCTTCCCTGTGGGATAGTCCACAGCAGTTTTGCCCTTTGGGGCCAGTGTGATAGTTTCCGCCCAGCGCTCTGTGGGCAAGCCTACAGTGGGTATTCCATGGGAAACTATCACAGTGGCCCCAAAGGGCAAAACTGCTGTGGGCCCTGTGCGAGCTATCCCACAAGGAAGCCTGTATGGGCTTTCTGTGGACAAGTCCACAGTGAGTTGCCCTCAGGAAACTCTCATGCTGGCCCTAAAGGGCAAAACTGCTGTGGGCCCAGCATGGGCCATCCCACAGTGGGGCCCATGTTGGATTTCTGTGGGTAAGCCCACAGTAGGTTTCCCACAGAAAACCATGATGGGGGCCCAAAAGGGCAAGACTGTGGTGGGCCCTGCATAGGCTATCCCATAAGTCCAACAGTAGGCTTGCCCACAGAAAGCCCACGAAGGGGCCACAAAGGGCAAAACTGCTGTGCTTACCCATATGGGGTCCACATTGGATTAGTGTGGGTTTTCCCTGTCCACACTTCCCCACAGTAAACCTACACATATCCGCGGGGCCCCCTTAGAAACCTTTAGTCTAGTCATGATTTTCATACCTTTTTTTTTTTTTTTAAATGTTTCTATCCTCAAACTTTCTGATAATTTCCAGGTTTACATGAAAATATTGTAGATCTTCAATGTATTCCAAGTTAATTCTTGGAATTTCTTGATTCGAGACTATCAGTTCTATTATGTTGAGATAGTGTTGGTGTTCAGCAAATGGCCCTATTCCACTACTGTAGTAATCCTTAGTACGGCAAGAACTGCTCAACTAAGTAAAGACAAATAACAGTCCATCATTACTTTAAGACATGAAGGTCACATAATCCAGAAAATTTCAACAAATTTGAAGTCTCTTGAGTGCAGTCGCAAAAATCATTAAACACTAAGATGAAACTGGCTCTTATGTGGAGCTTCTGCAACCTGCTGCAACCTGCTGATTTCACCTGAATGAGTAAAGAATGGGGTGCTTGTATTCTGTTATACTTGCTTGCAAGTGTCGTCATTGTTTTTGTTAATTTATGATTTGAGTACCTTTATTGTAATCCTATATTGTAACATCAATAATGAAATAATGCTAGTTTTTTTCATCACACATTCCCCTCTTGAAATGCTTTATGATGAAAGTGGTAAAATATCAGTCCTCTTGATTTTTTTCTCAGTGCTGCCTGCTGAGTCCAGCCTGTGGTCCATGGAGAAAATGAAGGCTTATTTCTGTGTAATCAAACGATTGCAGCCACAGATGTCTGAAGAGGCCAACTGCATCTTGACGCAATACTTCCAGCTACAGAGACAGAGTGACAGCCGCAGTGCTGCCCGCACCACAATCCGCATGCTGGAGAGTCTCAGCAGACTGGCTGAAGGTAAGGATGGAACTTTGACTTCATTTTAATTAGGCCTGAGCACTGGCACTTGTTCCTGTCCTGGTTGGTTTTTCTTTCTTAGGATCTGAAGGAATTATTAGGGCTCAAGCACTGAACAATGCGAAGCCCTCTTGTATTTGTAGTGATTATTAGGGCCTGAGCCCTGAAAGGCCCTAATCTCTAGACCCTATTGTTACTTGATTGTTTGTTTTTCTTTCTCCTTATGCGACTTTCAACCTGAATTTGACCCCCTAAAAATGCTCAAAGTCACCAAATGGAATTTTCAAATGTCCAAAATTCAAGGCTACTGTGTAATTTTAGAAACAGGAGTAGAACATTTTTCTTCTCTCATCCCCACTCTAGCCAGCTCAGACACAGAGTGCCTGCTAGATGTGTTTCTCTATTGTTTAATATGCAGGCTCTTTCTTCGTTGCAGTTAATAACTATAAGTCCCGCCTACCTGTCAATCACAACTCCGCCTCTGGTCCTGAATGTTATTACACAATGTCATACAAACTATAGCTGAGATGTCACAGGTGTATTAAAGAGCATATTCCTCTTTCTCATAAAGCTGCAACAGGTGAAGCCAACTGTTGCTGTATGCACAGTATTGTGTTCTAATACAGTCTAAATGTGGCCAGCTTTTCTTGTAGCTTCAGGTTGGGACAAATGTTATTCCATATATTACTGCCTTTTGTTTGTGTGTTTTCTTATTGAAATAGGTTAGCAACAATCATCTGTCAAATAAGTTTATTTCTTCAGTTTAATACCACACTTTGTCTTGGTCAAAGGAAAAATACAAATACATTTAAATCTGTATGAATTGTTGAAATCAGCGGATCACCACTGAGCAGGATTAGGGCCACATGTTGAGTTCTGACATTAAACCCAGAATTCTTATTCTTATTATTCGCAGAATAAAGTCTAAATTTACAACAGTCAGAGTTCTTACTTTTCTCTCAGACTTTAAACTAAGATTTCTGACTTGAAATTCAAAACTCAAATAAACTTTTCACATGTGGACCTAATCCTCTACCATAGAATCACACCACTCTCACAGAACTATTTTCATTTTATCCTTACAGCCCATGCCAGGCTCATGTACAGAGAGACAGTCACCATAGAAGATGCTGTCATGGCAGTCTCTGTCATGGAGTGCTCCATGCAGGTAAGGAGAAAACAAAATAACCTTTGATGCTACATGATTTTGTTTCTGTTTTCTGTTTTGTTTCACACCTTAGAATGTCAGTAATGTATTTTGTCAACTATAGAAGAATTTTCTATTGGCAAGGTGCTCAACAATTGAAATGATATATGTATAATATTGAATTAACTTAAGGTGATCAGCTAACATAGAAACTTAGTTTACTGTATCAGTAGTAAATTCCTGAAATAGACCACCAACCTCTTGATTGGTAATATTCAGACAATGATATTAAATGGTGTTCTTTTGTAGGGGTCTGGTTTCTTGGTTTTGGGGTCAGTGTTCAGTACGATTTCTGAAAAAGAAAGGTAGAAAATAACGTTTTGGCCTTTTATTTTGAAAAAACATCTAACAGTGTTTTACTGACCATAACTATTACTGAAATGGTAAATGGACTTGTATAGCGCCATTCTAGTCTTCCGACCATTCAAAGCACTTTTATACTACCAGTCACATTCACCCATAATGCTGATTTTATGGTCTAACTGTATATCAGTAGTTCAGACTAGCTCTTCCTCCAGCAGCTACAACAGTATTAAGTAATTACTGAACATGTCTGTTTCCTTCCTCTTTCCAACCATACAATCATACACACACACACACATATATATACATATATATATATATATATAGTATATGTATTATATAATATATATATATATATACACACTCACCGGCCACTTTATTAGGCACACCTGTCCAACTGCTCGTTAACGCAAATTCCTAATCAGCCAATCACATGGCAGCAACTCAGTGTTTTTAGGCATGTAGACATGGTCAAGACGATCTGCTGCAGTTCAAACCGAGCATCAAAATGCGGAAGAAAGGTGATTTAAGTGACTTTGAACGTGGCATGGTTGTTGGTGCCAGACGGGCTGGTCTGAGTATTTCAGAAACTGCTGATCTACTGGGATTTTCACGCACAACCATCTCTAGGGTTTACAGAGAATGGTCCGAAAAAGAGAAAATATCCAGTGAGCGGCAGTTCTGTGGGTGAAAATGCCTTGTTGATGCCAGAGGTCAGAGGAGAATGGCCAGACTGGTTCGAGCTGAGTAACAAGAGTAACTCAAATAACCACTCGTTACAACCAAGGTATGCAGAAGAGCATCTCTGAATGCACAACACGTTGAACCTTGAGGCAGATGGGCTACAGCAGCAGAAGACCACACCGGGTGCCACTCCTGTCAGCTAAGAACAGGAAACTAAGGCTACAATTCGCACAGGCTCACCGAAATAGAATAATAACCGACAATAGAAGATTGGAAAAACGTTGCCTGGTCTGATGAGTCTCGATTTCTGTTGCGACATTCGGATAGTAGGGTCAGAATTTGGGGTCAACACCATGAAAGCATGGATCCATCCTGCCTTGTATCAACGGTTCAGGCTGGTGGTGGTGGTGTAATGGTGTGGGGGATATTTTCTTGGCACTCTTTGGGCCCCTTTGTACCAATTGAGCATCGTTGCAACGCCACACTACCTGAGTATTGTTGCTGACCATGTCCATCCCTTTATGACCACAGTGTACCCATCTTCTGATGGCTACTTCCAGCAGGATAACACGCCATGTCATAAAGCTCGAATCATCTCAGACTGGTTTCTTGAACATGACAATGAATTCACTATACTCAAATGGCCTCCACAGTCACCAGATCTCAATCCAATAGAGCACCTTTGGGATGTGGTGGAACGGATCGCATCATGGATGTGCAGCCGACAAATCTGCAGCAACTGCATGATGCTATCATGTCAATATGGACCAAACTCTCTGAGGAATGTTTCCAGTACCTTGTTGAATCTATGCCACAAAGGATTAAGGCAGTTCTGAAGGCAAAAGGGGGTCCAACCCGGTACTAGCAAGGTGTACCTAATAAAGTGGCCGGTGAGTGTGTGTGTGTGTGTGTGTGTATATATATATATATATATATACACACACACAAGTACCACTGTAAATTTGGGCACTACTTGGGCATTACTTTTCACAGCAGTGTGGCAGTGTGCTAAAATAAAAATAAAATGTGTTAGTTAAAAACAGTGACATTTGCCCCCAAGTCTTCATTAACTCTTCAATATCCCTTAAAATATTAGTGAAAGAACAAAACATATGCAGTAACCTAGCTAGCATTGCTGCACTGGTTTCGTAGCTTCTCCAGAGCCATCAACCCAGATAAGCCTCACTTCATCCCTGTGTCTTCAAAGTATAAACATATGTACTATACAATAAGCTTTTCACACACTTATCCAAACAGCCCTTTCTCCCAAATAACTTACCAGCCAAGCCACCAGCCTCAGAGCTAGTTACTTAATGCCCCAGGGAAACATTTTGCTAGATACCACAAGGCAGTCTGCGTACAGGGTGCTTGATATCCTCAACTAGGGGTATCACAATATACCGGTATTGGCAATAATCGTGATATTTAAAAAATGAAATATTTATATCATATTAATAATACACATATGATAATATTGTGTAAATAATCCAGCGCCTCTTAAAACCCCTTAAATGCACAGTATGAAATTTCAGCTACTAGGGGGGTCTCTATCAAAACAATAACAAAAGACAGTGTGAAGTAGCTAGGGATCATGGGAGTTGTTGTCTTTGTTGTTAAATAACCAGCTTCACCGGGATACGATTACTCCAGCGTTAATCATTCAGGATGTTCTTACCCGGAGCTGAATTATCCGCAGAGGTCTCCTCCTCTCCAGAACAAACCTGGTGCTTACAGGTAAAAGCACTGAATAAAGCTCTTTCACCTAAAAGATTTGTGTTTCTCCAACAATGTACGGCAACCCATGGACGTCAGATGTTAGGCCGAGCTGCTGCTCACACTTGTTTCGTTTATTTCTCTTAAAACGTAAGATCCAGATTTTTGTCCGGTTTCTCCAGGGAGCCAAATTATCTGCAGAGGTCTCTTCCTCTCCAAAAACAAACACACACACAAAAAATCAGTGTTTCTCCGAGGAAGTTTGGTGACAATAGGATGTCCAGTATGAGCTGTTAGCTGAGCTGCTGCCAACACTTGTTCAGTTTATTTCTCTCTGAGCTGTGGCTCAGGAGGTAGAGCGGGTCATTCTCTAATCGGAAGATTGGTGGTTTGATTCCCGGCTCTTCCTGTCCACATGTCGATGTGTCCTTGGGCAAGACACTTAACCCCAAATTGCTCCTGATGGCTGTGCCATCAGAGTGTGAATGTGTATGAATGGTTAGTTTCCTCTGATGGGCAGGTTGGACCTTGTATGGTAGCCCCTGTACCCATTCAGCGTATGAATGTGTGTGAATGGGTGAATGTGATTTGTAATGTAAAAAAAAGCGCTTTGAGTAGTCAGAAGACTAGAAAAGCGCTATACAAGTACAGTCCATTTACCATCTTATAACTTAAGATCAGCAGGTTCAGCAGGTTTCTCCTGGGAGCTGAATTATCTGCAGAGGCCTCCACCTCTCCAAAAACAAATGCACACACAGATTAAAATCGTTAAAATACTAACTAAAGCTGTTTTACCTAAAAAATCTTTATTTCGCCGACAATGTTTGGTGACCACCGGACTTCCTGGAAGGGCTGTTAGCTGAGCTGCTGCTAACGTTTGCCCAGTTTATTTCTCTGATAACTTAAGGTCCAGCCATCCATTGACTGCTTCCATCCTTCTTCCAGCTAAAAGATACAGTTAAAAACGACCTAAAGTTATCATGAAAATGTGGCTTAAAACTGAATAAAAGTGACTTTATAACAGTTTGTGTGGAATGACCACAACAGTTGTTTTTAGACATTTTAATGCAGAATGAGTATATATTATACCTTTAATGTTCCGTTGGCCCATCTACAGGCTGTTGCGCTGTTATGTGCACAACTTTGCTATGTGCACAACTCCTGTCTTTTACGTGGGTTCTCATGCAACACATCTTTGGAAAGCTAAGATTTTTGTGATTTGATTGATGCAAACCATTTCAAAATGCAACCATAGTCAATGTTTCTGTCAGACCACCAACAAACAAACAGTTGCAAAAGTCACTCTCCTCACCTATGAAGCCTCATATTACTCTGATACAGCTCCAACAAAAACAGTTTTGTTAGATTGTCAAAGGTCCAGTCAATCCAATTCAGTAAAATATTTAGTCCAAAACACATTTTTACATCAAAAAAATATCCTATACACAGCTGTTGCATCATTTTAAATTAGCCGGCAGATGTCCTAATCTTCCAACGTATTGTGGGTCATAACTTGCATTAGCATGTCAACATTAGCCACATGTTAGCATATATGGTGCAAAATGGTGGCTTCACTCTGACCTTTCAGTTGACACCTTGACCCAATAGGATGTTCCATGTCCTATCCACAGCCTACAATAGCAATAATGAGAGTCCATGCCTGCCCCTCTTCTTTCATGTAAAGACTGAGTCAATAGGAATTTCTATCAGATTCTGCTGATGACTGGTGCTTAAAAGTTCCAAAAATAACCATATGCTGCTTTACTGCTTTTTATAAAGCCACAATATGATGTAAATAGTTTGCTCTGATTTACTTTTTATTTGAACTGCTTTTCCACTATAGCACTTGTTTTGATACACATGCACAAAGTATAGTTTCAACAGGGAAACAAAGCACTATAATGTGTTTATGCTTCAGTTACTTTGAAGCAGGGGCTATTTGGTGTCTAAATGACCTTTTTATTGGAAGACGCTGTTGGGACACGCGTAGGAGTGCGTTTGGTTATTAGCAATAATTCATAATTGTCATAGACAGTTATGAATTATAAAAAGAAGAGATTGTCAATGTTAATCAATAACTCTGGCCTCAACTGTTAGAGCACCTCACCGGGGGTGAGAAGCACAGTTGATTAAGGCAATAATTAGTAATTATCAAAAGATAATCAATTAATTATTAAAAATTGAGAGAATTATTAATACGAATTAACAAATACGGGGCACCACCCGGAAACCAGGACCAATAACCAAACAGGGTAGTCTCATTAAGAGTTCATCTGGAACATCAATATCTTAAGGATATCAGTGTTCACAGATAACAAAGAAGGGTGAAGTCGAGCTCTGACTCCTTCAATCAGCCACCTTTTAACAATATGTTGCACAATGATCACAGAAGGACTTCTCTTTAAAGATAAAGCAATATTTATTAAACTTAGCAAATCAACAACGTCAATAAATGCTATAGTTAATAAACGACTAGTCTAGATCTAATCTACCAAAGCAAGACACAAAGCTATATACAAGTGTAAACACATGTATGAGAAGGTGTGTGTGTGTGTGTGAAGAAGAAAGAAGAAGGAGGTGTGGATGTCAAGATTGCGTCTTGACCTGATGTGGTGACGTCAGCGGCCTGCGACGGGGACATGACTATGGGAGGAAGTCACGTCACGCCACACGAGAACCAGATGGCGGAAAAATGGCAGTGTTTTGGTTAACACTAGCAAGGTAGCGCCACCTGGCGGTCGGCGTCTTGCAGTCACCAAATTCCGTTAAAAATACACATGTCTGATGGCGGATAAGGGAGGACAAGTCATGCTTGTTCGACGTTATCTGACCATCAGATGTGCCAACGAGGTGTCGGTGCGTGTATGTATGTGTGCGCGCGTGTGTGTGCGTGTTAGTCGCAAGAGAGAAAAGAAGAAAAGAAAGTGATCGTGAGGAGCATGAAGCGGTTCCTTTGTCCACAGAGAGCGTGTGTACGAACGACTGTCTGATACACACGTAGTCTGGTTCTGACCGACAAAGCAACTTTCTCTCACTCACGGTGGCACAAAACAGAAAGTGGTCCCGAGCGGGACAAACACAAAACAGTTTAGCGTGGTGAACACTACTAAACAGGCAGCAAACTTTACATACTCTTAGGAGTAGGCATGACAAAAGGACACGGTCCGTTATGTCACAAGAATTATAGCTTTATGCTACACGACAGCACTGTTGCTGTCGAACACACAATGAACACTGCCTCTGCCCAGACTTATGCCTCTTACGTGGTCGCTGCGGAGAGCGAGCAGCGTGTGTGTGGTCCGTCGGTCGGTTCCTCGGCGCAGACTCCTGACGGCGCTGATCCTCGCGCTGTGGGCGATTCTCTAGGCGGCCGATCCTCGGCGGCGTGGCGGGGGAGGCAGCAAAGTAGACTCGGTCGGTAACGTTAATCCATGGGGCAGAGAAGTCCGCGTCCTCGTAAGAAACTTTGTTTCTTACTCCTGCAGGCTGTGCTGAGCGGTCGCTGTGTTGCAGCACAGGCGATCACGGATCCGGAGCGTGTTCGGGTGAACACGGCGAAGTCTCGGCTCGTCCGGCGAGAGGAGTCTTCGGTGAGGGGAAATCACATGCATGTGGGTGCCTCCTTTAGTCTGGCTGACTCACCAAAGGAACGCGTACGTTCCTGTGCTCGAACCATGACATGAAGACGCTTGTTGTAAGTCAACCAGGGTTTATAAAGGGGCAGTGACATCATAGCTGCATCTGCAGGACCCTCCACTGTGAAGGAGCGTCTCTGCCAGTGAGCAGCGATCCCCTGCTGAGGTGTGAAAACCGTGAAGCTTGCTGGGAAATGTAGTCTGAAGTGGACTCCCATTGTCTTGAACAGCATTTGGCGCTCTTCCTTTGTCTCAGGGAGGCTTTTCATGTTACATGTAGACCCTTTCTGTATGACCACATGGTGCAGGCCCCAACAACGCCTTGACCCTTAGAAAAACGTGTAAAATATTCATTTCCTGTAGTACGCTAGGTACATTTATGGTTACCAAATCTCTCTTCACCTCCCTACACTCGTTTTTTAAGCACAGTTAATTTGTCAAAAAAGAGGCAAACACACAATAAACAAAGTTAAAGATGATTTGACAGTTAGCATTATTTTTGTTTTTATTTTTCTTAATTTTTGATAGATATCGTAAAAATGTCATCATCATTAATTCTTTTGGCCACATGTTGTGAAAGTCTGATAGCGTCTCTAACTCTATCTTCAACCCAGTGTGGCAATTCCATCTAATGTCAAAAGCAGTGAGCACACTAAACATACGACACAGTTCTGCACCACCGCAATACTCTCAGCTGCAGTGCCTTAACCTTTAGAAACAAGTGGCTGTCATAGACATATGTTCTGAAACAAATGTAAAAACTTTGGCAGAATATCCATTTTAAGAATATGAATTCCTCTAATTAAATAGATTGGTAATGTCATCTTTTGTTCCAGAAGTTTGGTAACCTGTTCTAACACTAGGTCATAATTAGTTTGTATTGTACTGTCCAGATCAAGTAAGTAAAACAACTAGATACTTTGCACTGTGCCACATTCTGGGTGGGATTTTCCTCTCCCTTTCAGTTGATAGCGTAATAAAGGATATTATCATTGACATTTATAACATTTTCCCAGTCTATGCTATACAGGGCTATTGTATTATACTGCATTCATTTTTGTGAGATGTTTCTAATAACCTAGTAACTGAGTGTACATTCAACTGATTATGTTGTCTTTTGATGTTGACACACTAGTGACCATTTACATGTATTCATCCTGATCATTCCACCATAATACTAAAACTCGCTGTGATCGTGTCAGCTGTCTCTAACTATATGATACACCCCTCTTTTAGGGCAGTGGCCTGATGGGAAATATGAACACAATACTCACCTCATTCCCTGCTGACCCCAGTCAGCAGTATCAAACTCAGTGTCAGATACTGCTGGAAGGACTGAACCTGCCCCTGCTACTTCAGAAGGAGATGAGCAGACTGCCCAGGTGAGTAACTGATCTGTTTTTCCATTTGTTGAGTCTTGATTATCGTGTGGACAACTTCCTAATCCTATATGTATCACCAGGTGACGTGTTCTGTCAATATGATGAACATAGCTAGTGTATCCAGAAGGGCTAAATCAAGGACATATGGACTTGCCTAATATTTTGTCCATCCCTTTAGCATACATGAGAGGGGCAAAATATTTAGAATACTTTATATGACTCACTCCAGTACACCACCATTACAGACTTAAACATTTACTGACACCAAATCAGTTAATCTGTTTTTATTTTGTTCACTAGGCTAAAGAGCAACACCTCAGAGGCCTCCCAGTTTGACCAACCAACTGATAATCACCAGCACCAACTCATAGACTCAAACTCCATCAACAAAATACAAAGTCATGACATCACCAGTAGCCAAAAGAGTGATGTCACTGTGGACAGTGGCTTGGATTGGTTCCACTCCAAAATTCCATCACTGTCAATAGATATGACCTCACCAATAATTACATCAACTCAAGAAAACTTCCATAGAAAACCAAGCTCCAGTTGG
This sequence comes from Euthynnus affinis, assembly GCA_029490765.1. Classification (NCBI taxonomy): domain Eukaryota; kingdom Metazoa; phylum Chordata; class Actinopteri; order Scombriformes; family Scombridae; genus Euthynnus; species Euthynnus affinis. The sequence continues at coordinate 413,510 of CM055853.1, forward strand.
CCAGAAATGTCTGCAGTAACCGAACAGCCGATCTGTCAAGCTGAGAAGGAGGATCTAAGTAACACTGGCTCATCATTACACGGTGATGTTGCTTTAAATACTGGTAGTACAGTCACATCTGCTTCAGAAGAGGACAGAAAAAGTGAGAAAAATGAAAATATTAAAGAAAAAAACTATTTATCCTCAGAGGACATGAAGCAGTCTGGTAGACAAGAAGACAGAAAGCACCCAGAGTCATCAGGGTGTGTTATTCAGAAAACCTCTAAGAATCTGAGAGACAGAAGACTTGGGGAGCTGGAGCAAACACGTCAGCAATGTGACAAAGAAGGAGGAGGGGGGCATGGACAGAGTGTGGTGTTCAGAGATAGTGCAAGTACATTTGTCACTAATGTTTTAGATACAACTTCAAATTCCCACTCCAGCAGTACACTGTCATCAGGTAAGAACTACCCCTCAAATAACCAAGTACAGGATAATCTGTCATCTGTCATAGAAAGTAGATTTGAGATGGACGACATGAGGCAATGCACTCAAACTAAGAACATTAGTAATGTGAAAAGGGAAAAAATAGGAGCTTATGTTGAAACAAGTAAAGACTTGCATGCTAGGTTGTCAGGCTTTATATTCAAACCAAGGAATATGAGACCTTTAGTCCACAACCAGGGCCTTAATGCCAGCTCAGATATGAGTGCAGAGTTCCACACTGAATGCAACCCAGGCATCAGGGATCTCCACACCAACAAAGAAAGCAGAATAAGTCATCAGAAGGCAGTTAGGCATGATGAGTCAGCCAGCACAGAGAAGGATAGAAGAAAGAAAAAACAGAGCCAGTGCCCAAATACTTCAGATGGTGGAGGCTTGAGTGAACAGGTGAGCTGTGTCAGTGAGGTAGTAGAGTGTCAGTCTGAAGCCAGAATCTGTTTTACATCAGAGGAGCTGGAAAGAGATCTTTCTTCCTTTGGAAAGTACAAATCGACTGGAGAAAAAACAGTATCCAGAGTTAACACTGGTATGGAGACTAAAGTAGAAAGCTGTGCTTGCACCGCCCCTTCAACATCAGTTACTTCAAAATCAGGCCTCACCAAGTCTGCTGTGGCCTCCTCAACCCTGGCTAAACTCTCTGGATTCTCTTTCACCTGCACAACTGAACCCAGGACCACAACTGAAACAGAAGTGGAAAAAAATCCTCCCTATGGAATGGAAAGAATTACATTTAAAGGAGACAGTGTTGGGTGCTTGAGAGTCAATTCTCAAGACAAGAAAACTCTTAATTCTCCTGAACACAGTCCCTTAAGAAAGAAGATCATAACTGCAGTCAGCATGAGCAAAGTAAAGGACTTATCACCAACCCTTGCCACAGAGCTCACACCACAATGGGAATGTAAACCAAGGACAGCATCACCAACTGCAACAGTTTCTAAGTGCAGTGCAAAGCAGACAGAACCTACTCGTGCTGTAAACCATAGTAACAATGTAAAACTGGTGAGTGATGTTTCTGTTGACTATCAAAGCACGGGCAATATGAATAAGAGAAAGTGTTTTGAGCTGGACCCTCTAACAAGTAATGTTGGTGGTTCCCAGGGTCCATCCTCTAAATTCTATCTGTTTGGCTCTGTTGAGTTAAATGACGATGTTCTGGATACTGACTGGGACCAAGAGTTTTTAAAGAAAGCCAAAGTCTGATATTATAGATAAACAGATAAAGAAGATGACCACAATAGAGTACTTCACATCACATTTTTCTGTGGGGTGCATCAGTTCAGTTCTTTGCTTGATGTATGATTTTGTTACCTTCTATAGTCTGAAAATAAGTGTTAAAAGCTCAATGAAGTTCAGATGTTCATCCTGGAATTGTATTTTTCTCTGCTTCTATTTATGCCTGAAAAGAAGGTGGATCTCCACTGCAGCTGCTAGAGCTCAGGCATTTGCTGCCTGGTGGAATTATTCAAACAACTTCTAGCCAAGTTATCAGTGTTACACACAAGATAATTCTGGATCCATACATGTAGCACAATGATTCCCTTTTTTTGACTGCAGCATCCTATTATAATTTCTTTGTCATGAAGCCATTCCTGAACACAAGCCACAAAGTGTGTTGTGTTACTATGATAACCAGCAACTGTGAGTGTTACTGCACTTAATATTTTTAAGAAGGTGATTTTGATACTTTTTGCCTTTTTTAGTCACCTAAGTTTAATGCAAAATTATATTAACACAATAAATATAGAATGTCATGAAAACATTTTTGGCACCCTTGTCTTCTTGACAGGTAACTTTGGGAACCACATAGCATGTGTTACATTAAACTAAATTATACTCGACAGATAATTCAGCAGCATGTTAGTGGTTTAGCTTGTTTTAGCCTGCTCACCACAAATTGTTTACTTTTCCGTGGTACCTGCATCCAGCTCTTGAGGTATCACCAAGCACAGGCCTGCTGGATTTAATCTTTACAGCATGTTGTCATTATATGATTGTTTGTGCCCATTTTTATTACTGTCTCTGAGACTGTATGGAACATGCAAGTCATTGGTTTCCATTAGGTTAATTGTGCTATTAAAATTAAGTTGAATTCTTGACAGCTACTGCAGATAAAGTTGGTAACCCATCACTAAATATTTTGTTGCCTTTATTTCTTTTCTTAAATCATCAAAAAGGTTATTATAAGGGTTATTTTATTTCTGTTTCTACATTGAGTATAAAATATGGCTTTGATCAAGGTTCTCAGCATAGCAGCTCAAGTTGCCTGTTGTTAGGTTATTGTGATACTTAAAACAATAACATCATCATCATCATTATGTTTTTGCAATGTCAGCCGTATGTTGATATGTCAGGTATCAGTAATATTTATAAATACAGTGCTAAAAAAATCCACATTGAAAATAGATCTTCAATATCTATGAAAATATATATATTGAAAATTACAATATTAGCAGAATGCTGAAAAAATTGTTGAATAATTGAATAATTGTACAGGCCTTTTGGGCTGCCAGGCCAAAAAAAGAAAATCTTTTTTTTAATGTCAAAAATAATGCCAAATATCCACTCGTTCAGAAATCAGTAGTCTTTGGGTGCCTCTGTGCAGCGCTGTTCCAAAACATGAGTCAACCTCTGTGTTGTTGCCTGGGAAACTCTTTAAAGTTCTCTGTTGCTACAGCGGATCAACTGCAAATCTGGAGAACTTTTTCTGACAGTAACACTGCATGTCCCTCATCTTCTGCGTGATCGGTTGATATATTTTCAATCAATGAATCATTGCCGTAGGGCCCCACCTAGCGATGGGAAGATCCTCTTGTAATTGAAACAAAGCCCTCTTGTTTCCAAAGGAATTATCATTATTATTATTATTAGGGCCCAAGCGGTAACCAGCATAAAGCCCTCTTGTATCCAAAGGAGTTATTATTAGGACCTGAGCACCAAATGGTTCTAAATTTGGCCCTAAACGTGCTAAATTTTAATATTTTATAGGTCTCAAACATGGGCGGGGCAAAATGGTTCCATAGCACCCCCTAGAAAATTAAGAAAAAATTTTTATATTTTATGGGTCTCGCAAAAACGTGGGGCAATTGCTCGACAGCGCCACCTAGAAAATTAGCATATGTATCATGACCAGACGCACCAAAAAGTCTCTTGGACACATACCCTAAGTCCAACAGAAAGTCGGCCATTTTGGGTCAAAGCTGCAATTTTGACACCTATTTGGTCATTTCCAGCCTGCATACTTTAGTTAACTCCTCCTAGAGATTTGTTGAGCTGTTGCATTCAGCCCCCTAAAGGATCTGATTTTTAAGATGGACGACGGTGCAGGCTCTTACCAAGCCCCCCAGGAATAGCGCCAGGCTTTGAAACCAATTTGACATAGTGGCCAAACCATATAATTAGGACTTCATCGTCCGTCATTTGATGCACACTGGTCCAAATAGACTTTTTTCCCGTAGACTTGCATTGTGAAAGAGATGTCTGCAAATCAGGAGATACATTTTACTGAGTGTCACAACCCCTGTGAAATGACTCTTTTCACTATCAGAATTTGATACATTTGGTCCAATAACATTTGGAAAGTCTAGAAGAGCTGCATGTTAGCCAGAGGGCTAAACCGAAACTTAGCCATGTCAACTGGTGGAGATCTCCAGTGAGCTTGCTCTATGGGCGCATAGAGCAAGTAATTTCTTTACAGTGGGAAATGGCTTTTGGATTCATGTGCCACTGAGCAACTTTTATATGAATGGGGCCACGCCTCAGACACTTTACCCAGTTCTTTTTATATATCCATGGCTCTCCCATGACCCAGGTGGGTTTAATTGTAGATAATATATGCTGTAGATAATAGTGGTAAACATTTAATGTGTTGTGTATTAAGCTTGCAGTTGAGTTTGCTGTTACTGTAAGGCAACACAGTTGTCCAAATGCATATTTTCAAGTTCAGGGAGGCTGCTTTATGTGCCCAGAATAGAACAGTAATCTAGCTTTAACATGTTAGTAAATGTGTTACCAAAGTAGCAGCATTAACGCTGACAAGGAATATGAATCTTTGAGTTAAGATTTGTCAGACATCCTCATCCTCATTTTTTTTGAATGTATGATGTTTTAATGTATAGACTGTATAACTCTTAGTCAGCCTTCATTGTCATTTGAAACGGCTTGCATTGAAAATGAGAATGCCAGTAACTAACAGACTTCCTCATTTTCTGGGAAGTTCACTTTGTGGGAGATGCATGGTTTGGTGATGAGTGGATTTGTGAGGAGGTTTTAGGCAGATAATGTTCAGCATATATGTAGTACCACAATGGGGCAGGATGTGTTGCCTGGACACTCCTTCCACAATGTCATGGAAATGAAACCTTCTTGTGCTTTACTGATTTCTTGGATGCTATGCCTCTCATTTTTTTGTAAACTGTGTACAAAAAAAGTTTAAGTTTACTGGAATATATTACAGCTCTGATATAATACATCTTCTCCTCATTAATTACATTTCATAGAACCACAATTTAAATGAAACTCCCAAATGGCATTTACAGTAAGAAGCAACAGCGGAGGAGCTTCTAGCTCTTCAGTTAAAGAACAGCAGTTAAATCTGTCAGTTTGATAAGTGCAAAAAAGAAGATGTAAATTGAAAAAAACATCTCAGTGAAATGACAAAGCAAAATGATAATAAAACAAAAATTCCATTATCACACTTTTGCTGGTTACACACTTCTGACTGGCCTGATGCTGATATGCTTCACATCTAATAATACAACACTATAACAAAACTAAGCTGATTTCTAATTAAAAATACACTTTGAAAACATGTTAATCATACTATAGAATGTATGTGGCTTTGCTTTTAGTGGACGACTGTTCATTAATCTTGCCTTTCATTTTAATTTAATTTACAATCAATATTAAATGTCACAACAGTCATTCAGCTCTGGCAAATATCAGTGAAGTAATGTAAAGTCTGGGATAATGTACTATTGCTTTGATTCACCCCTGGAATTAATACTGATGTCCATCCCTCATTTATTTCAAAAGTAAGTGTATCAAGCAAGCAAGTGCATTATTCCAATTTTTTGCTTGTTTCTCCTTGCTGATTTACACCACAGCAGCAATTCACAACCCAAACAAACCCCAGACAATTAATTATGTCAGATTGACTCTGTCAGCTTATCATGGAAGCAAAACAGAGAAGGAAAAAGTTGACCGCACAGACCAGCATCTCTTGAGTGTAACTCCGGACAATATAATCATGGGGTCCTGGTGCTGTCTGTTGTGGCCTGGTGGTGGATCTACTGTACTACAGTGTATACGCTTAGGGAGGTCTGGGGAGACCGAGCTGCATATTTTATGAAGGGAGGAAAATGGAGGACAATAATATTTCATATCCCAATTCTAAGGAGGTATGTAGTATTTTAAATCATCAGAGGATTAATTTATATATATTTATAAATACACCAACACTGCTTAAAACACCACTAGTGACCATATTGATACACACACAAGCAAACATATGCATTTTGGCGTATTTTAATATACAATCATCATTGTTCCAAAAATAGAAAAGCAGACTCTAAACCCTACACTGTGGAACTCCAAATTCAGTAGTTCTTAGATCAGATTGTGTCCTTTACATTGACCACCTGTGTGTAGTTTGATAGATAGCACTGAGTATAAATTATCCCACCACTTACCACAGACCTGATTTATTGAAGTAAAAAGTTAAATATATGAAATACTCTGTAAATATATACTCTGACAATTAAAATCTGGATGTGACTTTATGTCAAACAACAATGAGTAAAGCAAGACTACTCAAGGTGCAGACTCTGCACTCTAGATCTTCAACAAAGTGTATCTCGCTCACTTAAATTGTTGTTTGGTTTATTGAAGCAGTACATCTCCTTTGGAGGGATTGTGCCATCACTCCTCCTTTTTCTCTCCTGCATCTTTGAGATCATCAGGTAGAACATCTCCACAAGGTTGAGGAGTGCAGAGAGGACAGCCATCACCAACATAAAGACAATAAAGATGTTTTTTTCTGTAGGGCGACTTATGAAGCAGTCTACTGGTGACGGACAGGGGTAGTCCGGAAATGTAATCTTATAAGGTATAAATATGAAGCCATAGATGTAGTACTGGCCTATGATGAATGCCACTTCAAGCACGATCCTGAACAGCAGCTGTATCATGTAGCTGACCAGCAGGACGCCTTTGAGCTGCACTTTGCCATGTTCATTGGAATATTTTGGAGCTTTAATCATCCCATTCTTATTAAGTTTCTGCTCCAGGCGTCTTCTCAGTTTGTTTTCTCTGCGAATCACCAGTAGGACATGGCCCAGATAAATGAATGTTGGTGTTGAGACAATGAGGATCTGGAGAACCCAGAAGCGTGTGTGAGATATGGGGAAGGATCGATCATAGCAGGCGTTCTTGCAGCCAGGGCTTTCAGTGTTACATTTCATGTTTGCTTGTTCATCTCCCCATATATGATCTATGCCAGCAGCCAGAATGAAGATCCTGAAGAGGAAAAGAACACTCATCCACACTTTCCCCACGACAGTGGAGTGTGACTGGACCTTGTCCAACATACCAGACAGGATGGACCATTCTCCCATGATGAACCAGACTTGACAGCACTATGAGAGAGAAGATATGTCGGTCAAGTCAGCTTGAGGCAACCTTACACATGTAGCACATTTTACACATAGGGCAATTCAAAGTGGAGACAAGACATGGAAGAATAACCAGAACAAATATATACAGCAGAAAAACCATCAAATCAGTCCTTACAAATGATAGTTTATGTAACATAAATTTTAAAATTCACATTATTGCTGTAAGCAATTCAGGAGAAGGCAAAAATAAATCAAGCAATTACAAAAGAAAAAAACACAAAATTACGAGCATGCCAAAGGTTATATGCAGAAAATCTGTGCATACTGATTGGAAAGCGTTCCAAAAATGAGGAAAAACTGTGAAAATGCTATAATATCCCATATGTGATCTACCCGAATGACCTTGCACTCAGCCATAAAAAAAAACATGTGATGTTGTAGTTTGTAATCTGGTAGTGTGGAAACAATACAAACATACCAAGCAAGGTGATGGGACACGCTAGAATCATGTCTTCTCCAAAGAAATCAAGTCAATTTTAGTATAGCCACAAATCGATAATGACACATTTGCTTCAAAGAGCTTTACAACAGATGACACCCTCTGTCTTTGACTTGAATTTAATAGGAAGGGCAACAGAGGAGGGATCCCTCTTCCAGGTAATACACACATGCATATGTATAGAGCAGGCTGGTATAAGTGGCTATGGGGCCCTGGGGGCAAAATTGAGGTGTAGGCCCCATACACACTCAGAGAGCCCTTGCCATTTTAGTTTTAATTGTGCCTCAGAGGTACATATTACTAAACAAATTTGTAATTAATTAAATTACCACAAATTAATCAACAGAGCCTTAAATTAGTGCATCAGTATTTTTCAATGAAAGTAAAACAAACGTGCATGTGCAGAGCAGATTGCATCAAAACAGAAATATTCACCATTGAAATCAGTTCTACTGACTTTATTTCAAGTGAATGGGAGATGTTATCTATAATGAAATAGATTATTAATATATTCTAATTAACTACAGAGATGACAGATCAGATAATGCTCATGAGTGTCTTTTGGAACAGTTATATGGGTTGTTTACAAAAAACTGACCTATTACTTCTTTTAGTCTTTCAGGATTATTGCTGTAGTTTGAATTGTAGAAAGTGTTAAAGAGCTCAAGTGATATACTCAGCTTTAGTTCACTCAGATCTTTTCAAGAAAGCCAAAATAGTGGACACAAATTAGGACAGGTTACAACAGACCACAAATTAAAGACACTCAAACACACATTCTGAGTGTTGCTCAGCAGCCTGATTTCCTAATAAATACATTAAAAACAGAACACCAGTATTACAAGATTATTAGAGATTAAAGGTTATAGGATGCAAATATTTTATATGCAACCCTAACTCTAATTTGTACTTGTTGGTGTATTTTTAGTGCACAAAGGTCACTGTATTTTTAATTTGTTAAGGATTTTGAATTTTCAAATTGGATTGTAACTGCCAGTTATTTGTGCCATCTCGAGACACATATCTCCAGTTGACAATACATTTTATTCTAGACTGTTTATTCACTAAACTTCTATTACTGTCATGGTTTTCACATTTAACTGATTAATAATTGATATTGTATTTGTACAATAGCTCTTCACACAGTAATAAACATTCCTACCTAAGTAATGGCGCCCGTCTTCTTCAGTCTGTCCTTGTAATGTGACTGGGATACTCTCACTTCCCTCTTATAATCCAAACTGACATTGCAGAATCATCAGATTCCTCCCACATCCGACCAACCCACCCTCACTCCCCAACAACGTGCTTCTCTGTCACTCAAGCATGGTGTTGAAATGGAATTATGTTGAGCAATGACAGTTCAGCTATCAACTGCTGACAAAAACTGACATCAGATCAGCTGTTCCAGTGTGGATGAATAACCCTTACTCCTTTTAAAAGTGGCCGGTCAGGTACCCATGAGCGCCATGCAGAATTTCTGACTGCTCTAGAACACTGTAGCCAAGCTTTAATGAACCAGCCAAAGAGACAGAAACAAATTGCTTCTAGTAGGATTAATAAAGTTGTTTGTATTGTATTTTATTGCATTGTATTGTAAAAATCCAGTGGCCCTGAGGACTCCAGCCTTTCTGGTCATCAACTGATTAGTGTTAAATGAAATGTTGTTTGGGCATATGTACTACACCACTAAAACACAGTGTCAACTAATGTAATGGGTATCTGAAGGTGGGTCCTGTTTTACCTGCTCTTGAGGCCCTTTCTTCTACAAAATTTAGACTAGTGGGGTTAATAGGGACCCCGTATATGATTTTGGCCCTGGGCCATGACTGAAGTTGAACTGTGGCAAGCAACAAGTTCAGTCACATCAAAAATATTCAGATACTGTTTTTCTCTGTAATAGTGGTAATAAGAAAACCTCAGTCCTTAGTACAGTAAGCTTGACCAATGCTTCCAAAAATGTATAAAGACATATAAGCTAATATTTGTTCATTTAACATAAACATGTGACATGTAACACATGCAGACAGGTGACAAATTAAAGGAAAAACTGATACAGGCCTAAATGCTTGACCCCTACAGTGAGGTGATCCGGTGGCTCTGTTATGCTTTGGGGGACATTTTGCTGGCATGTTTTGGGTCCACTTGTCCCCTTAGAGGGAAGGGTCACTGCAAATCAATACAAAGTTATTCTGAGTGATCACCTTTATCCTATGATGAAAAATTTCAATCCTGATGGGAGTGGTCTCTTCCAGGGTGAGAATGTCCCCATCCATAAGGCATGATGGTTCACTGAATGGTTAGAGGAGTATGAAAATGGTGTGAATTACCCAACATTTATGAAAGATTTTGGACTGATGTGTTCAACACAGCTCTCCACCACCATCATTAAAATGCCAAATGGGGGAACATCTTTTTGAAGAACGGTGTTCCTCAGCCTTGGCATTGATTCTACACTCTCTTGCAATCTTCTGAAGAAATGAACACCAATCACAACTAAATCTCCCATAGGTGTCTAACTAGGTTGAGATCTGGTGACTGTGAAGGCCATAGCATATGATTCACATCAATTTCATACTCATCAAACCATGAGTATGAAGGATGAGTACCTCATGGGGCAGCGTCATCCTGGAAGAGACCACTCCCATCAGGATAGAAATGTTTCATCAAAGGATAAAGGTAATCACTCAGAACTTTGTATTGATTTGCACATTTACCCAAACCATGCCAGCAAAATACCTCCCACAGCATAACAGAGCCACCGGATTGAATGGATGGAACCAGCACAAATGAAAACATTGCACAATTACATACAAAACTATATGGCAGAGGGCCATCACACAGAACCTCCCCTATTGTTGTCTGTCCCATTGCTTCCTTAACCCAAACAAAACGGGTCATAAAAATGAGGAGGTTGGTTGTGAGGTTGTGTATATGTGATTATGTGAAATGTTTATAAAATACAGCAGAAACACATGGAAGAACCTCACACCAAACCCTCCTAAGGTTAAATAAGTTCAGGTGTGAAGCCGTGGGTTAAGTGCCTGCTCCGCATGCAAATTATCTGTCACAAATACCAGGCATGGGTCTATGCTGGGTCCTGTGGATGTGTGGAAATGAAGCGTAGAATACTGTTCCAAAGTGCATGGACCAGTATCTTTTTTTCGAGATAATAATAATAATTTGATGGAGGAATCAAGATTGGGTTAATTTTAGTGGAATATCAAATCAATAGATAATAGCAACACTATGTCATTGTAACTGGTCAAGTATCATACATTATTGTTGATATCCTAACAAACAATTGCACTATTACCTTCAGTGCATGTTGACAGTAAGTAGTATCAGTAGTATAAGCATGGACACAGTAAGATTACCAAAACTGCCATGAATACAGGCATTACTAGAGGAGCTTGTTTATTCCAAGTATATCCTTGAATTTGTCACCTATCTGCAATTTGCAGTGACAGGAATGAAGGTTTAATTTAACCTTTATTATATATTGGTTGTTGATGCCTCATCTACATTCCAGGCAACAAGTCCTCCAGATGAAATGAGAAAATACAGCATTTGTAACTGCCCTTTTGAAAGACATGTAGAAATGTTTTCTGATCTGACCCCTCTATCGGCAGGATGATATTACAAATCACTGTTCAAGTGTTATAATGTGACAACAATATCGTAAAGGTTTGGTTAGATATAGATCCATGTTTGTGTTAAAATGATTACTTTATTAAGTTTAGGAGATCTTTGTCACCTTGAGTACAGTAATAATAACTTTGTTAAGGTCAGGGTACTCATGACTGTCAGTGGAAAATGGGAAATGAACAGTAGTCTCCTGGGTTACTGTCAGATGTTTTGTTGACCTGTCAATCCACCCCCCACCCCTTTGCAGTGTGTACATTTGGGATGCAATGTAAACATTTTGAGTAAAATGAACACATAACTATAATGAATAATAAATATTCATTATAGTTAGCCATATAGTAACCTCTGATCCCCAGGCAGAGATTTGGAAAAAATTGACCTAATGAACAAAAATCTATTATTTTCCAAAGAAGTAATGCTTTTTGATCTCAGAAGTCCCTCTTCTTGTATCTACTGTTCATTCATTCATTATTTGTTCTGCTCATGCACATCTCCAGAAAAGGAAAAAAAAGATGTGAACACAATTCTCAATTTACACATCCCATGACCAAAAAACAGCGGGAAGAAGAAAATTTTATTTTGCCTGTCCCTTACTCAAAACATAAACAATAGAAATAGATGATCTGTCAATTGCAGTTACTTAACAAACAATACTTAGAGTAACATGAGAAAAAAGAATCATTAGTTCATCATCAACTAAGTACACCCACTACCAGACAACTACATGTAGTCTAATTATTCTTCCTTTATACATTGAAATAAGAGATACTTATACAACCCTGTAAATAATTCTGTAGAGAATTCCACAGTTTGACATCAACTGAAATACACATCTGCTTTAAAGTGGTCAGTGTATACTGATGCTTAGAATTGAATGTCCTTCTATAGTCCTTAGAATTAAAAACAAACTACTTCTGTAAAATTTCTGGTAATACTCTGCTTTTTGTCCTGTACATATGTCACTACTTTTCTCTACATTTCTCATGTACGTGTTGTGCCATCACACTGATACTTCTCACCATGACTCATAGTGAAAATGTTATGTAAATGTTAACTTCCTCCTAATTGTCCTTAACTTGCAATTTCAAATCTCCCCCTTGAGACTAATATACATTTCTGCACATTTGCATTTCAGATAACCAGGGTGTTATCTTGAATCATCAGTCTGGGTCAGTCTTGTCACGTACAGTCTGGGTGTGCTTTACCTCCCCCTCAAAGTGGGAGGTAAAGCAAATTATGATTTACAGTGTGTAATGATAGAAAAATGTAGTGTTAAAGGTCATAATGGTTTCCTTGACAGGAACTGCTTTTCATGAGACGCGTCAAAATCACAAGTTTGACTAAGGGTTGTATAAATATGTCGCAAGACGCTGCTGAGCAGCAGACCAAACCCACAGGACTCAACAGTATTTAATCTCATCCTGGTCAGCGAATCACATCTTTCATTGCATTGTGCTTGTGGCAAAGAATGTCTAATATCTGACTCCTAACAGGCAAGTACATTTCATGTTTCTGTAACATTGAATTAAAACACCTGTTAATTAACTGGAGGTATTTTATTGTTTCTTAAAGGCAGATAACGTGCTGTTCCAAGATACCGTATCAGCATATTTTAGTTGTTGCATATTTTGAGTGTCTTGCCTCCATCATAGACATGAGCTATGTCTGTAAATTATATATCTGGGCCTGTATTTATCAAACTGCTAAAATAGCAAATTTCCTTTTACTTTTACTTTCTAAATTTGCATTTTGTCTTGCTCAGAAACTTCACAATAAAAAAAACTACTCATCTAATATCTTTGGAATTAAATTAAATGTTACTTTTATATTTAAGGTGAGCACACACCTTGTCAGACATGTTTTGGAATGACTGTATGATATATCATACATTGCTCATGATGGACAATATGTTATATAAAGCAGTATGTATTATTCACATCAGTTTAGCTTTAGTTCACCAGATGCAGTTGCTGTTTTCTTGTTTGTTATCTAAAGATGTAACACCGCTTTTTTTTTTTGCATTTTTAGATTTGCAAACATATTTTTTGTGTGGTGCTACATTCTACTTGTCATCTGTTTATTTGGATGTCATCTACCAAACTTTCTCTCAATTTTGTGTTGTTTCCTATAACTCCTTCTCATGTATATAGTTGGAGGCTACCATATTCATGTATATGGTAGCTAGTGCTCACAGAAGTTTAATAAATATACCTTCATAATGGCTAACAAGCTCATCTGACTCAGTTTTATGAATGTTAGAAATAACAAGCTTACTTGTTGAATTGTTTTCTGGCTTGCCTTTCACAAAGACATAGCTTTTGACAGACTGTAGTTGTTTTCATTTTGAATATTTTTTTGAAAAATTTAAGTATCTCTGGGTTTTTACCTGTCAGTAATATAAATGCTCTTTGTATTGATCTCATTTATTTTTTCCATCCCACAACTATGTGTGTTCCTCCTCCACTTCAGATAATAGTTTCCAGACATGGGTGACTGGTCTTACCTGTCCGTACTGCTAGACAAGGTCCAGTCTCACTCCACTGTAGTGGGGAAGATCTGGATGAGTGTCCTCTTCCTGTTCAGGATCTTTGTCCTCGGTGCTGCTGCAGACAAAGTCTGGGGAGACGAAGTGTCTGAATTCTACTGTGACACTCTAGAACCAGGATGCAAACATGCCTGCTACAACTGGATGTTCCCAATATCCTACGTTCATTACTGGGTCCTGCAGATCACCTTTGTGTCAACACCCACCCTGTTCTACCTGGGCCATGCTGTTCACATCATTCATAAAGAGAAGAGGATGATGGAGCAGTTGCAAGGCAACTCTAATGGAAATATACCAAAGAAGCCCAAATATACAGATGACAGAGGGAAGGTGAAGATAAAAGGCATCCTCTTTTGCACTTACATGACCCAACTGGTCCTTAAAATCATTCTGGAGGTGGGATTCAGTGTGGGCCAATTCTACATCTTTGGACCCTTGTTTGTAGTCTCCTACTTCCACTGTAATATGTCTCCACCTTGTGCTCAATTGACTGGTGCCCAGTGTTACATTTCTCGTCCCACAGAGAAGACAGTCTTCATCTTCTTCATGCTCGTAGTTTCTGGCATTTCGGTGCTCCTCAACATCATTGAAATCATCTACCTGCTCTGTAACAGGAAGAGAGACAGCAGGAAACAGATTCTAGCTCAGCAGCATGTGCTCATTTCACAGAAGTACCCATCCAACCCAGCATGGGGGCCTATGAGCAGCCAGTGTGGAGGCCTCCCATTGCCGCCTCTGCCTGCTCAGGGTGTGTCAGGCCTCTGCAGTGATGAGAAACACATCGACTGCATAACTAAAGAGAAGGACACCTGATACATGAATTATACATGTCAATGTTAGATGTTCTTTTGCATAATTTACTCTAAAATATTTACTGTTTCTTTTATATGGTCAATAGTTGGATTGTGTGAAAGATTCTTAATGATTAAATAACATGTACTTCAGGACAATAATGTTAGTAGTTTTGAAATTACCTTTGCTGTATTTTTTCTTCAACTGAAATTCAACTGAATAAATTAATTTACAAAAATAAGTGTTCACAATACTGCACTCTGATTGGTCAATAAAACCAGTTCCCCTATGTCAGACAATGTAAACAGAGGCTTTGTAGTAATGGACTGGACCTTCTGGAAGAATTTCAGTCATTCTTCATTGAAAGAAGTGAAGTATTATTATATACATCATAATATGGCATATGTATTGCATTGACAATATTAGTTACATTGTGCTGCAAAAGTATTTACAATTTCCATTATTTATTATAAGTCTGTTGGAATTAATGTTGTAAAAGCAGCAGCTTTGACGTGAACCCAGTTGTTGTGAACAGATGACAGTAGCCATTTTAAAATGTAATTAGAGAGTCTAGATCACCTCCTCAGTAAAATGAGACAGTACATCACTGATTAACAGTGGGCTGACAAGTATGTGAGTTGGGTAAATGATAGTGAGTGTTTAAACAAGTTCCATTAGATAAAGTGGTAAGGTATGGTAGTGTTATACTACAACATGTACACAGTATAAATGTAATGTTCCCACATGCACCTGCATTGCGTTATTTCCGTCACTAGGTGGTGCTGTGCACTTGTCAAACGCAATATGTGAGACAAGGGGTTTAATGGAAAGTTACAACATACACAGGAACATTTCACTATCAACAGGTTTTAGTTTGACTTTAGGAGTGGTGCTTTCTGGGCATATTTCAGTTCTTTACACTTTCATTTGTTTTATTTTATTTATTTATTTTACCATAATATAAAATAATGATAAGCTCTTTTAAGACCTCATAACCAGAAGCAAATATTCAAACACATTGCTTTGAGGAGAAAGAGAACATAAAACAGCCTACAGTCAAAAGCACTAGAAAGTAGCATAGGAGCTATAGGACATCATTGGCACAATATAGCAGAATAAAGCATCATACGAATAACATTTAATAGAGATTTTTGGTTAAACTAGGAATTAGGACTGCAATAATTCCCACTTGTTCATTATGATTTTGTGTCAGGATTGATCTTAAAATAAGAATGAAAATAGCTGATCACTGCACTGAGCTGATCACTTTTACTCAATAATCAATACCACAATATAAAAATAGTCCATTACAGGCAAAAGATCTAGCATTCAAATTCATCATCAGCTAAATGTACTTAAGTACAGGACAGGTACTCATTATGCAGAATGTCCTCTGTCACAATGTTACATTAGTGTTACTGTATTATTATAACTGTTAGATTAATATGGAAGTAGCACTTTAATGTTGTGGGTAAGAGAAGTGGAGCTGTTTTGAACAACTGTTTGGGAAACAATGTTGTAAAATGTATATGTAATTCCTATTGTAACATAAATGAAAATGGAAATAATCAAGTAAAACTAATTGAAAGTGCAGTACTTGTGTGTGTGTGTGTGTGTGTGTGTGTGTGTGTGTGTGTGTGTGTGTGTGTGTGTGTGTATGTGTATATATATATAATTGTCCAGTCACATTACACTTCCACTGTAAAGTACAATAGTTACATAGCTACTGTGCGGATATAACATCATGCATATGTATTCCATTTTTAACTCAGGACTTTTAAGAAGGGGATAAATCCTCTCTTTTAGTTTTAGTTTCTCACCACAGCTTGTATTTTTAATGGAACAAAACAAAAAACAACAAAACAAACAAGCAAACAAAAAAGAACCCACACCTTGCCTGTCTCTGTCGGAGTCCTTTCTCTTCGTCCTCTAGCCCCCAGACGGGGGCTTTGGGCTTAGGTCTTGACGTAGAGATCAGGTGACTCTAAATTCTCCGACGGGACTGTTATAAGGGAGGTTTTGACAAGTTGGGCTCAGTTTCCCTCCTGGACCCAAACTTGGATTTCAACTTCGCCAGGGAGTGGCACAGAAAGTCTCTCCGGGCCCTCTTCTTTCTATCTGTAACTTTCCAGGTAAGTTTAAAGTATTGTTGTGTTTTTTAACGTGTCTGAAGAAAGTTTCCCCCTGTCAGTAACCCCGTTAAAAATAGTCGGAAAAAGCTCCGGTGCGCTCCAAACTACATGCAGTGAAACTATGAAAGTAGGCTAAAAGAATTTTCTTTCCTTTTCCTTCACTTTTAGGAAAACCGCTCCGTTTGCTTACTTCTTTAATTACTTTCAACTAAATGTAATGTTCGGGAAAACTGCTTGAGGCCCTCATCTGCAGAGAGAAAAATATGATATACGGCAAAGAAAAGTATTCAAAACTTAATGGAATAATTTTTGATTCATTTATCAAACGAGGTTCGCTGAAACTCTTTTAAACGTTTACGATTATTTTCCCTCAAAACCTCCTTTTGCTGTCGCAGTGTGAGCCACTGATCTGTCCAATGGACTTTACAACTTGAAGTAAAGTTCTGTTATATGTTTAAAGTGTCATGCCCAGAACCCAATGACAAATTTACTTTAAAAAAAAAACAAACACATATGTTCAGTAGCCCCATGACACCAAGAACCTAGAAACTAGAGAAATGCTACATAATTTTGACTGGTTTTCATTCATTTCTAGTGACTTTTCATGGAATACCACTTCACAGTGGGATTTCAGAAGTCTGCTAATCAGGCCATTGTGTTGGAGTCTATTGTTCTGCTCTGTCTTGGTCATTTTCCACTAGACAAACTCACTCATGGAGAAAGTGGCGGGAATTTCTCTGTCTAATAGCAAAAAATAAAAACACTTTTTTATTTCCCTCACCTCATTATCTCACATTTTTACACTCCATGTTTGACTCTTCTGAAAATTCACATGGTGAGGGGGATATCTACAGAATGACAATGAATTCTGGATATTGAATATTGCGCATATTTTCCAGGTTGCAGGAGACAGTGTATGTGTGTGTATGTGCTTTATTATAAGATAAGTGAGAGCACATGCTGTTAGTTTGGCACCATGTGGATAAGACTGAAGGTTCCTACTTATCCACATGAATCTCTTTATGAAGGCATGACCCTGTCCCTGCTCTCTTTAGTAAAATGTCTTTTGTGTTTCTGTTGGAGGTTTTTCTTTTTCACGGCATACTGCTCTAAATCTTGTGACAGCCCTTCTCAGTTATATGCATGTCAGAGGGGGGCAAAGAGACCCAATTTGGAGTCCACAAACCTCCATCCATACATTTCATACGGAATGGTTGAACGGTGAAGGTGAGAGTCAAACCTGAATTCAAATTTACAAACTGTCCTTTGTCTTTTAATCATAGTAAAAATCACATTACATTCTCACTCAAAACGTGTCATTGAACCCCTTAAAGGACAACTTCTTTGATATATGAACTGAATATTTCTCAATATTACTCAGTGTATTCATTTCTATTGTTCTGGAATTTTGAGACTCTTGCATGGATACTCAGACAGTTATAGTTACTTTTGACAAAGGGTGGTGCTAATGTTTCAGGAGATGAGCCCAAAGGGGCACAGTGCTGCAGAGTTATCTAGTCAGTGTTTCACGTCCTCTGACTAAGATTCTATTTTAATTGTAGTGAAATGTTAGTGTAACTTAGTTGAAAAGCCAGTCTATTGAGACTTTGGACTGAACAGACACAATGATCAGGACTACATTTTGAATAGGAACTCAGCTGATCCCAGACCATTGTAATGGGCTGATTTTCCTTGGAAAATGTTCTGTGGATCTGCGGGGCTTCTCTGTAATCACTGAGCAAAGAAGCTCAAGACTGGTCTAACTGAATAGATTTAGCTGTGTCTGTTCTGCCATACACACTTATCAGATTGGGTACACATTCATGCAGCATAGTGGCTTTTTTCCAGTAACCTCATTCTCAACAGATTGGCTAAGACAACAGCATTCAGCAGATTTTCTTCTTTTTGCATTTCTGTCCGGCAGACAAGCTGGGCCTGCTGATGATCTGACTTTGTGTCTTTTATTCCTTGTTTAATCTCTCCTCCTCATTGTATCTCACAGACAAGAAAACCTGTTGAGGAATGGCTGGACTAAAGCTTGCAACAGAGTTTAAAACTTGGAACAGCAACTTTAGTTTCTGCACAAATTGAAGTAGAGGCTTAAAGACTTGTAAACATGTATAAACTCTGACATATACATTTTTAAAACATGCCTAAAACTGTACAAGACAATAGTTAGCAGGTTTTCTCACATGATTTTGTTTGAAGGTCTACGATAGAAGTTTACAACTGCAGCAGAAAAATAATGTACATAGAATCCTCTCATGTAACTGAAATATGTTTTTTTCCACAAGTGTTGACCAGGTTGATAACTGTGCTTGAGACTGAGAGAAGCTGATTACCTTTCTGATATAAGAAATCTAACAATATTAAACTTTCTGCATAAATTCGATCTAAAACACTTTTTTGAGGAATACTAAAAGGTTGTTAAAATTTTTTCTCAGATAATGAATAAGAGATTTCATTACAGATTTTCACATCCTTGTCTCAATTTAAAGGGCAGTGTTGCATAAACTGACCAAACTGTGTTTTCTGTCTCTGCTCTCAGTAATTGGATTAGCTCATGCTCTGCGTCATGAAACATCTAGTTTTGACTCCTCCAATAACAATGCTGTTTAATCACATAACGCTGCCAAAAATACCAAATGTCAAGAATGTTGAGGATGTTAACCTTCCCTAAAAATCAAAAGTTTATGTTGCACTGTAGCTATATAAGCTCAGTACAGCAGCATATGAATGGTGAACATTTATGATATGTTTTAATAGTTGATACTATCTATATATTATTGCCAGTTTAACATTGCCCTCTTTGTTTCACCAGCTAACTCTTCCTGAGGATGGGTGACTGGAGCGCTCTGGGTCGTCTGCTGGACAAGGTCCAGGCCTACTCTACTGCGGGGGGGAAGGTTTGGCTGTCTGTCCTCTTCATCTTCAGGATCCTTGTGCTGGGTACTGCAGTGGAATCAGCCTGGGGAGACGAGCAGTCTGCCTTTAAATGTAACACCCAGCAGCCTGGTTGTGAGAATGTCTGTTACGACAAATCCTTCCCCATTTCCCATGTTCGCTTCTGGGTCCTCCAGATCATTTTTGTGTCAACGCCCACACTCCTCTACCTGGCTCATGTCTTCTATCTGAACAGGAAGGAACAGAAATTCAAAAGGAAGGAGGATGAGCTTAAAGCTGTACAAAATGATGGGGGTGATGTTGACATTCCGCTGAAGAAAATTGAGATGAAAAAGCTTAAGTATGGCATTGAGGAGCATGGCAAGGTGAAGATGAAGGGAGCCCTGCTCAGAACATATATAGTCAGTATTTTCTTCAAGTCTATGTTCGAGGTGGGCTTCCTAGTTATCCAGTGGTACATGTATGGCTTCAGCCTGGCTGCAGTCTATACCTGTGAGAGGGCCCCATGCCCACACAGGGTGGACTGTTTCCTGTCCCGTCCCACAGAGAAGACCGTCTTCATCATCTTCATGCTGGTGGTCTCACTGGTATCCCTGCTGCTCAATGTCATTGAGCTTTTCTATGTGTTTTTTAAGAGGATCAAAGATCGTGTGAAGGGCAAACAGCAGCCCACGCTCTACCCCAGTGGAGGCACTTTGAGCCACACCCCGAAAGAACTGTCCACCACCAAATATGCCTACTATAATGGCTGTTCGTCCCCAACTGCCCCACTTTCACCCATATCCCCCCCAGGCTATAAGCTGGCCACAGGGGAGCGAGGAACTGGCTCATGCCGTAATTATAATAAGCAGGCGAATGAGCAGAACTGGGCCAACTACTCCACAGAGCAGAACCGTCTCGGCCAGAATGGTGGAGGAAGCACTATTTCAAACTCCCACGCACAAGCCTTTGATTTCCCAGATGATACCCATGAGCATAAGAAACTGTCCTCAACAGCAGGACACGAGCTACAGCCGCTGGCGCTGATGGACGCCAGGCCTTGTAGCAGGGCCAGCAGCCGGATGAGCAGCCGAGCCAGGCCAGACGACCTGGATGTGTAAGCCCTGGTTCCACCTCCTCCCACCTCTGCCTGGCTGATGACGTGTGGCAGCAGCCAGAGAATCAGGAAACACTCAATCACATAGGTTCATGCAGGAGGTGGGGATAACCTCAATCACTGTCTTCAACATAGAGACTCTTAGTTAATCAGAGAGACATTAAAACTTGTTATATAACACTGTCAAAGGTACAAGTTACAAATAATTTTGATGACTTTTACCATAACTTTTTAGTGGAGCTAACACAGCTTTTAAGAGAATAGAACAGCAGGAATGGCATCTAACAGAGGTATTCCTTAGAAACAGTAACTCATCAGTTCAAGAACAGAGAAGCACACTGGTCAAAGTGACTTGTTTGCTTTACATCGAAGAAAAGAATCTGTTTTCATAGATTCTGCTATGCTTCCTATTGGTGACAGAATTTTTTTAACAATGAAGGTATGGTGACAGCTTTATAACAGGGTGACTTGTTAGCTGTGTCTTTTTAACATTTGACCAGGAACACCAGATACAAATTTGCCTTCTAGGCTAACTGTGGTTATTTTTTTAGTCCAGTAGGTTAAGAAATAAATCCCACATCATCACATGTCCCACATCACCAATGTTGCTAAATGAGCTAAACCACTTGATTTGGAATCGAGAGAGTGAGGTGAGGGTGAACACATTCAGCTTGTCCATTCTGATTGCAGGCAATAATTATAACCATGGGTAGTTTGGTACAACAAACTCAAACTGCCCGTACTGGCAATTTTTTGGTTCTTTCAAAAAATTACCTATTAAATTACCTATTACCTACTAAATTACATATGGCAGTTACAAAATAAGCTCATATTAGAGTTGTGCTTAAGGTATCTAAAACTGTTTTGTTGTGGTTAGTGAAAGGTCTTCTTTAGGGTTAAAAAAACAACACTGAGTTTTGGTACGACATAGGATATAAACTCTACTGAGCCACTTGCTTTGTACACCTAACTATTCACCCTGACCTCCTCCCTAAGAGCTATTAATGAAGAATGATGTCACACTATTTCCACCTTTGTTCCCGACAGTCATGTCAAATATGACTGCAACAGGTCTCTTACTGAGAACACATACACACAGATGTTTCTGTATTAGATGTTTGCACACATGACCAATGCTGTTGTTTTTCAGGTGAGCACAGTCACTCACATTAATATTCACTTTTATTTTCACAGTCAAATAACTGGTTTCTGTGATTTCTTTACTCATGTGATCACTTGTATGGTTAGGGTACCCTAACCCTAACCCTGGAAGGATGCCCAAAAGTATGAAATAGGACAATAAAAGACATGTTTTTCTTCAATGACCTGCACACACATACACATACAGAGACACACACACACAGTGTCCCCACATTCCATTTCTACTAACGCTTCGCTGATGTTTTTTTTGGACATGTCTGACTTGAAAGACAGTTTGATGGACTTAGGCACACATTGAGTTGCTTTGGTAATAAAGCTGGATTTATGTTTGAATCAGCATGATTTATATTTTTTCATTTTTGTTCTGCTTTCACTCATATAATAAATATATTATCCCAGTTACAATTACAATCACATTATAATCACTCAGAAAGAGAGGCTAAAATGTCCAGTGCCATCACATAGACAAAGAGCAACTACATGTAAAGTGTTAACCACCTGGCTCATCTTTTTCATGTGTCTTATAGTAAAACATGGTGTCAGGGAGAATGCTTAACAGTTGTAGTGAATATTTATTGCTTGTCATCTATAGGACACCTACCACTCAAAAATTGACTACTATCCAGTGTCTCTAAATCACAGAAAACATCTTATAGCAACTCCCCACAAACTGTATATTTATTGACAGTTTAGAAAACTTGCTTCTTTTCTTTAGTAACTTTTTCATTCAGTCTGAACTGTTGTTTCCTGATAAACTTTGAATTTATGTGTTGTCAATCTATGTTTTCATTTTATGGTTTTATTTGTCTTTTTTCAGGTGTGTGAGAATAGCAGGGCTGAGGTTTCAGGCTGCTGTAACACAGCAAACATAAAGAAAGGCTTTATTGCTGTCATCATTTAACAAGTACATTTTCTTTTTTCATTGTCAGAGGTAGAGAAAGACAGTAGAATGATTATCTGTGTTTTACATATTTGAGTGAATGATTCTTGTTCTGTAGGTAATGTTTTGTCTTTCAGACTCAATGTACCCATTGCTGCTTGAGAAATAGATATTTAGTACTGTATCACAATAAAAAATGTGAGTTTTTAGAAGACTTCTTATAGATCTGGACTAATATTTAGTCAGTTATATTAAAATG
This sequence comes from Euthynnus affinis, assembly GCA_029490765.1. Taxonomy (NCBI): domain Eukaryota; kingdom Metazoa; phylum Chordata; class Actinopteri; order Scombriformes; family Scombridae; genus Euthynnus; species Euthynnus affinis. The sequence goes on from CM055853.1 coordinate 436,520, forward strand.
TATGCTAATGTAGCTCCACAACTACCAAACACTAGGATAAATCTCAATTTGGGCTTTTTTCCCCCTTTTTATCTGAATTTTTAAGTATACTTCATTCTGTCGGTACTTACATGTGTCATTGACCTTTCAGCTACAATGGTGTTTGCACTGAGATAGAGGTGTGATATGATGCACACAGTAAGTGGCAAGAGTTTTCTGATATACATGTTACTAATTTATTTTATAACACAGAAATTGCTATAGTGCAAAAATATCAGACATTTGATTGCTGGTTTCATTGATGGGTTCTGTGAAAGATGTCCTCTTCCATTGACAGAACAGGAGCAATAGTCATTTGTTGCAGTTATTCAGACAATGATAATCCATGGGGATCCACTGTTGTACAGTGTAAGTGCATGATAGCAAAACAACAACCATTCATTGTATCTGTGAAAAACTATTTTAACTAATAAATATTTTTCTTTCTTAATTATTATTGGTTTTATTGCAGGCTGTTCTCTTTTTCATCACTGTGGGTTGTATGAAACACAGTGTTTATTTTGGAATGTCATTTTAATTTAGGTTCAGTCTGTTGACAAAAATGTTTATTTGTTTCATCAACACTTTGATCTTTCCCCATTGTCTCAGTTATTCATGTCACAGCTGTCACCAACTTTTTTTTCTAAGAATATTTTATATATCAGTATCTGACCAGGCATTTCTGATCAGGGAAGATACAGTAAGATGACAGTATAGCAGTCCGTTGATTGATTATCACAGGTGAGATCAGAAAGGAGAAAAGCCCCTGTCAGTGTGTTTTCTGAAATGTTTAATGTATAGTCTCAGTCACGTCACATACTCAGTTCAGCAGTGCATTTGAATATATGACACTCTAGGGAATAAAGCAGGTTTGTTCTGGTGGGACACATAAGTCAGCTGACAGTCAGGTGATCTAAACAATCTTCAGTCATATTTGATGTTTCCTCCTCCTTCAGTATTTAGGCTGCGAGAACCACATTCTTGACTAGCCAGCTGCCACATGCCATTGCTGACTTTGTGCTGGTTACCTCCATGTATTAAATGTCTCCACATAAGAATTAAATGCTTCTCAGAGGGTTGGAAAAACAACTTCTAATAAAACCATTGCAAGACCTGCTGGTGTGAGTCAATAATGCATTTTCATCAAACTTAAAACAACTCTAAAGTTATACAAGGATTTCACCATAATCAGACTTCATATTGCGTACTCTAACTGCCACACGTTGCCGTCTCAAATTGTGCTGGCCTCTGTCTCCATCATGCTAGCTTCTCTTGCCCCTCTTTTTATAATAAATCAGACTTACAACAACTGTTCTTGCCCAGTCCAACTATGTTTTTTCCATTCAATTATGGATAATATATATGTCTGTGAGATGTGACTGTTATGTATTTTCCTCTGTGCTGAGTCTTTACTGCTTATCAATGCTTATCAGTACTGGCAAACTATCCAACATACATAATCCTTTCAATTTATCGAAAAATGTAACATTAATGATGGATTGCAATTTGTGCTTAAAACAGGAAAAATCTGTCCAACTAAGAGTGGCAGGACCCTCTGAACACCACATAAACCAAGTTATGATCCAGATAAAGGTGAATCATAGTGCTCTAGGTATTCAGTCCTACAATGTACTATAGCCTTGTTAAAGGCTTTGAATTTCATAATATGAAAGTACATGGCTCTTTTTCACCTCTCCAAGTTTCCTATTTAATCTTTCGACAGCACCAAATCAAACCACACGTGTACCGAGAGCCAAGCTACAGTCTGAATACCACATGTGGTTCAGCAATACAGACCAGCACAAGAGATGTCCAATAATTCCTTTGTTTCTTGTAGAACAAAAATCTCCCTTTAATTCCATTGTTATATCGAACGTACAGGGGAAGAGCAGTCAGGTTTTAGTCAGGTTTCTTTCAAATACTTTCAAATATATTTTAAAAAAAAAACATTACAAACTGTCAGGAATAGAACAATAAACTCCTGGACTTACTTCCATCATTATCCCTAATGTTTTCATTGACGACCAGTCTTAATCAGACAATCAATGTTTTTAATAAGCAGACAAGGTAAAAGGTGTCCTAGATAACCAATAAATCATGGAATAAAAGGCAAGGATTACATGACATTATTTGAAGTGCAAACAGTCTCACAATCATTGAGATAAAATAATGTATTAAGATATCCACATTCTATTTACTAATGTAATGTTGTTTGTTATAACTATGACTTTGCCAGGAAAACGGGGGAGACTCCGGGAAGTCACTGTGTCAGACAAGAAAATAGGTTGTGTTTGGAATAGGGGTGTGCCTGTATACAAATATGGGTTTTGGCAAAGCAAAAATAGTGCTTTCCGTATTTGTTATTTGGAAGGAAAAAAAACATATACCAAAAACATATGTCAAATACCAGTGCGCAGGTTGGTTTTAATGCTATCTCAGTCTCTCTCCTCTGCTCCCGTTATATCTATCAGCAGGTCTCAACAAGGTGAGTCACATCCACCTTCTACATGACACACATTTCCTTATTTGGGCACCACTCCCAGAGTTGGGGGTGTTTGCCAGAGATAAAGCTGAGCTACTAACACAAGTAAAGTGCTTACAAGGGACTTTCCATAAACTGTTGTTCCCCTTCTGCTTTCCACAAAGATTGGTTGTAAAAAAACAGGCAATAAATAAAGTGCAAAGCAAGAACTGCCTTTGAAGTTCTTCTCTACACGTTACATGCTGAACTGTCTCTGTGTTATGGGTGTATAAATAAGTGGAGGTCTGTCTGCATATTGGTGATGCACTGTTTTAGCTTAGTAGTCAGCAGTAGTCTATGATCTGGGAGACTAGAGTTCAAGATCTGGTGTGGGGGGACGTCCTTTGTAAGATAGTTTATTCACAAATACTTATTTTAACACTTAAAATTAAAAATAAAAAATAAAAATAAAAACTGAATTTTTAAACCTATTTCCACTTTTATTCGAATACAAATATAAATTATGTGGCAGAGTGATCCCTCCAAGGTTGGTTGGAGTTTTTCTTTTTTCCTCTTGCCTCCGTCTCCCGGTACCGCCCATGGACACCTGTAGGCACTCAACTAATTGCAGCCTGGTGTTGGGGTTAAATCAGTGCATGGCCATTCCCTTGCTACTGTTTTTGTGTGACAAGCTGCTGGCTGTACTAGGGTCATCTGTGTTTGCAGCGGAGCTGCGCTGGATTTTGATCTTCCTCCGGTGTCTGAAAGGTGAGTGTTTGTTTGGCTTTCTAGTAAGAGCGTGTCTTGTACAGGTGGCCTAATTTCTGTTTGTTGTGCTGTAGTGGAGCCGGTCTCTTGGCCTGCTGGAAGTTCATAGCTGGATTGTTGTGCTCCGAACCAGTGAGAAGGAAGTGTGGGCAATTTATCGCTGCTGCCTACATGTCTGGACTGCAGCAGTTACAGAAACCCTCCTCCTGGTACCTGGGAGGCAGCACCTCTGCTTGCTGGTGAGTGTTTTATTCTGCTTCTTCTTCATAATGTAGCTTGAAACTGTTAACATATGGATATTTACTGTCCAGGCTGCATCCCACGGCATCCCACTGCCTTCCAGCCTGGGCTGCTGTTCTCCTCCACTTCACTGCTGTTACAACACAATCTCCGCTGCTGCTACACTGTAACCTGGTCTACTGCATACCATACGATGTATCAACCACTGACGTCATAGCAATCCTGAGTGAGAGGAGTGTATAGTTTGTCACTTAATTTGGTTTAATTTAATGAATTCATTTTTTTCTTTTGTTTATACTTGCTTCTACTTCTACCCCCTCTTGCTCCTCATTATATCAGACAATTGACACTAGTAGGCTATTGGAAATTGTGCAATAATTGTTATTATAATACATTTTAAAATATTTGTGTAAAAGATCAGATTTTTTTTTATATCCTTGTGCATTTAATTTCCTTACTGTGGGATCACAAACTCTCTTGTGACCTCATTCGACCCTGCGTGACCTGTTTAGCTGAGTAGTTGAGCAATTAATTTGAGTGTCCTGGGGACGAAATTCCCCCAGGTGGCGTAGTTGGACATTACTGATTGGAACAACCATATTTAACCCACAGCGCTTTGCCACAATTTTGCTGCCTCAATAAATATACAAATACTGGGCTCTCTGCACATTCCTAGTTCTGAACTGCCTACTAATGTCTATTTATACTAAGTATGCAGCATTCCAACTGCATAGTATGTGAGTTTTGTGTACATGAGAAATGCCCGGATGTATAGTAGATTAGCAATCATTTTTGAATACGTGTGTTACGGCCACTGATTATTTTTTTTCTCTCCCCCTCTTTCTAAGTCTGTGCTTCAGGTCTGCCATGCCCCTCCCCTTGATTGGTTGGATTGTCTGCACCTGCGTCCAATCATCGGTGCAGCTGTATATAAGCCCCGTGAGCCAGTGTTTCGCCCCTCTTCTTCTTCACTGCTGAGCCACTGGATGGGCTGGTGCTTGACCTCTGCTGCTCGGACTTCTGTGCTATACACACACGGTGTATTCGGCTGGTTTTTGCTGGAAGCCTAGTAGGGGTTCTCTGCCGTTTTTGTTCTTCAGTTTTCTCCTGTTTTGTGGTTTAGTTAGGGAGCCTTAGCATTGTCTTTTGTTTGATTCTATAGGGTACAGAAGATTTTCATTTCTAGTTAGAGTGGGGTTCTTTTGTTTGTTATTTTGGCCTTGGAGACCCAGACGTTTAAGTTGCTTCCTTTTTTTTTTTTTTTTGTTACAATTGCTGGCTAATGGTGTTCCTCACCTTCTCTTTTTTTTTTTGTCGTGTAAATAAACTTACCCACGTTGCTATCTGTTCGCTGCTTCCTTTTTGTTTATGTATATCTTTCTTTTTGTTACGCCTCTGTGTTCCCCCCTAGACAGAAAAGGTCGTAACAATGTGGCATGAGCTTACTGGATAAACTCAACTGTCCCAAAAATCTATTGTCTCTTCAGACTGTGCAAAGGAGATGAGCCAGGCTATAAATGCTGTTGTAATTTTTGCTGCAAGACTGGTAACATGTCACTGTATTAGGTTTTAATATTTTTTTTCAGACAAGAAAGTAACCATGTAGATTCCGAATATGTGGTCAGTTTACCTGTAAATCTGCTCCAACGTTTTCAGACGTGAGAAGCAAGTTGCTGGGTGAGACCGGCCAGGTCATCCTAGCTGCTAGCAGCCTGACTCATCCAGGGAGAGCATAATCCAATGAATTTATCACTTGCTCTAATTTCTAATAGCATTTTGATAAATGACATGATTCCTTTTTTGAATATAAATTTTGGTCTGAGATGTAATTTAAGAATTGTAGCTGCTACATTAGTTTGTCTGAATGCAAAGTGAAGCTTCATGTTTTTACTGGACTGAACAACCGCAAGGCCTCTGGAGTTCTATAAGTACAGATATTACTACATTTCCATAATATAAATGTATTAAAATGAACAGATCAGTCAATATCAAATTGCATTTCATTTTATATAGAAGATGAAATTTAACCTGGCAAGAAAATCTTAAAAGATATAGGAAGGCCCTCTGCAATGCCAGAGCTGCCTATTACTCATCACTAATTGAGGAGAATAAATATACTATAGAATAGTAACAGGCTATGTACCACAGTCCTTTTAAAGTAGCTGTTATTAAACCTCTAAGAAGCCTATTCTCGATTCAGGCGTCTTAGCCAACGATAGACCCATATCTAATCTTCCTTTTCTCTCTAAGATCTTTGGGAGAGCAGCCGCCAATCAGTTATGTGACTTTCTAGATAACAATTTATTTGAGGCTTTTCAGTCAGAATTTAGAGCACATCATAGCACAGAGACAGCACTGGTTAAAGTGACAAACGACGACCTGTCTGCATCAGACAAAGGACTTGTCTCTGTACTTGTCATGTTAGATCTTAGTGCCGTATTTGACACTATTGATCATCAAATCCTATTGCAGAGACTGAAACATTTGATTGGCATTAAAGGAACTGCATTAAGCTGGTTTAAGTCCTATTTATTAGATCAATTTCAGTTTGTACACGTTAATGATGAATTCTCCCATGAACGCAAAAGTTAGACACAGTTCTACAAGGTTCTAATCTTGGACCTATACTATTCACTTTGTATATGCTACCTTTTTTAGGTAATATTTTTCGGAAACACTATAAATTTTCATTGTTATGCAGACAATACCCAAATATCTTCATCAATGAAGCCAGATGAAACCAATCAGTTAAACGCACAATACGTAATTTCAGCCGCTATGGGGTCTCTTTATCAAAACAATAACAACAGATGGAGTCTGATGACAGTGTGAAGTAGCAAGGGATCATGGGAGTTGTTGTCTTCAGTGTTAAATAATCAGCTTCATGCGGACAGGATAACTCCAGTGTTCATGGTTCAGGATGTTTATATCGGCAGCTGAATTACTTGCAGAGGTCTCCTCCTCTCCAGAACAAACAGACCCGCTGATTACAGGTAAAAACACTGAATAAAGCTGTTTCATCTAAAAGATCGGTGTTTCTCCGACGATGTACGGCGACCCACGGACGTCAGATACAGGCTGTTAGCTGAGCTGCTGCTAACACTTCTTTATTAATCTTAATAACTTTACATCCAGAAGTTCGTAAGGTTTCTCCCGGGATCTGAATTATCCGCGGAGGTCTCCACAAGCTGTTTCACCAAAAAAAAAAATCAATATTTCTCTGGCTATGTTTGGTGATCACAGACTTCTTGGAAGGGCTGTTAGCCGAGCTGCTACTAACGTTTGCCCAGTTGATTTCTTGATAACGTCCAGAGACTAAAATCCTTCTTCTGGCTAAAAGATATAGTTAAAAACGACCTAAGTTTATCATGAAAATGTGGCTTAAAAGTGAATAAAAGTCCATTTATAACAGTTTGTGTGGAACACACACAATACTGATGTATTATCTTGTAGTGTGTAAGTTACTCTTTGGTAGATGCCATTGTAGCGGACAAACACAGCGCAGACTCACGCAACTTGTGCTAACGTTAGTTTACTCTGTGTTGACGTATGACGCTATTGACATGCGACTAAATGAAACAGGTCTAGTTGTTTTTAGACATTTTAATGCAGAATAATTACATATTATACCTTTTTAAATAAACTCCAAGCATGCCTTAAGGACATACAGACCTGGATGACCTGGTGGTGGGTGGCTGTGGCTCAGGAGGTAGAGTGGGTCATCCACTAATCAGAAGATTAGCGGTTTGATTACTGAAGATACTGAACCCCAAATTTCTATGAATGATTAGTTTTCCTCTGATGGGCAGGTCGGGACCTTGCATGGTAGCCTCTGTACCCATTCAGTGTATGAATATGCGTGAATGGTTAAATGTGATTTATAGTGTAAAAGTGCTTTGAGTGATCAGAGGTCTAGAAAGGCCCTATACAACCCATTTACCTGCAATTTTCTCAATTCAGATAAAGCTGAAGTTATTTTGCATTGCCCGAAACACACTCAGAAACACATCTGATGATATGGCTACTCTGGATGGCATTACCCTGGCCTCTAGCTCCACCGTAAGGAATCTGGGAGTTATCTTTGATCAGGATATGTCCTTTAACTCCCACATAAAACAAATTTCAAGTATTGCCTTTTTTCACTTGCATAACACTGCAAAAATCAGGCACATCCTGTCTCAAAAAGATTCAGAAAAACTAGTCCACGCAGTTACTTCTGGACTGTATTATTGCAATTCTTTATTATCAGGTTGCCCTAACAAGTCTCTAAAGACTCTCCAGCTGGTCCAAAATGCAGCTGCACATGTACTAACAAAAACTGAACTCCCATTTTAGATTCACTGCAACCCTTCTCCTAACTTACAAAGCCCTTAATGGTCAGGCACCAGCATATCTAAAAGAGCTCATAGTACCCTATTACCCCATTAGAACACTATTCTCCCAGAACGCAGGCTTACTTGTGGTTCCTACCTTCACCAAAAGTAGAATGGGAGGCAGAGCCTTCAGCTGCCTCCCATGTGGAATGTGGAACCATCTTACACATTTGGTCCGGGGTGGCAGACAGACACCCTCTCTATGTTTAAGAGTAGGCGGAAACTTTCCTTTTTGATGAATTGTTATAAATACTGTTAACTGATCAAATTAATATTAATACAATTATATAAATATTAATACTGTTTATATAAACAAATTCTATGTTTAAAATAATCTCTCACAATTCTAGTTATATAATCCAGAGTTTAAAGAACGCATTTCCACTTTGAATGAAAACAACAACAAATTCAATATCTAACTTTGCAGCAGGAAACAATATGAATCTTTTGTAATCAGCCAATGGAATGTCCAAGGGTTGAGATCATCTGTTTTTTGACTAAAAAGTAACACTGAATTTATTGATGAACTCAAAAACTCTGACATCATCATTTTAATGGAGACATGGGATACGGATGACCTGCCCGCCGGCTGTCCTCCAGGCTATGGGGAGCTGACAGTCAAATCGAGAAAACTTCCTGGAGTGACACAAGGAAGGAGATCAGGGGAAATACTGATCTGGTTTAAAGCTGAATATACTAATTCCATTGAACTTGTTAGAGTGAGTGTTAGGTGAAAATTATATATGGCTTAAATTAAAAAAAGGACCTGACCTCCGATACCCATAACATCTTTCTATGTGCCATATATATCCCTCCAGCTGAATCTCCCTACTTTAAAGATCAAACCTTTACTTCTTTAGAAAGAGACAGCCATTTCCAAACTCAGGGAAATGTCTTAAATGTAGGTGATATGAACGCATGCACAAGAATCAGACATGACTAGCACAAAGGAAGACAAATACATAAATAACAAAACTAACATGTTTATCTTCCACTAAGGAATAATTATGATAAAATGACAAACAAAAATGGGAAAGAACTACTGCAGCTCTGCTGGGCCCTCAGTCTGTACTGTCAGAACCGTGGCGGAAGCAGGACCTAGATGCAGAGTTGTCGTGACTGAGAAAAAGTCCTATGGCTGTGACAATGTGAAACAAAACCAAACAAGACTATGACATTACAAGACACCAAACCAAAATGAACTGACAAGACAAAACTGAAAACCAGGGCTTAAATACACGGACAGAACTGACGAGGGAATGGGGAACAGGTGACAAAAACCCCCATCTAAACTTCACCACGGCGTGACAGAACACCCCCCACCCCCCACCCCTCAAGGGACGAATCACAGACGTCCCTAATCACACATCACATATTTGGTGGGGGAAGACAAGACAAGATTGGGCAGGCGGCGGAGGCAGAGCACCTCCGGAGGCCGGGCAGGGGGCCAGCGATGCAGGCGGAGCACCTCTGGGGACCAGGGGCGGAGGCGGGGTACCTCCGGAGGCCGGCTGTGTGGCCTGGGGACAGGCATGGGGTCCGGCTTGAGCTGTGGCATGGGCATGGGCGTGGGGACAGGCTTGGGCTGTGGCACTGGCTCTGGCTGTGGCATGGGGTCCGGCTGTGGCTCTGGCTGTGGCAAGGGGTCCGGCTGTGGCTCTGGCAAGGGGTCCGGCTGTGGCTCTGGCTCTGGCCGTGGCAAGGGGTCCGGCTGTGGCTCTGGCTCTGGCCGTGGCAAGGGGTCCGGCTGTGGCTCTGGCAAGGGGTCCGGCTGTGGCTCTGGCAAGGGGTCCGGCTGTGGCTCTGGCAAGGGGTCCGGCTGTGGCTCTGGCTCTGGCCGTGGCAAGGGGTCCGGCTGTGGCTCTGGCTCTGGCCGTGGCAAGGGGTCCGGCTGTGGCTCTGGCTCTGGCCGTGGCAAGGGGTCCGGCTGTGGCTCTGGCTCTGGCCGTGGCAAGGGGTCCGGCTGTGGCTCTGGCTCTGGCCGTGGCAAGGGGTCCGGCTGTGGCTCTGGCTCTGGCCGTGGCAAGGGGTCCGGCTGTGGCTCTGGCTCTGGCCGTGGCAAGGGGTCCGGCTGTGGCTCTGGCTCTGGCCGTGGCAAGGGGTCCGGCTGTGGCTCTGGCTGCGGCATGGGGTCCGGCTGTGGCTCTGGCTGCGGCATGGGGTCCGGCTGTGGCTCTGGCTGCGGCATGGGGTCCGGCTGTGGCTCTGGCTCTGGCATGGGGTCTGGCTGTGGCTGTGGCTGTGGCGTGGGCTTAGACAATGGCTCTGGCTGTGGCTGTGGCGAGAACTCCGGTGGCTGTGGCTGTGGTGGCGGCAGTGGCAGGAACATTGAACGATGCTGAGGGGCTTGGGGGCTGCTGGGGCCACCTGAGAGCGGAAGCACCTGCTCCACAGCCTCCCAGCGGCCCGCCATCAGCTTCGCCACCCAAGCCAGATCCTCATCATGAAGCGACTGGAAAAAGTGTTCCAGAAGGTCATCATTGTCAGAGTTGTTGGGATGAACAAGATATACAAATTCCGGCCTCACCTCTGCTGGGTTCCTTGTAGGTCGGTTCATTCTATCTTTCATTCAATCTTCCATGGCAGAAGCAGGACCCAGATGCAGAGGTGTCGTGATTGAGGAAAAAGTCCTTTTTATTGGCTCAAAAAACAGGCAAAACTATGGCTGTGACAATGAAACAAAACCAAACAAGACTATGACATGACAAGACACAAAACCAAAATGAAATGACAAAACAAAACTTAAAACTAGGGCTTAAATACACAGACAGAACTGACGAAGGAATGGGGAACAGGTGAGGGGAACAGGTGGAAACACTGGGGTAATCAGACAGACACATGAGGAAGGGCAAGTGACCAGAAACAAGGAGGAATAATTTTCAAAATAAAACAGGAAGTGACAAGACAAAACATGGAAACAGGACAAAAACCCCAACTAAACACAGCGTGTCATGTACATAGTCAATGGTCAGTTAAGAGGGGACTCCTTTGGCCGTTACACCTACAGCTCTTCTCTTGGCAGCAGCACAGTAGATAATGCAGTAACAGATTTGGAACCTTTCCCTTTCAGAGCATTCACAGTCAAGCAACAAACCCCCTTTTCAGACCATAACCAGATCAGGATCTATCTAGAATCAGTAGAATCATATTAAAACAAGTGACCCACTCTCCTTTTCATACAAAGCCCTACGCTGCCAGGAGTTGAACCCAGGAAGCAGTCCCCTCTGCCTACTGGTCCTTAGGCTGATCGGACCATCAACTACTCAGGTCTTCACACCAGGACCATCTCAGCCTCAGGACACATACACTCAGAAAATTAGGCCAAACCAAATTATAATGAAAGAAAAAAGAAAAATACAGAAATTAATGGACAGAACTAACCAAATCCTAGAGCAAAATGGAAACATATGTGACCCTAAACAGACAGCACATTGTGGCAACCTACCTGACCACAGTGTCTGATAGTAAACTGACAAGAACATTAGCAAGTCCAGACTGAATGAACACAACCTGGCAGTAGAAGAAGGCAGGCACAGACAGACCTGGCTGCCCAGAGAGGAAAGGTTATGTTCTCACTGTGACCAGTATACAGTAGACACAGAGCTGCACTTCTTAATGCACTGCAACCAAAATCAATATATTAGAAATCAATATTTTGAAAAAAAAATCAGAAAAATATTCCCAGAATTCACCAATTTACATGACTTGGAGAGACTTCCAGTTCTGCTGGGAGAGAGGGAGGAATGCTGCAGGCTGGCAGCGTGCCATGAGCTCCACTGTTCTATTAGACCACTGACCCACACAGCTAATAATTAATAATTATTTCATAAATAATCCATTTGTTGTTGAGAGAGAGAGAGAGAGAGAGAGAGAGAGGTTACATAGTTAGTATTCAGCTTGAAATAGTTATTTTTCTGTTTCTTAACAGTGACATTGAGTCAGAGTTTACAGTGAACCTGGGTACAAATAGTTTGTCTAGTTTATTAGTGTGAATTCTGCAAGCATCTATTCGTACAGATGGGGATGTGTTTAGTATTTTCAGCAGTGCTTTGCAATTCATTCAGTTTTCAGCATTCACACGCATTTTCCACAGGAAATGCATCTCTAGTTTTATAGAGTAATGATCATTTTGTCAACGTTTAAGAGAACGTTATTTTCAGATGAACATGTGCACTGAGGCATGTCACAACATCCGCCGAATATTCCTGCACATTTCCACATCCAGTTACCTGTGAAGACCTGCCTGCGTCTGTGGTGAGTTGATATCTCTCTCTCCTAAATAAACATTATTGGTGGCACTTAAGTCGAAAATAAAATGTAAAAAGTTACAATAATGGTTTGGCAAGTAGATACAGGGGTGAAATAAGCAAAGTATATATATATATATATATATATATATATATATATATATATATATATATATATATATATATATATATATATATACAGCGAGTATTACAGTGACACGTGCAATGCGGTGGAAACGTTAGCTTGTTGCTAACGCTATCTAGTAACATCATCGGTTATTGAAATTGCATACACATTTCACTCACGTCTTTTCCTTGCATCCCTCCCACTGCGGATCAGTGGAGAGAAGGAGGGAATAATTGAAGAAATGTGTTTTTAGAGTAGCGTGAGTATGAAGCGTGAGGCGACGTTTGTGTCTGGTCACGGCGGTGTTTTGGTTTAACGAGTGACCGAGTTAACTGGTGACTCTCAGCAGAATCAGTCGTTGTTGCTTGTGGTGACAGCAGCTTGACAGTCTTCAGTTTTACTTCGACCAACTTTAATTTCAATACATACTCATCAGTGTTTATTATCTACACATCAGAAAGTCATCGAATTAACTTGTAAAGTAAGGGTAATCTATATTTTTCTCCAGATAAAAAGTAACTAAGAGGAGTAAATGGTGTTTGCGCTTTCATATCATTTATTAATTATTTGGGTCTGGATTTATTGATATTCTAGTTGTGAAATCATAATTGAATTATCCAGAAAATGACCAGGGTGTGTTTTAAACACAGCTAAATATTTAATGGAAGCTTGAAATTACTTGACTCAAATCTGATGCTCAGGAATTTTCAGCCTTATGTGACTGAATGGACATGAGAATAAGATATGTAAATATAAATGTGTTTTAAACTGTCTTTCTTTCTGACAGACAGACTCTCCCTGGCATAATAAAAGTTAACGAGGGAAATAACAGATCATGAAAAGAAAAATTTTCTAACAAATAAACAAAATTGTTTATGGTTCTTTTGTTGATCAGGACAATTAACACACATTTTTAACTCAATGGTGAGTCAGAAAACAAAATAAATATAAAATTTGAGTTTAATGTGTATCTGGCTCCAGTTCAGTATGAAACTGCAGTTATGTTGTGATGTATCAGATCAGTCTGATCAGCTGCAGTGTCACATCAATAACTGATATCCAATATGGAGGTGTGTCAGCTGGTGAAAGAGTTCTGTCTAGGCTGTTTTCATGTAAACACAAATGAAGTGTTGATGTGTTCAAGAGTCAAGTGAAGCATTAAGAAAGGAACTGCATATCTGCGATGGCATCTGTTCTACAGAGAAACTTGGTCATAATTTTCATTAAGGATAATAAACTGCAAATACTACAGTACATTTTAACTTGGATTTGATATCAGTCAACTTGTTCTTTTTACTTTTTTATAAGAATTTTCTTTTGAAAGTATGTTTAGTTTTATTGATAAGATCATAACTGTATCGTTGTAATTACATAAATGGATGACAACAGTTTGTTATTTCCATAGGTGTGCTGATCGAGATCAACTCCTGTTTTGGTAAGTACTTAAAGTTGTGGAAAAAGTAGTTAAAGTGAAAACATTAGTGACAAGTGTTTTGATTTGATCATTAAAAAATGAGCAAGTAGTGAGGACCTTGTTCTGATGCATCTAGAAATCATTCAGAGAAAATAACAGGATTGTTGCATGTTTCATGTTTTTCCTAAAGTAATACTCATGTGTCTGTATACTTAATGAACACTTTAATAGGAACACCTCTGCAATATAATGATATACCACTTTTATGAAATTTATACGTTTTCAGGTTTTGTTGACATTGTCAGAAATATGAGAATTCTCCTTTGTTTTATGAAGTCATAATTGTGGTGTACTGTAGTGAATGCACTTTATTGAAGGGTTCCTACTATTTATGCCTACTGTATATTAATTATGTGGACAAAATATTAAGAACCCTTTTCACTGTAACATACTTCACTACATCACCAACGAACACTCGGACCTTAGTAATAAAATACAGTTATCATTTTTCTTAGTTTCCAAAGACTTCAGTACAAAATCAAGATATTGTGACATGTTGCAAACTGTCAAAGCATTGTCAACAGTAATGTGCAATGATGTTGAATCCACTGTAACAGCTATACATTTTACTTTTATGAAGCTTTTACAATCTCTAGTTATTATAACTAATGCTGTCTGTTCAAATTCGCTCACTCATGTACTCAACATGCTCACTCTCTCTCTCTTTTTCTCTCTCTTTTTCTCGTCTTTTTTTAAAATGAGTCAGGAAACCCACAACAAAGTCTAACTTTTAATATTCTCAAATGAATAGAGATGTCGTCCCTTCATCTCTCATGGCAGGGTTGTAAAGCTCTGACCTTGGCATGCACTGGCAGAACCCAGAAGAACACTGCAGAGCATAGCGGCTGATGGCTTATTTATTCAGAGTTCAAATTTATTGATATTTATTCTTATGTGTCCAAATTGCACCAAATTCGACACAGTACTCCCTTTTTCCCAGTCATACATTTGCCAAGTGTGGAGTCGATCCAATGAATGGTTCAAGAGATGCGTGAAGGCATATCAGGCACACAGACATACACAGATTACTCGCTTTAGTAGATAGATGCACCTCATTACACCACTTTTATGTGCATATTGTACAAAACAATTTATTGGTTATGATAAAGTTTAACCAAAAAAGTAAAAAAAAAAAAAAGTGTAAAAGTTTTTCTGAATGTCAGAAAAACATTTCCCATCCGTTATATCTGACAAACACAGTAACGTTTATTCAAGCAAAACTGTATTTTCTAGTACATTGCTTAAAATAAACTTATTTATTTTAATAAACGTATGTTTATTTTAATGCATGAAATATTTCATTTATAATTTGTTCCATCTTCATTAACAGCTATCTGATGCTTACACCTCTGCAGAAATCTCACAAGTGTTACCTTTATTATGGAAAAAAAAAAGGATGATTCATATAGACCTTGTAGTTTCAGGATGTATCATATTTATTTTGGGTATGTCATTTTCAACCAGGGGCCTGAGCCACAGGCTTGGGGATTAAGAAGTTAATCTGATTTTGTAATGTACTTTTACACTGTTAAAATTAACTACCAAACAATAGTTTGAGTGATTGTAACTGATTTTATTTGTTTTTGTCTTTCTTGTTTTTTTGTTTGTTGTCTTCATCTGGTTTTACCGGACATTGATGTTGGCTGATCCTCCTCTACTCTAAATGGTGAGTTCACACATCTTCACAGTCAAAAATACATTTTGTCACCAGTCTTCTTATTGTCAAGCAAAGGCAGAGCATTATTGTGTTATCTTAGCAATACCAAAACAATTGATGTTGATCACGATCTCATTGTGAATTGGTTATTGATTCAAAAGTGAGTCACTTAAATATGTCCACTGAAATGCAATCAAAAACATATTTGGCAACTAATGTAAGTAAAGTCAATGGTCAATGGTCAATGCCTGACAGGTGGGAAAGATTGGTTTTTTTTTTTTTTCATTTAAAAAAGTTGACTGCATTAATTTCAAAGCACATTGCATTTGAATGTACATTCATTGAACACTTTAGGAACCATCCATGCAATCTCACTAAATTTAATAGAATAGCTTGGTCATAAAATGTACTTGAGAAGTTAATTTTTTTCCATATGTCACAATGCCAGATATTCATGTTAAAAGTGACTGACATGTCTATTTACAAGGTAAACGTAGCAGTAACCCTGGTGTGCAGAAAGCAGCAGCTTTAGGCTGCTCTGAATGCTAAGTTCTACTTTCAGCCCAAGCTGATGTCAGTTCATGACAGATTTCTTTATATATTATATTGTATATCTGTTACATGCACAGCGTGCAAGTTCACTTCTCTGCTCTACTCTGCTCTGCTCCAGGAGTAGTTAAGCCGAGTCACTCCATTACACAGCACAGCAAAGTAAAATAAGAAGTTAACCTGTATGAGGTGTGCTGGTTGTCTGCAGCTCTTCATAAACATGTCAATGTGGCTGTTTCTGGTTGTACTCTTCTGTGTTATTTCTAACTGATCCACTGAACAAATAACTCTAAATAGATCCACATTTTGTTGCTCCATATGTTGTTGTTCTGTTTATTAGCGCTGCTAACAAAGTTCAGTGAGGAACATGTTTTACTTCCTGTAATTTGTTCACAATAAAAGTCACATTAGGTAGTCGTTTAAGAGCTTTTAATTTGAAGCAATAAATCAGGAAATGTTATGTTTGCATTGACAAAGTTACACAATTCAGAGCTGCTGCATAAAGGGCCAGTGTAAGATAAATAAGGAGTTTTTTGAACTGTGAATCATACTGAGCTACTTTAGTGGAGTTTAGAGCTGAAATGAGCATAATACATCCTCTTAAAGTGCTCAATGAATATACAGGAATTTCACAATTTTCTTTTATTTGCAAGTGTAATTGTATAGATGAATAAACTAAAATTAAAGTTTTGTCCTTTTTAAATTGGCACATTAATTCATAATTGTTAAATTAAGAATTTGTACATATACGACTGCTGCGTACTTATCTCTCTTTCAGACAGATGGGGAGAGAGACACTTGAAAGCTGCAACACATTGGTGAGAACAGGGAAGCAGACGCACATTACGGGCACCCGCCAGAAGAAGTATCAGCAGCTTTAGTGAGAGCTGGATGCAGACTGACAAAATACCAGCAGCGCATGCAACACAGGGGCAGCTAGTGGGGTAGAAAGGGGGTGAAGGCACCTGCACAGTGACTCACTCTCCCCACCTACCTCCGTCAGCTTTCCCACTCTTTTTGCTCTCCTCACTTTGCAGCTGTGGCTCAGTAGGTAGAGCGGTTTGCCCACTAATCGGAAGACTGGCAGTTCGATTCCTGGTTCCTCCAGTTCACATGCTGATGTATCCTTGGCCAAGATACTTAACCCCATGATGGGCAGTTTGTGCCATCAGAGGCAATTTGAATATGACTGATTAGACTGGAACCTTGCATGGTAGCCCCTGTACCCATTCAGCGTATGAATGGGTGAATGTGATTCGTAGTGTAAAAGCGTTTTGATTGGTCCGAAGACTAGAGAGGCACTATACAAGTCCAGTCCATTTACCATTTACCCCTCCTGATATTGGACTACCACCACCAGTGAAAAATAAAATAAAAAACAAATATTCAAATACTGATTTTGACTTTCAAATACCATGGCTTTGAAGCTTTAGGTGCAGCCCTGGTAACAACAAACTTGACTGTATCATGCTAACTGAGACCTGGCTGGATGAGACTGGTATGGTACAGCACCTACTAATTTTAAATTTTTACATTACATAAGAAGCAATAGAAAGTGCAGGGGTATGCTCCTATCTGTACTGACTACTTAAACTGTAAAAATGTTTCTCTTGGTGATTTCTCAACTTTTGAATATGTAGCTATGGTTATATGTGTATTTCCTACTTTGCTGCTTACAGTGTATCACCCTTCTAAGCTCAAAAAATGGTTTTTGACTATGACTACACTGTCATCTTTGGTTACTTTAATCTTCTATTGACAATCCCACTAACTCAGACACAGAACACTTTATTAATGTGCTAGAAACATTTGAATTGTCACTGCACCAGTGCAGAGCCCATTCAAAACAGGCCTGTTCAGAATGGGCCAATTTCTTAGTACCTAGAGAGAGTTGTGCCCATCCTCTAAATACCTCTGACACTATCGGCATGCTCCCCTAACACCTGTGATGCGGGCTATCGGCAGACATTACAATCTACTCATGTTCCCTAAATGCCTCACACGCAGGCTATAAGTAGACACTATAATTTACCCATGTTCCATAAATGCCTCATATGCAGGAAATCAGTAGATGCTACAATATATACTCCCTACACACCTCACACACAGACTACAATTTTGAGTTGAGAGAAAGTTGATTGGATGAACTGAAATGAACAGGAATGGGAATAGAGCTTAAGGGCCCTATTTTAACGTTCTAAAGCGCAGGGTCTAAAGCGCATAGTGCAATTGCATTTAGGGTGTGTCCAAACCCACTTTTGCTATTTTAATGGCGGAAAAATGGTCGATGCGCCAGGCGCATGGTTCAAAGGGGTTGTACTTAGTCTCCTCATTAATCAAGGGTGTGTTTTTCAGCATAACATGCAATAAACCAATCAGAGTGTCATCTCCCATTCCCTTTAAGAGCCAGGTGCACTTGCTCTTAGGCGGATTGCTATTATGACGGCGCACAAGAGGGAGCGCTTCTCTGCTCGTGCCCAAAGGGAAAGCGCATGATCCACACACTGGCCCCTGCAAATCAGCAGAGTTTAAATGGCTGAACGTGTGGAAACCTGATCACTGTAATCTCAAAAATGTTCAAGAATATATATAAGAATATTGAAGCTGTGCAGATTTATTCTCTTCTTTAGTTTAATTGTTTTCACCTCATTTTTTTCCTCATGTGTTCCTCATGTCATCATGTATTGATGAAGCAGGAAAGTCGTCCGTCTGTTTAAATATGTGTATTGTCACAATTAGGTCAAATAATAAAAGAATTTAATCGAGAAAGTGGAAAGATGCAGAAGGCCCAGTGTTTCAAGACTGGATCACAGAGCTGGGCAGGGTAGCTGCTTATGAAAGAATATCCTATAATATGATGAATAATATTGATAAATATAACGAGAAATGGGGAGTGTTTTTAAGACTGTACTCCGTACAAGGTTGATAGAATGTACCGGTGTGTGTATAACCTCTGATAATCTGGACATGGTCTTGGGGGGCTGGATTGGAAGTGAGGGTGGAGGTGGATTGGGTGCAATTCAGGGATCTGTTTACTGGAAGTTAACTGGTGTATTGTGAACTTTGCATGGGACAATGATTTGACATAGGCAATGTGGTGGAGGTCTACCTGAAAGAATGCTTAATATTAGAGTGGGGATTGATTCATTCTGTCTTGGATCTCTTTATTTATGTATTTTATTATTATTATTATTTATTTTTTATTTTTTTGTCTGTCTGGTTATTATTTGGGGGTTTTACTCTCACATATGATTGTACAGTATGTTGTGGAATTCTCTGGTATTTTTGGTTTTGTATTATAAAAATGTAAAATTCAATAAAGTTTGAGTCATAAAAAAAAAAAAAATTTAATCCGTCATTACGGCGATTCGTTAATTCTGAAAAATATTATGACTGGCATGTAGTTTCTTTAATTATTAGTATAAACAATAATAATCTTTCACATTGTATTTGTTACCTTTTACGTGTGTGCGCTGCTGTGTGTCCAGTGTGTCAAGCAGGCACAATGTTGTGCACCCGCATGTGTAGTTGCATAATACATAATGCGCCCTGAAAATAACAGTGAGACATTGCGCCACTGACTTTAAACCAGGTTTTTGTTGGTCAAAAGCGCAATCGTTCTCTGCCTCCTCAAGATAGCAGTGTGCCAACAATGTGCCTGACCACACCTTCCTTTTATACCAACACGCCCATGGGCGCCCTAATGGGCGCAAGTGTTATTGCTATTTTAACAACATGGGCGCTGGACGGGAAAATGACAAATGCGCTGGTCTTAAAATAGCAATGAGACTTGCGCTGCGCTTAGTGATGCTCTGCGCCGGGCGTATGATAGGGCCCTAACTGTCTAAACTGATTTAAAAGTCAATACTACACTGTAAATTTCAAAATTTCACAAATTACCAATTAACTAGTAAAAAAAATCCTAACTGTGTCTAGTTGTGTGCAATTATGTGTTTAGAATGAACATGTGATATTTGAGTAAGCTGTACATTTTTGTGCTTGCTCATGGGGGTATTGTTGGGTCTCTGTAAATTAAAGAGTACGGTCTAGACCTGCTCTATGTGAAAAGTGCCCTGAGATGACTTTTGTTGTGATTTGGTGCTATATAAATAAAAATTGATTAATTGATTGATTGATTGATTGATTGATTGATTGATAATTTTAGAGTTGTGAACACTCAAATTATTGGTAATATTAACTTAATATATTCTGCAAAAACAAGTGGGCATTACTTGAAATCTGTAATACACTACACTTAAATGTCTTAGGTGAGGGAGCAGAACCACGCCTCAACCACACCTCTAATCATCTGCCAAGCCTACTAATACCAATTTTTGTTTTAGCTCTGAAGAAAAGGTAGCCCTGTTGAACGGCATCCCTGTTGCTTTTATTACATATTTTTGTAATAATATCTATTTTTAAGTTTATAGTGCCTTATTTCCAGTTTTGATTCAAAGGGCTTTTATTTTGAAAACGGTATGCTGGTATATACGTAGCTCGTGCTGCACGTAACAGTAAAGATAAACAGTAAGATGAAGGAACTAAGAGAGAAAAATGCAATGTTTTAGCACCCTCAAAGAGGCACAAGGTTAGTATTTGGTGTAATATTAATGTGTGGTTAGTTTCTTAAGTAATTACGTAATTTACGTAACATTTTATTAATGTTGGTTTAACTAATTGAGTTAGCTTTAGCTTAATACAAGCTAATGTTAAGCTTGTAAGGTGGCTAATATGTTTGTTTGTGTTCTGTACCCAGCTGTTATGTTGGTTTTAGGATTTTCATTAAATCTAAAATCATCAGCTCAAGTGTCCAACCAGTGGGGTATGCTACAACCAGGTTAACCTATCCTACCTTGTCTGTCTCAGATTTCGCGAGAGCAGACAGACTGTGATTCTCGCCTAAACGCTCATATAAGAACTACAATTTAAGCAAAGACACAACCAAAAAATCTTACTACTTATCATGCATCCAGAACTGCGGACCTACCTGACGGCGATCTGTACGATAATCTGTTTGACACCGGTCCACCAAACTCACAGCAGCAACTAGACCACGTTTCTCACCTGAGCCACTATCTGCCAGTGTTGTCAGAGGGATGTGACGTCACAGGGCCTTTGCTGCCTCAACCACAGTCTGCATCATCAGCCCCCTCTGGTGGGGGCCAGGTTGTATGCTCCCATCCATGCCTGCTCCCTCTGTTTCTGATTTCTCTCAGATGATTTCAGCTTTCTTCCGTCACATCATCTCTTCCTCTACCCTCCCTTCAGCCTCACACATGGCTTCTGCCCCTCTTTTTTCTCGCATAACCAACACAGCAGCAGGAGAGCCCCATTGATCAACTCAAGGGGTCCCATCACAGGCTAACCAAATTGTCGTTCATCAGCCTCATCCTTCCCTTCCAACTGGTCTATCCTATCCTGCTTTCCTCCCCATCCCCGCCCTATCCCTTGCCCAATACCCGAATGTTTTTTTCTCATTGTGCTACCAATTTCAAACTGGCCACTGCACTGCCACCCATCCAACCAGCAGATGATAATCTGCTTATCACCGGTAACTATTCTCTCTGGTAACTATGTAGATTTAGAAGAGTTCATTAAGCCATCCTTCATCAACACTAGCCAGTTCAGGGAAATAAAGACAAACTCTGGTTCTGTGCAACTCTGTGACCCACTCCCCTCACAGTCTGAAGATGAACTCCCACAGAATTTGCTTTCATTTTTTGTCTTTACTGAGATATTATCTGTTCAGCATTTCCCACACGGAGAGCTGGGCTAGATAATTATCTTTCTACTGTGCTCCACATAGCCTTACATTTTGGAGAAACAGGGTTTTACAGCTACCACGTGCACTTTGCTAACCAACTCTGAACTCTACTGCTGTATATTTGCAACATGCACTTTCCTCTCCTGCAAGTTATGCGGAGCTCCTTTCCACTCTGACACAGTATGCACTGTAACTGCTTCTCCAACTCATTCACCCCCCTCTTCCTCATACAATGCCACAGTCTTTTACTGCTGGTCATCTGCTGCACCCCCACCTCCCATCATCCCTAGGCCCACAGACATAGGTCCTTCAGTCAGTGTCCCCATGCCAAAGGGAGTTGACAAATGGGGAAGTCTGATCCTTTACCATGGAAGTGGGATGGTGTGCAACAACTTCAATCACCTGTGATTTCTTTCCAACTGCCACCTCCTGCATGTCTGCTCCTTCTGAGGCAGTATTCATGCCAGGAGCACCTGCCCCCACAATCCAACCACAACTGTAGACTAGTATAGAACTAGTATAGAGCCTCAGCACACCTGTTAAGAAGCCCCAGGCAGGTTCCTGAAGAAGAAGAGGGGAAAAAACACAACACAGGCTCCCTTACATTATCCATTTTCTTGACAATTTTCTCATTGTCATTCCACTATCCTCGCCACAGACTCAATACAATCACAAACACTCCTCTGACACTCTTTCTGAGCAGAAAACATCATGGCCCAGTGCTTCCATTGAGTTCTTATGCATCGCCCTGGACTCAATTTTGTTTGGAGCATATTTGCCTTCTCAGACATACATCATCGCATCTCTCTGCTCCTGTCATTACTGTTATGGAAATTTCAATCTTTAAAAGGTTACATATTTTAATTTTTTTGTAATTCTTATCTCCTCCTTGAGACTTCAGCCATCTGTGACGTTTTGTAAAGCAGGAGCCTCTCTGATAAACCAAGGCCGGAGCGGACCCTGGCTAGACAACACAAACAATGACCTGAGGCTCAATGCAACGTGACTTGAGAGGTCACAGTTCCATGTTTTAAACTAATGAACCAATCAGACTAATTTTTCAGATTTTCAGAAGACAGAATGGGAAGAGACAGCATATGAGTTTACATCAACTTGGATGTTCTCACTGTTCACGGCTCTCCTTGATCAAGTAACTTCAATAAACACTCAGCAAATAACATATCAAAGGCTCATATGTGCTTTTTGAAGTTGTTGAAGAAAATAGCCACAACAATTACCTCCTCGTGAACAAATTCACCAAACACCAGCCCTCTTTGGCCATCTTAATTAAGCCGGCCACATAATTCCTCAAGCATCTCCTGATCCATTTTGTCTAAGGCTGCTGCCATGCCCTCTCTCCATGACAGGGTCGTTATGGACGATGCCTGCAAGATGGAAATGCCATGGCAAAATTTCTCATCTTCTCAGAATGGCATTGCCTTCTTCTATGATGATTTCATCACCTAGCCTGAGGACATTTGACTGCACACAGAAGCTGCTCCCTCCACAGGTTTTCGGTGGGAGATGGTTTGCCTCTGTTTGGCCCCCAGTGTTTGAATCACTCGACTCAGAGTATTGCTCTCCTTCACCTACGCTTTACAAGTCATACCCCATCTTGACTGCATCAGACAAAGGACTTGTCTCTGTACTTGTCTTTAGATCTTAGTGCCGCATTTGACACTGTTGACCATCAAATCCTGTTACAGAGACTGGAACATTTCATTGGCATTAAAGGTTCTGCATTATGCTGGTTTAAATCCTATTTACCAAATCGATTTCAGTTTGTTCATGTTAATGGTGAATCCTCCATAAAAGTAAAAATTAGACACGGAGTTCCTCAAGGTTCTGTTCTGGGACCTTTACTATTCACTTTATATATGCTTCCTTTAGGGAATATTATTCAAAAACTACTGTTATGCAGATGATACCCAAATATATTTATCAATGAAGCCAGATGAACCCAATCAGTTATCTAGACTCAAAGTGTGCCTTAAAGATATAAAGACCTGGATGACCTGCAATTTTCTGCTGCTAAACTCGGAAAAAACTGAAGTTATTGTGCTTGGCCCTAAACACCTTAGAAACACATTATCTAATGATTTAACTAATCTAGATGGCATTACCCTGGCCTCCAGCACTACCGTAAGGAATCTGGGAGTTATCTTTGATCAGAATATGTCCTTTAATTCCCACAAATTTCAAGGACTGCCTTTTTTCACTTACATAATATCTCTAAAATCAGACATATCCTTTCACAACAAGATGCAGAAAAAATAATCCACGCATTTGTTACTTCTAGGCTGGATTATTGTAACTCAATATTATCAGGCTGCCCTAATAGGTCTATAAAGACTCTGCAGCTGGTCCAGAATGCAGCGGCTCGTGTTCTGACTAAAACTAAGAAAAGAGATCACATTTCCCCCATCTTAGCTTCGCTGCATTGGCTTCCAGTAAAATCCAGAATGGAATTCAAAATCCTTTACAAAGCTCTTAACGGTCAGGCACCATCTTATCTGAAAGAACTCTTGGTACTGTATAATCCCACTAGAGCGCTGCGCTCCCAGAATGCAGGTTTACTGGTGGTTCCTACAGTATTTAAAAGTGGAACGGGAGGCAGAGCCTTCAGCTATCAGGCTTCTCTCTTGTGGAACCATCTCCCAGATTTGGTCCGAGGGGCAGACACCCTCTCTATGTTTAAGAGTAGGCTTAAAACTTTCCTTTTTGATAAAGCTTATAGTTAGGTCTGATCTGACTCGCCTTGGATCAGCCCTTAGTTATGCTAGCCTAGACTGCCGGGGGACTTCCAATGATGCACTGAGCTCCTCTCTCCTCTCCTTCATCTCTATGTATTTTATTACTATTAATGCATGTTACTAACTTTACTTTTCCGCGGAGTTATTTGTGCTTGCTGATCCACAGGAAGCTCCATAAACCATAGACCATGCTGATGTGCTGACATCCTTCTTCTACCCTTCGGCAGCTGTTCCTGCTATTGCTGCTGCTTGTTGCTGCTTGCTGACTATTGTTGTTGTTGTTGCTGTTTTCTTTCATTGTGTACAACCCCCCCCCCCTCTCTCTCTCTCAACCCAACCGGTCAAGGCAGATGGCTGCCCACCCAGAGCCAGGGTCTACCTTCCCGTTAAAGGGGAGTTTTTCCTTCTCGCTGTCGCCAAGTGCTTGCTCATGGGGGGGGACTGTTGGGTTTCTCTTTCTGTAAATTAAAGAGCGTGGTCTAGACCTGCTCCATGTAAAAGTGCCCTGAGATGACTTTATGTTGTGATTTGGCGCTATATAAATAAAATTGAATTGAATTGAATTGAATTGAATTAATAGCCACCATTCTTTGGGGGCATGAATGGTCAAAAAATAAATAATCCGTACTTATCCACTCTGACAGCACCACAGTTGTAGTGATTCTAAACAAAGGTTGATCTTGTTCTCTAGCCATCATTCAATTCCTGCGCAGACTCACCGTATCCTCAGCTCAACACCAGTTCATCCTCTGGGCAGCCCACATGGTTTCACTATGTAGCTTCTCATTCCAGAAATTCAGACACTTTGCCCCAGAATCAAATCTTCACTCGGCGGCCATCCATTTTCAGGCACAACATTCAGCTAGCTCCATAGCTGGTAAACCTCTAGAACTCATCCTTAGCAGTCTCGTCCCAAGCACACTCTGTCTACCTAACTGGCAGAGCTTCAAAGCATATCACTCCACCCAACTACTACCTCTTCCTTTTCCGGACATCACGTCCACCCGCAGTTCTCACCCATGTTCATTCCATCAAAAATCCAGTCCTCCACCATCTAGACCTACTTGGCAGAAATTAGCTCCTTCATCAAACTAGTCACTGGCTTACATTGTCCTTCAACCACCCATTTTCATGTTACCAGGTCAATAAAAGGCTTGCATAAACAGTAACCGGTTCTCTCAGCTAAACACTTGCCAGTCACTTCTTACCTTCTCAGAATCTGTGACACTCCCTTTGTTCAGACTACATGTTCCCTACGGTGGACTTGACCCTAGAATCCATGTTCTGTTGGCTTTTTGGATTCTTAAGTTGCTCCAAATCTGCCCCGACTTCATCAGCCTATAATTGTTCTTGTTACCCTAGTCTACTTCATATAACCATCCACATCTTTGAATCATTCATATTCACGCTCCAAATGAGCAAAACAGATCAGCTGGAAGTTTCTTTCCATATTTACTCTTCTGCCTCAAATCCTATCTTAGCCCAAACGATCTGTTCTATTTAAATCTGATTCTTTTGGGGGCCATTGATCAGCTTGGGCAGAAATATGCCTGAGATGGAACCCTCACACTGAGTCTCCCTTCATCTGGTCTTCAGCACATCCTCCCAGACGACATCTTCCTTCCATCTTTTCTCACATCCATGCAAATATCCTCAACATTCAATACCTGCTGAATTCCATTAACTTCAATAAAGTCGACAAGAACTCAGTAAGGATAAGTCATATGATCTTAAGATACTATGCCAAAATAAATACAATGCACTTAATATACCTTAGCTTAGCTGACTTAAAATTGAACTCATAAAATGTCATCATGAAAAGCATGATTTATTTTTTTTACAAAGAGTATTTGTACATTACAGGTGAAAAGTTAACATTACATTTTAACATTGTTTCCTTGATACTCTTCATGCAACAAGAACACTGAATGAAGACTGAACATGCTGTTCATTCTGAGTTGTGTATCAAACAAGAATGTTTCCTTATTTCTGGATATGCAGACCTGGACTTCTCTGCAGCAACATAAAACATTTATAACAGTATTTTGTCACAGTTTACCTTTATCAAAATATATGAAAAAAATATGTAACTAAAATGTTAAAGCTGCAAGCAGCATTGGTCGGGTTAGGGTTTTGCTCCACCTGTGATTTTATAATGAGTGTGTATTGCAGAATGTTTCACAGCACTGAGGGAGTGACATCATCAGGGGTAGTTGGAGAGGAAGATTTTAGATCACGCTTTTTGGGAAATATCTTCACAAATCCCATGACACTGGCCAAATATTACATCAAAATCACATTTTAGTAGGAATTTCCATTGTGAATCGATTGATATCGGTGGTCAAACTTATAGTATAGACATCAGAGCCATTTGTTTCACACAAAGTCCATGCCCAGAGATTGCCTCCCCATTGGTTTACATTGTAAGGTGCAATGTGGTACTTCAAATTTCAGGGCTTACAAAATCTAAACGGTTCAAGATATTACCAAGTATTTAATAACTTTTGTTAAGCACAGTTTCATGTATCAAAGTTTGAAGCCGATACCATTAACGCCCTCAGAGGAGATAGCGTAGAGTAGATACATTTGTTTAGAGTCCAAAATTGGGGCAAAGTCTTATTTTGAAAGAGAGATTGGACTTCCTGTTGGATTTAGGTCAGGGGTGTCAGCGTATGATTTGTAGGTCTTGATGAGTTAAATAATTTAGTTTTGATTTGATCTCTCTACAACATTCTTATGGGCCGTGGTGACCATATTAGTTACATAGATGGCGCTAGTTTGGCACTTTGGGGGTTCATTTTTACATTTTATCAAATTTTTCACCAGATCTGATGTGTGTGCTAAAACACACAAAATACAATAGGGTCCTTGCCCTTAGGTGAGGTGCCGTTTGGGCTCGGTTGCTAATAATATTCAGTTCAGTAAAATAAATGCATAAAACATTCGATAATGTTTTGTGAAATTGTTCAGCCCTATCATATACTCACACTGATTCAATTCAATTCTATTTATGTAGCGTCAAATCACAACAAAAACTCATCTCAGGTTACACAGAGAAGTAGAACAGCAACAGCAACAACAACAAAAACAACAGATGATACATGATTAACAGCAACAAACTGCCAACTTTTCCTGCTGTGGCTGTTGTTGCTAAGGACAGAAGAAGGATGCCAACATGTCAGCATGGTTTATGGGGCTTCCTGTCGATGAGAAAACACAAAGAACTCTGGGGAAGAAGTCAAGTTAGTAACATGCATTAATGGCAAAAGAATACATACAGATGGAGAAGAGGAGAGAGGAGCTCACTGCATCATTGGAAGTCCCCCACCAGTCGAGGCCTATAGCAGGATAACTAAGGGCTGATCCAGGGCGAGCTTGGTCAGACCTAACCATAAGCTTTATCAAAAAGGAAAGTTTTAAGCCTACTCTTAAACATAGAGAGGGTGTCTACCCCTCAGACTGAATCTGGGAGATGGTTCCACAAGAGAGTGGCCTGATAGCTGAAGGCTCTGCCTCCTATTCTACTTTTGGCGACTGTGGGAACCACCAGTAAGCCTGCATACTGGGGGTGCAGTGCTCTAGTTGGATAATATGGTACTATGAGTTCTTAAGATATGGTGGTGCCTGACCATTAAGGGCTTTGTAAGTGAGGAGATGGGTTTTAAATTATATTCTTGAAATTAAGGTAAGCCAATGCAGTGAAGCTAAGATGGGGGAAATAGGATCTCTTTTTCTAGTTTTTGTTAGTACACCTGCAGCTGCATTCTGGATCAGCTGGAGAGTCTTTATAGACTTGTTAGGGCAGCCTGATAATAATGAATTGCAATAATCCAGCCTAGAAGTAACAAATGCATGGACTATTTTTCTGCATCTTGTTGAGATTTTAGCAATATTATGTAAGTGAAAAAAGGCACTCCTTGAAATTTGTTTTAAGATAACTCCCAGATTCCTTACAGTGGTGCTGGAGGCCAGGGTAATGCCATCTAGGTTAGTTAAATCATTAGATAATGTATTTCTAAGGTGTTTAGAGCCAAACACAATAACTTCAGCTTTATCTGAGTTTAGTAGCAGAAATTTGCAGGTCATCCAGGTCTTTATGTTCTTAAAGCATGCTTGGAGTTCTAGTTAACTAATTGGATTCATCAGGCTTTATTGATAAATATACTTGATAATATACATCTGCATAACATTGGAAATTTATGGAGTGTTTCCAAATAATATTCCCTATAGGTAGCATATACAAAATTTTTTTCTGAGACCTGATGCCTTTTAGTCTGAGGAACAAGCTGAGATCTGACAGTGTCCTAAAATGTACACCATACAATGTACATGATGTGATCATTATAAATGAGTGTGCTTATTGAGCAGCTGAAGAAGAACTCACTGGAAACATCTCCAAGTTACAGTAGCAGACATTGCAGGACAGCAGTGTGTGCTGTGGCGATGTCTTGGGTCTAATAGCAAAGATGATCTATCTATCTCACTCTCTCTCTCTCTCTCCCTCCCCCAAGTCCAGCACCCTGAGAATGTACAGTAAGTGAAACAAGGGAGGTTGAGGTGAGCATCAGAGCCACTGTCCAGGACGAAACAACCCAGATCCAGGAATACATCAGGAAGATGGTCCCCAAAGACGAACTGCTAATATATTTGACATGATTTCTCTCACAAGAGTGATTTTGTGAGTGTTTCTTAACACCACATGTCCTGTGTTTCCTTCACTTATTAGAAACCACAAAAGTGAGTGGGACTTTTTCATGAGGGTTAGGGTTAGTAGTAACTAGTAGCACTAGTAGCAACTTGGCCAGCAGTCTGTCCTGGACATCCAGTGCTTCCACTATCATCCATTAATACCGGTCTAACTGGTTAATTTTTCTTTCAAATAATCAAGGCTTAGTCCTTTACAAGCCTAGATCTAATACATGTTCTTTTCCTACTACAGCCTTATTTGTAAATCCTGTTTGCGCTATGTTTACATATGTCCCTCAAAGGCAGAGAATTTTATCCACAAAACTGATCATCACAAATTGAGGGATCTTATTAAATCCAGTGGAATACATAATCAACCTCTGTTAACATGTCTCCTCCTATTATTAGCACTCCTCCCTGAAATGCATATGTAATGAGGAGAGACGCACCTTGTAAACACTCACAAATGACACACAAATTGTGATTGTTTGATAATTACAGTGCGCGTGTTTGGCAGAGAATGAGTCAATCTGAAAAACAGGCACAAAAGCTGAAGTAAATCTGGCCCTTAGACAGGTGACATGTAAAAGCCATGAGACCTCCATCCTTGTCTTGTGTTTTGAAGCTGAACGATATTAGGGTCTTTAATTGGTGAACTACCACACTCCTCATGAACTACACAACTACACTCAGCAAAAGGCTCAAACATATATCAGACAGAAAGGTGTTTATCATGAAGCCAGAGACCTCCTGCATACTGCCTCCTTATTTTCCATCTTCAAATACTCCAGATTTACTAAAAAAAATGGAATTGCATAAGTTTGTGGCTGCAATCTGCGTGTATTCAGCATTTACTACATTTCTAGCAGCTTATTACAGTCAGCTTCTGGACTGATCCTGATACTGCCTCCAGCAGTGAAACAGAGTGCTAACAGATGTATTACAGAGGCGGAATTTCGATGAAATCACTAAGATCAGAAAAGAAATGACAACTTGATTTTGATTCCAAAACATTTGATTTGCAGCTCCACCTGAGAAGATATTAGCCTATTCATAAACGTATGATATTATATTTAGTATATCATGTTATTAATACATTAGGAGGCAATAAACATATTCATTTGAAATGAAAATGAGATTAAGTGATACAATAAGACAAATCAAAGAGAGTCTCTATCATCAAAGTCCTGTGCCCTGTGTGCCAAAACAGCAAAGTTGCAGCCAGACAGCAAAACAATGAGCTGAAACTCACTATAAAGCTCTGTTAACCAAGGTGAGCTGCAGGGTAACATGGAGATATGAACTCCAAACTAGTTTGTAAAATTTCATGGTATTTGACACAGAGGGGACACTACAGTAAAACAAAACCCCTTCATTACTATAATTCTTGGGTCATTCAATGCTTCATACTTGGACCAAAGGTGCCCCCTGGCCATCTGCTGGACATATTCACATAAGTAACCATTAATGCCACCATGTGGCCACTCATTAAAGCTATTATATGTAACTATTCCACATTAAAATGTCTAAAAACAACTAGACCTAAGTTATATATTTTGTTGAGTTGTAAATAGTAAATGGACTGTACTTGTATAGCGCCATTCTAGCCTTCTGACCACTCAAAGTGCTTTTACACTACGAATCTCATTCACACACATTCATATGCTGAATGGGTATAGGGCAGGGGTCACCATTGCAGTGCCTGTCAAAATTTTAAAACAAAATATTTTATGTGTATAACAAACTTTCTGAAGTCAATGGTCAACACACCTCTTTCTTGACACAGTAACGCAATTAGCAGCTATGATGAGGAGTTACTTGGCCTTTAGCCCCAAAAAACATGGCAGAAAAAAACAAAAGAGGACATACTATTTACACAGTGATTGGGAGGAAGAGTTCTTTTTTTGTCAGTCAAAGGCAGCTTTGGACAAACAACGGTTCACGAGGCTGGTGAAAAAAAAATCACAAATAGAAACTGAAGCTTTATTTAGAGCTGCACATTTTTTAAAAAGCACAAGATGGGGAGGTTTCTAAAGAAGCAATGATGATTGTTGCTAACACAGTCTTCAAAGATGAGAAGCATGGTCCCAATGTCATCTCTGCCCCCTCCGATGTCCAACTTGGAGCAAGTACGATGGCCAGATGAGTGTCATCTATGTCTGAGAACTTAACAGAGCAACTGGACCAGGATCTCGCTACGTGCAGGTGGTTTAGCATCCAGTGTGACGTGTGATGAGTCGGTCAACAGCACCAGCACAGCTGAGCTGATGATATTCATCCAAATGGCGTTTGATGATTTCTCTACAAAAGAAGAACTGCTAACACTTCTGCCCCTGAAGACAACAACGAGGGGGATGACATCTACAACACAGTGAAAAGCTTCTTCGTGGAGAAAAAGGTGCCATTAGAGAAGGTGGTGTCAGTGACAACAAATGGGGCCCCTGCCATGACGGTCAGGCATGCAGACTTCATTGCGCAATGCAAAGGTGATCTAGAATTTCTACACTACCACTGCATCATTCACCAGCAGGCAATATGTGTATTCTAACATGAACTTTATCAAGAACAAACGTAGAACATGCCACTGATGCACATTTACAAGACTCACTCAGATTTGCAGTGTCAAATTATTCACCAGATTACAATACACTGATGAGCAGAATGCAGTGCCAGGCTTTCCACTAACAGACATGAACAGACAAAGAAAATAGGTATGTTTTCATTGAAAACACCATAACAACATTAGACTAAAATGTTGCACAAAAATGTGAAAAATTGTTCAAAAAGGACTTGATAAGTTATTGTGACTTCATTAATGATTTCCTTGGCTTAAAAATATTAGAAGTGAACATATGCACTACAGATATAGCAAGTGTGGCCCCTGAATTCCAAATGCTGGAGCAGATAAACATAAATGAATGTTGCATTTTTAAACACGTTTTCCTTACCATTATTGTTGTGTAAATCATTGTGAATAATTGTGGGGAATAATTACCTTTGACATGTGAGCAGTCTCTTCACATAGTATTACTACTACTACTACTACTACTACTACTGTTCTGCCCTCACTATGCGTAAGCCACCTTGCAAAGCTAGGCAGACAGTTAACATCAGAAGGTCAGAAAAAGGACCAGGAGGAAACTGATTTTCGTTTGAAGGCAAAGTCTTGTATAGTTTTTTGATTCTCTTTTCCTTTCCTTCTTTTAATATATTTTTTGTAGAACTGCAATGACATGAAATGCACAAAGAATGAATTTACAATGTGTACTAAATAACATTTTCCACTGTAAATAGTTTACCCTTTTTAACAATGCTGTTTAA
Organism: Euthynnus affinis; assembly: GCA_029490765.1. NCBI lineage: Eukaryota > Metazoa > Chordata > Actinopteri > Scombriformes > Scombridae > Euthynnus > Euthynnus affinis. Next base: position 468,958 of record CM055853.1, read on the forward strand.
ACATATGAATTGACACAAACATGAATTTAGCTACCAAACATCCACACAGTTACAATGAAATGGAATGAGTAGTACTGAAATAAACCATAAAATGACATGGAAATATAACTGTAAGTGTTATTATGAATAACATGAATCCTCATGGACATGGACTGAAAATACTCTCAAAATAACAATATGCAAGTCACACACGAAGTGCACATATAAATCATGCAAGTGAACAGGAGAACTATATCAGTATTCGCTCACAACATAGCATCACAATCAGTCAACTGCAGCCTAATGCTAAAGGCTAACAGAATAAGCTACATGGCTAGAGCTACTTAGCAATAAACATGGCATTTCTACAACAGGATGTAACATATTTGCAGCAGGTACCCTCTATAAACAGTATTAAAACAATGAATTGCTACTTACAGACGTATATTCGCCCAGACTTGCAATTAAACAGAAGAACTGCACATGGCTCTGCTTCACATGGCTGCACTGAAGGGAAAATACAACTGGGGCACGCAATGTAAAAAGGGGACCAGTAGGAGGTGCTGTTCAGCAGGCTCAAAGGGCTGCACACTCCCCGCCTGGTATTACTTTTATACCACTATTAATCAAAACACAACATATTGGGGGGGCCCTCAAATTAATTAAGTGTCTTTTGACAGAAGAAGAAAAACTTCTGAGATAGGCCTAAGAAAAACTTTGATGGTATCTTGACTGAAGATTCTCACTTCGACCTTGCGTGTTTTCCCATCCGCACTGGGAAAAGTCTTTTGGATGACTCCAACAGGCCACTCATTACATCTGGCCTGATTATCTCTGAGTAGGACGACGTCTCCCTCTTGAACGCTTGGTTTATCCTCTGTCCATTTTCTGCGTTTCTGGAGTGTTGCCAGGTATTCCATTCGCCAGCGCTTCCAGAATGTGTCGGCTAGACATTGTACTTGTCTCCATTGATTTCTATACAGATCCTTCTGGTCAAAGTCTCCATGAGGGGGTAGCAGAGGACCGATCTTTTGAGTCAGCAACATGGCGGGTAACAAGAGAGTGGGCATTTCTGGATCCACTGATACTGGCACCAGCGGTCTGGCATTCATCATGGCCAGGACCTCTGCCATCAACGTTGTGAGTACCTCGTGAGTGAGAGGAGCTGTGCCTGCACATAGTAGCATTGCATCCAAGATGCGGCGTGCAACACCTATCATCTTCTCCCACGAGCCGCCCATGTGGGAAGAGTGGGGTGGGTTGAAAGTCCAGGTGCACCCTTGATGAGCAAGATAGTTCTTGAGCTTGGAGTCGTCTGTGTTCATCTCCAACTCCTTGCAGGCTCCACGGACAGCGAAGAATCTCCGCAAAGCATTGATGAATGAGGATGTGGACATGGATTCTATTACTTCAATATGAACAGCACGGGTACTCATGCATGTAAACAGAACTGCCCAACGCTTGCTTTCAGCGTGGCCTCCTCTAGTTCGGCGTGAGGTGATCAACCAGGGTCCGAAGGCATCCAGACCTACATGCGTGAAAGGAGGCTCTTTGGCAAGCCTATCTGCAGGTAGGTCAGCCATTTTCTGCTCCATCAGCTTTCCCCTCAGCTTCCTGCAGGTCACGCATTTATGGATGACTTTGGAAACTAGATGCTTGCTTGACACAATCCACAGCCCTGCAGCCCGGATGACGCCCTTCGTGAAGTGGCGCCCTTGGTGAGCTACCTCTTCGTGATAATGCCTTACCAAGAGAGTTGCAATGTGACTGTTTTTTGGAATGATTACAGGGTGCTTCTCATAGTTAGGGAAATCGGCTGATGAGATGCGTCCTCCGATTCTCAGCAAACCATCCTGATGGGGTTAAGTTTCTTCAGAGGACTTTGTTTTGAGAGTTTACCACCCTTCTCCAAGCACCTGATCTCTGCCTGGTAGGCTTCCTGTTGAGCACTGCGAATGAACACAGCCTTTGCTTGCCAAAGTACATCAGCAGTGTGCCCTTGAGAGGTTTTTCCTGCAGCTCGGGCAGTGTGTATGAGTCTTCCCATGGCCCATACTACTGACGTCCACGTTGAAAACCGTTCAAAACGGCTTGCTCCAAGTTGACCCTTTGCAGTCTTGGTGGAGAACACTCCCACCTCGGGCCGGATCTCTTCGTCCACATCTGGCTCAACAAGTGCAAAGGCTGATTCTGAAGAGGATTTCTCTTTTTCCACCTGTCCTAGGAACTCTGGGCCAGAGGACCAGTTCGTGTTATTTAGGGTTGCTGCTGACATAGGTCTTGTGGCGTGGTCAGCTGGATTACTTTCAGTGGTGATGTGGTGCCACTGTTTAGGGCGACTAGACTTGAGTATACGGTTGACTCGGTTGGAGACATACATGTAGAACCTCCTGGAGGTGTTATGAATGTATCCGAGGACGATCCTGCTGTCCGTGTAGAAGTCAACGGCATGTACAACCTCATCAATCTCACTGAGGATCAAGTCCGCCATCTCCACTGCCAGAACAGCACCACACAGTTCCAAACGTGGAATCGTGTGAGCTGGCCGAGGTGCCAGCTTGGCTTTTCCCATGACAAACCCTACATGACATTGGCCTTCATCATCAATGACTCGAAGGTAGGCGACCGCTGCAATGGCCATAATTGAGGCGTCAGAGAAGACACATAACTGCCTATGTTGAGCTGAGGCAAAGGACGTAGGGAAGTAGGTTCTTGGGATGCTCAACCCTTCAAGATCTGCAAGAGATTCCCTCCATGCTTCCCAAGGCATTTGCTTTTCAGGTGGAAGACCGGTGTCCCAGTCGAATTCCTCACTTGATAGTTCTCTGACTAGGGCTTTGCCTTGCATGGTGATGGGAGCAACCAGTCCAAGGGGATCAAACAGGCTGTTGACGGTTGACAGGATGCCCCTGCGGGTGAATGGCTTGTTTTCCTTTGACACTTGAAAGGTGAAGCAATCTGTCTGGAGATTCCAAACCAGTCCAAGGCTGCATTGTGGTGGCAGAACATCGGTTCCCAAGTCAAGATCTATTAGATCATTGGCCAGATCTTCTGCGGGAAAAGCTGCCATCACTGCAGCACTGTTGGAAGTGATTTTGTGAAGGCGCAAATTGGACACCGCAAGCATCTCTCTTGTTCTTGTCAACAGATCGATTGCTTCGGCTTCTGTGGGGACTGATGTGAGACCATCATCCACGTAGAAGTTTCTCATCACAAATTGCTTGCTGTCTGTGCCGTACTCATCCTCACACTGCTGGGCAGCTCGCCTCAGCCCATACGTAGCCACAGCAGGAGAGGGGCTGTTGCCAAAGACATGCACCTTCATTCTGAACTCTCTGACTTCTTTGGCTAGGTCATTCTGCTCGTACCACAGGAAACGCAGATAATCACGATGGTCTTCTCGAACCTTGAAGCAATAGAACATCTGCTGGATGTCAGACATGATTGCGATGTGTTCTCTTCGAAAGCGCACGAGAACTCCTAGCAGGGAGTTGTTTAGGTCCGGCCCGCTCATCAGAACATCATTCAAGGAGATTCCATCCTGCTTCGCGCTTGAGTCAAAGACTACTCTTATCTTCCCCGGCTTCTGAGGATGATAGACCCCAAACACAGGTAAGTACCATCGCTCTGCACCACTTGTGAGTGGAGGGGCCGGCTCTGCGTGGTCATTGTTAAAGATGTCTTTCATGAACTCAACGAAGTTCTGTCTCATGACTGGCCTTTTATCTAGGGTGCGTCGCAGAGAGGAGAGACGTTTGACAGCTTGTGTGTAGTTGTTGGGGAGACGGCAGCGTGGGGTGCGAAAGGGTAGCGGTGCAACCCAACTATTTGTCTCGTCGATGAAAACCTCTTGATCCATAAGAGTGAGGAAGGCTTGATCTTCAATAGACTGGCCTGGCTTGTCATCGTCTGGGTCCGATTGAAGACGGTACTCCCGAGAGCTGAAGCCTCCTTGCCACTCTGAAGAGATGAAGTTTGCGTTGGCGTGCCAGTTTTTTCTTTGACTTGAAAGTTGTTTGGACAAGGACTGAGAATTGAGCTGCGACCATTTCGCATTACGTTTGTCTTGAAAATCCTCACATCATGAGGCTTATGGGCACTCCCCAGACAAACGTCCCCCACAATGACCCATCCCAGGTCAAGCTTCTGAGCGAACGGTTCATTGTGCTTTCCGTTGTATTGCTGCCGCACTTTGTGGACTCTCAGGATATTTCTCCCTAAGAGGATCAGGATCTGGGCTTTTGGGTTGAGTGGCGGTATCTTATCTACCACTGGCTTCAGATGCTCATAGTGACGCGCTATTTCTGGAGTGGGGATCTCAGTCCGGTCGTCTGGGAGCATATCACACTCAAGGAGAGTTGGTAGAGTGAGTCTCACTTGTCCATCCATAGACTCAACCACAAAGTCTGATGCTCTCCTTCCCGCCGTTTCCACAATGCCTGAGCAGGTCTTCAATGTGTAAGAGACTGCACCCCCTCTCACATTGAAGAGCTCAAAGAAATCTGGTCGTGCCAGGGACCGGTTACTCTGGTCGTCTAAAACGGCATACATAGGGACTGAGAGTTCAGGCTGACCAGCTGGATACACCATAACTAGACATATTTTTGAGCATGACCTTCCTCTGGCTGCTCCTGCACAGAGCTCTGTGCATTTTGAGGTGACCTCTGTGTTCTCGGGAAGATTGCACTCCCCGCCTTGCTCTGGTGCAGTCTCCAAACCAGTAGAGGCCCACGGTGCTGGACCAGGGTGTAGTGCTGCTAAGTGTCTGTTGCTGGTGCATTCGATGCATTTGATGATGGCCTTGCAATCCTTTGCCGTGTGTGTTGTTGAAGAACAACACTTAAAGCAGATGTTTTTCTCCCTAAGGTAAGTTCATCGCTCTTCCAGTGGTTTACCTCTGAATGTGCAGCATCTTTTCAGAGGGTGTGGCTTGTTATGCACCGGGCAGAACTTCCTTGGGTCATCCAGTCTTTTTTTCTGTCGCACTTGAAGAGGTAGCTGCAACTTCCGGTGCAACCTCTGTTTTCCTTACTGACACAAGCATCTTGGTGGATTTCAGAGCTTTAACCTGGCTTTGTGTGTTGGTTGTGAAAATGAAGCTTGGATCATTTTTTGTTTTAGCCTGGTTGCGAATGAACTGAGAGAAAAAGCTGAATGGAGGAAATGGAACGCGGTTGGTCTCTTTGAACCTTGACCCCTGACTGATCCACTTCTCCTGTAAGCTATATGGGAGCTTTTCGACAATTGGATTCACACCACGTGGAGTATCAAGAACTGCCAGGCCCGGTAGCTGCCCTCCTGACTTTGCCATCTCAACTTCAAGTAGGAGGTCACCAAGCTGCTGTAACAACTGGTTGTCTCTGTTAGACATCTTAGGGAAGTCGTCCATTCTCTTGAACAGAGTGTGTTCAATGATTTCCGGTGATCCATAGCTGTCTTCGAGTCGCTGCCATACCATGTCAAGCCCTGCAGATATATTGTGGATATGTGCTGCTCGCATCCTTTTGGCAAGCTCTGATGACTGAGGTCCAAGCCATTTTGTCAGCAGATCAAACTCCTCCCTTGAGTTAAGTTCCATCTCTTTGACGACTGCAAGGAAAGATGATCGCCATGCCCAATAATTTTCAGGGCGGTCGTCAAATTTGAGAAGCCCAGAGGTGATCATCTCCTGACACATCAGGTACTTTGTGACATCTGGCATGGGTGATGTGTGGTTAACAGTGCGGAGTGGTGTCCACTGCTTAGTGCTGTCTGACTTAGCACGGCCTTTGTTAGCAGTGTAGTGCATAGCTGGACTGTAGTGAGTAACAGGGACATTATTACTGGCTCCTGTAGTGTAGTGAGTAGCAGGGACGTTGCTACAGGCTCCTGCAGTGTAGTGAGTAGCAGGACTGTAGTGAGTAACAGGGACATTGTTACTGGCTCCTGCAGTGTAGTGAGTAGCAGGGACGTTGCTACAGGCTCCTGCAGTGTAGTGAGTAGCGGAACGTTGTTAGCTTCGACTTGTAATGGCGGCGTCAACGGCCCTGTAAACGCAGATGATTCATTGTCACGAGAGTGCTGAAAAACATATTCAGACGTTCTTTGCGCAGGTGGGAGTGGCTCTAACTGGAGATCAAGTTCACTTTGAAATCCTGTCATTTCATTTTCCTCAGCTGCTTCATACACTGCTGCCTCAGCAGAGGCTGTTGCTGCATCCTTTTCCAGTTTCAGCATGTGCAGCTTGGCCTGTACTTGTGCTTGCTCTACCATACACTTTGCTTCTCTTTCTGCATAAGCAGCTTGTGCACGTGCTGCTTCCGCCTTTGCTCGTGCTGTGACTGCAGCAGCGCTTGCTGATGACATGCGCGTCCGTCTTGAAGCCCTGGAGCCTGAGTGCTGTGACCGTACTTCTGGCATGTCGTCTGCGTGTTGCTGCTGCATCCTTGCACTGATGAGTGTGATGAATGAAGAAGACTGGGTGCAGTGTACGGGTAAGCTGTTTTCTAGATGATGAGTCCGTCGTGTAAACGTCTTTCTACTGTTCTGCCCTCACTATGTGTAAGCCACCTTGCAAAGCTAGGCAGACAGTTAACATCAGAAGGTCAGAAAAAGGACCAGGAGGAAACTGATTTTCGTTTGAAGGCAAAGTCTTGTATAGTTTTTTGATTCTCTTTTCCTTTCCTTCTTTTAATATATTTTTTGTAGAACTGCAATGACATGAAATGCACAAAGAATGAATTTACAATGTGTACTAAATAACATTTTCCACTGTAAATAGTTTACCCTTTTTAACAATGCTGTTTAAACATATGAATTGACACAAACATGAATTTAGCTACCAAACATCCACACAGTTACAATGAAATGGAATGAGTAGTACTGAAATAAACCATAAAATGACATGGAAATATAACTGTTATTATGAATAACATGAATCCTCATGGACATGGACTGAAAATACTCTCAAAATAACAATATGCAAGTCACACACGAAGTGCACATATAAATCATGCAAGTGAACAGGAGAACTATATCAGTATTAGCTCACAACATAGCATCACAATCAGTCAACTGCAGCCTAATGCTAAAGGCTAACAGAATAAGCTACATGGCTAGAGCTACTTAGCAATAAACATGGCATTTCTACAACAGGATGTAACATATTTGCAGCAGGTACCCTCTATAAACAGTATTAAAACAATGAATTGCTACTTACAGACGTATATTCGCCCAGACTTGCAATTAAACAGAAGAACTGCACATGGCTCTGCTTCACATGGCTGCACTGAAGGGAAAATACAACTGGGGCACGCAATGTAAAAAGGGGACCTGTAGGAGGTGCTGTTCAGCAGGCTCAAAGGGCTGCACAACTACTACTACTCATTATTATTACTAAAAAGTGATACATGCAGTTTTGTTATTCAGGAAGTTTGTATCAAACAGGTCCTATCCTCAGTACCAACATTGGTATTTATGTTTTCTGTGATGTCATTTTTTGGAGTATCTTCAAGTGCTTCATATCCCCAGAATCTGTACATCCTAAGCTAAAAGGTTATGTAGTTCAAAAAACGTTAAAGGTATTGAAATTGTGTCATAAAGTTAAAAAAAAGACATGTTTTTTCATCACATTTTACTGAATAAACACACAAAACACATTGATCAAAAACATTTCTGAATGTAGAAACATGAACAAAAGAAATAGGGTTATCCTGAATGAACTGGAGCATAGGCACCTAGTTAGGTATTAAAATGGGGGAGACAACTTGGAAAGATACATAACTGGGGAAAGTAAAACAAATTTCCCTGATTAAGTCAAGAAACAGCCACCTTCACTAGTCTGGATTAGTTATATTGAGGGTGCTGTGAAGACCAGGAATGCATCAAGAACAGTATATAATTGGGTGAATAGGGACAGAAAATGATTATTAGAAGAATGGTGATTTCATATTTGAAATTATATTCATAAAAAATTATGTAGCCCAAATGTTAGTAGGTTGCAGATTACTAGGCAATCTTCAAAGTAAAACAAGGACAAATAATTTATATAAATGAAATAGTCTTACAACACATCACCATATGATTTGTATAATTAAACCTGGTTAAACAATGTTAAACTTCAGAGATGCTATTCATCTTCAAAATCTAACAGTTGCAACAAAGTAAAAACAAGTTGAATTCATGAAATAACCTCACAATAATTATCTAATTCCAATCCCATACACAGGTATGGGAGTTGTATGTAAATTGACCATACTTGTACAGTGCTTTTCTAGTCTTCTGACCACTCAAAGCGCTTTTATATTACAAATCACATTCACCCATTCACACACTGAATGGGTACAGGGGCAGGGGGAAACTAACCATTCATACATTCACATTCTGATGGCACAGCCACTGACACTAACCCCACCAATTTGGGGTTAAGTGTCTTGCCCAAGGACACATCGACATGCAGACAGGAAGAGCCAAGAATCAAACCGCCAATCTGCCGATTAGAGGACGACCCGCTCTACCTCCTGATCCACAGCCATCCACTGAGCCACAGCCAGTGTTTTGTACTTGTAATGTTATACAGGAATGAATAATCATAACTTCAAAAGCAGATTATTTTGACCTACATTATCTCAAATCAAAGTGAATTTTAATGCACAACTCAGAAGGTGATTTTTGGTCCTCAAGAGTTAAAATGGGCATTTTAGTTGAGGACTAGACATTCCCCTTAGAATAAACTTGCAGCTCTCATTTACCCTGTATGAGAAAATGAGAGAACAATCATAATAATGAAAGCACAGCACAGAGCAAATGGATCAGAGATTATTACATGTAGTGGTGCATATCATCATATTTAAAAATAATTCCATCCAAAGTCTGCAAAACTGAAACTAAAGCATAGAGTATTTTGCAGAAGCAAACAAACAAGTTACTAAACAAGTTACTGTTGACCTCTTAACATCTGACTTTTGGTTAATTAAGACACTTTGGCTGAATGCTTTATCTGTCTGAAAATGTCTGATGATTGATGAAGTTTATTTTTAAAAAGATAAAAAGCAGGGTAGCAAAACTATAACTTTGTCCCCCTAATTGAATAATGGGGATGCATTTGCTCCACCTGCTTCATTGCTCAGGCGCCTATGCACTGGAATAATCCTAACCCAAAGAAGCTGGTTGTTTAACAATGAAGACAACAACTCCCATGATCCCACACTACTTCACAATGTGATCACACTCCATCTTTTGTTACTTTGATGAAGAGACCCCTAGTGGCAGAAATTACATATTTTGCATTTCAATAGTTTTCATTATAATAAATCATAAACTATGAAGCACAGAAGAAAAGTACTTTCCTCTTTTGATAAAGACAAGCTAGACAAAGAAGTTACCAACAGTACCACCATGTCGCCAATTCTGCAGCACAGTGATGACAAACCAGCAACTATTTTGAAAGTGCAAACAATAGAATGGCATTTCAGCAGCAGCAAATGACCAAAACAAACGGGGTATGTGGACACAGAGGTCGGTAGAGTTGCTGGGGAAAGTTTTATAATGAAGGAATGGAGACCACGCCAAGTACACATCTCACTTCCGCACAACAGAGTATTTAGGCATACCTCATCCGTTCATCTCCCCTCATCTCAGTTGCAAGTGACCCATGACGGGACTGCGTCGCAAATGCTTACCTCCTGCCTGCGCTCCCTGGACCATGGTTCCCAGCAACATCATCCACGATTTGATCCGGCAGTTCCAATGAGATGCCACGCAGATGCCGTTTACATCACTGCTCCTAGGAGGAAAGCTACTCCTCAGGCACCACACAGCTGATCAGCTGGGACCCATACACACCCACGCTATAACTGAGCCAGACGTGGTTCGTTTTCCTTCGTTTAACATCCTCAACCGGATGCTCACTAACCACAGAGTGCTCTCAGACAGACGAACATACTGTTACAGTGAAACAATAGCCTTGCCAAACTTTTCCAACTCTACAGAAACTTTCTTCACCTCTCTGGTGAGCAGCTCAAATCGTCCCGCTCTTCCAGGTTCACCATCGTTCATAACGTTTATCTGATGCACGCCGCACATCAATGATGTCACCACGCTGCCGGCTTCAACCCAAGCTCCCAGGAACAGCACCATGCTGTGAACCCAATTTGACATAGCGGCCTAACCGTGTAATGACAACGTTACGTGACACTACTGGGCCCAGAAAGACTTTTTCCCATAAACTTGTATTGTGAAACAGATGTCCGTAAATCAGTGGATACATTTTTTTTAGCATCATAAAACCCCGCGAAATGACTCATCTCGCTGTCAGAATTTGATCCGTTCAGTCTGATCACATTTCAAAAGCCTAAAGGAGCCACACGATTGAATTGTTTTATCCCCATTCAATGTGGTTTATAGACTTATAAACTAAGTTCGGGAACCAAAGACCACGCCTTAAGCACACCCCAATCTCCGCACCACAGAGTACTTAACCACGCCACATTCACCACTCTCCCTTTCCGTCTCAGAACGTATTTCGCACTGCGACGAACACACGTACCACACTAACCTTACCATGGATCTCGATCTTCTCCTCCACGCTTCGGACGACGAGACGTTCGAAGTCCCGGAGACTTCCCCAAGCATCCGATCCTTTCGGGTGCCTCGCCAACGACCATCGGTTTCCCTCAATTCAGCCCCTCGACCTCCATCCTCCGCGGACCACAGTCCTTCCAGATCCTCACCCCCCAGCAACTCCAGGGGAAGATCTAGCGCACGACGTCCGAGTGAAGTAGCTCATTCCCGGCGTTCGCCTCCTCTTCGCTCCGGCCCCCGGGGTTCGCCCCAGCGTCGCTCCGGCCCCCGGGGTTCGCCCCAGCGTCGCTCCGGCCCCCGGGGCTCGCCCCAGCGTCGCTCCGGCCCCCCGGGTTCGCCTCAGCGTCGCTCCGGCTCCCGGAGTTCGCCCCCGCTCCGCCCCGGCTCCCGGAGTTCGCCCCCGCTCCGCCCCGGCTCCCGGAGTTCGCCCCCGCTCCGCCCCGGCTCCCGGAGTTCGCCCCCGCTCCGCTCCGGCTCCCGGAGTTCGCCCGGACGGCGCAGCCGGCGAACAGAGCGCTCTCTCCACCACCAGCACGTCTTCCGCTCCTCAGCCCCGAATATTTCCGACTGGACTGTAGCCCGCTTAAAGCACGTCCTAAAGCAACACAACATCCCTTTCCACCGCACCGACAACAAGGCAAGACTGTTCCAATTATTTTCCAACTCACTGCAAAACTTCTCCCACACCTGTTCAACTCCTAGCGAACTTCCGGGTTCCCAGCGCCGCGCGCGCAGTGACGCTCGTGACGTCATCGTACGTCGTTCCGCCGCGCGTACACCCTCCTCCACTACCTCAGCCTCTCACGCACAGGCAGCCCCCGATCAGCTGCAGGTTCACCCCAATTCTTCCCCAGTCTTGCCTCCTGTTTTTCCTCCAGCCAATCCCACTTCCAGTACATCGATACCACTTGACCCCAGCCTCCATATCCCACCTCAGGCTCCAGTAACAAACGTCCCCCTCTTTTCTGCCGCTCCGGCTGCCCCTCCATCCGCACCTCCCACAGCTTACGCACAGCAGGCACCGCCAACCTCGGGTCCCGGCAACCCGCCTGGCTATTTCCAACCTCTCCCTCCTGTTTCATCGTTTCACCCCACCCACAACCCACTCGCCAGCACCTCTTATCCAGCAGCAACCGCTCCGCCATACCCTCCGGTTCTGCACGCACCCGGCCCAGGGTTTTTTCCGACACCCATGCCAGCTCCCACCGGCTACACACTAGCGACAGCCCAGCCACCCGTGCGTCCCCAAGCAGCAGCTCGACCCTCCCCCGTGTCATCCACCCTCAGGCAGCAAATACTTAATGGTAATTACATCGACTTAGCACAACTAATACACCCTTCAATTTCTAACCCTCTCATCCCCAGAGAAATGTTCACAACTTTCGGCCCCGTGGAGCTTAAACATCCACAACCAACACGTTCCAAGGACCTCACATCAGTCGAGTTTGCCTTTGCCTTTTCATTATTCAGAGACGTCATCTGCACAGCCTTCCCAGAACGCCGACCTGAGCTCGATGATTACTTATCGCTCATCCTAGACCTAGCTTTGCGCTTCGGTGGCAACGGTTTCTACGTCTACCACACCCTTTTCGCCTCGCAAGCCGCCGGTCGCCTCCATCAATTCAACCAAGGCACCTACTGGGGTACACTCGATAACGAAATCTACTGCAGAGTTTTCGCGGCCCGTGCTTCACTTAACTGCAGCTTTTGCGGCGCCCCCTCCCACCCTGCCACACTGTGCACACTAACCGACCCCCTGCCGCGTGTCTCAGCACCTATGAAGCGGAGCCCGGCCATTCCTCCCGGCTTGCCTTCGGCAGCCCCCCCACTATCCATCACACCAAAACCCGACACAAGCACCCCGTCCTCACTTGGCCCCATTCCCAAAGGCACGGACAGAAGAGGGAGACCAGTCCTCTACCAGGGAGGACGGATGGTCTGCAATAATTTCAACGACCTCGGTTGCAACTCCTCCAGCTGCAGATTCCTCCATACTTGCTCCTTCTGCGGAGGAGCCCACTCCAGAACCACATGCCCCCATAACCCGACAAAGCACAAGCTATGTAAGTATCTCAACACCCCCATAAACATCGAAGCACTAGCCTCCGCCCTCCAGCACCACCCAGATCCCCAGTTTGTTAATTTCCTTATTCAGGGCTTCACCCACGGTTTTCACCCGGGCCTGCAAGCCCTACCCGAATCCACCTACATCTGCAACAACTTGCAATCAGCCCTATCAGAACCCGACACAGTCGATAAACTCCTTCAAAAAGAAATCGACAACGCCTTCATGATCGGTCCCTTCACCAGCCCCCCCTTCCCACTCTACAGAATCAGCCCCATTGGCGTGGCGACCAGAAAATACTCCGGAAAAAAGAGGATGATTATCGACCTCTCATCCCCTCACGATTCCACCACCCCAAGCATTAACAGTCTTATCCCCAGCCTAGACTTCTCCATGCAATACACCACTATAGATCACGCCATTTCCCTAATCCGTCTCGCAGGCAAGGGAGCGTGGTTGTCCAAAGCGGACATCACTAACGCCTTTAAGGTCCTCCCTATCCACCCTGACTACTGGCACCTCTTCGGAGTCTCTTGGAAGGGAAAATATTACTTCGCAGTACGCTTAACTTTCGGCTGCAAGAGCAGCCCAAAAATTTTCGATTCCCTATCAGAAGCACTCTGCTGGATCCTCACCAATAATCACAAACTTCCACACGTCATCCACCTACTTGACGATTTTCTCACAGTCACGCCACCGTCATCACCCCCATCACTCGGCCTCACCACTTTAGTCTCCGCTTTCACAGACCTCGGCGTCCCACTGTCTCCAGAGAAAACAGCCGGCCCGAGCACATCTCTGGAATTCTTGGGCATCACGCTTGATACCGTCGCGTTTCAAGCATCTCTCCCCACAGAAAAACTCCACCGCATCTCTTTACTGATCCAAAACTTCCTCTCAGCCGAGTCTTGCACCAAACGCCAATTACTTTCATTGCTGGGCCACTTCACCTACGCCACCCGCATCATTCCCCAGGGCCGTTCTTTCCTCTCTCACCTCCTCTCCATAGCCACCGCCGTCTCTTCCCTCCATGACCACGTCACTCTTGACAGCCCATGCAAGATGGAACTGCAATTGTGGCACCAGTTTCTGTCTTCATGGAACGGCATCTCTTTTTTCTACGACGCCCATGTCACAGACGCCAAGGACATTCAACTGTTCACCGACGCCGCCCCCTCAGTCGGCTTCGGCGGTTACTATCGCGGTCAATGGTTCTCTGCAACATGGCCACCCGAATTCTCTTCCCTTGCCCCCTCCTCAGCCATCTCAGAAATGTACCCCATCATCATCGCAGCCATCCTTTGGGGGCACGAATGGTCTAAAAAGACAATCGCCATCCATTCGGACAACCAGGCCGTCGTCGACATCCTTAACAAAGGCCGCTCTCGCAACCTCGACATCATGAAATTCGTCCGCAAACTCACCCTGGTCTCAGCTCAGCACCAATTCATAATCCGCGCCCTCCATGTCCCAGGCCACAAAAACGCAATAGCTGACTCTCTCTCTCGTTTCTCGTTTCAGAAATTCAAGCAACTAGCTCCAGCCTCCGACCCTCACCCGACCCCGGTTCCACCGTTTTCAACCACAATCCACAACTAAACCCTCGACTGGAACACCTGGCCAACATCTCACGTGACACCATCATCGACAGCATCGCACCCAGAACACTCTCCACTTACCTGTCAGGATGGAAATCCTTCAAAACCTTCCACATCTCTCACGGACTCCCGTTTCCTTCCCTAGACGTCCTCACCCTCTCCTGCTTCATCACACACTCTAACACTCAACTCCGCATCAAGACTTCCACCATCCACTCTTACCTCAGTGGTATCAATTTTTTCGCAAAATTGATCTCCGGAGCAGCGTGTCCAGCCATATCCCATCCCCACATTCACATGATGATGAAAGGACTACGCAAGTCCGAACCACCTCCCAGTCCAAAACGTTCACCTCTCACTTCGGATCTACTGGCTCGATGCGTCCACACACTACGCACAGGCTACTTCAACCCTCACGTAGATAAAACACTTGAATCCATGTTCTTGCTGGCCTTCTTCGGTTTCCTACGCTGCGCCGAGTTCACGACACCTTCTCACTCTTTTGACCCGACTCGACACGCCACACTATCCGACATCACTTTCAATTCCCCCGACAGTCTCACCTACCACCTCAAACGCAGCAAGACCAACCAGACAGGACATCCGCAAGCCATCCTCCTATTTCGCCTTAACTCATTCTTGAGCCCCTACGAACCCATCCACGATTATATACACTCAAGATTATCCTGCCAAGCATCCCTACAAGATCCCCTGTTCACTACCGAAACCGGCAAGGTGGCCACGCGTTCGTGGTTTCACCATCACTTACGCATGGTGCTCTCCAGATCCGGGATTCCGCACAACCTTTTCTCAGGACATTCCTTCCGGATAGGAGCTGCTTCCACTGCAGCAAAACAGGGCATCCCCGACAACACCATAAAAATCCTCGGCCGCTGGAACTCACCTGCCTACCTCTCATACATCCGCCATGATCCCGAATCCATGAAGAAAACCCATCATCTCCTCTCCGCTGAAGTCTCTTTGGGGGCTTCTTGCTGAGGCCCGATCGAGACAGCGACCCCACCCACAGTCTCAATCCTCCACTACGCTACTTACCCTCTCTGCGCTATACCTCTCCTATCCTCTCCCTCCTTTCCCTCCCTCTAACCTAACCTTCTTTCTCCCCATCCCTCCCCCTTTTCCCCTCGAACCTAACCCCCGCATCCCTCATCCCTCTACCTCGACCCTCACCCCCGCATCCTCACATCCCCGACCCTCATCCCCTCCCCCATCCATCCTTCCCTCTCCCAACATCCCTCTTTGCTATCCTTCCCCCTTTTCACCCCGCCTCTTTCACCCCTTCCTACACAATTTACCATAAACATCTTTCCAAGTAAAGGTGTGGTCTAGGTTAATGAAATGTGGTTTATAGACTTATAAACTAAGTTCGGGAACCAAAGACCACGCCTTAAGCACACCCCAATCTCCGCACCACAGAGTACTTAACCACGCCACATTCACCACTCTCCCTTTCCGTCTCAGAACGCAAGCCCTCCCACCCAAACCCTCAACTAACTATCTCTCTTCTTCACTCAACAGGAGGGGGCTTCTTGCTGAGGCCCGATCGAGACAGCGACCCCACCCACAGTCTCAATCCTCCACTACGCTACTTACCCTCTCTGCGCTATACCTCTCCTATCCTCTCCCTCCTTTCCCTCCCTCTAACCTAACCTTCTTTCTCCCCATCCCTCCCCCCTTTCCCCTCGAACCTAACCCCCGCATCCCTCATCCCTCTACCTCGACCCTCACCCCCGCATCCTCACATCCCCGACCCTCATCCCCTCCCCCATCCATCCTTCCCTCTCCCAACATCCCTCTTTGCTATCCTTCCCCCTTTTCACCCCGCCTCTTTCACCCCTTCCTACACAATTTACCATAAACATCTTTCCAAGTAAAGGTGTGGTCTAGGTTAATGAAATTATTTTTTAAGTGCTCGTTTAAAGGTATAATATGTAATTATTCTGCATTGAAATGTCTCAAAACAACTAGACCTATGTTATATATGTTGGTGAGTTGTGTACTTACATGATCGCTATTTCTTTCAACAATTTTCAAACCCAGAGAAATATGTAATTTAATAAATGTAACGGACCATTTCATTTAGTCGCATGTCAATAGCAACATACGTCAACGCAGAGTAAACTAACTTTGGCACAAGTTAACACAAGTTGCGTGAGTCTGTGCTGTGTTTGTCCGCTGCAATGGCGTCTACCAAAGAGTAACTTACACACTACAAGATAATACATCAGCAATATGTGTGTTCCACACAAACTGTTATAAATGGACTTTTATTCACTTTTAAGCCACATTTTCATGATAAACTTAGGTCGTTTTTAACTATATCTTTTAGCCAGAAGAAGGATTTTAGTCTCTGGATGTTATCAAGAAATCAACTGGGCAAACGTTAGTAGCAGCTCGGCTAACAGCCCTTCCAAGAAGTCTGTGATCACCAAACACAGCCAGAGAAATATTGATTTTTTTTTAGGTGGAACAGCTTTAAATATTTTTTAAACAATTTTTGGAGAAGTGGAGACCTCCGCGGATAATCCGGGTCCCGGGAGAAACCTTACGAACTTCTGGATGTAAAGTTATTAAGATTAATAAAGAAGTGTTAGCAGCAGCTCAGCTAACAGCCGTCCGGTGCTCACTAAGCATCGTCAGAGAAACACTGATTTTTAAGGTAAAACAGCTTTAATTCATATTTTAACGATTTTAAACTGCGTGTACTTTTTGTTTTGGAGAAGTGGAGACCTCTGCGGATAATTCGGCTCCTGGAAGAAACCAGACGAACGTCTGGATGTAAAATCATTAAGAAAAAAAAAAAAACAGCAGCTCAGTTCACAGCCTGTATCTGACGTCCGTCCATCACCAAACTTTGTAAGAGAAACACTGAATTTTTAGGTAAAACAGTTTTAGTCAATATTTTATTGATTTTAATTTGCATGTACGTTTGACTTTGGATAAGAGGAGACTTCTGCGGATAATTCGGCTCCCGTGAGAAACCGGACGAACGTCTGGATGTAAAGTTATAAGATTGATAAACAAGTGTTAGCAGCAGCTCAGCTAACAGCCTGTATCTGACGTCCGACCCGCTGTTTGCTCTGGAGAGGAGGAGACCTCTGCGAGTAATGCTGATATAAACATCCTGAACCATGAACACCGGAGTTATCCTGTCCGCATGAAGCTGATTATTTAACACCGAAGACAACAACTCCCATGATCCCTTGCTACTTCACACCGTCATCACACTCCGTCTGTTGTTATTGTTTTGATAAAGAGACTCCTAGCGGCTGAAATTACATATTGTGCGTTTAAGTTTTTGTAAAAAAAAAAAAAAAAAGAACTTGTTTAAATTTTATTTCAGAGTTGTTGTGATGGTTTTATGTGGTCACTCTAAAGATTAATTAACAGCACACAGCAGATACTGTGTAACACAAGCACACCTAAAATGTCAAGAGATATTTTAAAAAGATAGTTAAGTTACTGACCACGACTTTTTCTGCCTTTTGACCTCGCCTTTTGCCTGCTGATTTGGACACAGTTGCCTTGCTGACTGATCACCTGTGTGCCGACCTCATTCTGATTATAAAAGGACGGATTTTTGAACAGAATCTGTGTCTTCCTGTGAGTCCAAGCTTTGATGCTTTATAGATAAATATTTATTAAATGTATGTGAAGTGCTGATTCACTCTGGTGGAGAGCAAACAACTGGTAACACTGGTTTGATGATCAACTGAATTTTCAAAATTGTTGTATCTTAAACAAACATTAAACATAAAGACAAGGGATCTTGGCATAAGTAAGTTGCATTCATGATGGGAAACAATGATTCCAGTTTTTAATGTCAAGAGCTAAATCACATAATGACTAATGTCTGCCTTGACTTACTGGGCTGTCATTGGCCCTTGGCCCTCAATATTCAGGGCCCCGACAGGTGGAAAATATTCAATCTGAATGTTGAGACTATGTGTAAACCTCTCACACTACGACACTCTCCTGACCACCAGCCCTGAGCTCTGTCTGACTAATGGGTAGCTCTGCTGTGTTTCTTTGGCCTCAAACTGGGCTCTATCAGCTGACAAAAGTCACTGTGTTTTCACTATTTAAATGGGCTATCATACTGTGAGTTGCAGTTATTTTAGACTGAGTTCTGTTTGTAGAGGAAATGTTTACTTGAGGTGAACTACGAGTTGAACCCTTTACAAGAGAAGGGGACAAAAGCACTTATGGAGGAACAATTTTCTGGCCCTGTTGGAAAAGTGTCATGTCTTGAGTTAAAGAGAATATTTGTGTCCTGAAACACAAACTGAGACTGAATATTGATGGAAACTTACCAAACCTAATGCATGTTTAATCTTTCCCAAAGCTTTATTCCAGTCACTTCCATAACATCACTGAAGTGTTTGAAAAGCCTCAACAGTTCAATTGCTGATGGCATCTGTGTTACTTATCACCATAAAATGTGCTTTAGGATTTTTTTCAAGCAAGGCACTAATTCTTGACTTTACCTTATGAATATATAGGTACCATGTGTACCGCTAACAGAACTTTAAAGCAAGTTGAAAACAACGATGAGGTAATGTCTGAACATGGCTTACAGGCTGTAGTCCTTTTATAAGATGAATGATTAATCTTGCAATCTCCATAGTAGCAGTAAGACACAATAGCAGTATCAGTAGTAGGAATAAGAGATCAGCAATTTGTGCAAGATAATAATTAACATTAAATTCACTGAAGAAATGTTGTGTGCTTAGAAAAGGTTGAGAGGTGAACTCATTAGAAAGAGTCTGAAAATCTTGAGAAAGCGATCGTTTGGAGCTGAGGCAATTTATTTGGTTTCCTAGCTATCATGTTCCTGGGTCTTAAATGCTTTGTGAAATTCTTCGGGGTTTCCAGGCAGTGCAGCCAGCATGAAGCAGAAACAAAGAAATTATCCCTTTTATAGCTAAGTGTTTTTGGCTGTTGAAACACACACACACACACACACACACACACACACCCTGCCATTCCTGCTTTCTGTACCTCCCCCTTCTCTCTTTCTCTCATGTTCAAAGGACTCTCTCCCACGGCACCACAAGCTCTGAGACAAGTTTTAAAGTCCATAGTCTCAGCAGTTAAAGCATCTTATCTAAACCACTATTCTGAAGCAAACACTGGGGCAAACATTAAAATGATTACCCTAAAAATTAGTTTTAATCTAATCGTAATAGTAATTAGATTACTGCTTGAAGTTTAACCCTACTGCTCTGAAGGTACTTTCAGACAGTGAGTATTTGTTCTACATTTTGAATGTGTGGCAGCAGGGTGCAAGGCCACTGCTGGCAGCTCCAAGCTACCTCAAATCCAACAGCCTGAACCACTGATCACAGGTTGCTGCTCCCAACCCTGTCTTCTAGAAATTACATTCATATACAATTAAATTGCTTTCTTGTTTATATTGCATTGGCAAATGTAATTATGTACTTAAAAATCTTTTTTTGAATGAATGAAACTGTATGTTAAGGCCCTGTTTACACCTGGTATTAACATTTGTCTTGGGTGATCCAATCACAATCCAATCACAAGTGGACAGCCCTAAATACAGGTGTAAACACATCCAAGACGCATTGAGGACGGATTGAGATCCAATCACTCAGACCACATTTGGAGGTGATCTGGGCCACTTGTGTCCACATTCTTTTAGTAGTGTAAACACAATGTGTCCTGGGCCACATTGAAGGACTGCCTACTCAACTGACGTCCTTTATTTTCCGGCAGACTATGTACAGGACCCTCCGTCCAAAGCTGTTCAAGCCTGACAACAGGATAAATAAGTTATTTTGTTTTTCATGTGAATTAAAAACGTAATCCTCCTCTCATTTTTTCCTGTTTTTCCTGTTCTCCTAACCGGTTTCCCTCTTCAAATTGACAATTACAATAGAAATGAAACCATTAATTTTTCGCTTGTCTGTCTAAAAAAAAAAATTCAGAAGCTAAACGTAGCTGTTTAGTTATCTCTGTCATGTCAAATCACAACACTTTTTAGTTTTGCTGCAATGCTCAACATAATAGAGCTCAGGATTTATCAGAACGACTGCTTTACTTCAAATAGTTTCACTGTATGAACTAGGGCTGTAGTCAACCAAAGAAAATCTTGGTCGACTAAAATTGTAAATAATCTGCGACTAATCGATTAGTTGGGGGGGGGGGGGGGATTCTGTATTTCTCTGTTTAGCGTCTTCAGGCTAGGCTAATCCATCGTTGCTAACTTTGAAGCTAACTCGCTTCACTTTTCCAGCACTTGGAGAAACAACAGACGTGACTTTTCATCATTTAACTGACACACTGTAGTCTGTGCTGTACATTTACAGCCAGACTGACAACTTACCGCTAACCTTTTCCTCTGCTCCACTCGTATCCACCGTCACTTTCTCTGCATCCAACTGGCTACATAAACATACTACGCAATGACGTATAACACTGTTGCTCGTTTCCCAGGCAACAACACAGCGGTTGACTCACGCGCTGCACAGACTCCCAAACGCTAAATATTTCTGAATGAGTGGATATTTGGCATTTATTCTAGTATTAAAAATACTTTTTGGCCTGGCGGGGGTTCTGGTTGATATAATCGTAGGAGAAACACTGAAAAGTTCAGTACATTTAATAAACGCTCAGTAACGGAGTTAGACCTCCGGAGTTTGGAAGAGTCCAAAGTTGTGTAAACAGCGGGGGTGTTTTGAATACACCCCCGTTTTCAAAAGGTAGTTTGTTAGTCTGTCCCCCCGCTGCAGGAAAATAATGGATTAATCCCAGAAAGCTGCTGATGTAGCACTTTTCTCCTTAAGAAAATAGAGATAGAGATACAAGGAGATTCGCCGACCAATGAGAATTTAGTCGGATGAGAGAGTATCGACCAATTAATCGACTAGTCGACCAACAGACTCCAGCCCTAGTATGAACTGGACTGTCTGTTTAACAGATGATCTATTGCATGTGTCGAAGAACATAGAAAATTAATTAACATTAGATTGTGACCAACCCTGTCGACGTGTGGGAAATATAAATAATAAATGAAGTCATGCCGCTGTGTCTTGCACATAAATGCACAGGCAGCTGTGGGAGATCGCTGTGTCTCTCTCTCTCTCTCAGTGGTCACTCAGGACGCATATGGAGATGCATGTGAATGCTGGGTGTAAACAGGGCCTAAAACATTGCTTGGATGTCAGACTTATTAGAGAGCCTGAATTTAGAGATTGAGACCATAATGACCGACAGAACGATTGACTTAGTATTTCTGAAGAAAAGTTGACTCTTTTTGAACAGGAGTCAGTTGGGGCCAGCATCTAGTTGCCGTCAGTGGTGATTTAAGGTACTTCTGCATTGTCCTCAAGTTGTTGTTGCCATTTGGACCAAATAGTTTTCAGCTTTCTCTCCTTATTCCCACAGCTCTCTCAACATAATCATTCAGGAAACACCATCATGTCATTGGCCATCTCCAAACCACAAACAACAGATAGGATTAGCAGACTCCCGGGACAACGCCATTATCTGTCAGTTCACTAACCAAGACCACACCAAGAACGATATGGATTTCGATAGTTTAATTGAGATAATGAAATGAGCCGAAATGTTGATGGATGGGTTGGAGAACTGTCCATGCTGAACCGCATAGTCCAGATCCTTTCTCCCATTAGCTTAACAACAGTCCTTAACATTCCTTCCATGGATGTATCCAGTCCTTCAGGCTGCTACAACAAGCCAGCTGTTGCACTGGCTAACACAAGGAGTGAGCTACTGCTGCTACTCTGCCTTACAGTGGAGAGAATTGAAAATGAAATCTGGAAACTTTCATTGGACTAATGCAATGTCAATATTGCATTCTGATTGTTGATTGGTTAGGGAGGACGTCCACCCTCGGAGCATCATTTTATGTGTCTTGGCCAATCATAGATTAGCATGAAAAAAGTGAAGTACATTAAATAGATATAGGAAATCCCCCCCCCCCCCCCCCCCCCCCCCCGTGGAGGACAGCAGGCACCCGTCCTCCTCTGTCCCCCACAAAAATATTTTATAAATAATACTAAGACTTGGTAATGGTTTATTTCAACCAAATATTCTTTTTTATATTTTGATCTCCCTCTTGTCTCTCAAAAATAGAGGAGGATCAACCTCCTCTGCCTCTATAGACCAGCCTCCACTGGTTGATATGTATCGCCTATATGCAGGGCTGTATACACAGCACACCTCGTCTCTGAACAAATCGACGTGTATGAAAGCACATGAGCACTAAGAAAATCATGGATGTGGGCTATACTACTATAATGTAGTTTTAAGTATATATGAGGATATGTTTTATGTGTTTATTCTAAATGACAGTGACAGTATTGTGGAATAGTTAATAATTGCTACCCTGCTAACTGGTGTGTTTCTCTGTGGAGTTAACATGTTTGTTGTTTATATCTGTTTGTGTGCTTTTTACTCCCACTGTGCAAAGACATGCAGGTTAGGTCTAGGTGTTCCCAGCCTCTCACACAATACTTGCATGCTCCTCAATCACCCTGAACAGTATATGTGGTTTACAAAATGCAAGCATGGATGTAAATATATCTTTTCACTTATACATAAAAATCTATAGCAGAATGTATAGAAGAAGTAGATGCATATAAACAACTGTAATCCTACCATGAATCATCATGAATGATTTGTACATCTGTACAGTATGAGCCCTTAATACTAAAAAATACTTAAAGTTTAAATATGCAAAACTGTTTTGAGAAATTATAAGGATTTATTATATTAGTTATTCATATTTATTTACAACAAATAAAATAAGTAACTTTGCTTTAATACAGTATTTAAATAAACAATTCTGTTCTAAATGAAATAGCTTGACATTAATAGTGTATATAAAGTCCAGCTCACTTGAATAAAAAATGAGCAGCCTATTTTTTATTAAAATACAGGAGGAGCCATTTTACAGTGTGTTATAAAGTTGTTCTTTTACGTATTTTTATTTTTTGTTTGTTACTTTTTATACATTATACAAGTCTTGAAGGTACTACTTCCTTAGTTGTCATGGTTCCAATAATAACCATTTGTTTATGTTTACAGGACAGTCATAGTAATCGTTTTTATTGTTTTCCTTAATGATTCTGTATTATAAATGGGAAACCAACAGTGGTCTCCTGAAGAGTCTATCTGCAGTTTTGTAGATCTACATCGCCCTGCATCTGGATAGTTGTGGCTTCCTTGTTAACCTCCTTCTCTTGTCTTTCTCTCCTTGCCTTGTCCTCTTGTCTTCCTCCAAGGCCAAGTTAGGTTTTGTGTTTTGTTGGCACACATCACACACACTTCATTCATCCAAGTTATTCATTCTCATTGACTTCAATGCAGTAATTTACTGTATGCAACTTAATGTTTTGTGTCAACTGCTGTCAGATACAGCTATGCTCTCCTGGTGGTCTAGTGGTCTAAACACATGCCTTATAAAGAGTCATCAGTTTGAATCCACCCTGACACCATGCAGACTTCATGAAGCTCACCCACTACTACGGTACATATAACAACACTCATTGACCTCAAGGCGATACTGCTGTAATAATCAAGTTTATGTTTTTACAATTATCTAAAAAACAGCTTGGCCTAGAGATAACATAGATCATCTAGATGCAGTGTAGGTACTAGTTTGGCTGAATGAGATATTTGATATATTTAGTATATTTATGTTTTTAAGGTCCTATTTACAACCCTACTTTGCAAACCGGAAGCGCTACAAATGTGGTAATATTTTGTATTAAGCTGCATGGTGCAGCTCTAGGGAATTGTAGTTTTTAAAGAAGTTCAAGGGGATGGTAAACACATTTGTGTAATCAGCTTTTAAATGGGTGAAAAATAATTTTAACCAGATTTTACCTATATTTGACAGTACCCCCACACTGTACTCACAGTATAGCTGAGGTCAAGAGCTCTCTGTAACAGTTGGTCCTATGTCAGTTTACCTGTATCTTTTGTTGCTGAATTATAAGCCTTCAAAAAAGTAAAAGACCTTTCCAATGATGTGTTTGATTTAGCTCTACAACAGTTTTAATCTCATTTGATGAACACTAGCCATCCCAGGCCTATTTTCAGAGGGCCAAAAAAATGTGGGTATCTCACAATTTTAGAGCCATTAGGTTCATTGAGTTCTTGAGGAAGTCTACATACAGTCATACATACAGTTCGAAAGTAGACGGTATGATGATATATCTGATTTATTCTGTCCTGTACATGCAGATTGTTTGTTTGATTATTGCCACATAAGGAATAATCACCATGAACCAATTTATCCTACCCAGATAGAAAGTCCTATAAGGAAGAAAAAGAGAGACATCAAGGACATTTTTTTTTTTAGTTTTGGATACAAGACCTCTTTTCATTATGGGTTTTTTTTTTCAGTTTACGTGAACTAAAAGAGAAATGTTGAATGCACATTATTAAACCTGCCAACTGTTTTGTAAACTACTCAGTCTTTTCACATTTACTCCTCATGGTAAACAGTGTAGCATCTTAGCCTAAACTGAATAGAAGTACTACAGTACGGATTTGTCTTTTTGAACCCACTTTACATTAAATGTATAACAGGTTACATGATAATACCCATTTAAGCTTTGTGTTGGTACATATTGTTAAATTGTATTATCATATTTAACAATATGCATTAACATTTTTGTGTAACACTACATTGGCCCAATAAATAAATAAGACACAGTATTTTATGATCCTTACATAAAATGTAAATGTATGTTACTAACTAAAACATTACATGGGAAAAGAATCCATCCATTTTGTTGAAAGGATGTAGTAAGGACTTTATAATACCATTGGATTAAACATTACCATCTTTTATAGCACAGTTTCAGTTTACTTACACTGTAAATTGTAATTGTACCTTGTGGAACATACATGGTAAAAGTTTGTGTTTATTGCATGGAATATGCAATAAATGGATATGGTAAGAGCCTTGTAATACTATGGAAACAAACAACGATTCCTTTTATCTCATTATTAGACTCTATTTGCTTCCCTCAGAGTGTAAATAAAGCCACTCACTGTCTTAACCAAACCTTCAACTTTGTTCTGACATGGCACAAGTTGAAAAATTGATTTGGCTGTAATCGGGAGCCGTTTACCAGTGGGAGGAGTTTAAACTGATTTATTTCACTTTCACATCTCAACCTTATCAGAGCTAACACCAGAGTCACACACCGCCCTCAACTTATGTTATCAATACCAACCTAAATGCCAGTGTCTTTAAATATTTCTAAATTTAAACTAGTACATATCTTTAAACATATCAGTGCCATATTTTTGTTATTTGTGTCAATGGAGAAGCTACAATGTTTGCAAACCATAGCTCAGATTGATCCACACTCCATTAAAAAAATAAGCATTTTACAAGTTGTTTGCTTGTCGTACTGTAAACAGACCTGACAAAGGATTAATTCAGACGTTTTGTAAATCGCCATCATGTTTTAGTTATTTCAGCATCCCTTTGATTTGTTTATTGCAATTAAGTCATAATCTAAGTTTATTTTGGGGTCATACTGCTTTAAGGTCTGTAGTTGTCATCTGAGAAGTGTAGTAAATAAACAGATGGGGGAGTTTGGTGTGACAGGTTGTCGTGGGTTCACTTTTGAACCAGGACAAATGATGGCGCAGACGACTAAACTTCAGTGTGGGTTTGTTTATTCACACGAAGCCCAGAACCAAGTGACAAAAAGTGACAAAAATATGTACAGTGAAGAGTGAGGGAAAAAAAAACAAGCAAAAGGCAAAAACGGAAAAATATTTACAAGGCAAAATCGGCAGTACAATACCTCCCATGTATTGACTAAGACCAGATCTCTCATGCAAAAACTCCCTCCAACATCCAACAACCAACAACCAAAATGAGTAGAGCTGGCCTTTTCTACCCTTAGCCCCTCCCCCGGGCAAACCATTTATCCCATTAGGGTAACAAAGGAACAATTTTCCAGAAAAACCCCAAAAATGGCAACGAGTGACACTTTCCACATTTTGTGTCACCTGGCACTAATCACCCTCCATATGGCTGTGCCAAATACCCCCAAGCGACAAGAAATCCCAACATATCAATTAATGTACATCATGATGGTTGAGTCCATGGTCACATGCACCTCCTTGATGTGCTCCGAGCACTATTTAGGAGGTGCCCCGGAAGTGCCTCAGTTTGGCGGTGAGAGGCAACAACAGGTGAGTGTATGGATGTGTATGTGTGTGTGTGTGTATGTGTGACGCGTCAGCGCTGAGTGTGCACCCTCAGCGCCTAGCGGGAAGAAAAAGTCCGGGCAGTGGGGAAAAGTTTGTGCAGGACTGCGGGACACAAGTGCGGGCCTGCACGCAACAGTTTATTTGCAGTGTGTAGTTGCAGCGCTCTGTGCGCTCCCGGCACCGCGCTCTCTCTCCGGCCGAGAGAGCGTGCAAAACGCACGCCGGTTTGAGGTGACGGAGCGGCGTTACTGTCGCCCCGTCACATTATCCCCCTCCTCCCCGAGGTTGGCGATGTGCGGCAACCTGGAGAGATAATCTGCCACAACATTGGTCTTGCCAGCTCGATGTCTGATCTGGAATTGGAAAGGCTGGAGGGAGAGGTACCAGCGGGTGAGACGGCTGTTATGGTCCTTCATAGAGTTCATCCAGGTCAGAGCTCGATGGTCAGTCTCTAAGTCAAATTCCCTCCCCAGGAGGTAGTACCTCAGGCTCTCCAGTGCCCACTTTATGGCCAGGCCCTCCTTCTCCACAGTGGAGTACCTGGTCTCACGTGGCAGTAACTTGCGACTCAAGTACAGCACCGGTTGTTCCTCTCCAGGATCCCCCTGGGCCAGGACTGCCCCCAGTCCTACTGCAGAGGCGTCAGTCTGGACCAAGAACCGCTTGCTGAAGTCGGGACTCCTCAACACTGGAGAAGAGCATAAGCAGGCCTTGAGGGTTTGGAAAGCTGTCTGGCAGTCCTCACTCCAGACAACTGGGTTCCTCTGGTCCTTTGCTGTCAGTGCTGTTAGAGGAGCGGCGATGGTGGCGAACTGCGGGACGAACCTTCTGTACCAACCAGCCAAGCCCAAGAAGGACCTCACTTCCTTCTTCGTGCGTGGGCGTGGGCAGCTGTGGATGGCCTCGACCTTGTCCACCTGTGGTCGGACCTCGCCTCGTCCTAGCCGGTAGCCCAGGTACTTCGCCTCCTCCTTGGCCCACTGACACTTGCCAGGATTCAGTGTCAGACCTGCCTGCTGGATCTGGCCGAGGACTCGCTCCAGATGACCCAGGTGCTGCTCCCAGGTGTCACTAAAGATGACCACATCATCCAGATAGGCAGCACTGCAGTCCTCGCACCCCTGCAGGACACGGTCCATCAGCCTCTGGAAGGTGGCCGGTGCTCCATGGAGGCCGAAGGGCATCACAGTGAACTGGAAGAGGCCAGCTGGTGTCTGGAAAGCAGTGTAGGGGCGACTGGATGCTTCTAGGGGTACCTGCCAGTAGCCCTTGCAGAGGTCCAGGGTGGTGATGAACCTTGCCCGGCCAATCTTCTCCAGCAGATCGTCAATCCGGGGCATTGGGTAGGCGTCAAACTCTGACATGGCATTGAGCTTCCTAAAGTCAATGCAGATGCGGAGTGAGCCATCCTTCTTCACCACGATGACCACCGGGCTACACCACTCAGACTGTGATGGCTCGACTACCCCCAGGCGCTGCATCTCCTCCACCTCCTTCAGGAGCTTTCCGACTAGGTGTTGAGGCACTCGATAAGACCTCTGTCGAACTGGCCCCCTGTCTTTCAGGCGGATGCCGTGCTCCACCAGGTAAGTCTTCCCTGGGTTAGCAGCAAACAGCTTGGAGACTCGCTGGAACACGTCGCTCAGCTGGCTGCACTGGTCGACCGAGAGATGGTCAAGGGCCGGTTCCGCAGACTGGTTGAGGTCGGCTAGGGTAGACTCCTCCTCCCCTTCACTGCCAACCTCCGTCACCAACAGAGATGCCACAGGAACCTGAACTGGAGCCTCCTTCCACTCCTTCAACAGGTTGATGTGGTAGATCTGTTTCGTCTTTTTCTTGTCAGGGTGGTGGATCTCATAGGTTACAGGGCCCATCTTCCTGAGGATGGTGTACGGGCCCTGCCACTTGGCCAACAATTTGCTGGTAGAGGATGGCAGGAGGAGCAGGACCTTCTGGCCAGGCTGGAACTCCCTGTGCCTGGCTTGTCGGTCATACCACGCCTTCTGGATCTGCCGAGCCTCACGTAGGTTGACCTCCGCCTCGTCTCTGTACTTTGCCAACCGGTCTCTCATCTCCAAGACGAACTGGACCACACTTCGATCACTGGCGGTGGTTGACGGAGCCTCCCAGGTCTTTAGCAGCAGGTCCAGCGGCCCCTGGACATCCCAGCCATACAACAGCTCAAACGGGGAGAAACCAGTGGAAGCTTGCGGGACCTCCCTGTAGGCAAACAGGAGGAAGGGCAACCACTGATCCCAGTCCCGTCCTGAGTCAGCGACGAACTTCTGTAGCATCTTTTTCAGCGTTTGGTTGAACCGTTCAACCAACCCATCAGTCTGCGGGTGGTAAGGGGTGGTTTTGATGGCCGTAATGCCCAACTGCCGATGAAAGAGCTGCAGAAGTCTGGAGGTGAAGTTTGTCCCCTGGTCTGTTATGATCTCGTCCGGAACACCAACCCTGGAGAACAGCTGAACAAGACACCGCAACACCGCTG
This sequence comes from Euthynnus affinis, assembly GCA_029490765.1. NCBI lineage: Eukaryota > Metazoa > Chordata > Actinopteri > Scombriformes > Scombridae > Euthynnus > Euthynnus affinis. The sequence goes on from CM055853.1 coordinate 497,903, forward strand.
GGGCAGTGACTGTGCTCAAGGGGAAGGCCTCAGGAAACCTTGTGGCATAGTCACAGACCACCAGAATGTATTGGTGCCCTCTGCTGCTTCGCACCAAAGGTCCAACAATGTCCATGGCTATACGCCTGAAAGGGGTAGAGATAATGGGCAGGGGTTGGAGGTAGGCACGGTCTGACTGACGGACCAAACATGTTTTCTGACAGGTGGAACAGGTTCTACAGAAAGTTTGGACGTCAGTGTACATGGAGGGCCAATAAAACCTGGAGGCTATCCTCAGATAGGTCTTGTTGCGACCGAGATGACCCGCCCAAGGCAAGGTGTGTGCCAGGTTCATTATCATCGGCCGACATGACCCAGGAACCACCAGACGTTTGACTCCATCCGCCAGTGCATAGAGGACATCCCCGTCAATGACAAAGCATTCCTTCCCCCTCCTTGTCATATCCAGTCCTCCAACCGCTTTGCCAAACAAGGGCTTCAGCGTCCCATCCTCCCTTTGCAGGGCCCCAATGTCCCCAGGCACCTCCCACATGTCCTTGGTCAGTCCATCTTTGCAGTTTGGCTGCCTGGATTGTAATCCCTTCTCAAAACGCCGCTGGCGGCGAGACTTCCTTGGGCCCTTCGTGCCCCCCTCAAACAAACTGCTGTCCAGGGTTGCAAATGGTTGTGGCTCAGTCAATGGGTCAGATGTCACCCCCGCTCTGGCCTGGGCACGGGTGATCACCTGACCTGACAAACCCCTACCCAAGTCATGGTCTTGGGTTCCCCCATCGAGCAGCACGTCCAGTAGCACTGGTAAGTCCCACCCCAGTATGGCAGCTACGGGCAACTTTTCCACCACCCCAACAGTCAGCAGATATGGTTGCTCGTCAACCACCACAGTCAGATCTGCGGTAGGGTAGGAATGGCTGTCCCCGTGCACACACCTGATGTCCTCCTGTCTGCTATAATCCACAATGCCCATTGGCACCAAATCCCTTCGGACCAGTGTCAGAAAGCTCCCTGAGTCGACTAGCGCAGTCACAGGTTCACCATTAATGGTAACGTCTTTGAATCGTTGCCGTCTTCCCACCGCCCTTACATCCTCAGCTCGAGGAGTATAGCAAGCACCACTCAGCTTAGCTTTTCTGATGGGGCACAGAGAAGCTTTGTGGCCTGCCTGCTGACAGTAAAAGCAGATGAGCTCCTTACCAGAACTGTGCTGGCTGTGTGCAGAGCGGCGATCTCCTGGCGGGTGTTGGTTGGCTCTGGCGGCTGGTCTGGGCTGGGTAGAAGACTGATGACTGGGACCACCTTGGTATGAAGCTGGGCCTCCCCTTCGTGCATTGAGGTATTGCTGTGCTAGCTTGGCCGCAGCTAGACCATCTGTGGGCTCATGCTCCTTCACCCAGGTGCGGATGTCTGCAGGGAGGACGCGTAGGAGCTGCTCCAAGATGATCTGCTCACCGATCTGCTCCTTCGTGTGCTGTGCTGGTCGAATCCATCGTCGGTAGAGACCCTTTAAGCGGTGGTAGGTCTCTGCTGGGTTTTCTCCGGAGGGCACTGCCATGGACCGGAACTGCTGGCGATACGTCTCTGGCGAGATGTCAAACTTGTCCAAGAGCGCCGCCTTCAGGTCCGGGTAGGAGTGAGCCCTCTCCTCATCCATAGCCGTGTAGGCCTCAAGAGCCTTTCCAGTGAGTAGAGGCACGAGGCGACATGCCCACTCACCCTCTGGCCAGCCCCAGGTTCTGGCCATACGCTCGAAGCGAAGCAGGTAATTTTCAATGTCCTCCCCTGCCAGATACTGGGGAATCTTGGGGTCGCCATAGGGTCTGCTCTCAGCTCTAAGGGGTTCCACCTCGCTGCTCACCATGTCCCTCAATCCCTCTGCGGGTGAACTGCGGCGCAGCCGAGGGGCTGGTGTCGGTAGGTCCAGCCGTAGGCTCAGTGTCGACTCCTCAGATGGCGATGTGGCTCTGGCGGACGGTGGGCTAGGTCCTACAGGCCTCTGCTCTGCCCCCGGCTGTGCTGGTTGCAGGGTTGGCATTGAAGCCCGTAGTCCTCTGAGTTCTGCCAGAAACCCCTCCTCTCTCCTCTGCTGTCCCTCCAGGAAGGTCCTCATGACAGCCAGCAGCTCCTCTCCGGTACTTGGAGCTCTTGGAGCTGCCTGCAGGCCGTCCTCCTCATCTGTGGCCCAGGCGCCTTCATCTGCCACTTCATCATGAGTCACTTCTTGTTTCTGTGAGCGCAGTCCGGTCCGTTTGGCGGAGGACCGGGTGTGCCCCCGTCGACTGGCCATCCCACTTCTGACACCAAATGTCGTGGGTTCACTTTTGAACCAGGACAAATGATGGCGCAGACGACTAAACTTCAGTGTGGGTTTGTTTATTCACACGAAGCCCAGAACCAAGTGACAAAAAGTGACAAAAATATGTACAGTGAAGAGTGAGGGAAAAAAAAACAAGCAAAAGGCAAAAACGGAAAAATATTTACAAGGCAAAATCGGCAGTACAATACCTCCCATGTATTGACTAAGACCAGATCTCTCATGCAAAAACTCCCTCCAACATCCAACAACCAACAACCAAAATGAGTAGAGCTGGCCTTTTCTACCCTTAGCCCCTCCCCCGGGCAAACCATTTATCCCATTAGGGTAACAAAGGAACAATTTTCCAGAAAAACCCCAAAAATGGCAACGAGTGACACTTTCCACATTTTGTGTCACCTGGCACTAATCACCCTCCATATGGCTGTGCCAAATACCCCCAAGCGACAAGAAATCCCAACATATCAATTAATGTACATCATGATGGTTGAGTCCATGGTCACATGCACCTCCTTGATGTGCTCCGAGCACTATTTAGGAGGTGCCCCGGAAGTGCCTCAGTTTGGCGGTGAGAGGCAACAACAGGTGAGTGTATGGATGTGTATGTGTGTGTGTGTGTATGTGTGACGCGTCAGCGCTGAGTGTGCACCCTCAGCGCCTAGCGGGAAGAAAAAGTCCGGGCAGTGGGGAAAAGTTTGTGCAGGACCGCGGGACACAAGTGCGGGCCTGCACGCAACAGTTTATTTGCAGTGTGTAGTTGCAGCGCTCTGTGCGCTCCCGGCACCGCGCTCTCTCTCCGGCCGAGAGAGCGTGCAAAACGCACGCCGGTTTGAGGTGACGGAGCGGCGTTACTGTCGCCCCGTCACACAGGTTAATGCAGTTTATCAGACAGGCAGGCTGAGCTTCAGTATCATCATTGGCTGGCTCCCATTGTCCAGGTTGGGACTAGTTGGTGGCTGCCATTGCTAATGATCCTGTGGCCAAACTTGCGCAAATTATGTGAATAAAAACAAATGTTCTTGCCTCCAAACTTGTGCAAGTAATGCCAAAGGGTTTGTCAAAGGGTCTGAAGAGGAAAGTTGACAGCGAAAACAGGGCTTTTAAAGAGGAATGGAGAGATAATTTTGCGTTCATCTTACCTAGTTTCACTAATGGAAGACCAGTGTGTCTCATCTGCATCGAAAATGTCTCCGTATGCAAGGAGTACAATCTCAAGCGGCATCATGAGACAAGGCACGGCTCCTTCAACGTTGCTTATCCACTGAAGACTGAGGCACGGAGGCGCAAGATTGAAGCCCTGGCACAGGGTCATGCGCGAGGTCTCACATCCCAAGAAAAGGCCGTAAGTGCGTCCCTGAAAGCGTCTTGGTTGCTTGCACGAAAAAACAGACCTTTCACTGGCTCTGAGCTTTTCAAAGATGTGATGATTGATGTTTTGGAGGAATTAACTGGGGATCCGTCCATGGATGGAGTCGTTGCCGCTGTTAAACAGGTACCCCTTTCAGCGAGGTCCTCTACCCGCCGGACAGAGGCATTATCAAAGGCTGTCCAGGGAGCCGTCATCAGTGATCTGATTACTGATTACTTTTCCCTCGCTGTGGATGAGAGCACTGATAACGCCGATGTTGCCCAGATGTGCATCTTTGTTAGATACTTTGATGGAAAGCAGTTTAAGGAAGATCTGCTGGCTCTTATTGCACTGGAGGGGAACAGCAACAACTTTCGCTGTCATTTGATAAGGTAAACTTGGTCGTGACTGACGGTGCCCCTGCAATGGTGGGAAAGCATAGAGGTTTGGTGAGCAGGTTAAAGGAGGTTGCTCCCAAAATTCAAGGGCTGCATTGCCTTATCCACCAGAGTGTCCTCTGCGCCAGGCTAAGCGGTGAGCTGAAGGAAATGATGGATAGAGTGATGCGCATAATCAGCATTATCAGAGGTTCATCCAGCACTCAGCATCGTTTGTTTCGACAGCTTGTGATCGATTCAGAGGACGCTGCTAACGATGACCTGCTGCTGCACAATGACGTGTGCTGGTTGAGTAAGGGGCAAGCGCTGAGGTGCTTCTCTTCGCTTCTGGAGGAGGTGAAAACGTTCTTCAGATCGACAAAAAATGCAGCAGATTGTCTTGTCCAGCTAGAGGACGAAGCGTTCATGGCCAATGTGGCATTTTTAACAGACATATATGGCCAAACACTCTCAACCTGCAGCTACATGGAAGAGACAAAACTATTGTGGACATCGTGGAAAAACTGCAGTCATTTACTGTGAAGATGGAGTTGCTGGACTCAGACATGTCGATTGAAAGGCTGTTGAATTTCAGTACATTAAAAACACGGGCTGCAGGGAGAGTCTCAGATGTGATGGTTGAGTTTCTAAAAAAACGATGAGCAAACTTCAAATCAAGGCTGGATGACTTTTCTGTCCCAAGAGATGTAATTGCTTTTGTGCGTGACCCTCTCGTAGTCCGACAAAGTGCACATATCTCCTCCCTGACAAAGGCACTAATGCCCTCTCTTGATGAAGCTGAATTTGAGATGCAGCTCATAGATTACCAAACAACATCTCTGGTGGAAGAGGCATTCAAAAGCGCTGGGTCTATGACAGACTTTTTGGTGGGGTGTTCAGAGGAGTACCGTTCAGTAAAAGGTCTGGCACTGTATGTACTGTCAATGTTCTCCTCCACATACACATGCGAGTCGGCTTTCTCCTCCATGAATGCTATCAAGTCACATGAAAGGAATCGTCTGACAAACAAAAACCTGGAAAACTGCCTGCGTATTTCAGTTACATCTGTCACACCAGACATAAAAAAAAGTCGCCATGAGTGGAAGATGCCAATTTTCTCATTGAGTGAGTAGGCTAGTCTATCCAGTGGTATAACGCATCTCTGACACGAAATTCAATATTAAATATTTTTCCTTATATCTTTCCTTATGTGTACTATTACAGGAGGATGCATTCTACCCCTGTCTGCGTGTTGCGACTGCCTGACCTGATCAAGTCATCTGTTGGTACAAAAAAAAGTTTCTGTTACACTGTGTTTGCAGGCTTACAAATAGTTTGCTGAAATGCACTTTTATTCATTTAAGTCTTGTTATATAAAAATTAAGTGCACTATTATTCATTTAAGTCTTCTTAATAAATAAAGACGATGAAGTTAACAATGCTTTGGTATTCTTTCTATAGTATCCACATCTGGTTCTTAGTGCACGCATAAGCCTATTTGTAAAAAAAAAAAAAAAAAAAAGATTGGGGTGGACGAAAAAAAAAATCTGTTAGTAGAATATTTTCGTGGGCCAGAATTAATTGCCCGCGGGCCAGAAGTGGCCCACCTGCCACTTCCTCCTGTTGCCGACCCATGTTCTAGTCTTTTGACTTTTTGGGTGGCTGTGGCTCAGGAGGTAGAGCGGGTCATCCTCTAATCGGAAGATTGCCGGTTCGATTCCCGGCTCTTCCTGTCCGCATGTTGATGTGTCCTTGGGCAAGACACTTAACCCCAAATTGCTGCGCCATCAGTGTGTGAATGAGTGTGAATGCTTAGTTTTCTCTGATGGGCAGGTTGGGACCTTGCATGGTAGCCCCTGTACCCATTCAGCGTATGAATGTGTGTGAATGTGATTCATAGTGTGAAAGCGCTCTGAGTAGTCTGAAGACTAGAAAAGTGCTATACAAGCATGGTCCATTTACCATTTTGACCACTCAAAGCACTTTACAGTGCAAGCCAGCATTTACCCATTTACACACACATTCATACACTGATGGCAGGGAGCTACCATGCAAGGTTCTAATGCCAGAGCCGCCTATTACTCATCATTTATAGAGAAGAATAAGGACAGGCCTAAATTCCTTTTCAGCACTTTGGCCAGACTGACAAAGGGTCATAACTCTTGATCCGTGTATTTCTATAGCTCTTAGTAGTAATGACTTCAGGAATTCTTTAATGAAACAATTCTAACTATTATAGACAAAATTCATCACCTCTTGCTCTCAACAAGCACCAATTTATCCTCAAACAAAGGAACCTTAGAAACAGCTGTAAACCCTGGTGTATATTTAGACTGTTTTTCTCCAATTGACCTTCCTGAACTGACTTTGATTTCTTCATCTTAATCATAAACCAGTCTGTCAGACCCCATCCCAACACTAGGCTGTTTAAGGAAGTCTTATGCTTAGTAAACACTTCTTTACTGAGATATGATAAATCTGTCTTTAGTAACAGGCCATGTACCACAGTCTGCTGTCATCAAACCTCTTCTTAAAAAGCTTAATCTACCCTGGATTCAGGCGTTTTAGCCAACTAGAGACCTATATCTAACCTTCCCTTTCTCTCCGAGATCATTGAAAAAACAGTCACCAATCGGTGACTTTCTACATAATAATTTTATTTGAGGATTTTCAGTAAGGATTTAGAGTGCATCATACCACAGAGACAGCACTGGTGAAAGTTACAAATTATATTTTGCATCTGACAAAGGATTTCTCTTTGTACTTGTTTTGTTAGACCTTAGTGCTGCATTTGACCACTGACCATCACATTCTATTGTAGAGACTGGAACATTTAACTGGCATTTAAGGAGTCCTATTTATCAAATCGATTTCAGTTTGAACATGTTAGTAATTAATCTTCCATGCAAAAGTTAAACATAGAGTCCTACAAGGCTCTGTGCATGGACTGATACTTTTTCATGTCAAGGGGTGTGAGTGGAGTGGGTGGACCCAAATGTAGAAATGACAGGCACGCAGGATACGATACAGTGTTGTTTTAATGAGGATGCGAAAGTGATAGGAACATACCAGATACAGAGAAACACAGACACAGGAACAGGAACTCGAACCAGAACCAGAACCATGGAGTAACACAGGAGAGAAATCAAACAACTTGACAAGGACTGAACTGAAAACATGGCTATAAATACACAAGCAGTGATTGCAAATGAAAGACAGGTGAAGGAAACAAGCCAGGCATGTTCCTAGGGCTGGAACATGCCATCGGTAGCTAATGCCAGATGGGGCTCACAGTCTGACATGGCTCCGGTTCCCCCACCTGAGGAGGATGGCCTGGAATTGGACAATGGAGAAGATGAAGATGACATCTTGGAGGAAGATGAAGAGGATTAAGAGGACAATGACATTTTCATCACAGCCTGGGACCTACGCTGCCTTTCAGAATGGAGATGAGCCCACCTTCGCCCCCGGATGTCAATGATGTCCACCACTACCCTGCACTGCCATCTAAGCCGGACCATTTTCAGTAAGCCTTGACCGAGAAGGCTTACAAAGCAGCAGTGCTTTCGGCCAGAGCGCTTAATGTCCTCTCTATGCTCACAGCGCACCAGGTGGCGATATGTGAGGATTTTATGCGGACACAGGACCCAGCTACGGGGGAGGAGATACTGGTTATTACTGACCTGTGTCTCCATATCCAACCCTGTGCAGTCCAGGCCACAGGAAGAGCGATGGCAACAATGGTCATACAGGAACAAGTGCAGTGGTTAAACCTCACCAACCTGTCGGACAAAGACAAGGATGATATCCAGGGCATGCCCATCATCCCAAAGGGTATCTTTGGCTTTGTGCTAGTTTCTATGCGACAGTGGTGTGAAGCCAAGAAGAAGGAAGATGAAGTTCTCCAGTTTTGCCTCCCTCGGAAGGTTCCAGTTCCCTCTCCACCTGTGCAGCAGAAAAGCTTTGCTCAGGCTGCTTTCGAGATTCTGCCGTTTAAAATCCCTAAATGGCCGAAACCTCTGCCAGCCCCACCTCTCCCAACCAGACAGGGGGCCAGGACCACCTGGCCCAGAAAAACCCAGGCTCCAGTTGCAGCTCTGTTAGCATGACCCGCCCAAACTGCCAGTCTGCAGGCCAGGAAGGAGATGAGAATGGCAAAACAAATTAAAGCTGCAAGCAGTGTTGGATGGGCCTTTGCACCCTAGCGCACACATGGGCACGGCGCAGTCTAAGGGCTGAAGTCACATGCGTGTAGATGTCTCTAAACCGGGGGTGACGGGTGTGACTTAATAAACATGTAAAGTACAGTGCAGATTGTAGCATGTACATTAAAGTTATAGCAGTGTCCTCTGTCACGGCGAAACATCAAATCTCAATGGTGTGAGGATGACAATTTTCTGCAGGGTGAGACATGTCTGCTCTCACTAGTGTTAAGTGTTGAAGTGGTGGAATAATAAGAAATTAAAGCTGCAAGCAGTGTTGGACAGGCCTTCGCACTCAAATGGCTTCTTCAGTCAAATGGCTTCTTTCATAAGCATAGATGTCTGCATGGGTTGACAGATCTGAGTGTACCCATCCCTCCCCTTTCTTGTCTCCTTCTCCTTGGCTGACAGCCCTGACGCTACCCATCCCCCGCCTGCCTTCCCTGCTTCTCCTGCATTAACTCCTGCTCTCAGATGGAGAGCCGGAGTTAAAAGAACTCTTTGTGTGGAAAAATTGAAGTCCCATAACTTTGGTCAAATTTAACATTGAATATTACATTTTAGTAGGAATTTTCATCGTGAATCCATTGATACAGATTTGAATTTAGTCAGACCTATAGTTTAGACGTCAGATGGTTACGTATGAGTCTGTATGAAGTCCATATGAAGAGATTGTCTCTCCATTGGATTAGTGTTTAATAGGTTTCAGCATATGATTTTTAGGTCTTGATGAGACAAATAGTTGTGTTTTGGTTTGATCTCTCTACGACATTCCTACGTTTGGGGGTTAATCTTTGTATTTTATCAAAGTTTTCACCAGACCTGATGTGTGTGCCAAATTTGGTGAGTTTTCAAGCATGTTTAGGTCAAATTAAGTGTTGAAGTGGTGGAATAATAAAGAATGAAAGAAAGAAACACGACAGGAACAATAGTGCCTTTGCACTTTCAGTGCTCAGGCCCTAATTAAATCTGCAAGCAGTGCTGGACGGGCTTTCACCCTTGCATGCACACCAGCCCATGTCTCCAGACATGGGCTGATTGATTGATTGATTAATTGATTGATACTATTAATCCTCGAAGGGAAATTCAAAATGTCCATAGGCCAGTTGATGGGTCATTATGATGAACTAGCTCATCCACAACATCAGTGAGAAGTCACAAGTTATCCATGTCGTATGTCATCTGATCTCAATAAGTAGATAGATAGATAGATAGATAGATAGATAGATAGATAGATACTTTATTAATCCCCGAAGGGAAATTCAAAATGTCCATACCTCAATAAAAAACAAAAAACAGTCCAAGTCAATTCAAATTAAAGAGTCTGATTGCAGTGGGGATGAAGGACCTCCTAAATAAAGGAGCTGACTGCTGCAACTACTCCTCTGTTGTTCCAGGAGGCTGTGGAGAGGGTGTCTGCTATTGTTCATTATAGCATTCAGTTTCTTCACTGTGCCTCTCTCCACCACAGATCTTAGAGGGTCCAGTCTCCTGCCCAGCACTGAGCCCACTTTTTTGACCAGCTTGTCTAATCGCTTGGTGTTTTTGTCAGTAAGACTGCCTCCCCAGCACACTGCAGCAAAAAAGAGAGCAATGGCCACCACCATGTGATAGAACATGGTCATTATCTCCACACACACATCAAAGGACCTCAGTGACCGCAGGAAGAACAGTCGGCTCTGTCCCTTCCTGTAGAGAGCGTTGGTGTTAGGGGACCAGTCCAGCTTGTCATCCACAAGGACCCCTAGATATTTGTAGGTGTGCACCACTTCAATGTCCACCCCGCAGATTGTCACTGGCTCCAGGGGGGGCTTAGACCTACGGAAATCCATGATAATTTCCTTTGTTTTTGAGGTGTTCAATTGAAGGCAATTTTGTCGACTGTATTCACTGAAGGCTGTTATTAGATCTCTGTATTCAGATTCCTTGCCATTCCTGACAGTCCCAGTACAGTGTAAATTTCTTACAATTTTCTTTTTGTATTCCACCTTTGCCATTTTCAATCTCCTCTTCAACTCATGTTGCACCTGTTTGAGCTGTTCTGTTACCGTTTCTAAAAGCTTCCTTTTTCTGGTTGAGGATTGCTTTTATGTCACTTGTGATCCAAGGTTTTTTATTGGGGAAACATCGTACAGTCTTTGTTGGTATGACTGTATCTCTACAGAAGTTGATATACTCAGTAAAACAGTCAACCTGACCATCAATGTCCAAACTGTTCCCGTCTGTTTCCAGCAACACATTCCAATCTCTGCATTCAAAGCAGTCCTTTAGAGCCTCACTAGCTTCAAGTGTCCATTTCCTGACTGTGATGGTAGTCGTAGGCTGACTCACCACACAGGGCTTGTAGCAGGTCTGCAGAAAAACCAGGTTGTGATCTGAGTGGTGGTAAGGCAGTAGCTCTGTAAGCATCTTTGACATTGGCATATAGCAGATCAAGTGTTTTACTTTCTCAGGTAGGACAATTAACAAACTGTGTAAATCCAGTCAGGTGGGAAGACAGTCTCACATGATTGAAATCTCCATATATTAATACAAGTGCCTCAGGATGTTTAGTTTGTATCCTGGCAACAGGTTCATGGAGAACTTCACATGGAACTTCAGCATTTGCCTTGGGAGGAATGTACACAAGCATTGTTATGATATGACTGAATTCTCTTGTTACATAGTATGGTCTCATACCAACTGCCAACAATTCAATATCTGGACAGCACATCCTCTTTTTGACAATAATATGTGAGGAATTACACAATCTCTGGTTCACTAATAAAGCCACTCCTCCTTCTTTCTTCTTTCCACTAGCTTTTAAGGATGCTAAAGGATCACTGAGTGGTGAGTGCCCTAACAGCCTGCTGCATGAACACATCGCTAAGGATGAGCAATGCTGCACAGAACTTGAATGAGGTTTATGAAGAGTTGAGACGCATTGACATCCCAGATCCTGACACACGTCGCAGAATTGACAACTGTGCAGCAGTAACAAAGAAATTAATCAAAACTGCAAGAAGTTATCTAAACACAGAAGGTGATGCAGATCAAAGGACTGCACAAAGGACAGCAGATAAAAAATCTGTGTTCACGTCTGCAGCATCAAAGAGAACAAGCTTCGCATCTCACCATACCAAGACTTCCATGTTGTCAGTTCATACTCGATGTTCCAGATGTTCCAGCAAGTATTTCGGCTCACAGACAGGACGCTGCTGCTGAAGTTGCCGCCAATGAAACTGCATTGCAGGTACTGCTGGAGAAAGAATGCCATATTAAAGAGCTTGAACGACTTGAGGCTGAAAAAGCAGAGAGGTAAAGGTTGATAGAGGCCAAGCGCAGAGAAGTAAGCAAGTGACAATAAGCAAGTGAAAGGCTGCTGAGGCATGACAGCAAGTATATGAGCAGAAAGAATGCTCAGATGATGAAATGGATGAGCTGCTCCATCAACATGTCTCGGTTAAGGAGGAGGACGACATCAAAAGGGAAAATGACTTGTCACACCATCACCCTCCATCTCAAGCTATGATGCTGCCAAGTCAAGGGGATAGTACAGCAGCTCTTGTGAGAGTGTTTGCAGAATCCATCAGTGCAAGACACCTTCCTATACCTGAACCAACAACCTTCAGTAGTGACCCACTCAGATTTAATGATTGGAGGGTTTCCTTTCAGACACTCATTGACAGGAAAAACATACCAGGGGAGGAAAAAACATATTATCTCCGAAAGTATGTGAGTGGTGCAGCTAGGAAAGCCATAGACAGCTACTTTCTGCTAGGCACAGAGTCAGCTTATTGTGCAGCATGGACTGTCCTAGAAGAAAGATATGGCAATCCATTCCTCATCGCTAAAGCTTTCAGAGACAGGCTTGATTCATGGCCCAAGATAAACTCCAAAAGCAGTGAGGAACTTCAAGAACTTGCTGACTTCCTCCAGAGTTGTGAAGCAGCAATGTCTCAAATCAAGGGTCCCGAAGTCCTTGCTAAACTTCCAGATTGGTTGACCACCAGGTGGAATAGGAAAGTCATGGAAGTGCAAGAGCAACGCTCCACGTTTCCAAGCTTCAGTGACTTTGTTAAGTTCCTCACACATGAAGCCAAAATTGCTTGTAACCCGATAACATCTTTGCATGCTCTAAAGCCAGGTGAAAGTGAGAAGAACAAGGTTATGAGGAACAGAGGGTTTAGAGCAAAGGTGCTAGCAACAAACTCAGGTAAAAATTCTGCTGTCACAAGCTGTGTCTTCTGTGAGAAGGCAGGTCACAGTCGACTGAAATGTCACAAGTTCATGAATGAAACAGTCTCTGTACGGGTGAAGTTTGTCCAGGAAAGGAAGTTTTGCTTTGGCTGTCATCACTCAAAGGAATGTGAAAGGAGGCAAACCTGCAACATATGTGAAAAAAGACTTCCAACTTGTCTCCATGATAACCGCACTAAAGAAAGAAAGACGTTAACAAGGGCTTATGGAGCAAATGACTATGACACACTTAAAGAAGGAAACACTGAACAGCGACAAGTGACATCAAACAGAGTCATACAAAATATCAAGGACACTCATACATCCACCATCATCCCAGTGTGGGTGTCAGCCATAACTGAGCCTGATTGTGAAATTCTTGTGTATGCCCTTTTAGATATGCAGAGTGACTCAACCTTCCTCCTTGAAGAAACTGCAAGAGCTCTGCACGCACAAAATGAACCAGTTCAGTTAAAGCTCTCCACCATGGCACAATTGTGCCCTGTCAAAGAGTTGCTGGACTGCAAGTTAGGGGATTTTACTCAAAGTAATTCCCCTGCCAGTGGCCTATACAAGAGCCTTCATACCTGCAAACAGAGCATATTCCCACACCAGAAACAGCTTAAGCTTGGCCTCACCTTGAACATATCGCAGCTGATATAGCTCCTCCACAAAGTTGTGATGTTGGCTTGTTAATTGGCTACAACTGTCCTCAAGCTCTTGTCCCAAAACAAGTGGTGCCTGGTGAAGGATTCAGCCATTCGGATTGAGAACAGACTTAGGCTGCAGCATAGTAGGCTATGGCAACCCTTGTCTTGATTATGGAGATGCAGTTGGAGTAAGCCACTAACTGATTGTGAAGCAAGTCATTCCAGATTGTCAATCGGCTTGAAACCACGCAAGTGAAGTGCATTACGTCTGTAGAACACAGATCAAGGAAGTGGTCCCACCAGTTGACATCATCAAGGTCCTGGAGTCTCGCTTCATTGAGAGGGCTTCAGATGATACCAGCATCTCACAAGAAGACCTCCGCTTCTTATCACAGATGCAAAGGAGCATCAGGCTCAACAATGATGGTCACTATGAGATGCTGCTACCAAGAAAGAGAGACCTAGCTTGCCAAACAATAAAGTATGTGCCATACACTGTCTAAAATGCTTAGAAAGGAAGCTAAAAAGAAATGAACAGTACTACAAAACCTTCATGGATGATATCATCGCTCGCAGAGATGCAGAAATGGTTCTTCAAGAAGACATCAACAAGGCTCCAGTGTGGTACATTCCCCATCATGGGGTGTATCATCCACAGAAGCGTTGTCTTTGACTGCTCTGCAAAGTTTCAGGAGACTTCCTTGAACAATCCAAGTCAATTCAAATTGAAGAGTGCCAATACTCCTTGATCTACTAACTGGCCCAGAGTTGACAAACAACTTGGTCTGCGTCCTTTGTCGTTTTTGTAGAGGTCCTGTGGCGATAATGTGCGACATCAAACGCATGTTTCACCAATTCCATGTGAAGGTAGAAGACCAAGATTACTTACGATTCCTTTGGTGGGAGGGCGGAAATCTGGAAGCTCAACCGTCTATCTACCGTATGAGAGTTCACCTGTTTGGTGAAGCCTCGTCCCCTGCCTGTGCCAACTTTGGACTAAGACATCTTGCTGACGAAGGGCGGGGTAAATTCAGCGAAGACACCATCCATTTCATCGGAAAAAATTTTTACGTTGATGATGGCCTAGCAAATGTCACATCAGAAAGGCAAGCTATCCAGCTTGTGAAAGAGGCGAGAGAACTCATGGCCACAATCCCTAAGGAGGAATGTGTTGAGGCTGCCAAGGATCTGGATATGGCACTGGGCGAACATCATATGGAAAGAGCACTTGGTGTTCAGTGGTGTGTCACCTCATATGAATTCCAGTTCCTTGTAGTTGTCAAGGAGAATCCACTTACCCGAAGAGGAGTCCTGTCCACGGTCGCCTCAGTATTTGACCCGCTCGGACTTGTGGCACCGTTCATCCTGGTAGGAAAAAGGATTGTGCAGCAGATGTGACGTGACGAACTCAGTTGGGAAGACACCTGATGACCTGCGACCCCTATGGGAATTCTGGCTTCTAGACCTGAAAAACCTGGCTGGTGTGAAGATCCAGAGGTGCTATGTTCCACCAGACTTCAAGGTCCTGCACTATGAGTTGCATCATTTCTCCGACACCAGTGTGTCAGGATATGGAGAATGTTCATATCTCAGAGCGATCAGTACATCAGATGAAGTGCACTGTAATCTAGTCATGGGGAGGTCGAGAGTTGCTCCTACTAAGGTAACCACTATACCGAGGCTAGAGCTATCAGCGGCAGTAGTATGGGTTAGAGTAAGTGACATGCTCAAAAGAGAGCTTGAAGTGGAATGCACACAAGAAGTCTTCTGGACAGATTCAAGGATCGTTGCTGGGTTACATCAGCAATGAAGCTAGAAGATTTCATGTGTTCGTGGCTAATCGTGTGGAACGTATCAAGCAAAGCACAGAGTCTGAGCAATGCAGGCATGTGAGTTCAGAGGAAAATCCGGCAGACCATGCCTCAAGAGGTCTCTCAGCTGACCAGCTGCTAACATCTAATTGATTCTGATTGGTCAAGACTCGTGAAGGCCATTGCTAGACTGAAGCACCTTGCTTAAGAAGTCAAGGGTCAGAGGTCAAGGTCCTGTGAAGCCACCAGTTTAGAAGAAAGGAGTGAAGCACAGCTAGCCATAATCAAGATGGTTCAAGAAATCAACGTCTCTCAGGAAATCCACTATCTCCAGCATCACAGGGAGACACAATCTAATTCCAAGTTGCATAGACTAAATCCATTCCTGGATGACCAAGGCGTTATCAGAGTTGGAGGCCGCTTGACTCAGGCTGCTTTGCATCCACATGTAAGGCATCCAGCAGTTCTTCCAAGTGACAGTCGCATCTCATCATTGCTTGTCAAGTACTACCATGAAAGAGTGCACCATCAAGGCCGGGGAATGACAACAAATGAGCTCCGTTCCAATGGCATATGGATCCTCGGATGCAGCAAGTTAGTCTCATCCCACATTTACAAATGCACCAAGTGCAGGAAGTCTAGAAGAGGCATGGAGCAGCAAAGGATGGCAGACCTTCCTGTAGACCAAACAGAGGCCACACCTCCATTCACTTATTGTGGTATGGATTGTTTCGGTCCATTTCATATCAAGGAAGGGAGGAAAGAGTTGAAAAGGTATGGACTGTTGCTCACCGGCATGTGTTCCAGAGCAATTCACATTGAGATGCTCGATGACCTAACCTCAGATGCCTTCATTAATGCCCTGCGCTCATTCATTGCCATTCGTGGAGCCATGCAGCAGATCAGATGTGATCAAGCAACAAAATTCGTTGGTGCCAGGAGTTTGTTGAAGCATTAAGAGAGATGGATCAAGAAAAACTCAAGGAGAGAGGATGTGAGTTCATCTTTAATACTCCAGCATCAAGCCATATGGGTGGAGTCTGGGAAAGACAGATTCGCACTGTCAGGAATGTTTTGATGTCTATCCTAGAACAGTCTGCTAAGCAGCTTGACTCCTCTCTACGAACATTCCTATATGAAGTCATGGCAGTTGTGAATAGTAGACCACTGACTACTGATTGCCTGAACGATTCATCCAGTTCAGAGCCATTAACACCGAACCATATCCTGACCATGAAGTCCACAATCATATCACCTCCCCCGGGGAAGTTCGTCAGGGAAGATCTTTACCTCCGTAAGCGATAGTGTAGAATTCAACTCCTGGCCAACAACTTCTGGTTACGTTGGAAGAAGGAATATCTCTTGAATCTCCAACACAGACAGAAGTGGAACAAAGACTGCAGGAACGCACAGGTGAATGACATCGTTCTTCTGAAGGATGACGGGATGCCATGGAACAAGTGGAAGTTGGCAAGGGTTATCCCGAAGTTTATACTGGATGTGGTTATATGGTTCTAAGAAATCACGTTTTTGGTGGGAGTGTAAGTGCCTCACATGTCAGTTTAATTTTTGTGTTTTTTGGTTCCTACCTACCTGTATAATTGAGGCGGGGTTCATGGTTTGTTTTACACGGGTCCTTTTTTGTGACACGCCACCTGATAAGCATGGGTTGAGTGAGGGTGAGTTACACTTATAGAGGTACTTCTCTTTCAAATACTTTTAAATGTACAAAAAAGTAAACTTTTAAAAGCTGTAGTGCACATGACTATCAATTGAATTATTGGTCAAAATGGAATGTGCCTAAGTTACCTGGAAAGGCTGCTGTCCCCTTTTTTATTTATTTTTTTTCATCATAACAGTAGCAACGGTGCCAGATTATAGGCTATGGCTAACACATAGAAAGGGAACATAAAGGCAAAGTAGTTTTTTTGCACTTAAACTATGTATAATGTTTCAGAAAGTGTGTATACATGTTCAATTGGTTTAAGGTCTAGGTGTCAATGTTTGACAAGTCTGTGTGTGTGTATGTACACACGCGCAACACCTTCAACCAAGTCACAGACTCAAATAGAAGACACAGTCTCAAATCTGAATGTTTGACTGTGGGTTTTTTGACTGTAACAATATTAATCAATATTAAACAATATTATTAATGTTCCTACGATTACAACCATAAACATGTAATTTCACTCTATTCATCACTGGTGACTTTAAGTTGTGTAGGCTACAGAGTATAAATTGTGATTAAGGCAAAAGGTAGAAATGGCAAATATTCATGTATCAACAACATCACAACCACCTACTAATCCTCTATCACATATTTACAAAGTAACCACCTATCAACATACTGGCAAACAAAGTTCATCACCTAGTAATTGCTGGTAGTGATTAAAAAAAAACAATTTGGCAGCAACGTGAACCATTATTCACAAAACTGAACTCCAAATGTTCTTGTTTGCAGGTTGGAGAGGTTCACGTGAAGGTGACGAGCCTTGATGAAAGCACTGACATGAGAATTTTGTACAGGGCCGAAATCGAAGTGCGCAACGGCTATGTTGCAGATAACACTGCCAAAATGAAGCTAGTGCTCTACGACAACCAGGTGAAAGCCTTAAAAGACTGGCAAATCATACCGCATTACTAACTTGTCTACACGAAAGACTGCTACACTATTCATGGCTTGCACCAAAACAACTGTGTTTGAACAGATCAGTGATGTGAATGTACCAGCAAGTGTAGCTGCCATCCATGTACAGGAACCACAAGAAATACTTGTAACCATCAGAGGTAACATAATGTGTGTAAAACTGGATGAAAATAGACATTGTGTTAGGTGTGGTAAAAATTAGCCAACATTCAACACAAAGCTGAAGTTCCACCGCTGCGAGAGATGCCGCTTCTTGCAAAAAGCCAACGCCTATACTTGTTCTATCAGCGGCGCTGTGATTCTGAAGTCAATCTCGGGAGAAGAAAACACTGTGATTCTGCCACCATCTGCTCTGCGCTCATACATGGTGTTACGGGTGACGTGGAGGTGCAATGCGCACCCTTTCTGTGCTCTCTCTCTCTCTCTCTCTGTCTCTCTCTCTCGACCCATCGCCTGTTGGCGCACTTCCCTAACCTGTCCTCCTTTTCCAGGAAGCAGCAGCTGGAGTAAATTAACCAGGGGTTAAAAGGAGGGACGGAAGGTGTGGTCGGGAGAGTTTTTGACGTGACACCTGAACAGCAACAACGGCAGCGGCAACTCTATATTCTTTTCCTTTCATTCCCCCCTCCAACATGACTTAGTGTTGGGTTTTTTTTTGTTATTTTAGTTTGTTATTTTAGTTTGGGATGTGTTGAGGTTGACCTGACGTCTGCCTCCCCGAGTTGGTTGATGCAGAGAAGAACACTCAGAAGACGATAGTTGAATCAAAAGCTTTTATTGCGCAGTTTGCAAAAAGCGGAGATCACTCTTACACAGAATAAATCTGTGCAGCACAACGCCAAGAGAGATCTGATCTTACAGCTCGTTGTCTAGGGTTTTATACTTCCTTTGGTCTTTCTCTTCCTATCTCTAGTCCACCTCTTTCTATACAATTTTTGATACCGTATATGGTTACAAATTGCATGTTTTGAGCTTCTCTTCTTGTTCGTTATGGCCGCCCCCTACCATGATCTCTATCTCCTGTTTCTTGTAAGCTTTTGGCGGTTTCCTCGTTGCCCTTGTCATGCCACGTGTGCTCTTCGCGTGACAAGCTACAATACCCTCCTCTGTTATATAACAGATTAACTTCTCCTTTTCACACATGCACATTTTTTTATATACCATAACTTGTTTTGAACATTTTTGTACCAAGCTGCTACAGTTTTAAGCACAAAACACATAAACTCATCAGAATCCCCCTTTTGATCTCTCTTAAGAGATCAACACAAGCCTGGTGGATTCTTCTTCGACTTCAGGTAGGTCCTCTGGTGGTGCTTCCACCAGAGGCATCATCCCTGGTACAATACACATCTGAACTTGGGTGGAAGTCTTCGCGAAGTCTGGTGTCTTTCGTTGGTAGCTTGGCACACTACATGCAGGAGAGGAGCGCTAATTTCACCTCCTCCCGTGGACATCTTCTTTCTTCAGGAGACAGGGGTAGACTTCCCTGTTTTCCCAATTTGCCACTAGGGGATTATTCTGCCCTTTGTCAGTGGACTTTTTCTCTGAGCCAGCCGGCTCAGTGCTCTCAGCTTGTAGGGACCGATGGACCTCGGCCAGGGAACGCTGTGGCTCTGCTGCTGCTGCACACTGGAACCAGGTTTCTCCTTTGCCCTTCAGCCGCACCGCGTGGGATGTTCTCTCGACCACCTGGTAAGGCCCCGTCCACCTTGGCTCGGACCACTTGCGTTTGATGGCCCTCAGGAGGACCCAGTCAGTCTCTGGTGATGTGTTGGTGACAGTCTCTCCCTCTCTCCAGTTTGCCACCTGTTTTGAGAATGCTGAAACGAGACTTTGCAGTTCAAGAAAATATGCTTTTGTGGTTAGTTGTTGGTCATCGTCTCTAACTCCCAGTAGACTTGATTGAGGGCCCGGGAAAGCCCTCCCCGTCTGGAGCTCATGTGGTGTAAACCCTGTACTCTGATTAATGGAGCTCCCTATTGACATGAGCGCTAGTGGTAACACGTCTAGCCAATTCATTTTGGTCTGTGCACAGATTTTTGCCAATCGGTTTTTTACAGTTTGGTTCATCCTTTCCACTTTCCCTTGTGATTGTGGGTGATATACAGTACCAAAAGCGTGTTTCAGACCCAACATTGCCTCAACCTGTTGTAAGTCTTAATTTTTGAAGTGAGTTCCATTATCTGATCTGATCTTTTCAGGAAAACCGTGTCGTGGGATGTACTGGTTGATCAAAAACTTTATCACTGATTTACTGTCTTCCCTTTTTGTGGGCCAGGCTTCTGGCCACCCGGTGTAAGAATCTACACACATTAACACATACCTGTACCCTCTAACAGGAGTTATCATGTCTGTGTAATCAATAATGATTTCCTTCCCTGCCTTTACCTGTAGGGGGTATCTCCCTGGTGGTGGTCTGATGGTCGGTCTGGTGTTAAACTTTGTGCACACCTCACACGTTTTCACTAAGTGTTGCACCATGTCTTTGAGAAATGGATGCCACCAGTTTTCCAAATTCCTCATCATTTGCGCCACACCCACGTGCCCCACTCCATGTGCCTCTCTGCCACTGCATAAGCTGCTTTAAGTCCCTCTTGCTCATGTCTGAAACAGCAGCCATCTGTGTACAGATTTCTGGCGTCTGTTATTGGCTCTGCCTGTAGATCTGGTCTCACCTTTTCTTCCTTGTGTACTCTCTCTGTACATTCATGTGGTTCTCCTGTCCCTATTTGATCTGCCATGTTGATTCCTTCATGTGTGAAAGAAATGTTGGGTGCTTCTAAGACCTTGCTTAGTCATCTTGTGTTGTCAGGACTTTCAGTTGGTGTCCCATAACAATATGGGCTGTTTTTTGTATCAGTTTAGCTACCCCTGCTGCATGTTGTGTACACTGTGGGTGCCTTTTTTCCATGTTATCGAGCATTACACTGATATACATTAGTATTATCCTCACTCCCCCTTTTCTCTGGAACAGAATGCCATTAATGCAGTGCTCTGTTCCAGAGACATCTAGGTAAAATGGGATGCTGTAGTCAGCGATGAAAGACTCTTCAGCTTCCAGAGTCCACTCTAGGGTTGCATTCAAATTCCGCATACCTTGTTGTTTGACGAGGTCTCGTAATATTTTTGCCAGTCCAGTATAGTTAGCAATGTAATTTCTGCAGTTAAACCTAAGAAAGAGAGCATGTTTTTGACTTTGTCAGGTTTTGGATGATGTAGAATGGCAGATCGATGTTGGGGAGACAAGCTTGCCCCCTTCTGTGAGATCATTCGTCCCAAAAATGAGACTTGTTTTCGTGCGACTTGTAATTTGGTTTTGCTAACCTTAAAACCCTTCTCTGCCAGGTGCAGTAGCACTGAGCGTGTCGCTTCGAGGCTGCTGTGGGAGCTGCTAGCAGTAGGTCGTCAACATACTGTATCAGAGTGACATTTTCTGGTAGCTGGCAATCTTCAAGGAGCTGCTTAAGTGTTTAGTTAAACAGACCAGGAGATAGTGCGAAACCCTGGGGTAATCGAGTGTAGCGAAGCTGTCGTCCACGGTAGGAAAATGAAAAAATGTCTCTGCAGTCCTCTGCTAATGGTAGACAGAAGAAAGCATTGGCTAGGTCAATACATGTGAACCAGCTATGTGATGGCTCTAGGTTAGCCAGAGCTACGTAGGGGTTGGGCACTGGTACAGTAGGGGTGGTCAGGATGCCATTGATTGCTCTTAAGTCATGTGCCATGTGATATTTTCCTGTACCCTTCTTTTCTACAGGTAAAATTGGGGTGTTCCAGTGTGAAGAAGAGGGTTCTAACACTCCTTTCTGCAGCAAACCTTCAATGGTATCGCTAATGCCTGCTTCTGTGTGTTGTTTGTGTGGATACTGTGTAATCCACAGTGGCGGCCCTGGTTGTACCTTAAAGGTAATGGGTGCACAGTCAACTAGACCTACATCAGTTGGGCCTTGTACTGTAGCTTAGGAATAGTCGTGTCTAGCCAGTCAGTCTGTGCTAGCGCCCTTTTTACAGTTACCCCAAGCTCCTTAGCTTGATGTTGTGGATGTAGGGCTCCTGAAAAATTTCTTGATACCAATCTGTCTGCAACCTGTCATAGAATAGGGTGACGTGAGGGGGATCAGGAGGGGAGGTGTAGGGTGCGAGGAGGGCTATCCAGGGTTTCCATTGTAGGTAGGTTGAGAGGATGCCACGCTGTTCCGTTGTTTCAGGCTGTAAGAAGCCCCAATAAATGTCCGCATATTGTTCATTGATAGGTTGGAGGAGGTATTGCCCTGAGGTGACTTGCCCGGAGCACGGCAATTGTGTTCCGTCAGGTAGGGTGACAAGAAGGCCATCAGCACTGCACAATATGGAGGCTCCCAGTTTCACTAGGAGGTCTCTTCCCAGCAAGTTCTGAGGAACTGTTGGTGAATACACAAATGAGTGTGTCACTGCCTGCCCGCTCAGTTGTGTTAGCAGCGGTACTGTCATCGGCAGAGTCTGTTTTTCCCCAGAGAATCCCATTAAATCGATGGAGTTGGTTGACAGGCTGTTTGATGGAACAATTTTCATAATGGAACATGCAGCCCCTGTGTCAACCAAGAATGGCAGAGTCTTCCTTTCAACTCGTACGGGCAGCATAGGTTCTGCCGTGTGGATGCTGCCTGAGTCTCTCTGTGGGGTGTGTCATTGCTCCTGATAAGTACCCCACTCATCCCAGCTGTCCCATTGTGGCAGCTGGTGAGGCACAGGGGGCACTAGATGTGGTCCAGGACCTTGAGCAGTGGGTGGAGCTGTGCCACGCCCTCGTCCACCACTGTATCCTCCTCTTTCTAGTTGAGGGCAAACGCGTGCCCAGTGCCCTTCTCTGTTGTACACAAAACAGCGTCTCCCTCCTGGCTGTCCCCTCATAGGTCCGCCTCTTCCGCCTCTACCTCTCCACCCAGTCCCACTGTGCCTTAGTACCTCCCCATTGTTCCCTGGTCTATGATGTGGAGGTGGCGGAATCCAATCAGGAATGGGAAATAGGTCTGGGAGGTCCTCCTGAGGAAATCGGTCAGGGTTAGGATCCCCTGGTCGCCAGGAAGCAGCCACCACTACCTCCCTGGTATCTCCCTTGTTCTTTTGTGTCTTCTGTCTAGCATCACACAACTGCAGTTTCAAAAGAACAAGACAGTCTTAAAGAAATGCAAGCCCATTTCTTTAAGACTGTCTTGTTCTTTCTGAGTTATGTCCTGAGCACGGGACAAATGATGTATGAGATGTTTCTCCCAAATGTGTGAGTCACTTCCTAGCATATCAGGGTTATCTTTCATCGCTTTGCTCACTCCCTCTGGAACCCCATCTAGAATGGCTTGCCTGAACCACTCCCTCTGCGGCCCTGGTTTGCTTGGGTGGCAGCCTGTGAATTTAAGCCACATGTCTTTTCCATTATCTATGTATTCTCGTGGGTTTTGTTTTGGATCCCATTTTACTTTAGGCATTGCAGTAGCATTGGGGAGGGGGTATTTTTCTCTCATTACACGGCCTATTTCATTGCTGACGTAAGTGGAGGGTGTGCTATCTCCACGATTATCTATTTTGGCATTCACCTCAATATCTTTCAAATCACTTCCTGTAATGCATCTGGGCATTATAGCTCTAAAGTTTCCTAGAGCTAACTTCTGTCCTGCAGTTAGGCTGTCCATTTGGCTCAGCCACAAATTCCCTCCTTCAGCCACCGGGGGCAGTTTGTCTACAATAGCCTGTACATCCCCTATGTTAAAAGGCCTGTATTTTTCTCCACCCCCAGAGTTAACTAGGGGGTAGACAGACAGGCCACCCTCAGCTTGTGGACTAGCTGACCCTTGATGCCTCAGCCGTACACGTTTCCCAATAATAACTTCTCTCTGGCCTCAGTGAAAGTTCTGTACATTTCTGCCTTGCTTTTATTGATAGCGCTGTGCAGCTCTCGTCTTGCCTTCAGTACTTCATCGTCATCATCATCGTCATCCTCATCATCATCCTCATCTTCATCCTTATCTTCCCAGGTTCCTCTTTTGTTAAGCCTAAAGGTTGTCTGTTTGTCGTCAAGCTCTTCATCTGACCAATTTCCTCCTCCCATAAAAATTTCCTTGCCTGGCTTCCCTGAGCTTGGTCTCCTAGGTGTTGAGGAGTGTTTTACAGAGCGGTTTTTAATTTGCTCAAATTCTTTTCTTAGTTTTATAATTTCTTTGTTGATTTTAGCCCCTTCTTCTTCTCTTTCCCTTCTCTGTCTGTTCTCATCTTCGTCTCTGCAGTCTGTGTCTCTTTCTTCCTCTTTTTTACGGGCTTCCTCATTTCCCTCTCTCTCTGTATTTCTCTCTCTCTCTGCCTTTCCGCTGTGTTTCTCTGCAGGCTGTGAGACTCTCTCTCATTTCCTGTGTTGCAGTTAGCACATAGTTCGTCATCTACATAGTCTCTTCCTTCCTGTCGTTCAATATGTAAAATGCCACTAGTGACGTGTAAAGTTGGGTATGTCCCTGCAGTGAGTAGTGCACTTGGAGGCGTGTATGGAGGTGGGTGTGTAGGTGTGGACCGTTCTCCCACCTTAGATTTTTGAGGGTGCTTTCCTTCTACCTCGTGCAGGGGCCTCATGCTTTGCCACCAGACCGCCAGTTCAGACCACGTTCTGCGTTCCTCCGCCAGGGCCTTCCCCTCCTTCTTCCACTTCCTATTGTGCAGCACACTTACTCTTTCCTCCTGCTCTGCCACTTCATCTCTTTTTACTCTGTATTCTTTCACCTTTTCACAAATCCAGAGCCCTAATGGCCCTGTATCTGATAGTTTTTTGCCTTTCCATCTAATCAATTTCTCAATTTTCTCTTTTGTTGCTGCCAATTTCTTTTCTCTCTCTTTTTTGTCTACTACTGCTGTAGCAGCTGTCATTATATTATCTAGCTGCTCTCCTAGGGGTTTCCACGCCCCTGTCGCGGGACCCCATCCGTCGTCGTCTATCTCTCTGTCAAATTCTCCTTCCATACTCGTCCTACTCCTCTCTTTTTCTGTTCTAAACTCTGAGGCCAGCCGGTTTGTATGGAATTCACCCGAGCAACAAGCCTAGTTCAGTTTCAGGATAAAGCAGCCAGTCAGTTTGTATGGTCTGTCACAAGAGTCAGTTGCTCGGGCAACTGACTCTTGTGACAGACACGGCCCCTTGTGTTAACACCGCAAAGGTTTCCAGGGCACAGACAGATTACGTTAACACCGCAAAGGTTTCCTCTGTCTGTTTTTTCGAGTTTGTCAGGACACTGCTTTCAACAATCTTTCACTGAAGACACCTCAGAGTTTTATTCTTCCCACTCCCAATATCCCTCACACTTTCACACTTTTAGTCACACGAAAAAAATAACACAACAGTCAGTGATCACACAACATACATATAGCGCTTGTCACAGTTTCTCTCTTTTCTTTCTTCTTTTAGTTCTCTCTTTTTTTCTCTTCTCTTTTTTTGGTTGAAGATCAGTTGCTTTTAGGAGACACTAATCGCCATGGACTCTAAACCTACAGACTCTTGCTTCTGGGGAATCCTAAACCCCGGGACTCCTTAACCCAACAGGAGCGGTGCTTTCGAGGGTCTCTACTTCCCCCAGGACTTTAAACCCACAGGACTGGTGCTTTCAGGAGATTCTAATCCCCTAGGACTTTAAACCTACACAGACTTGGTACTTTATGGGACTATAACCCAAGGGCCTCCAACCCAAACGCCATAGCGTATACTAATAAAATTCGGAGGTCCCGCGGCACCCCGGGACTCTAACCCAGCTGCTTCCGGCCCCTCGTCAGGGTACCGGTGGGGTCCGCCACAACCCTGGGAAGCCTGTGTTTCCTGCCTGTTTGTCTGTTTTTCTTTCCTCTTTTCTAAGTGTTTTTTTTTTTTGACTTTTAAAGCAACAGTTCGTCTCCAATTTAAAATGCTTCACACAATTTGGATCTGGAACACTTTTGTTTTAGTCGTGTCCAATATGCGGGAATTTGAATTAAACAGGTTTCTGCTTACCTTGTTGTGACCGGTCTGTGTTCCGTCTCCTCCTTGTGGAGGCTGTTACTCAAATTGAATTTTATTGTTCCTTCTGCATCCCGGACTGAGCCCCCAATTGTTGAGGTTGACCTGACGTCTGTCTCCCCGAGTTGGTTGATGCAGAGAAGAACACTCAGAAGACGATAGTTGAATCAAAAGCTTTTATTGCGCAGTTTGCAAAAAGCGGAGATCACTCTTACACAGAATAAATCTGTGCAGCACAACGCCAAGAGAGATCTGATCTTACAGCTCGTTGTCTAGGGTTTTATACTTCCTTTGGTCTTTCTCTTCCTATCTCTAGTCCACCTCTTTCTATACAATTTTTAATACCTTATATGGTTACAAATTGCATGTTTTGAGCTTCTCTTCTTGTTCGTTATGGCCGCCCCCTACCATGATCTCTATCTCCTGTTTCTTGTAAGCTTTTGGCGGTTTCCTCGTTGCCCTTGTCATGCCACGTGTGCTCTTCGCGTGACAAGCTACAATACCCCCCTCTGTTATATAACAGATTAACTTCTCCTTTTCACACATGCACATTTTTTTATATACCATAACTTGTTTTGAACATTTTTGTACCAAGCTGCTACAGTTTTAAGCACAAAACACATAAACTCATCAGAACCCTCATCAGATGGAGATCTCCAGTAGTCCAGTTTTCGGGTTTTGTTTTGAATAATTTAATTGTATCTTTTTTTTGTTTACAGGGAATCAGCTGGGTGCGACGGCCCATGGCGTGGCTGGCCCGACGAACTCCTCTTCTTCTTTTGTTTCTTTTGGCCAGGATCTCCATCTCCCTTTTGGTTTGGTTCCCCTTGATTTTTGAGTGGTTTGTTTTTTTTTCTTGTTCAATTACCACCAAAAATAAAAGAAGTTGAATGAGAAGGAGGTTGTTCTGGTGTCTAAGTTATGTTCCGGTCCGGATAAAAGAATCTTGTCAAACGGGACCGTAACACATGGAACAAATTAAGCTGTATGATCTCCTGCAAAATACAGAAGATGTGGAGCAACACATTATTGATACCAGTGCCTTCACTATCAAGATGAACACTTCAAATGTGGCAATTAGCCTAACCAGGCACAATGACCTAACTGATCAAAATGAAACCAATGAACCTGTGAATAAAAGCACTTTAGTTCCAAAAGAAAAAGAAGCAGCAGAAGACGTGGCAGCTTCCAAACAAAATGCCATGATGGACAATGCGGAATCTCTGGATCACTTGAATGCACTATTCATGTTGGATGAAGATTAGAAACGCTGTATGAACAGGTGTTGCCATGGACCCTGTTTTAAGTGTTTAAGTTAGCCCAAGATCTACAGCCTGACCTAATGCAGTTTTAAGAAAAACATTTTGCAGTTGACTGCAAGTTTACTTTATGTATCTCTAACTGTTAATTTTGAATGTAAAAATGCCCAAAAACAAATAAAATAAAATTTACAAGAGAGTTGATAATGTAGTATACTAGTGCCTCACAATCAAAATCAGCAGCTCAAACATGGCAACTAGCCTAACCAGGCACACTGACTAAGCACCAAACACAGTTGTTTGTGCTTAAACTGCCATCCATGTACAGGAACCACAAGAAATACTTGTAACCATCACAGGTAACATAACGTGTGTAAAACTAGATGAAAATAGACATTGTGTTAGGTGTGGTAAAAATCAGCCAACATTCAACACAAAACTGAAGTCCCACCGCTGCGAAAATTGCCGCTTCTTGCAAAAGGCCAACGCCTAATGCGGTTCTGCGGTTCATTTTGCAGTTGACGGCAAGTTGATTTTATGTATTTTTCTCTTGTTAATTTTACATTTGTTTTTGGGCATTTTTACATTCAAAATAAGTAAGTTGTTAATGTAGCATAGTAGTGCCTCACAATCAAAATCAGCAGCTCAAACATGGCAACTAGCCTAACCAGGCACACTGACTAAGCACTGGAGCTGCAGTTGAAGACACTGCAGTGTTGAAGAAAATTCACTCAAATCAAGGTTCAGAGTCTGCTGTGGTGGAAGTGTTTTAATAGCAATTCCGGAAAAGCGGTGAGCTCACTGACAGTGCTGGTCTGGTTCAGTAGGCTGACCCAGAGTGAATGAAGTTTGAGAATTTTATACAGAGAGAAACAAAGCAGTCATCAACTGGTCAACAAAAGATAAAAAGGGGGTGTTTGCATACTAAGTCAAGGGCCAGAGGAAGTCTCAGGTTGATCAACATACACATACAAGATCAAGGGCCAGAGGTCAAGGGCCTCTGGTTGATCAACATATACATACAAGATCAAGGGCCAGAGGAAGTCTCAGGTAGATCAACATATGCATACAAAGCCTATCTTTGTATGCATATCAAGTCTGTACTCAAATCCAACGTGTATTCGATTACCAAGTCTGCACCCACATCAAGTGTGTATTGTTGGGGCTTGGGTACGAGTTTGGCTATCAGAAGTAATTGATGATTATCAAAGATAATTACCAATTATAAAAATCAATAAAATTATTAATAAGAATTAATAATAACGGGGCACCACCCTGGAATCAGGGAAAAGGATAGCCAATTCAGTCTCAAGGTAACTAATCTATGAATTTGGGACTTTGTTTAATAATTATCTTAATAACTATATACAAAATCACTACATTAGTAGATAGTTATGGTTGAAGGATTTGGAGTTCTTTACAGAGCAGAGGTTGGCAAAACTCGTTCTTGTGCAACATTAAAACAGACAACAGGTAGATTCAAAAGAATTTATTTAACAGAAAAGGTAAAAGCAAAACACACAATACTAATCTAGCTAAGTGTACTTATATACAAGTGTGTGTGTTTGTGTGTGTGTGGGAAGACAATGGCAAGATGGCTGCAGTCACCTGGTGACTGAGCACATGGCATACAATAAGTGAATGCTAAAGGTGCTAGGTTAAGAAGAAGGTTAGTTGCGTGCAAGGCCTAGTTACTGGGTGTAACCTGTGTTAACATGCTAACAGCAACCTAGCGGTGTAGCTATGCTTTAGCCTGACTGTAGACAACAAAGTCATCACAACAACAGTTGTGCTATGCTCCACTGTGTTGCTAGGCTATGCCCAGTTGTTACCAGTCCTTGGGAGAAAGAGATGCCTTGTGGTGTGCTGCTTCTTAGCCGGGGAATCCGTGGATGGGTCAGGCTGAGAAGGCTTTGGCTCTGAAGCTGTAGATGCAGGTGTTGCTGGGGAGACAGCACTCCAGTTGTGCAGAGGGCCCAGGTCACTCCTTTGTTAGAGGTAGCGACAAGCTAACTCTGTTCCGTGGCTCTTGTCCTTGTTAAAACTAGCTAGCAGACTTGTGCGGTAGCTGCTGGCACATGGAAACTTGGTTTCTGAATCTTAGGCAGGCTCTTGCGTCTTCTGCCGTAAAGAAAAATGTGTGTGTCTCTGTGAGCAGGCCACACAAGAGAGCAGAAAGCTGCTCCAGCAACTGCTGCTGGTGGTGTGAAAGAGCAGGAACTGCTCCTTCAACAGCTGTGGGGGAGAAGAGCAAGGAGCTGCTCCAGCAGCTCCAGGAGAAAAGAGAGAAGAGAGGGAGATAAGAGGGGAACCTCTGGTTTTGATAACCTGGATCCATGGGTGGGGTTTCACACTTGTGTGGAAACCCCCAGGCTCAGGTTTCTTGGGGTCTTGCAAACATGTGGTAAACTGTGGCCCACATGCTGTCCCAACAGTATTCTTCTTCAATCCACACTTTTTTTGTCTACTCAGTCATAATCTATTTTAATTTTAAACAAGAAATCAGGATTTTCTTCTCTCTCCATTGTCTCCATTGGTAAAGTAGGTTGAGTTGTAGTGGTCTACATGATTTGAGTGGTTGTTTTAGTGAGAATGGAGTTACAAATGGACTTAAGACAGGTGATCAACAGGCTAATAACAGTTAAAATTCCAAATCCAAGTAAGACAAATTCAAAAATTACATAACCAAATGCTCCAAGCTTTTCTTTAAACCAATTAGATAAATCAGTGGTGACAGGGTTATGTAAAGTTTTGGCAATATTATTCAAGTGGTTAGTTATTTCTTGTATGGTGGCATTGTGGTCTGGTATGAGAGTACAATATTCAGTTCCAATTACTGCACAAGTTCCTCCTTGAGAAGCCAGTAAATAGTCCAGTGCAGCATGATTTTGTAAAGTCATCATTCTCATGGCAGTCATCTCTTGTGAGAGCATGGACATGCCATTCGCGGTAGTGTTTGCAAGGTCTTGAACTGCATGAGAAAGGTCCAAACTATTTGATCCAAAGCTGCCATGACTCCGTAGCTTGGTATGAGAACCCCCAAAAATCCATGGTGTTTGTGTGTGTGTGTGTACAAGTCTCTTTTAACAGTGCGAACTTCAGGTGGTGTGGTAATGACTCTCATGGCTGGTATGACATGACCAAGACCGCATCTTCCAGACCAGTCCAATAGGTAAAACTTCATACGCTTTCATACCACAAATCCAATAAACACCCTTTGGAAGTGGTATAGAACAATGGGTTATCATTGCAGCAAGATGATTATAATCACCAATGACAGTGTTCATAGGTTGAGTTAAAGTGTAATATGTGGCAAGTGTCACAGGGACTGATGGGCAATGCCTTGAATGGGAGTCCATCGGTTGTGCTGTGAGGGATAAATTCACATACATAACAGTCCTTGGGGTTTGGGCTATGATCAGCTACCATTTTCGCCAGTTGGAGGTATGTGTTTGTTTATTCATATATATATGGTGTTATTCTGTCTTGTTGTATCAAAAGGTCTTGTTTGTGATGTTGGTAGGATTCTCGTTTCTGCCGTTTTGAGGGCTAGGTGGCTAGGTGAATTTGGGTTTGTTGTGCATATTTTCCGGGTTTTCTGGTGTCTGTCGTGCTCCTTGGTGGATGCTGTACATCTTCCTCTGGGGCTGTATGCCCTGTGTTGCTCCTCTTGTCCTCAGGTGACTGTGGGTGCTGTACATCTTCTTCTGGGGCTGTAAACTCTGCGCTGCTCCTCTGGTCCACAGGTGGCTGTGGAAACTGAACATCTCTTTCCCAAGGTTGTAGCCATCCTTCTATGGGCCCGTAGGGGATGAAGAAGAGGGTCCACAGGATGAAGATGGATCCTGCTGTTTTCTGGTGCATGGTGGAGGAAGCGTCTTCTTACAGTGGGATGCGTGGACCCACGGTGCCACTGATAGAACAAGTATAGGCGTTGGCTTTTTGCAACAAGTGGCATCTCTCGAAGCGGTGGAACTTCAGCTTTGTGTTGAATGTTGGCTGATTTTTACCACACATAACACAATGTCTATTTTCATCCAGTTTTACACACGTTATGTTATGTCCTCTGATGGTTACAAGTATTTCTTGTGGTTCCTGTACATGGATGGCAGCTACACTTGCTGGTACATTCACATCACTGATCTGTTCAAACCCAGTTGTTTTGGTGCAAGCCATGAACAGTGTAGCAGTCTTTCGTGTAGACAAGTTAGTAATGCGATATGATTTGCCGGTCTTTAAGGCTTTCACCTGGTTGTCGTAGAGCACTAGCTTCATTTTGGCAGTGTTATCTGCAACATAGCAGTTGCACACTTCGATTTCGGCCCCGTACAAAATTCTCATGTCAGTGCTTTCATCAAGGCTCGTCACCTTCACGTGAACCTCTCCAACCTGCAAACAAGAACATTTGGAGTTCAGTTTTGTGAATAATGGTTCACATTTCTGCCGAATTGTTTTTTTTTTTTAAATCACTACCAGCAATTACTAGGTGATGAACTTTGTTTGCCAGTATGTTGATACCTTTTGCCTTAATCACAATTTATACTCTGTAGCCTACACAACTTAGCCTCACCAGTGATGAATAGAGTGAAATTACATGTTTGTGGTTGTAATCGTAGGAACATATGTTAGAACAAAACCCCATAGATTAATATTGTTACAGTCAAAAAACCCACAGCCAAACTTTCAGATTTGAGACTGTGTCTTCTATTTGAGTCTGTGACTTGGTTGAAGGTGTTGCGCGTGTACATACGTACACACAGACTTGCCAAACATTGACACCTAGACCTTAAACCAATTGAACATGTATACACACTTTCTGAAACATTATACATAGTTTAAGTGCAAAAAAAATCCTACTTTGCCTTTATGTTCCCCTTCTATGTGCTAGCCATAGCCTATAATCTGGCACCGTTGCTACTGTTATGATGAAAAAAAATAAATAAAAAAGGGGACAGCAGCCTTTCCAGGTAACTTAGGCACATTCCATTTTGACCAATAATTCAATTGATAGTCATGTGCACTACAGCTTTTAAAAGTTTACTTTTTTGTACATTTAAAAGTATTTGAAAGAGAAGTACCTCTATAAGTGTAACTCACTTTAAAATCTATCACACTTCCCATCACTGACAAATCTTGTGATATTTTACACTATATCTAAGCAGTGTTGTACAGGCCTATAATTGCACAGGCCTGACGGCCCCACCGGGTCAACGAGAACCCCTGCCAGGCCAAAAATATTTTTTAAATGTCAAAAATAACGCCAAATATCCTTTCATTCTTAAATCAAAAGCTTTTTGGAGCCGCTGAGCAGCGCTGTCTCTAAACTTGAGTTATCGTCTGTGTCAACGCCATGGAAACTAGCGTGACTCCTTAGCCAGTGAGTGGTTAAGAGAGAGAGAGCATCTGAAATAATGGTTAACGTGCGTGGAGCAGGGGAAACGGTTAGCAGCAGTAAGTTGTCAGTCTGGCAGTAAATGTACAGTACAGACTACAGTGTGTCAGATAATAAATGCTGCAGCTTGTCAACACCATGAAAAGTCACGTCTATTTCCCCAACTGCTGGAAAAGTGAAGGGATTAGCTCCAAAGTTAGCAACAGTAGGTTAGCCTAGCCTGATGATGCTAAACAGAACAGACAAATAGAAAACTTAGACGACGACATTGCTAAATAGCTGATGCCAACCTACAACCTTGCAAAACAAGCAGCAAAGGGATCTGTTTGATGTGTGGACAATAATGTAACTAAACGTGCCAACGCATACACACATCACACATGATTGATTAAGCAAATACATTACTCAAAACACATAAAATGTTCAGTCATAACTTTATCACCTGACATGTAATATCAGCTCGTCAAAACATGTTCAGAAATATACTTTTTCTTTTCCCAAAGACAGAGAGATTATGGTAATGTCTCAACCAATAGAGGCCTCACACAGAATGTTTAGCTACATCTCAAGTCTCATGACATTTCATCACTGCTTAAGCTAACTTGAACTCGTTCTAGTCCGCCACATTGAAGACTGTCTCAAAACTGTTATTCTTATCATTTCTACTGTCTACAAAATGTCTTTTACCAGCTAACATGCCCACTTATTAAATATCAGTTATTGATTAAATGCTGCAGCTGATCTAACTAATTGGATACATCACAACATCACTGACTAACAGATACAGATGAGTATTAGGGCTGGGCGACATGACCAAAATTTCATATCACGATATCATGATAACGGTATATATCACGATATAGCACATTTTCTGTAAATTCAGTGAATAAATATTTTATATAAGATGACCATATTGGAAAGGCCTATTTCTTATTGCATTTTGAATTATATCAGGCCTGGAATTCAGTCATTTTTAGGACAAGGCCACTTTGGCCTTTGATAAATTTATATTTATTGGGGCATCACGGCCAAAATGTAGGACACCAAGGCCAAAACCAATGGGGCGATAACAATAAGTGATAATTACATTGTATGAGGACAAAACAGTACAATCAACAATTAGCAGTCAATGTATTGAAAAACAGTTCTGAGTTTATGAAAACTGTTCACTGAATGTTTGAATTTTCCACAAAATGCTGTTAGGAAAAAAATGTGAACAATTATATTAATTGTTAATGTTATATTTAATGATTAAGTCTATAAATGGGTAACGGTGATCAAAATTAATCTAAACAAGTTTTAAAATGTGTGCAACTATTAGCATTTGAGTATGAGATCATAGGAGTCACAAAAATTACTTTTTACACTTACACACTTTTTACTTGTTAAACATTAAACACACTGATGAGAAACTTCTCAATAGGTCAGATCTTTATCAGTAACGTTAGTACCGGTGTGAAACCAAGTTCAACACAGAGTTTAGCATTACTGGTTGTTTTTAGCATTAATGTTGCTAAGCTAGCGAGTGTCTTGAAGTCTGTTTATCATGTGTGTGCTAGAGTCAGTCAGCACTAAAACTGTTTCGCTAGTCCATTTTAACTTACAGCAGTTGCTGAAGGATCGTGTAAGTGTTTTTCTGCCACGAAGGAAATAAATTCATGACGAGTGAAAACGAGTCTAAAGCGTCTTCTGACTGCAGAAACGGAATATATCAAAGTGCCAGCTGAGTTAAAACTGTAAAATCAGCTGTCATAAGCAGTCTTATAAATACTAATTGCTAGAGAGAATAATGTTTGACCACTTCCGAGAGCCTGTGACTGAACTTAAAACACAACGTGTATTAATTCTTAGACTGTACAGTGTTTAGTTGCCTGTGCTTATCACATAATGTTAGCTGGTAGCTAATGTAAGCTAGCGGGCTCGCTGTTACACACATATTTGCTGGAGAAATCTTCCACTACTGTTGATATCCAGTGTGATGACAGAGGCACTGGGTAATATTCAGTCTGTTTATTCGCTTCGCCACATGTAGTTTTAAATGAGGAAATCCGCAAAAGGCACAACAGCCAGTTCAAAACAAGGCACAAAACTGGCCGTGTGAGTAGTTACATTTTTAAAGGGCATTACGGCCACACAGCGGAACATCCACGGCACTGACCGTTCGGCCATGGTAACATATGATTCCTGCCCTGTTATGTACTCGACAAATAAAAGCTGCTTACTCGTATTTGATTATTTTCTCCGTTTAGTTTACAAAACGTTGTCAAATGACGACAGCTGTTGCCGTAAAGAGTGTCATTTGTGAGACCACGATATAAACAATATAACATAAAATGAAACGATATACATTTTTATGTAGTCAAACAATATATATCGTCATATCACACAGCCCTACTGAGTATCACCACCAAGGTTTAAATTTGATTTTTTCATTAATATCTACTTCAAAACTGTTAATTGTAGATCTGAACTGACAATACTGACCATAAAGAACTTAATTCATTTATCAGAAAGATTATTTTCTTCATGATTTGTTATCCCCCATTAACCTTTAATATGGATCACATTGATCTCAAGAATAGTCAATTAGCAAATAACACATTTTATATAATTTATTGTTGTTTCTGTTCAGTCACATGTGGGGCTGATGATAATTTCTCAGCAGGGAGTTTGATATTATTAATATTATTTCCATTTTTCTTGAAACATTTAGCTTAACAAATAATTTACCCTGTTCAAAAGACACCCTAACCATGTTCAGGGTTTCCACCAATGTATTACAAGGCTGTAGTGTGTCAGGTCTGAATTAATCCGCAGAGGACCTTAGCATCAAGGACTTTTTAAAATATATTTTTTAAACTGAAATGTGTAATGCAAGTAGTTTAGCTTGTTAAAGGAATAACTCAGCGTGTAGCAAGTGTGTGTGTGTGTATGTGTGTGTGTGAGACAGAGAGAGGAAGAGATGGTGAGGCTATCCGCTTATCGTCCTTGAGCAGCTAAAGAGCGGGACAGTTTGTGGTGAAAACAACCACTAAGACCAAGGAAGACAGCTGCTACTCGCTAACACATTCAATTCAATTCAATTCAATTCAATTTTATTTATATAGCGCCAAATCACAACACAAAGTCATCTCAGGGCACTTTTACATGGAGGGTTACTGAATAATCATTTGAAAATCACAATATCAATACAGAAACTTTTTTTTTTTTTTTTTACATCGCTGCCGCAATTACTTTTAGTACAAATAGAGCTTTACACACATTCTTATCAGAGTTGAATATTTGATAACTGTAACTGTTAAACTCATACATTTTATGTAGTCTTGATAAGGTGTTAACGGTGGTCATTTAATGTCGTAAATCTAGTTTTTCAAATACATTGTAGCACACCATAGTCAAACGTAATTTCTCAATAACGAAATAGTGGCTAATGAAAATGTTGACTGTCCACAAACTTTAGTTAATCAGTTTGTTATTGTTTAAATTGAGAAACCCCTAGTGTAAATTACGCATTGTCCGTTTAAAATCATGTATTTTATGTGGTCTCGATTAAGGTTTTTACAATGTTCACTTAGTGTCAAACATATTTTTTGTAAAAAAAATTGTAACTATAAAAATGCTGAATGGCCATGAACTTTGGAGAATCAGTAGCCACAGTGGCGGGGGAGGGAAAAAAGCTAACGTGAAGCGCATGCTACCAGTAACGAAGGCACACGTGGGGGAGTAGCCATGTAACGTTAATGTTTATGCAACATAAAATTGTAAAACTATTGTACTTACTCAGACTTTTCTTCACATTAAGCAGCTTCAAAGCTGTCTCTTGAACAGCTGTTTTCTCCAGAGTATCGCGCTTCTCCGGAGAAAACACGACTCCCCTGTGAAACTCGTCGCAAGAGTTTTGAAAAACACAAGTGTAGCTCCTCTGGTAGTAAAGCATGAGGCCTGAGATCGTTTTGAATACAGGGTTTATTCATCATGGTCACCGACCGACCCATGAGAACTGAAAGAAAATAATTAATGACAATAAACGCTGCACACACCTGCAGCTGAGTACAAATTACACATTAATTACATTAGTACACATACCTTGTAGGCTGCACACTACCATAAGGGCTATATTCTTTCTTCTTTCTTCATCTTCTTAGTTTTATAGTTCACTTTAACTCTTCTTATCTTAACTTGTGTAGAGACAACCAACAGTGTTGTCTTTCGCTTGCCATGCTTATCAGGTGGCGTGTCATAAAAAAGGACCTGTGTAAAACAAACCATGAACCCCGCCTCAATTATACAGGTAGGTAGGAACCAAAAAACACAAAATTAAACTGACATGTGAGGCAGTTACACTCCCACCAAAAACATGTGATTTCTTAGAACCATATAACCACATCCAGTATAAACTTTGGGATAACCCTTGCCAACTTCCACTTGTTCCATGGCATCCCGTCATCCTTCAGAAGAACGATGTCACTCACCTGTGCATTCCTGCAGTCTTTGTTCCACTTCTGTCTGTGTTGGAGATTCAACAGATATTCCTTCTTCCAACGTAACCAGAAGTTGTTGGCCAGGAGTTGAACTCTACACTATCGCTTACGGAGGTAAAGATCTTCCCTGACGAACTTCCCCGGGGGAGGTGATATGATTGTGGACTTCATGGTCAGGATATGGTTCGGTGTTAATGGCTCTGGACTGGATGAATCGTTCAGGCGATCAGTAGTCAGTGGTCTACTATTCACAACTGCCATGACTTCATATAGGAATGTTCGTAGAGAGGAGGAATCAAGCTGCTTAGCAGACTGTTCTAGGATAGACATCAAAACATTCCTGACAGTGCGAATCTGTCTTTCCCAGACTCCACCCATATGGCTTGATGCTGGAGTATTAAAGATGAACTCACATCCTCTCTCCTTGAGTTTTTCTTGATCCATCTCTCTTAATGCTTCAACAAACTCTCACCTGGCACCAACAAATTTTGTTGCTTGATCACATCTGATCTGCTGCATGGCTCCACAAATGGCAATGAATGAGCGCAGGGCATTAATGAAGGCATCTGAGGTTAGGTCATCGAGCATCTCAATGTGAATTGCTCTGGAACACATGCTGGTGAGCAACAGTCCATACCTTTTCAACTCTTTCCTCCCTTCCTTTCCTTGAAACAATTCATACCACAATAAGTGAATGGAGGTGTGGCCTCTGTTCGGTCTACAGGAAGGTCTGCCATCCTTTGCTGCTCCATGCCTCTTCTAGACTTCCTGCACTTGGTGCATTTGTAAATGTGGGATGAGACTAACTTGCTGCATCCGAGGATCCATATGCCGTTGGAATGGAGCTCATTTGTTGTCATTCCCCGGCCTTGATGGTGCACTCTTTCATGGTAGTACTTGACAAGCAATGATGAGATGCGACTGTCACTTGGAAGAACTGCTGGATGCCTTACATGTGGATGCAAAGCAGCCTGAGTCAAGCGGCCTCCAACTCTGATAACGCCTTGGTCATCCAGGAATGGATTTAGTCTATGCAACTTGATTTCTTGAACCATCTTGATTATGGTTAGCTGTGCTTCACTCCTTTCTTCTAAACTGGTGGCTTCACAGGACCTTGATCTCTGACCCTTGACTTCTTTAGCAAGGTGCTTCAGTCTAGCAATGGCCTTCACGAGTCTTGACCAATCAGAGAACTTATGTAGGCGATCCAACAGTGACCCCACCTCCTTTGCTTGTGTCTCATTAACATGGGCCTTCTTGAGCTCTGGATCATTTATTGGAACCTTTCCTACCTTGACATCTCCACTTGATAGATCTTTCTGCCAAAGCATGTCTGGGCCTGTGAACCAGTTAGATGTTAGCAGCTGGTCAGCTGAGAGACCTCTTGAGGCATGGTCTGCCGGATTTTCCTCTGAACTCACGTGCCTCCATTGCTCAGACTCTGTGCTTTGCTTGATACATTCCACACGATTAGCCACGAACACATGAAATCTTCTAGCTTCATTGCTGATGTAACCCAGCAACGATCCTTGAATCTGTCCAACGATCCTTGAATCTGTCCAGAAGACTTCTTGTGTGCATTCCATTTCTAGATTACAGTACACTTCACCTGATGTACTGATCGCTCTGAGATATGAACATTCTCCATATCCTGACACACTGGCGTCAGAGAAATGATGCAACTCATAGTGCAGGACCTTGAAGTCTGGTGGAACATAGCACCTCTGGATCTTCACACCAGCCAGGTTTTTCAGGTCTAGAAGCCAGAATTCCCATAGGTGTCGCAGGTCGTCAGGTAAGGTGTCATCCCAACTGAGTTTGTCATGTCACATCTGCTGCACAATCCTTTTTCCTACCAGGATGAACAGTGCCACAAGTCCGAGCGGGTCCTCTTCGGGTAAGTGGATTCTCCTTGACAACTACACGGAACTGGAATTCATATGAGGTGACACACCACTGAACACCAAGTGCTCTTTCCATATGATGTTCACCCAGTGCCATATCCAGATCCATGGCAGCCTTAACACATTCCTCCTTAGGGATTGTGGCCATGACTTCTTCACTGTTTGAGATGAACTTATGCAGTCTGAGTTTTCCTGTACTGCAGAGTTCTCTCGCCTCTTTCACAAGCTGGATAGCTTGCCTTTCTGATGTGACACTTGCTAGGCCATCATCAATGTAAAAATTTCTTCCGATGAATTGGATGGTGTCTTCACTGAATTTATCTGGCCCTTCATCAGCAAGATGTCTTTGTCCAAAGTTGGCACAGCCAGG
The DNA here is from genome assembly GCA_029490765.1 of Euthynnus affinis. NCBI lineage: Eukaryota > Metazoa > Chordata > Actinopteri > Scombriformes > Scombridae > Euthynnus > Euthynnus affinis. Next base: position 536,872 of record CM055853.1, read on the forward strand.
GGACGAGGCTGCACCAAACAGGTGAACTCTCATACGGTAGATAGACAGTCGAGCTTCCAGATTTCCGCCCTCCCACCAAAGGAATCATAAGTAATCTTGGTCTTCTACCTTCACATGGAATTGATGAAACATGCGTTCGATGTTGCACATTATCGCCACAGGACCTCTACGAAAACCACAAAGGACGCAGACCAAGTTGTTTGTCAACTCTGGGCCAGTTAGTAGATGGTCGTTCAAGGAAGTCTCCTGAAACTTTGCAGAGCAGTCAAAGACGACGCAAATCTTTCTGGGCTTCTGTGGATGATACACCCCATGATGGGGAATGTACCACACTGGAGCCTTGTTGATGTCTTCTTGAAGAACCATTTCTGCATCTCTGCGAGCGATGATATCATCCATGAAGGTTTTGTAGTCCTTGTAGTACTGTCCATTTCTTTTTAGCTTCCTTTCTAAGCATTTTAGACGGTGTATGGCACATACTTTATTGTTTGGCAAGCTAGGTCTCTCTTTCTTGAAAGGTAGCAGCATCTCATAGTGACCATCATTGTCGAGCCTGATGCTCCTTTGTATCTGTGATAAGAATCGGAGGTGTTCTTGTGAGATGCTGGTATCATCTGAAGCCCTCTCAATGAAGTCAGACTCCAGGACCTTGATGATGTCAACTGGTGGGACCACTTCCTTGATCTGTGTTCTACAGATGTAATGCACTTCACTTGTGTGGTTTGAAGCCGACTGACAATCTGGAATGACTTGCTTCACAACCACTTGGGGGCTTACTCCAACTGCATCTCCATAATCAAGACAAGGGTTGCCATAGCCTACTATGCTCAAGCCTAAGTCTGTTCTCAATCCGAATGGCTGAATCCTTCACCAGGCACCACTTGTTTTGGGACAAGAGCTTGAGGACAGTTGTAGCCAATTAACAAGCCAACATCACAACTTTGTGGAGGAGCTATATCAGCTGCAATATGTTCAAGGTGAGGCCAAGCTTTAGCTGTTTCTGGTGTGGGAATATGCTCTCTGTTTGCAGGTATGAAGTCTCTTGTATAGGTCACTGGCAGGGGAATTACTTTGTCTGAGTAAAATCCCCTAACTTGCAGTCCAGCAACTCTTTGACAGGGCACAATTGTGTTTCTTGAAGCCATGGTGGAGAGCTTTAACTGAACTGGTTCCTGTAAAATCCAGAATAGAATTCAAAATCCTTCTTCTCACGTACAAAGCTCTTAACGGTCAGGCACCATCTTATGTAAAAGAACTCTTGGTACCATATAATCCCACTAGAGCGCTGCGCTCCCAGAATGCAGGTCTACTGGTGGTTCCTACAGTATTTAAAAGTAGAACGGGAGGCAGAGCCTTCAGCTATCAGGCTCCTCTCTTGTGGAACCATCTGCCAGTTTCGGTCCGAGGGGCAGACACCCTCTCTATGTTTAAGAGTAGGCTTAAAACTTTCCTTTTCGATGAAGCTTATAGTTAGGTCTGATCTGACTCGCCTTGGATCAGCCCTTAGTTATGCTGCTATAGGCCTAGACTGCCGGGGGACTTCCATTGATGCACTGAGCTCCTCTCTCTTCCATCTCTATGTATTCTATTACTATTAATGCATGTTACTAATTTCACTTCTTCCCCGGAGTTCTTTGTGCTTTCTGATCCACAGGAAGCTTCATAAACCATAGACCATGCTGATGTTCTGACGTCCTTCCTCTGCCCTCGGCCAGCTGTTCCTGCTATTGCTGCTGCTTACTGACTATTGTTGTTGTTGTTGTTGCTGCTCTTTCACTGTGTACACCCCCCCCCCCTCTCTTTCTCTCTCTCTCTCTCAACCCAACCGGTCAAGGCAGATGGCCGCCCACCCAGAGCCGGGGTCTTCCTTAGGTTTCTTCCCGTTAAAGGGGAGTTTTTCCTTTCCGCTGTCGCCAAGTGCTTGCTCATGGGGGGGAACTGTTGGGTTTCTCTTTCTGTAAATTAAAGAGCGTGGTCTAGACCTGCTCCATGTAAAAGTGCCCTGAGATGACTTTGTGTTGTGATTTGGCGCTATATAAATAAAATTGAATTGAAAATTGAATTGAATAATATATCTTTTCCTCCCCTGGTATGTTTTTCCTGTCAATGAGTGTCTGAAAGGAAACTTTCCAATCATTAAATCTGAGTGGGTCACCACTGAAGGGTGTTGGTTCAGGTATAGGAAGGTAACTTGCACTGATGGATTCTGCAAACACTCTCACAAGAGCTGCTGTACTATCCCCTTGACTTGGCAGCATCATAGCTTGAGATGGAGGGTGATGGTGTGACAAGTCATTTTCCCCTTTGACGTCATCCTCCTCCTTAACCGAGACGTGTTGATGGAGCAGCTCATCCATTTCATCATCTGAGCATTCTTTCTGCTCATATACTTGCTGTCGTGCCTCGGCAGCCTTTAACCACTCAGTGATCCTTTAGCATCCTTAATGATAGTTTTCCACTTCTCGTAGCTCACGCTGAAACAGTGTTTGGCCTTTCTTACTTGCTCCTTGTGCAATGCCTGGCCCTTTTTAGTTAACTTGCGAGCCCTTTGGCTTCTTTGTGGCTGTGGAGAAGAGGCGTAGTAATCATCTTCGATGTCTTCGGTTGCTTATGGTTGTGCGTCTCTGTCACGCTGCTGTGTGTCTTCAGCATCACCATTTATGTCTCTACCAGATAGACATTTTACTCATGTTGCTTCAGTTAGCAAATGTAATATTACCCTTAGCGTTATAATACTTAGCCAAATAAAATAGTTAATGTAGTTGAATCAACACTCTCCTTTAACATGTAACAACTGACAGTACCCTTCTGTTCAATAATTTGGCTTATTCACTTATAACCTTATTACCATCAGTGATAATTAAATCAAATAGGTGTTGCTTCTAACAAAGGTAAGTTACCAATGCATTAAATACTAGCAATGCACCTTTAAACTACTGTGGTGTTGATCTATATTAACATTACCACCACTTGTTTTAACACAACCTTTTACAGTGTAACCGTCAATAAACCTAATCTCTGAATCAACACAATGGATAAATGAACTTCAACGGACTTCAGCAAGTAAAGGTAAGTAAACAAAAATTTGATACATTTTCAGTCTCTTGTGCAAAGCACTCAAAGCGTCTTAGGTACACTAATAGCACCGTGAAACTTTGGTGGCTGCTTCAGTTGCTGTGGATGGCGGTGACGATGCGCCCACGACGTGGAGAGGCTTATCCCATCCGTCTATCACGGTGCTCTGTCAATGTTCTTCTCGGTTACTCATGCAAAGCACCTGAGTTCTCACTGTAGCTCCTCTGGTATTTGAATGCGGGGATAGTTGATCGAGAACATCTACGTCACTGCAAACAAAATGTCGGATGTCAGACTCGTATTATATACTCAGTTCGCAGGTGACAGGAAATGACGTCGCTTCAGCAGCGGAAGTTGCTGTTCTTGTCAACTTTATTCATAATAAAAATATGTTTTACGAAATAAATGAATCCTTTAAAGGGTTTATACAATATTTTAAACAAAAATGTTGGCATTAAATCTCGCAAGTGATGGTATACAACTACACTGAAGTGCAATAAAAAGTGCAATATAAATTACCTGTAATCAAAATCACAGTGATTGTAAGACCTGTGATAAAGTACATTTATACATACAAGGAATCTGATTTGACACATTGTGTTCATTCTCAATGAATGAATGAACATGTTTCGTTGAACAACAAACTAATAGTAGCATAGATCAATCATCATCATGTCATAATTTAAGTAAGATATACTCGCCATTTCATACAAAAAATAAACAATTATGTGTGTGATTATGTCTGCATGAAAAATAATTGTTAATCAGATTCAATTCAATTAGATTACAGTCAATTTTACAGAGTAGAAGTAGTAATATTACAAAATGCAGTTAGCATCTAACCACCACTGCAAAAAAGCAGTTAAGTGTAGTGCAGTGTAATGTACATGTGTACAATAAAGATATATAGAACATGGAAGATATGAAAAATCTAATGTATATACAGTAAAGTATATACAAAGTGTATGTAAACACTACAGACAGTAGTATCAATAAAATACCCTATAGAATATATGACCAGTATAGATAGTGGTATATATAATATATATATAATACATATGAATAAATATAGGCAGTGTACATTTGAGTTAATATGAATATATTATCAGATGTCAGATGTAAGCATACATATGAGAGCTATAACTTCTTACCTGCAACTGCAAACTGTCGATCACAACTGTTGTTGCTGCTTCAAGCTACTTTTAAAAATTGTAGCACAACCTACAAGTAAAATTGGATTAAATGCTACAGAATTCATCGTACTTGTCTATACACTTTTGCTGAATTTGATCACCATTGACTGTTAAATTTATGAGATATGGCCCTGAATAGTACAATGGTGTTTCAATCATCACAAAATGAGGCTATTGGTGCCATGATTCAGTATGTCGTGCATATTCTCATGGAAAACCTGCCTTTGGGCAGAATTTTGTGAAATTTTACACACTTCTGTAAGGTCACATAAATAAATATCACCAAATTTGATTGCGATCCAATTCATTATTGAGGAGTTATCGGCCATTAAGTGCATTAGGCCACGCCTATGAAATATGAGCCAACAGGAGCAAAACATATGTTTATGAAAAAAAACAAAATGGCAGAAATTTTTTATAGACGCAAATGGGCGTGGCCTATATCATTCTATTAATATTCTTTTAATATTTTTAAAAATTCATATAAAATCAATGGTTTATGATAAAAAGCTGAAAAGTAATAGCACACTTCTCCTGAAAGAGCTGAACATTTTGATATATGAATGGTGTCTGTAGCTCAAAGTATAGAGCAGTTGAAAGCCGCCGAAAAACGTACGGAAGAATAATAATAACTAGAAAATTCCTGCAGCAGAAATTTTGAGAGTGACACGGGCCGGTGCCGGTGGGTCATGTGTGAGGAGCCCCAGCAGCTGATGGGGAACACTTATCAGGGAGGAGCTGATGGTATTTGTGTCATTGATGCTCTGTTATGGTTTCAGTGGTATGGCCGTTAATTATTAGTGCTGATCAATAATTACACTTAGTGTGTTTGAAAATATATATAAACATATATATAATTCTAACAATACTATATATTACATTGACTTTTAAGTCATGATGTGGAGTTACAACATGTACATAATAAATATAATTTATGGGTTTTCTACATCATCAGGAGCACACCTGTACATTATGAATACATTTCTTAATACATTTCAAATATTGAAACAGAACACACCTTAGACCAACAGTTGTTTTTCATGTGTTTATTTATATGACAATCTGCCCTTTCACCCTCAAATGTGATTAGAGAAACTGCCCCATAAATACCTTTTACATGGACAAAATGAAAGAAACTTTAGGAGGAGCAGCAGAAGTGGGATGTCTCTTTTGGGACAGACCGAGACAGACGGAGGGAAATTTGGCTGCAAGGTGATCGTCTTGCATGTTCTCTGAAAATACACAAAAACAAAAAAATCAGTAAGACAGACAACATTATGGTAGCATGAATTAACTCAAATTAAACTCATCCTCGTGGATACATTTATAAATGCTCCTTACTTGCCTATATATTACTTGTCTATATATATATATATATATATATATATATATATATATTCAACCAGAAAGTTTTTTCTTGATGTGAAATGACACAGGCATCTATCAGAAGATAATAAGAGGATGTAAAAAAGGCATCGTGTGGAAATGAATATTTCTCAGATTTAATTTTCCAGTCAAAATAATATGCTTGAATAAAAGTAACTTTAAGACAAAATTCGCGCAAGGGGTATGAATCATTTCAGGCTTGACTGTATGTATATAGTCCAATAGATAGTATAATATAGATATGAAGCAATATATACGTAGTTCTCCGGGTGTGTAATTTTAAGTCGGGTGTTTATATGAACAGTAAAAGGTTTTTTTCTCATAGCGGACTTTTATTTGTAATAAAATAATCTGAATACTTCTTCAACCAACAGCATTACGTTACTACACTAACAGTATTTACAGCATGAAGGTCAGTTTTAATCTGTGATATCATCTACCCGTTTGGCCAGTGAGCCTCACTGCCATTCAAATACACCAGACTCCTTTGACAGAAAGACTAAATTTACTTAGCAGAGCACAGATCTACCACACAGTCTCTTTTTTGGCATTAATGTGAGGTACTTTGCTTCACGAAGGGATCTGATAACTTCTTCAACCGCTGAAACTCACCCAGTCACACACACAGACTAAGCAGCTAGCTGCGCTACAGCAGCACCTCCCGTTACCTTACCATCTTAAATGTGTGTTTTTTTCAAAGGAGTCTGGCGCTGCTATATAGCGCGGCTATTTTCGGTTAACGTAAACATAACGGACCTTACTTTTCAACAGAGACGGTCTATCTCGATACAAATCATATTAATGATGTCCTCAAACACTTTTCACATCACTCTGAAAGTGACAGAAGCAAACTCAGCACTTTAATGGACGTTGACAGCACACTGAGTCACAGTTTAGCTATATGTATAGTGTTCTTGCTCAGCACCGACTGTATATTTTTTGTACATATTAATAATTTATTCCCAAAAATATGAGAGAATAATGTCTAGATTCAAGAATAATGTAGGCTAATGCTACTACGATAACACTAAGATAACAAAGTTGAAGAGAAAAATATTCACTTACCTCAATCAGATGACTGTTGACTTTGTGGTTGGTGCAGCGCCCTCTGATTCAGGCAGATTAGCTAGCACACTTAGCTCCGTGCACATAGCTTCACACACACCGGGACACTCACATGCACGCCCGCAGGCACGCCCACACGCAACCCCACACACATACATGGAGATTTACTCTGCTCCCCATGGCAACCCGTGCATGTGTGCGTCCTCGTACGCGTGCGTGTGTGTGTTGGTGTGTAAATTTGTCAAAGTAGCTAAAAATGTTAGCTCCGTGAGCCTGACAAAAAAGGCATTTTTGTGAAGGAACCGTAAATCCTATCAGAAATCTGAGCAGACCAGGATTGCACAATATTGGTGATCTTCAAGTCCCTAGACTCAAAAATGTTGACAGGAGAGTGAGAGAAAAAAGGGTGTCAGTTCAACTCTTCTCCTGAAATCTCCTCCTTAATTAATATGGGAGTCTATGGGACAGTTGGCCGGTAAACCCTTCACAAAAGGGCTGACAGTTCAAATTCTGTTTGTGTCTGAGCTACGGTTGGTGATTTAAATGACAGAGCACAAGCGTGCCTACTACTGTGGAAAAAATGATTTGTGTAGACCAAAATATGTGGCTGAAAGGACGATTTATCCAGAATTTTTTCAGAAAAATTTAAATAGCTTCTTCCACTCTAAGCGATGACATCACGCACTCTAGCACTGAACATTCCAGCAATACACACTAATGTTAAACTCAAAATTTATCTAAAATTGCACATGAAACTTTAAAAGTCACAGATCAAAAAGTATAAAATATACTCAAAAAGTTGAATACAAGTTTAATAGCCGACAACTTTGTGAACATTTTAAAGTTTGAATGAAGTCTGTAGCTCAAAGTATGGTGAAGTAGTTGAAGCTTGAAATTGGCCCTAAAATGTGGACATTTTTTGACCCCTCCCCATTCATTTCCTATGGGAAATTTCTCGCAGTCATAGCACACCATTCCCGAACGAGCCGCACGTTTTGATGTATAATTCGCATGGGTTTTCTCAAAGCTGCGGGACAAGTTACGCGCCGAAATTTTGTACGGAAGAGGAATAATAAGAAGTGGAAGAAACATGACGAATAACAATAGTGACTCGGGCTTTGCAAAGCACTGCTGAAAATACTAAACACTTGTTCAGGATTCCCATCTGTACAAATAGAATGTGATTACCATGGCATGTTACATTTAAGAGATTTGGTAGATAATAAGTAGTATGGTGCTGATTTATTTATGACCACAAGGTGGCGCTATTGCTGTCATGATTCAGTATGTCGTGCAGATTCTCATGGAAAACCTGCCTATCAAGTTTCATTCCATTAACAACAGAATTGCTGAAATATCATGTTATAAGGTGACTTTAGCGCCCCCTCTGGGCAGAATTTTGTGAAATTTTACACACTTCTGTAAGGTCACCTTGTGTACAACATCCCCAAATTTGGTCATGATAGAAAGCTGAAAAGTAATAGCACACTTCTCCTTAAAGAGCTGAACATTTTGATATATAAATGGTGTCTGTAGCTCAAAGTATAGAGCAGTTGAAAGCCGCCGAAAAACGAGAATAATAATAATAATGATAATAATAATAATAATAATAATAAAGGTTTGGATAACTATAGTGTGAAAGCATTCACACTAATAATAATAATAATAATAAAGAATTGGATAACAATAGTGTGAATGCTGAAAGCAATGAGTGTATATAATAAATAAAGGTTTGGATAACTATAATAAAGGTTTGGATAACTAGAAAATTTTGCAATTTCATAAGAAATTGCGTGTGGGAGCTGCAAACTGCCAGAGGCATCCGCCACAAACTGCCAGCCGCAGCCACTGCTGGCTGCTGCCATTCCTGTTATTGCTACCTTCACTGCAGCAATTATTCAACATTTTCTAGCACCACCTACAAGTGAAGTTTCATCGAATACCACACACCTGTTCAATATGTACAATTCTGCTGAATTTGGTCACCATGGAACGTTGAATTTAAGAGATATTGAACTAAGTAAGTGATATGTTGGTTTTCACTAATGGCCACAAGGTGGGGCTACTTGCTCCATTTTTCAAAAAAATCAAAATGGCGGAAAATATTTATAGACGTAAATGGGCATGGCCTGTATCACTCTACTTGGTACCATCCAAGGAACACACTGTGTAAAAATTGTTTGGATATGCCCAACAGTTCATGAGTTATAAGGCAAAATGTAAAACACATAATAACTGACCACATGGTGGCGTTATAGATCCCATCTTACAATATGTGAAGCATTTGTTTATGGGCCACCTGTAGTTGAAATTTGAACACTTAAGCACTATTACTTCTTGAGATATGAACTTTCAAACGTTGCTCCCATTCACTTTCCATTATAAATTTTAATATTAAAAAAATAAAATAAAATCAGTGGAATATGTTAGAGAAAAGTAATAGCACACATCTCGTTATGGATATGTACAATTTGACATTGAAACGAAGTTGATACGACAAATCGTGTAGGACTAGTTACACTTCGAAAAACGGCGAAATAATAAATAAATAATATATAAGCTTTGCAGCTCCCACACAATAATGTTTTCAGCATTCACACTAATAATAAATAAAGACTTGGATAAATATAGTGTGAATGCTTTCAGCATAATAATAACTAGAAAATTTTGCAATTTCATAAGAAATTGCGTGTGGGAGCTGACACCCCAGACCTAAATCCAACAGGAAATCCACAATACATTCATAAAAATCAATTTTTTCACCCTTTTTGGGGTCCAAACAAAATCAATCTTCTCCCAGGGCGGTTATGCTATTGGCCTCACCCTTTCACACAGGAGTCACGACACTGTCACACACCGAACAAGAGTTGTAAAAAATTTCAATGGGAGAGGTATTCTCTGAGCATGCACTCTCACTCTCAATTACAGATTGCCATCTAAACTATAATTCCTGGTTTCTCAACCACTGGGCTGCGACCCACAGGTGGGCCTCAGGGTGCCATCTAGTGGGCCGCGGAGGCAGTGATACTGCCAAATGGCTAAAAATGGCAGGGCCAGCCAGCTAGCCCTGTAACCACTGTTGTCCATGAGTCAGAGAGTGAATAATGATGATTGGTCAACTAACTTGCTAAAATCAGCATTACAGCATCATCATCATCACTAAAAATATCCCTCCGCTATTCATTAGAGCTACAGACTGTGACATCATGTTAATAACAACAGTCACTCCTCGGTAGATGACTGGTTGAATTGGAGATATGTGAACTTTGCAAACTTGTTTTTTTCTGTTGTCATTTTCAGCCGTAACTGTAACGTGCAAAGACATTACAGTGGACATTGCAAACACGATGGTCCTACCGATCTGATGTCTCTGCTGGCTTTATTTTATCTACTGTGTGGCTTTGATAGTATGTTTTTTTTTTTGTTTGTTTTTTGGAGGGGGGTGGGGGATCTGCAGTGAAAACCCAGAGCAGAGTTTTGACTTGTCTTTCTTTAATGTTTGTGAAACTGAATTGAACTGAACTGATTAATGATTGAGGGGAAAACAAAATGGCTCCTTTACCGAGTGGATTGAACTCTGAGACTGTGGGTCACACACAGTCACACGAACACACACTTCCCTCTTCATCGTTACCTGGCTAAACTTAGCCATTTGCCCCCCCAGTTGAGAGTTTATCTCACCTCCCACTCCAGCATCCTCTATCAGCTGTGCCGGTGCTACTAGCTTAAAAACGTCTGTGAAGTTTGCGGACATAGTAGCTAAATCTGTCCATGGAAAAATTATTCTTCGTTATAGTGAGATTGAGCTAGCAAAGCAGTTTTGTGTTTATATGTGAGGTATTTATTCCATTTGGGAAATGCAGCGATCTCCAGAAAGCATTCGCTGAAGTCAGCAGGGACTAGAAAGCGTTTCTGTTGCTAGGTCGTTGGTTGGTCTACTTGCTGGAGTAGTAAACTAGGCTTCATTACATTGGATTCTACTGGCATGAGTGGCTGTTTTCCAGGAATTAGTCATGCCCCAAGTATTTCCATGGAAACAGAGATAACAAGCAAAACTTATTTTTAAAGCGAACTGCCTCACCATATGGATACATTTTGTTTATATCCTTTATATTGGATACCATTATATGGTAAATGTTGTATAATCGCAATATTACACTAGACTCATGACTTGTCTTTTTTGTCTTCGTTTTGTTTTCTGTATTTTTTCATTTATTTGGGAAGGTGATCCTCGAAAAAATTTTAACAATCAGATATGGGCCTTGAGCTACAAAAGCTTGAGAACCCCTGCTATAATTCACACCACTTTCTAACCTGTATCAATGGATTTGCAACAACAAATCATACTAAAAGTGATGTTTTATGTCACATTTGGTCAAAGTGATGGTATGTATTCCCTTGTTTCCCCACAAAAATTTGTCTTAACTTTGTCTTAACTCTCCACGGAACAGGCGGGGGATGGGTGTGCTAGTTCACTGCAGCTCACTTTTAAAGGTTACTGCAGAAAGCTCAATATTCATACAGTACATTATAACCACAGTGCGGAGACACACTTTGCAATAGTAATAAATTAAAATTAAATTTCAAATTTATTCACAGAATGGAGTAGTAATCATTTTGAAATGATTACTATTTCAAAATGACAATAAAACTTGTGATGAAATACTGACTGTACAAGGAAATATGCGCTGTGCCATGGACAAATAAATTAAGTGTATGAAACATATGATGGTGACAAGAGCAACAATTAAATGTGAAAGTGCAATAAATAATTGAAATTATATAACAGTGGAGGTTGAGTGCAATGTACAATGTAATTTCTAGGGCTGGAGTCTGTTGGTCGAGCAGTCGATTAATTGGTCGATACTCTCTCATCCGACTAAATTCTCATTGGTCGACTAATCTCCATGTATCTCTATCTCTACTTTCATAAGGAGAAAAGTGCTACATCAGCAGCTTTCTGGGATTAATCTATTATTTTCCTGCAGCGGGGGGACAGACCAACAAACTACCTTTTGTGTATTCAAAACACACTTGCCCAAACTCCTGAGCGGAGGTCTAATCATAGACTGTATAAAGATAGGGTCTAACTCATGGTCTAACTGTACACGTTACTGAGCGTTTACTAAATGTACTGAACGTTTACTGAATCAGTGTTTCTCCTACGATTATATCAACAAGAACCCCCACCAGGCCAAAAAAATATTTTTTAATGCTAGAATAAATGCCAAATATCCACTCATTCAGAAATATTTAGCGTTTGGGCGTCTGTGCAGCGTGTGAGTCAACCGCTGTCTTGTTGCCTGGGAAACGAGCAACTGTGTTATACATCATTGCGTAGTATGTTTATGTAGTGAGCTGGACACAGAGAAAGTGACGGTGGATACGAGCGGAGCAGAGGAAAAGGTTAGCGGTAAGTTGTCAGTCTGGCAGTAAATGTACAGCACAGACTACAGTGTGTCAGTTAAATGCTAAAAAAGTCACGTCTGTTGTTTCTCCAAGTGCCCCCCCCTCCCCCCCGCGACTAATCGATTAGTCGCAGATTATTTACAATTTTAGTCGACCAAGATTTTCTTTGGTTGACTACAGCCCTAGTAATTTCCCATTTATGTGGCCATGGTACAAGATTTTATGCCAAGGCAGGTTAGGGTTAAGGTTAAGGAAGGGCGCGTTCGACTGCTGTTTTAGGTTATCTGCTTGGGCTTCATTCCATTTCAAATTGCCACTCGTTGGCCACAACTCAAATCCAAATGCCACTATCTCTGTTAAGAAAAGGCATTGTATAGCCTGTGATTGTAAAATGCGGAGTTGCTCATTTAATTTTATATTTCCAAGAAGATTTGGCTGAGGTTATTTCATATGAAATCATCTTTCATAAAATATGGAGTCTTCCTCAATTAATATTGTTCAGTAAAGCATTCCAACATTATGTGTGTGTGTGTGTGTGTGTGTGTGTGTGTGTGTGTGTGTGTGTGTGTGTGTGAAGGGGCAGACTCCATGAACACACACAAAAATCAGTGTGGAATAAATTCTGTAATTACAGTTTTGTAAGGAGTAACACAAAGCAGACTGTCTTTGTCTCCATAGCAATGGTGGTTGAAATCATGCTGTAATGTAAGCCTTCTGTGGTCAGGTTAACATTGTGTCAGTAGAAAGCCTCAGCAGTTGCTCTGAGTATCTAATACTGCTGCAAATGGGTTTACATTGGAGTTAGTTGAAAGCCCAGTGTGTCTCACATGGATGCCTAAGCGTACACTGCCCATCTGTAACACACTGAGGGGCATGACAAAGCATTAGTATTTGAAATATATACTGTATAAATTAATCAAAAAAACTGGGTAAAGGTCAATATCAGTAAAACAGCCAAAATATAACAAACATCTTACATTTCCATATAATACATTTCCCCTTCAGCGATAACAGTGTTATCCGCACTCAGAAGGAGCAGACTTTCACTATCTCCCCCTTATTCAGTTCTTTCCTAAATGAGAAAGAATGAATTATGATTTTATCAAATATTAAAAAACCTGTTATCAGATACTATACTTCAACCTTCATATAGATGTTGAAAACAGAACCATACCCTTAACACTAACCAGCTTCTTGTTTATCCCTGTGGTGAAAATGCTCTGAGACTGACAGAGGAAGGCAATACCTCACTCCAAACCTCAGCCTGTTATTACAGTTTTTGATGATTATAGTTTACAATAGGGTTACTGCAGGGCTTCATTTCAGCCACCTCACCACATTAGGACTGCAGGGGCGTTGTCCACAGAGCAGCCACAATCTGTCCTGCGCTGGAGTCGAGACTCCTTCATCACCTTTGGTTCTGGTTTCTGGTGAACAGGAGCGTGTGGTATGAGGTTAAAATGACTGCCAGTGTAGACTACAGTTAATGTACACTTCAACAGACAAAATCATGAACTCTAAAAGAAAATAGCAAATTGTTGTCTGTTTCTAATATTAGTCATTCAAACTCTGCATTCTAAAACTCAGTTGATAGACCAAGTTTGGGGCTTGCCTCAATGTTTACTGGCCTACAGTACTTTAATAAAAGGGCCGTTTTGAAACCAAATTAGGACAAAGACGGAAAAAAGAAACTATTCATGCTTGTTTAGCCTTTTATACCATAGAGAAAAAGACATGAGACCACATCAGACAAGAAAACAATGCCTACAGCTTGTAATTATGTTTGAAATGTGGTAACTAGAATATTGAGATTTCCAATTATTTTCAAAGAAGACAAGAAAGGAAACAACCTTCAGGAGATATACGTCTTTGCTTCACATGGTTCCACTTTACAGGCTTGAAGAGAAACAAACAAATTGCACCTCATTTGGTTGGGCTGGGTATTTTTAACTGCTTTTGGCTGGCAAAGCCACAGCACAATCAATTGCATGCTCAAGAACAGCACTGACTCGGCAGAAAAAGCTATGCCATGTGTACAGCTTCTGACACACACACAAACACACACACACACACACACACACACACACACACACACACACACTATACAGTATCCAGTGGTTTTACATGAGAAAGTTGCAGCTCCTTCTCTTTGTGGCCTGGCTTGACTCTCCCTAACAAGACTGAGTCAGCGAGTTGCTCCAGCAGTAAACTGACTGACTGGACTGGATGGATGCTGTGCCTGGTGTGTAATACTGACCACTACAATGCTTACTCATGCTGGTTCAACTTAAAGGATATGGCTGATAATTTCTTCTTCTTCTTTTTTTTTTTACATAGTTTGTATTGTAAACAATTATATTTTTCCATGGCTTTTCAATGCTAACGTATGACGTTAGCTTTAGAAAATTAAGTGTTTTGTACCTGGTTGTGGGTTGTGGGCTAAACTACACAATTATATACACAACAGAAATTCCACTTTTTCCATTCAGATCCTTCTTTGCTTCTATGACTACATCACATCCCACCATTTCTTCCTGTACGTGATATATATTTATACTCAGGTGATCAACTCTGATCTTGACATTATACATCTCTCAAAGAAAATAAATACAAGTCAAATACAAGAGGTTGTGATTAGTGATGCACAATATTGGATTTTTTGCCGATATTTCCAACTCTTTGCAGCTGATTGCCAATACCGATATATGCACAAATTTTTTTCCAGGTGGCTGAGGAGACTATTATGCATGCAAGCATAGATTGTGCTAAGTATGATCAAGAAAGACAATATATGAAGGAACAATTCAGGAAGACTGGAGTTCAGGAGCTCAGCATTAATACTTTAACGAACTGGGGCAGTAGAGTTTTCATTGAGTTTATTAGACAGTAATAATGTGTAGGATTTAATCTCTGGTCCTCACTCTGGAGCAGAAGTTGGCGGTAATGCACCTAAACGGTGGTTGCCAACTGCCGTTATAAACCAAAAAGAAGAACTCCCCCCTTCCCAAAAAGAGTGGTACATCCTGTCAGCCAAAGTGTGTCCTATCTGTGCAGCCGAACACAGCAGCTCCTCCACGGACTGTTTCACCCTAACGACTCCGGTGCTTCTTCTGCAGGCTACACTTTACTCAGCTGCCTGTCAGACCTGCTGCTTCTCCCACTTTAACCTGAGTAACAAACCAGAGCTCGGTGCTCCAGTTGGATCCACACAGAGTGCAGGGGCTAACGTTAGGCTAACGTTAGGTGAGAGGCTAGCGTTGGGTGAGAGACTAGTTAGCAGCAGCATGACTGGAAAGAACCACAGCCAGCTAGCTTCTGCTAACCATTCAGCTAATGCTAGCCATGGCTCTCCATATGGAGCACTGAGGTTTGTTATTCAGGCTAAAGTGGGAAGAAGCAGCAGGTCTGACGGGCAGCTGAGTGAAGTGGAGCCTGCGGAGGAAACACCGGGACTGTCAAGGAGAAACAGTCTGGTCAGGGGGAGGAGATGGAAACATATCGACTGCACATAATCGGCAGAAAATGCAGATGCCGATATTTCATTTTAGAGCTTTTATTGGCCGATGCCGATATTGTGCTGATAATATTGTGCATCCCTACTAAAAATATCCATGTAAAATATATCATAAAAAAGTTGCCTCCACAGCAGTAAAAGAGAAGTCCAGGTCCATAAAAGAAAACCACCCGAAAAACAAAGTAAAAAAATAAATGAATAAATCAAATAAGACATATATGAAATACATCAAGAACATCAAAAAGAACAAAATACGGTGAAGAGACAAAGTACTATCAAACACTCCTGTTAAATCTACAACTGGATAACTCAAAGAACTAACAGTTTCTGGCCACCAGAATAATAACCAATAATAATAATACATCAAACTTATATAGCGCTTTTCAGGATACTCAAAGATGCTTTACAAAAGAAGCAACAAAACAAAAAGAAATTATGTCCATGGGTAAAGTGAAAATATTAGAAGATGTATATTCATGATATATTACAGCTAGTGTTACAGTCTTAAATTCAGTTTTCTTTATTCTGTTTTGTATTTTTATTTAATATATTGTAGTTATTGGATACAATTTGGCTCTTAGTTGCTTTAGTTTCTCAACTACCTCAACTACTAGAGAAAGAGTACATATAAATGCTAACCCCGTGTCTAGACTGCAAGTGTAGTGTGAGCAGCACGTTTATCAGAGCAGTGCTCCATCTGTGTGTCTACTAGGGATATGCAGAGGGCCCACTATTTGTATTTGTGTCTGTATTTATTGAGGCTGCAAAATTATTTGTATTTCAATAAAAGTGGAAAAAGGCTTAAAAATCCTGTTTTTGTTTTTATTACTCTTTTAATTTAAAGATTACAGTGTTACAATGAACAAACTACCTGTACTGACTACAGAGCTAAAACTTTACTCATTGTCTCATTGCAAACAGACCTCTACTTATTTATAAGACGGGGACAGCACACCATGTAATGTGTAGAGAAGAACTTCAAAGGTAATTCTTGCTTCAAACTTTTCATTTATTGCCTATTTTGAATAAAATGAACAGAGGATTTTCAGCCTTGTGCTTTACCTGTTTTAGGTGGCCTGAAGCAGCTGCTTAGTTCACATCTGCGTCAGTCTGGCTCTGGTATTAGACTGTACTGTCAGAAGTCAGCCACAGATCTGTTCCTGTGCTGAGCCAAGCTAATCCTGTATTATCAGAAGGTTTTGGAGTTGCCATTCCGGAGGTGCAGTTTCTGTAGTAAATTTTACACTTTATGGTTCTTACACAATAAATGGCTCAGTCATGCATACAATCTCCTTCTCCATCTCTCCCTCTCTCTGTCTCTTTTATACACAACTCTCTCTCTCTCTCTCTCTCTCTCTCTCTCTCTCTCTCTCTTTCTCTCTCTCAAAGTATTTTTTAGTTGAACTCTGAGCTTTGCTGGAAGCCTGTCAGGGGTGGTGGAGGAGGAGACACAGAGAGAGGAGGCAAAGATAGATTTTCAAAGTGAGGTCTAGCTACTCCCCAGTGTTATAATGCATGATGTATGCTTAATAAAATCTGAGATCTTTCTGACAAAAAACTGATTTAGGCCAAAAACTCATTTTTTGTAATAGCTAAAAAAGCCCTGACAACAAAATTTACGTGGGTTTCTTTTTCATCCATATTAAAAGTTACCTTTACAAGTCAAAACTTTCAGTGTAGTTTCACTTGCTTCAGGATTTGCTGGAAATGAATGTCAGCATCTCAAGACAAGAGAGGATGAGACAGATAGTGATAGTCTGCATGTACTTACAGGTACACTTCCTGATTTTGTAATGGCAACAATTAGCACCCTAAATCCCTTTATTTCTTGTTATAAAGGTTGATGATCTGCCAAAGCTCACAATGTAAACTTAAATTGCTTTAAACTGTTTGAACAGAAAATCCATCAGAATAACTTCTTATATATATGAATACAACAATATAAAAATATTCCTGCAAACAAACTTTTTCATAAGTACATAACTATTAAATGGTAACTTTTTTTATGCTATTATAAATACTGATATAGGTCTGTTTTGGCATATAACATTAATACAGGTGATTTGTCCAGTAATGTGCGTAAAAACTGCTGTTTCTGCTCAAAATTAGCTTATTTGTGTATGCTTGGGTTTGAAAATTCAGTTCAGCTGAATTCTCTGCCCCTCCCTAATCATAACAGGACTCTGAGGTTTATTCTGTGTATCAGCTAATGTGCCTTCAGTTTGCACCTCTCACACAGAGCTGCTGTGCTAGCAGGTTTGATAAGAGATGGCAGAGAGGCGACAAACTGTGGTTATACAAATGACATAAAGATTTATTCCTTTTCTGTGGCAGTAAACACAATACATAGGCCACTAACTGTGCTATATTCAGAGCTTTACAAGATGTTCAGTGCGGATGACAGTAACGTTAACCATGATAAACAGCAGGGTTACAGTTACGTACTGACACTCCCCCACAGACACACACCAGAGCAGAGAAAACAGAGCAAGTAGAGTGAGCAGGGTTGGAGGGAGGAGTATCATTTATAAGGTAATGGCTTCAACTTGAGAGTGTTCTAACATTTCTGTCCATGTGGCCTCACACACAAAGTCACCAGTGATAGGACTCCATGACTCCACCACAACTCCCTGTTGGTCTGATGGCAAGAAAGCAGTGGACAGTGCAGCAGGTAAGAGGCTAACACTAGCACCTAGCTATATTAGCTGTTATTTGCTGGCATTGATGACTAACATTACGCTGATACCATACCCATTGCAAACAATTAACAGGCAGTGTCAAATCACTTAGGGAGCAACATGCTCTGAGAAAAAAATTGTCTTCCTGCACTATCGTCATATTGATCAGCCGGAAGATGCTGGCTAACAGTCAAGACCATCTGATTGGGCTAACATAATATGACTTAATCTGAGAATCATCAACCTCCAAGTATTGAATTAGACCCGAGTACACAGCAACAGGGAAACATGGTTATGTATCAAATCAAATCACATTTATTGGTCACTTCACTGTATACACAAGTTTAAAGGCAAGTGAAAATCTTGGGTGCTTGCCCCACAACAGTGTGGAACAAGCACAGACAAAGACTTTACCCAATAGACTCTAGTCTAAAAATGTAACAGACCTGATTTAATGCAGGGTTGGACTGTTGAAGCAATGCAGTGTATGAGGTTAACACAAGTGCCACTGTTTTTCTGTTGTACTGACTTGTCCTTCCTGCGGACACAGATGTTTTACCTGACCATCACAGGGAAGGACCACTTGGTGTCACAGCTTTGGATCAGTGGTCTGCCACAGTGTTTCCAGAAGTGCTCACTGGGTCACAAGCTGGGTGTTACATACACAGCTGATTCTTCCAAAGCACATTTACCCAAGAAATAAGATAAATTACTAGATTGACTAGATTCTGCTGAGCGAATACTGTATTTTAAGTATGAACAGTGTCATATGCTCTGACTATATCATACACTCTAATGAAAGGAGGGTAAATCATACTACTCACACATACAACCATCATGCACAAACATAAGTGAAACACACACACAAGATGTTGCTTATGTTGTCTCGTGTAAGACTGGGAGTTCATTTCTACGAGGACAGTAATGAATGCTCAGGCTGGCTGCTCAGGCTGCAGGACATTTGGAACAAACATAACTGAATCCTTTTTAATCCTTCATTGCTCAGGCTGCATTAACATGTCTTATGCAATTATATTGTGGGGTGCTGACTGTGAACAATGGCTTTATTATCACAGGACTAATATTACAAATAGACCTCTGGCCTTTAGAATATGCATTTGTATATACATTCACTGAACACTTTATTAGGACAACCTGTGCAGTCTAATGTAATGCAATACAACAGCCCTTCCATACATTCTATTTTCACAAAACTTATACATTTTGGACCCAAACCATCCCAGCAAAATGGCACTCAAAGCATAACAGAGCCACCAGATCCCCTCACTGTAGGGGTTGAGCATTCACACCTGTACCAGTTTTTCCTTTAATTTGTATAAAGGGCTCAGTTTAAGCTAACAAAAACACAACAGTTGTTTTTAAGGTGATTATACTCTAGTTAAAATATATTTATGAATATAATATTGAATTTCTGCCATGTCCATTCCACTAGATGCCACTAACTCTTACACACTCCTTTAATAAGTGTTAAAGGTTCATCATATCCAGAATATCCAGAATATACATGACTTATTTGTCATCAAGTGACACTTTGATTTCATTATTCTAATACTGGCCGAAGACTGTAAAATGCATTCATTTGAGAGCATTCTTCTTTAAATAAAAACATTGTATACTCTTTTCTGCTTGTCAGACAGTGAGTTTAATCAAGACAGGTAAGCTTCACTGCCAGTTACTTTTTCATATGACATGAGTGAATGGTTTGCATGCAGTGCACTGGCGTAAGAGCCTGACTAGTGGCCCATTTTTGAATCAAGAATTGGTGTTGCATTGAAAATCAACTCTGAAATGAATTTTAAATTTTTACTGTTTGACGATAACATGCCATTTCTTTGATTAAAAGTCAATTTGCTTATCTAAAAATCAACTTCAAAAGAAAACAACAGTTTTGTGCTAGCTGATGATATCTTCAAACATACTGACTTGTGTTGTTGTATTGTCAGTGAGCTGGAGGAAATTATGAAATTGGAGAGCTGTTTAGTGCCACAAATTACCATGCAATAGATATATAAGGAATTACTTGTGTTTAAAAAATGCCTAAGAGTGAATCTACTAAAAGAAAGTGTTTAAGATTTAGGCCAATGGTCAGTACCTTACGGTAGAAAAGGGGGCAGTATCATTTCATTATTGTACAGGAGTGTCATTGGAATGACCTCATAATCAGTTCAGGAATTTAGACAGATACTTTCATCAGAGTGTAAAAGGATATCACATCCATGTCACACTAACATGTTCACATAAACTATGATGAACCTTAAGATCACTGACTATTCCAGGAATGAATAGGCCAGTTGATGGGTCATTATGATGAACTAGCTCATCCGTCCATCCATCCACATCAGTGAGAAGACTGTTTTTCAGTCACAAGTTATCCGTGTCGTATGTCATCTGATCTCAATAAGTAGATAGATAGATAGATAGATAGATAGATAGATAGATAGATACTTTATTAATCCCCGAAGGGAAATTCAAAATGTCCATAGCTCAATAAAAAACAGTCCAAGTCAATTCAAATTAAAGAGTTTGGTTGCAGTGGGGATGAAGGACCTCCTAAATAAAGGAGCCAACTGCTGCAACTACTCCTCTGTTGTTCCAGGAGACTGTGGAGAGGGTGTCTGCTATTTTTCATTATAGCATTCAGTTTCTTCACTGTGCCTCTCTCCACCACAGATCTTAGAGGGTCCAGTCTCCTGCCCAGCACTGAGCCCGCTTTTTTGACCTGTTCGTCTAATGAGTAGCAGTAACTGTAGTAACAGTAACTGTAGTACTCAGAATCATAGTAAAAAAATTATATTTACTGCCAATTCTACAATAACAATACCAACAAGACGGACCAGCAAGTCACCAGGATTAGTCAAATCAAAATTTAGACAAATCCTGAATATTCCAACATTAGGCATAGCACTCACTCCCAGGAATTCAATGTGGTAAACTGAGCTGAATTAAGCCCAAAGGTAGCTGTTTTACCTATAATCTTGCTTTATGATATAGGCCCATATTGTTTAGCAGGTTAACTTGACTACAGACTACAGACAGCTAGTAATACAACCTTCTGTCCATACTGAATCACAAAATCACATCTTTGTCAAAAGTTTTATGCAACACTGATTAATCTAATTTTACTTGGGTCTTTAATTCAATTCAATTCAATTCAATTCAATTCAATTCAGTTCAGTTTTATTTGTATAGCGCCAAATCACAACACAAAGTCATCTCAGCAGGTATTGACCACGCTCTTTAATTTACTGAAAGAGAAACCCAACAGTTCCCCCCATGAAAAACTACCCTTTAATGGGAAGAAACCTAAGGCAGACCCTGGCTCTGGGGGGGCGGCCATCTGCCTTGACTGGTTGGGTTGAGAGAGAGAGAAAGAGAAGGGGGGGGTTTGTACACAATGAAAGAAAACAGCAACAACAACAATAGTCAACAAGCAGCAACAAGCAGCAGCAACAGCAGGAACAGCTGGCGGAGGGCAGAAGAAGGACGCCAACACACCAGCATGGTCTATGGTTTATGGAGCTTCCTGTGGATCAGAAAGCACAAAGAACTCCGGGGAAGAAGTTAAGTTAGTAATATGCATTAATAGTAATAAAAGTACATAGAGATGGAGGCGAGGAGACAGGAGCTCAGTGCATCAATGGAAGTCCCCCGACTGTCTAGGCCTATAGCAGCATGACTAAGGGCTGATCCAAGGCGAGTCAGATCAGACCTAAGTATAAGCTTTATCGAAAAAGAAAGTTTTAAGCCTACTCTTAAACATAGAGAGGGTGTCTGCCCCTCGGACCGAAACTGGGAGATGGTTCCACAAGAGAGGCACAGAGATGGCACAGCCATCAGGAGCAATTTGGGGTTAAGTGTCTTGCCCAAGGACACATCGACATGCAGACAGGGAGAGCCAGGAATCGAACCACCAATCTTCCGATTCCGACGACCCGCTCTACCTCCTGAAGCCACAGCCACCCCAAATCCAGCCTAGAAGTAACAAATGCATGGATTATTTTTTCTGCATCTTGTTGTGAAAGGATATGTCTGATTTTAGTGATATTTTGTAAGTGAAAAAAGGCAGTCCTTGAAATCTGTTTTATGTGGGAATTAAAGGACATATCCTGATCGAAGATAACTCCCAGATTCCTTACGGCAGTGCTGGAGGCCAGGCTAATGCCATCTAGATTAGTTAAATCATTAGATAATGTGTTTCTAAGGTGTTAGAGGATATGAATAATGTGAATATAATTTGTAATTACAATTAGCTGCATTTCTCACTGAGGTTAGTAAAAATATACAGATCAGGCTAGTTTCAACATTAAAACAAGACTACAAATAGCACATTAATCAGGTTGTGTACTTTAAAATTTGATTAAAAAAAATATAAGAAAAATAGTTAAAAGAATGAAAATTAGAAGCACAATCAAAGTAAAGCAAATAAAGATAATTTTAGACTCAAGTCAGAGTCCTCTGGCTGTGGAAACATCAAGTCAAATGTCAGTTTACAGGATACAGATACTGTCTGAATGGGAGGAGCTTGTAGAAATCACACCCTTATCCCTCACACATACACACACACACACACACACAGTGGCATGCTTCTTATTTTTGCTCCCTGGAGCACAAAACAAGCAATTAGTTGTGACTTGAAAACTTTATGATGAGAAAAAGCTGTCGTAAAAAAATGGTCACTGTCATTTCACTCTAAGGCACCAAAACAAATCCTTTAATTGCATCTTCATCTCTTGTTATAGACAAACCAGGTGCAAAAACAATATAGTGCCTAGTTACAGGTCAGTGTGGGTGTGGTTGTTGGTCTAAAATTGGTCAAATTTAAATATATCAACTCTGTTATCAGCCTATTTTTAAAAAAAGTTTTTAATTATAGAATATTGCACTGAACTGGGCACTTCCACATAATACAAATAACAGATCATGTGCAGCAACAGCAGAGTAATACATTTCTTGAGTTGTATGGGTGCACTCCATTGTATGTTATGTAGTGTGTAATAGCGGTGGAACACATGGCTATATGTATCTGTATCCATATCATCTATTTATGTCACAGAAATTTCTGTATTCAGATTCATAGCAGAATCACATCATTTTGTAGGAAATGTCATTGTGACTCAATTGATACATGTTTGAAAGTGGTCATAGTTTAGACCAGGGGTTCTCAACCTTTTGTAGTTCAAGGCCCATTTTGGATTGTTAAAATTTTTTCGAGGACCACCTTCCAAAATAAATGAAAAAATACACAAAACATAACATGACGAAAAAGACAAGTCAATAGTCAAGTGTAATATTGCAATCATACATTTACTAATAATATAAAGGATATAAACCAAAGTTTTGCTTGTTATCTCCGTTTCCATGGAAATACATGGAGTCTGACTAATTCCTGGAAAACAACCACTCACGCCTGTAGAATCCTTTGTAATGAAGCCTAGTTTACTACTCTAGCAAGTAGACCAACCCTTAGTAACGACCTAGTCCCTGCTGACCTCAGCTAATGCTTTGTTGAGATCGCGGCATTTCCCAAACGGAATAAATTCCTCACATATAAACACAAAACTACTTTGCTAGCTCAGTCTCATTATAATTAAGAAAATCATTTTTCCACAGACAGATTTAGCTACTACATCTGCAAACTTCACAGACGATTTTAAGCTAGTAGCACCGGCACAGCTGATGGAGGATGCTGGAGTGGGAGGTGAGATAAACTCTCAACTGGGGGGGAATGGCGGAGTTTAGCTGTGTATGGGAGTACGATGAAGAGTGAAGACGAGTTTGGGTTTTGTATGTGTTTGAGTGACTGCGTACATGTGTAACACTTCCCGCAGTCTCAGAGTTCAATCCACTCGCTAAAGGGGCTATTTTGCTTTCCCCACAATCCTTAATCAGTTCAGTTCAATCCAAACGTTAAAGAAAGACAAGTCAAAACTCCACTCCGGGTTTTCACTGCAGATCCCCCCCGCCCCCCCCCCTCCAAAAAACAAAACACATTAGCAAAGCAACACAGCACAGAAAATAAAGCCACTAGAAACGTCAGATAGGGTTAGTTTAATTTTTTTTTTAGTTTAATTTTATATCTTCAAAGATTACAGTTATGGCTGAAAATGACAACAAAAACAAGTTTCTCAAGTTCATATATCTCAGCAATTCAAATTAACCACCAGTCATCTACTGAGGAGTGACTGTTGTTATGAACGCAATGTTACGGTCTGTAGTTCTAATGAATAGCGGAGTGATATTTTTAGTGATGATGCCGTTATGTTGATTTGAGCACGATCTAAATGTCTAGTTGACCAGTCTTCATTATTCACTTACTGACTCATGTACAACTGGCCTGGCTGGCCCCGCCATTGTGGTCCAGCCAAAAAAATTTTTTTTAGCCATTTGGCAGTACCACTGTCTTCGCGGCCCACTGGATGGCACCCTACGGCCCACATGTGGGCTGTGGCCCACTGGTTGAGAATCACTGGTTTAGACGTCAGAAGCCTCAATTTGACACAAAGTCCATGCCCAGAGATTTCCTGTGGTTTATTGTAAGGTGCAATGTGGCACAGTAAATATCAGGGCTGATAATATCTGATCTTTGCGAGTTATTACAACATTTAACAACTTTTTGTCAGCACAATGTCATAAGTCATGTATTAAAGTCTAAAGCCGATACCATTCACACTCTCAGAGGAGATAGCATTTGTTCAAGGTCCAAAATTGGCAAAAATTCGTAATTTCATGAGTGTATTGCAGGTTTCCTGTTGGATTTAGGTCTAGTGTGTCAGCATATGATTTGTAGGTCTGGAGGAGACAAAAAAGTTAGTTTTGGTTCCATTTCTCTACGACATTCCTACAGGCCATAGTGGCTGGATTAGATACCTAGGTGGCACAAAAGAGCACTTTCTAGGCAGGCGGGAAGGGATAATTTTTACATTTTATAAGATTTATCGATGGATAGGTCCCATAAATGTGCGTGCCAAATTTGGTGAGTTTTTGAGCATGTTTAGGGGGTCAAATTTTGGTGGTATAAGAAATAAGTATAAGAAAGAAAGAAAGAAAGAAAGAAAGAAGAAACAAACAGACAGAGAACAATAGGGTCTTTGCCCCTCTGCGGCTCAGGCCCTAATTAAAGCTGCAAGCAGCGTTGGACGAGCCTTCGCCCCCTCATGCACGCCGAATGGCTTGTGTTAAAAGCATGTAGATATCTCCAGATCTGGGCTGAGTTTAGCCACCCCTCACTTTCTGACTCCTGAAGAGAAGTTTTCTTGTGGGAAAAATGACATACAGCCCATGACTTTGGCCAAATTGCACGTGTAATATCCCATTTTTGTAGGGATTTTTGTTGCGAATCCACTGACACTGACAGGTTAGAAAGTGGTGTGACTTATAATTTAGATGGCAGACAGTAATTATGAGACAGAGTCCATGCTCAGAGAATGCCTCTCTCAAAGTGGTGTGACTTATAGTTTAGACAGCAGCCTGTAATTGAGAGCAAGAGTGCATGCTCAGAGAATGCCTCTCCCTTTGAAATGCATTACAAGTGGAAATGTCTCACAACAACTTTGAGGGCTCATAATATGAAAACCCCAAGACTTATTACAAAGTTTTTAATACCTTTTGTTCAGCACAGTCTCATAAGTGATGTATTATAATCTGAACCCGATAACATGAACACCCTAGGAGGAGATAGATTTGGTTTGGAGCTAAAAATTATCGAAAAATGTTTTGTGAGCATTTTGCGGATTTCCTGTTGGATTTAGGTCTGGGGTGTCAGTGTATGATTTGTAGGTCTGTAAGAGATCGAAATAGACACCTAGGTGGCACTATAGAATACTTTCTGGGCATTGGGTGGGGGATCATTTTTACATATTGTCAAATTTTCGCCGGACCTGATGTGTGTGCCAAATTTGGTGAGTTTTTGAGCATGTTTAGGGGGTCAAATTAACCCATAAAAACCCACCGTGACAGATGTCACCAATCATTTCAGTGTTGTGGAAAATTCCATATACAGCTTTATCCTTGACTTTAACTCATGAAGTCCCTAAGTGACATCTACTGAACATCCTGGTGCAGTCATGTGACTGTGTGAATCTGTGTAACCATGACAACACTTCCAAAATGGGCCATGTGCCTGGTCAGCAGATGTGGCAGAACCAGCTAATTTTAAAAAGCTTGTTTTTTGCTACTAAAGGTAGGTTTCAACCCATTCAACAATTCTCATGGTTTAATAAGATGTCATATATTACATTAACCTGTTCTGACCACATTTCTTGAACAAATTGATATAAAACAAGTTAGGGAAATATCGTTGTGACATATATGTTACAACGGGCTTTTAACCATAATATAGTCACAGAAAATGCCATGTGACATCTTTGTCACAATAAAAAAAATGGTAATGAACTGTTTAGTTAATTTTACATTATGTTTTCTGTTTACACTTGTTAAAATATGTTTGAATTTAACAACAGAATAATGTATTCATTCAAAATATTTGAATCAGCTAAATTAATTGAATTATTAATAAAATGTGTTATAAAACAATTTTTGCATATCGGTCCTGAAATTGCAGCTTGGCTTTACCTGAGATTTTTCTTGGTAAATGAAACAAACAAAAACTCTGATTTTACTACCCTGTGTTGGTCCCATTTGAATGTCATTTTATTTTTTGTAGTATGGATAACAAGAACCGATACAGTTTTCAGGATGTACTGGAGATCACTGGAGATGACAGTGAGTTTGAGGGATGTGAAGATAGCTCAAATGAAGACCGTGATGACCCCCATTACACTCCCAGCAACAAAGACATGGAGAGTGATGAGTCAAGCGGGTCTGATGAGTCAGAAAGAAGTGAATCAAGTGAATCAGATGAAGTACCACCACCAAACATGAACCCCAAGCAGCAAAATACAACCATCCAAGGAAAAAAACAATTTTCTTGGAAACCTTTTGAAACCCCTGAGTGCACATTTAAAGGACAGAGTGTGACACCTCCAGACAATCTTCATACTCCCCTGGAGTATTTCAGAGAGTTCATAACAGAAGAAATGCTTGAGTTACTGAAGGAACAAACAAATTTGTACAGCGTACAAAAATCTGAAAGTCTCAGCAATGTTAACACCACTGTTAAAGAACTTGAAATACTGATTGGCCTCTACCTGCGCATGGGTCTTTGCCAAATGCCAGGAAATCGTGCATACTGGGAAAATTACACAAGGTGTCCCATGGTGGCTGACAACATGTCATGCAACCGTTTTCAGACCCTACTGGCATGTCTACATTTCACTGACAACACTGATTTGTCAAACAGGCAAGTACAGGATAAATGTTGGAAGATCCGTCCATGGCTTGATATATTTCTCAAACAATGCCTGGATATCACCCCAGAGGAGCACAACTCTATTGATGAGCAAATGGTGTCTTTCAGAGGGACACACAGCCCAATAAAGCAGTATGTAAAGGGCAAGCCCCACCCTTGGGGGTTGAAGATTTGGGGCTGCTGCTCTTCCTCAGGAATCCTCTGTGATTTTGTAGTCTATGAAGGTGGCACTGGGAAAAAAACCTTACTTGGCATAGGAGGTGACGTTGTGCTCAAGCTGTGTGAAGCTCTCCCATCAAATCAAAACTATAAAGTTTTTGTAGACATTTTTTTTTCTTCAGCACCACTGGTGCTCAAGCTTCTGCAACGACAGATCTACTTTGTAGGAAGACTCCGTAGCAATCGCTTGGCTAGTTGTCAGCTTGAAGACGAGAAAAGTCTTGCCAAGAGAGGCAGAGGATCTGTCGATGCCAGGGTGGAAAAAGAGGAAAGCATGGTCATTGTCAAGTGGTATGACAACAAATCTGTCACCCTGATCTCATCCTACTGTGCAATTGAGCCTCAAGACAGAGCTCAACACTGGAGAAAATCAGACAAAGCATTTATGGAGATCAACAGGCCCCACATTGTGAAGGAGTACATCACATTCATGGGGGGGATAGACCTTGATGCATGCGTCGCAAGGAACAAGTACCACATGAGGTCGTGGAGGTGGTACCTCTACCTGTTCTGGCAAACCATCATGTTAGGCCTTGTGGTTGATCTTCCGCCGTGACTGTACACTACTTGGTGTCCAAAAGCCACTGAAACAAAGGAGCTTCCAAGCAGAGGTTTTCACTAGCCTGATTCTTTTGCATTCAAAAAGGGGTCGCCCAACACCTAATGCCACATCTCCACCACCAGAGAGTTCGTGTCGGAGTTCCACATGATGTTCGCACTGACCAGGTTGCAGACTGGCCTGTGAAATGTGACAAGCGTGGCCGTTGCAAATTCTGCAAAATCAACGCAACCACCACCCTCTGTGAGAAATGTGATGTGTGACTTTGCTTCACTAAGGAAAGAAATTGTTTCAATTGTTACCATTTGGCTTAGGCTAAACTGCCAAAATGCTTAACAGACGTAAGAACTGACAACAAAAATGGTGTTCATAATTCAAAATTTCTCTTCAGTGTTTTTGTAGTTTTTATACAATGTTTATACAATGTACATGTTTTCTTGAGTTTACAACAAGTCTGTTGCACAGTTTTGAACAGCTAGAGTAGCTTGTTGAGTAGACCTCCAACGTGAGGCAGTCTTATTTATTTTTATTCAGTTTGTACATTTTTGTCTGAAATCTGAAAAAGAATTTCTTGTTAAACCTAATCAGCAGACCTATACTTTTGATATATGTTGTGGAAATTCAAATAAAATGGCAAATCTGTGTTCCTAAGCAAAAAACTGTCAAGCTGATTTATTTTCAAATGAGGAATAAATTTACTGTAAATGCCCAATGTGAAATATATGTGACATTACAGATCTTTTATACTAGGTGGTACAATTTCAAAAAAAAATTCAGATTTGAATTTGGTCTGTTCTATATCCTCCATAATTTTCCTTTAAGGAGAATTGGGTCTGGGTTCTTATGGGTTAAGCGTTGAAATGGCACAATAATAAAGAAGAAACAAACAAACAAACACTTCAGGAACAATAGGGTCTTCACCCTGTTCCAGGACTCAGGCCCTAATTAAAGCTGCGTTGGCTGGGCCTTTGCCCCATGCGCACGCTGGGACGCGACGCTGTCTGAGGGCATCCGACCAGGGGGCTAAGGGGTGTGACTTGGCAGCCATGTAAAGTGCGATGCAGAATTTAATTTCCTAATTTTCACCAAGTGCATTTTTAGAGAAGTAAAGACTTTCAGCCCACATAACCTGATAAAATTATGACTGAAATGTGTACTATCAAGTGTGCAGAGACGATGAGAAAGTCCAGCCAGACAGAGAAGGGGGTAAAATTCAGGGTTGAAGTCGCAGAATAATAAGAAAGAAAGAAACAAACAAACAAAGGGACCGGGGACAATAGAGTCTTCAGGGCCTATTGTCCAAAACTTAAGAGTGCCATCATGAAACCAAAGAACATAAAGAATATAAATCTCTCACTTTTAGTTTTTTATTCTTTCTCAAAGAAGAGCAGATATGGACTGGATGTGTTACCAGTTAACTAATTTTGCAAAAGCATCAGTTTGAACATTACCATGTGCTTATTTAACATGTTCACGAGGTGGTGGAAATTGCACCCTGTATTGTATGAAGCCAAGGAGTGGTCCTGTAGGGAATTGTAAATGCAGAAACAGTTTAATATAGGAACAAACACAGGTTTAATTCACAGTTAATATTGATTGATTGATACCTTATTAGTCCTGAAGGTGTTCAAATTGTCCATAGCTCATCCAATTATAAAAACAAACAAAAAAAAACAACAAAAAACTATCTAGTTAATTCAAGGAGTTGAACAGTCTAATTGATATGGTTGGTATGGTTCCTGACCTTTAAACTCCTTTTGCCCATCTATGTGGTATTTCTGTGACCAGTGCAGAGAATGCACAGTGCACAGGTAGGAGTAGTGATACAAACAGATGGGAGGTTCATTCAAATAAACAGCACATAGCAAGTTGTTTTATTGTGGTTGAAATACAAGCATACAAAAACATAGTTTACACATTAAATGTACAAATCATCAGAACTAACAGACACAGATCTGATTCAGCACACTTGCAGAGGAGAGCTTATATAGCACCAAATCACAACAGAAGTTATCTCAGGGCACTTTTCACATAGAGCAGGTCTGCTCTTTAATTTACAGGGACCAAACATTCCCTTGTGAGCAAGCACTTGGCAACAGTGGCACACCTCCATCTTCACTCAAAAACTGAGTGTCAGGCAGCCTGCCTCACACCTTTGTGGTTGCAAGAGGCATATTTGGATTGAGTGCAAAAGAATGTGTTGATGGTCTGTTGCTCCAGGGCTCCACCGTAATAACAGCCACATTCCCTCTGGCTACTGACCAGCAAGGACGGAATGCAATTAGCACCTATTAGAGAGAGACTGGAGGAGGCCTGTCAAGCCAACTGGCATACCTAAACTACCAGCTCAGAACTAACCCAGGCACAAGCACACCCAGGGCCCTATCTTACGCCCTGCGCAGTGTATTGCTAAGCGCAGTGCAAGTCGCATTGCTATTTTTAGACTGGCGCATTTGTCATTTTCACGCCCAGCGCCCGCGTTGTTATAAAAGCAATAACACTTGCGCCCATTAGTGCGCCCATGGGCGTGTTGATTTAAAAGTGTGGTCAGGTGCATTGTTGGCGCATTGCTATCTTGAGGAAGCAGAGAACGATTGCGCTTTTGACCAACAAAAACTTGGTCTACAGTCAATGACGCAACGTCTCATTGTTATTTTAAGGGCGCATTATGTAATATGTGACTACACAGGCGGGTGCACAACATACACTCTGCTTGTTACACACACTGGACGCTGTGCGCTTTCCCTTTGGGCACGAGCAGAGAAGCACTTCCTTTTGGAAAATGCGCCGTCATAATAGCAATCCGCCTAAGAGCAAGCGCACCTGGCTCTTAAAGGGAATGGGAGATGACACTGTGATTGGTTACTGCATGTTATGCCGAAAGTACACCCATGATTAATGAGGAGACTAAGTACAACTCCTTTGAATCATGCGCCTGGCGCATCGACCATTTTGCCGCCGTTAAAATAGCAAAAGTGGGTTTGGACACACCCTAAATACAATTGCGCTATGCGCTTTAGACCGTGCGCTTTAGATCGTTAAAATAGGGTTAAAATAGCTTTAGATCGTTAAAATAGGGCCCCCAGCCTGGCATTTATTGTATGACCAAGACTACTTCAGTGCTCTTCTAATCCTAAGAATACTTACACACTAAAAACGTAATTTTTGGCCTGCTTAAGACAACAATAGAAAATGAAAAGAAAATACTTCTAATACTCATCATTAGGACACTGTAAGTGTAATTGATCAAAATGAAATCATCCCTCCACCCATTTTTCAGCATCCAACCCAGTACAATGGAAGTGGATGGGATTTTATTTTGTATGTGGTGCTTTGTATGTGGTGCTGAAAGCAGTGAAAATACCTGATGCGTTTTTTTTTTTTTTTTTTGAAAGTTTATCATCAATAGCATTTTTTTAACAGAAACAATGTCTTGGTCTCAGTAATTCTTTGTGACTGACCTTGCTGAGAATTGTTTTCACTGGAATACTTTAATACCAAAAAAATAGTGAGGCAAACTTGTGAGTCATGGATGAGCTGGGCAACCTCAAATCATGAAAAAACCAGCACTACAATTAATATATTTATACTTTCCTCCACACACAAACTAGTAAGAATAGTGTTAGAACCAAACATCAAGAACAAAGAAAAAAGAACAGGACAATACAACAAAGATGCAACCGCAAAAATAAATAAATTAATTAATTAAAAAAACTTGACATCTAAGAGATATCTGTCCTACAGATACTTGCTTCTATTCTTTGCAGTAATAGTTGCATTGAATTCTGAAGCTGGCATAATTGTGTCCATCAGTGTAATTTCTAAAAAATGGGTGGTTATTTGTCCCTGCATTATTATTGGTGCCCGCAGCACCATAATAATACAAGTCCCAAGATGCACTGGGAGAGTGTATCGAGTGCCCATGGGCGAGCGCGGTCCCTCCTCTTCTCTTCACTTCAGTACTAGTCATGAGCATCAGCCGCCCAGTCACAGTGGAGGCCTGAACATCGCAACCAATTGTCATCTTCATCTCCTCCAAAATGGCAAAAAGAAAGGTAGACGCTGAAAACAGGGTGTTTCAAGACAGGTGGGAGGCACAATACATGTTCACCGAAGTACAAGGAAAGCCTGTGTGTCTTGTTTGTGGAGATAGTGTGTCTGTCATGCAAGAATAAAAAAAACTTAAGAAGGCACTATGAAACACCAACGAAAAACACAGACGCACAGAAAGACAAATACAAGAATATAAACACAGAACAAAGGCTACAGAAGGTAGAAGAGTTAAAAAGAAATCTTAAGTCCCAGTAGGCTATGTTCACAAAAGCCAAATCACAAAGTGAGGCGGCGGTCAAGGCCAGTTTTATTGTGGCAGAAGAGGTCACAAATTCAGCCCGGCCATTTACCGAGGGAGACTTTGTAAAGAACTGTATGCTCAAAGTTTGTGACGTTGTGTGCCCAGAAAAAAGGCAGCTATTTTCAAATGTGAGTCTGAGTAGAAACACGGTTGCTAACCGTGTAAACCAGCTTTCCA
Organism: Euthynnus affinis; assembly: GCA_029490765.1. NCBI lineage: Eukaryota > Metazoa > Chordata > Actinopteri > Scombriformes > Scombridae > Euthynnus > Euthynnus affinis. The sequence continues at coordinate 569,829 of CM055853.1, forward strand.
CTAATCTTAAACAACAGCTTGTGGGAAAAGGAAAAGATTTCATAGCATACTCCCTTGCTGTGGATGAGAGCACCGACATATCGGACATTGCTCAGCTGTCAATTTTCATCCGTGGAGTGGACTCAAGCCTATGCGTGACAGAAGAGTTTTTAGGGTTATGTCCGATGCATGGCACAACTACAGGAAAGGATCTGTATGAACAGGTGTGCTGGTGTGTAAATGACATGGCGCTGCCTTGGGATAAACTTGTGGCACTAACAACAGACAGAGCGCCCGCAATATGCGGTCATAAAAGTGGCTTGGTGGCAAGGATGCGGGAGAGAAAAAAGGAGGAAGACGGCACAGGTGAGCTGATATCTTATCACTGCATCTTACACCAGAAGTCGTTGTGTGGCAAAGCTTTGAAAACATATAATGAGCACCATAACACAAGCAGTTAACTTCATTAGAGCAAAAGGTGTAAATCACCGCTGATTTAAGACGTTTCTGGAGAAATTACATTCTGAGTATGGTGACCTGCCCTATCACACAGAGGTGCGGTGGCTAAGCCAGGGAAAGGTGTTGAAAAGGTGCTTCGAGTTGCGTGAAGAGATCTGTCTGTTTATGGAAAGTGAAGGGAAAGACACTACAGAGCTCCATGATAAAAAGTTCCTGTGTGAAGTGGCATCTCTGTGTGACATCACTGGCCATCTGAATGAACTGAACCTGCTGCTGCAGGGGAGAGGCCGTGTCGTCTCTGACATGTATTCTACTGTGAGGGCGTTCAAAACAAGCTGAGCCTGTGGGAAACGCAGATGCAGAAAAAATATCTTTGACCATTTTTTGTGTTGCAAGACCATGCACGAGCTGGTTTCTAAACAGCCTACTGTCGTGTTCCCGAGTGCACAGTTTGCTGACAAAATCAGCATACTTGCTGCCAACTTCAGGGGGAGATTTTGAGACTTTGAAGCCCAAAAAAGCAAGCCTCAACTGCTCAGCAATCCATTTGCAGTTGACGTGGAGAGCACACCAGCAAATCTCCAAATGGAGCTGATTGAGCTCCAGTGTAATGACACACTGAAGGCAAAATATGAGTCTGTGGGCGCTGCTGAGTTTGCTCGTTTCATCCCCATCACAATGCCAGAGCTGTGCACCGAAGTTGCTTGCATGCTGTCTATGTTTGGCAGCACATACCTGCGTGAACAACTGTTTTCGTCGATGAAACTAAACAAAACATCACATAGGAGTCGTCTTACTGATGAACACCTTCACTCAATCCTGAGGATTTCCTCAGCTCAGAGCCTGACCCCAAACATTGATGAACTTGTTTTCAAGATGAGACACCAAGTATCTGGATCAGCCTCAGACAAGTGAGCAGAAAGGACTTGGACTTGATATTTCTTTGAAGGGTTTTTCTTCTCTAGCTGAATAGACCCAGGGAAATGTTACAAGAAATTAATGCAACTCTTTTGCACTTTTGCATGTTGTTTCATTGTTGCATTTATCTTGCCATTGAGCTTTGAAGGAAAGTTACATTTTGTTGTTTACGTGTTAAAAAAATGTATTACCGAAAGAGCCTTGAGATAATATTGCAACTGATTTTATTTTTGTTTTACTTAATTTAATTTAATGATTAATGTTAAGTGCAATATAGGCTGTGTTATTGGTATTGGTTCAATATGTGCAATAACTGCAAGTTTTAATAAACATTGAACCAGCCAGGCCCTTCACTTGTACCATTTTTAAATTTTGCCCCCCTGTGTATTTGACTTTGACTGCATTACAGTAATTTTATTACTTTTTTCCGTAATCAGTAGTGTTTATCTGAATGCATTAAATTTGGAGGTCCATGTTCCCACTGTCTGATCGGGATTAATGGAGGGTTCAGTCTGGTTTCTGTATTCATCTGACACACTGCTCAGTGGTAATTCCAAAGTTGTCTAATTCGCATGTTGTGTGTTCTTAGCTGCTTCCAAGGTCACCTGATGTTAGTTTAGTTCAGAATAGGAAGGTGTGTGAATTATGCAGCCGAGGTCGGGACTTCAGGAGTCTTCTGTGCAGTCACTGAGGTTATGCTAACACTAGGTGTTGGATGATCCGTAAACTGTTCAAAACTTTACTCTGCATGTTTGTTAAACCATGAACATCTCATTTTCTATTTCTAGTAGTAGTTTTCTATTTCCAACAAGTAATGCAACTTGTTCTATCGTTGCTGTGTAATAAGTAAAGTTATGTAATTACTAGTAATGTGGAATGAGTAATTAATTATAATTTTCTAGTAACTTGCCCAATACTAGTAATAGGAGATGCTAGTGTGTTACCTACTGATGGGTGACGGGAATTGTCTGGACTGCCAATAAGTCAGGGGCCCTACTCTTACAAGTCTTTTACAACTTGTAAGAGTAGGGCTGTGATGATAACTGCAGTACCGCAATAATGTGATGTGTATCATGGGGTTGAGGTCATTACCATAATTTTAAAATTTTTTAAAAATGTCAACCACAACTGTCATATACAATAGTCTAATGTGCTTGTGCGTGCACTGTGTAATATACAGTAATACAGTGGAGACATAGGAGGCTAGTAGTAGGGGTGAGGGGTCAGTAAACTAGCTAGTAAGGAAGGCAGGAGGAGTCAGTACACCAGCAGTGTATTTGGCCTTTGAGCCAAATACAGAATTATCTTAGTGGCTAAACTTGACATTGCCAACACACAGTGGAGGGAGTGGACCAGAAATATAAGTCGCTTACCCTGATCCAACAGAATCCATGAGAACTCCTTTAATTTTTCTGATTGCTGATGTTTTATGTTGTTTGTCCCCCTGTGTATGACAACTGAATGTTGTTTCAGTAGCTCAGTAGCACAGTTTTTGATATCCTTAATGTATGCATCGGGAAAGAAAAAAGGTTGTGTCAACAGTCACTGCCACATGTTGCACCATGGAAGATCCTTCCTCCAGCACAACAGGTTAGTTTGGATGCCTCCTTTGCCAGCTTGATTTCCCCTGAGACATAATGGAGGATGCATGCAGTCTACTGCTGGAAGGCAAGGTAGCACCCAGGAGACCCCACTGCCAAGGCATGGAGCAACCCGAGATTCTCTGTACCCTAAGAAACTCCCCACTAGGGGTGTGCCAGAATACAAATACATTATTTCGCAAAGCACAGTGGGTTTTTATGACAATTTGTTTCATACAAATATTTTTTAATTTTTGTGGTCAGGAAGAAAAAAAACATGTCAAATACAAGCACATAGCTTGGTTACATTGCTATCTCAGTCTCTGTCTTCTGTTCCACTGGTACGTCCATCATCAGGTCTCAATAAGGGGAGTCACATCCACCTGCTACATGATGCGCATTTCCTAATCTGGACATCACTCCCGGAGATGAGGGTGTTCCCTAGAAATAAAGCTGAGCTTCTGATACACAGTGTTCCCAAGGGACTCTCCATAACCTGTTATTCAGCTTCTCCTTTCTGTGCTATGGGTGTATAAATAGGTAGAGGTCTGTCTGCAATGAGGTAGTGAGTAAAGATTTAGCTCAGTACAGTCACCTATGATCTGGGAGACTCCAGTTCAAGACCCGGTGTGGGGACCTCCTTCTTAAGGTAGCTTATTTATGAACACTTATTGTAACACTTTGATTTTCTAAACTTAAATGTGTCATAAAAACAAAAACAGGATTTTTAAGCCTCTTTCCACTTTTATTTGAATGCAAATACTATTAATTTTGCTGTCTCAATAAATACAGATACAAATACTGGGTCCTCTGCACATGCCTCAGTAAGTGCGTTTGTGGCAGCACCAGCAGCAACAGCAGCAGGTCTCATAGGGCTTACAAGGGCCATTGGAGCAAGTAAGCCTCCAATGTCAGGGGCACCGGTACTGTCAGAGGGAGCTGTCAGAATGGGATGATGGGGTCAATCCCCTGTCTGTGAGAGAATGGTAAATGGACTGTACTTGTATAGCACCTTTCTAGTCCTTAGACCACTCAAAGCGGTTTTAGACTATGAATTGCATTCACCGAATGTACCACTGAATGGGTACAGGGGCTACCATACAAGGTCCCAACCTAACCATCAGAGTAAATCTAATCATTGGCTCCAATCCTCTGACATCAATAGAGCATACAGTGCTGACGGATCCATGGAGTTGGAAGGATGGCATCACAGGGTACTGTAGTTGTCAGGGAGCCCAAACTGTTGCTCCAGAGTGCCCAAATGCATTAGACACCATTAACACCTTGCTTATGTAGCACTTATTGCCCTAAATTTTGTTAGGATAAGAAATACTTCACCTCTAGGTCCGATAGGAGGTTAACCACAAGTTACTAAAAAAAGAAGTGGGTTGTAATTCGTTGAACAGTTGAACATTTATTGACAATGACAATAATAATATTCACAGCTTAACTGTTCTTTAATTATATAAAAATAATAATAAGGCGCCAAAATAACAAAAATAAATATATAAATAAGATAAATAAAAAAAATAAATAAATAAGTTAATCAGTAGAGTTCAAGGGAAAGAGGGAATCCCGCAGTGTGTAGTGTGTGTGTGTGTGTGTGTGTGGATTCAGGGTCTTTGTTAAAGCTCCACTACCCGGGTAGGATGATGAGCCAAAACCTTATCTGTTCCTTGAGAAGATCCAATCAGGGAAGTGAGTCTGCGGCTGGCCACACCGCGTCTCCTCACTCTCGCCTTTCTCAGATTCGCTGACTTGCCAGTTACGTTGACTCTGTTGTTAGAGCATCGGACTAGGCTCCAATTATGTTTGGTCTCAGACTTGTGGGGCTGGGCTCGCCATCTGCGTCCTTCAATTTTCGGTTCTCCACCTCTCCAACAGTGGGTTGGAATAATACAGAACCAAGAACAGAGGAAAAAAAAAACCAACCTGCACAAGAAGTGCAAAATTGTAAGGTTCTTCATCTAATCATGTTTCTCATTAAATGCATAAAATATATTACCATGAATCAAGGAAATAGTTACATGCTACAATTGAATTATCATAAATAATCATTAGCTTTGACAATAAATGTAATCATAAATTAACATTTTTAACAGTGCAATTTTCAACAGATCTCTTGTGAATCTTTTTTTTTTAACCTCTATTTAACTAAATGATCAGTTTTAGCTAATTTAATCCATCTCTTAAATATTTATAATTTTATATTTATCAACAAAAAGTACCATCTTTACACTAAGCAGTGCAATTTCAATAACACAATAAATATACAACATCTTAATGGCAAATAACCTACTTTAACTGGCATAAACAATGAAATAAATGCATCTTAATACAATAAATAAGTACTGACAACCTTAACTAAGCTGTTAGCATAAGCTAAATATAACAATTCAAATGGAAATCAGCGCTAGCAATTAGCATACCGCGTTAGCATTAGCATTAAGCTAGCGGACTTTTATTTTTTATTTTTTAGACAACACTAATATGCAACATAACTCTCAAAAAAAAATAATAGAACACATAGCAATACCTCCTAGGACATCTGGTGAGCAACATGAGCAACAATGGTCAACCTATTTTAAGTAAATAGCTCATTTTTACTGTTGTTAGCGGCTAGCTAACAGCTAGCTAAAATCTGCTGACTCACCGGAGGTTCAGTAGTTGCTTCGCCGGAATATTTGGCCTTGTTGGCTTTCAAGTCGAAAAGTCAACCCGTCTGTAATCACATCTGCCTGTGGTCAGATCAGTGGCAGTCTTAGTTTTTATAATGGTATCTGCCAATGGACAGATCAGTGGCAGTCCTGGTTTTCTTTCTTTTGCTCACTCAGTCTCTGGTCCTTCGTGTCAGACTGTCAGACGGAAGTCAACGGCGTAAAAAAAAACAACAACAAAAGAATCCTTTTCGCGCTATAACAACGTCACGGTCAAGGCAGGTCTGCCCCCTACTGGAGGTGTACCGTCGGTGTTCAGACCACATTAATAGCACTTAAAAGCTGTTTTTTCATGCTGGTTACACCCTCCCCTCTCAAATCAGCATGGGTCCCTTCATGCTTACATTTCGGGACTTCAAAGGAACTGTCATCTCCCATGGTATCAAGGACTCTGTTGAAACTGTCTAAGAAGTTTCTGGCAAAGGAGATAAAAGGTTTCCCTAACTCTTCATACTGGAAGCGGTTGGGGGGTCTCCTTAACCTTCCAGATCTATGCATGGTCAAATCTGAGTCGTGAGTCGTGGTAGCCTCTGTGTCAGTCAATTGTCCGTTTTCCCTAATCTTGTCTTGGTCAACAATATCTCCGGTTGGTTTTGAGTTTAGATTTTCAATTTCTTCAATGGCTTCAGTATGTGTGAGCTCTTCCTGACATACACGACCTGTGTCACTGTTAGCAACAATGTTTCCCCCATTCATGTCTGAATCAGTGTCATTCTGCTCTAAAGGGGAATTTTCAGTGGCAACCTCTAGCTCATCCAAAGCTGAGTCAGGAAACACCCCGCCTGTCTCTGCTGGTGGTGCAGGTGAGGCGCCAACAACAAGCTCCTTTTGAGTTTCGAAACTTGTAGAGTTGGCGGGCGAACCGTCACCTTCCAGAGTTGGATTCACAGGTGAGTGTCCCTTGGGGAACTCATATATTTGGATGAACCTTCTCTCAGGGATGGAAGACAACTGAGCAGGAAAGTCACATGAGTCATCTTCAGACTCTGAGTTATGCTCCTGGGACTGAAACTGAGGCTGTCTGCTTCTTGTCCGAGGACGGCATACCTTCGGGGTGACTTGCTCAGCTTCCTCGTCATCCAGCAGATTTCGGCAGGGCAGAAGGTGATCCCTGTGCAAGGTTCGAGTGGGGCCATCTCCACTGATGGGCTGCACTGTATAAACCGGTAAATCTCCCTTTCTGTTTAGGACCCTGTATACAGTGGACTCCCACTTATCTGCAAGTTTGTGTTTATTCCGCAACCGCAGATTCCTGACTAGCACGTGATCGCCTTCCTGGAGGGTTGACTCCCTCACTACCTTGTCAAACCTGGTTTTGTTCCGCTCTGCAACTTTTGCAGAGTTTTTGGTTACAATCTGGTAGCTCTCTTCAAGACGAGCTTTCAAGTTCCTCACGTACTGAGAATGACTTTTGGTAACTCCACCCTGGACAGGTAAGCCAAACGCGATATCAACAGGTAGCCTGGGTCTGCGCCCAAACATCAACTCATAGGGGCTAAAACCTGTCACGTCACTCTTTGTGCAATTGTAGGCATGAGTCAATGGCTTGACAAAGTCACGCCAATGACTCTTCTCTTTTTCTTTCAAGGTCCCCAACATACTCAAAAGGGTTCTGTTGAACCTTTCAACAGGATTTCCACGAGGGTGGTACGGACTTGTGCGCACCTTTTTGATACCCGCAAGGGCACAAAGCTCATGGATGAGTTGGGACTCAAAGTCCCTTCCCTGGTCACTCAAGATTCGCTCTGGAAACCCATAATGTACCAAAAACTGCTCCCAAAGACACTTAGCTACAGTTGTTGCCTTCTGATCCTTCGTTGGCATGGCAACGGCATACTTTGTGAAGTGATCAGTAATAACTAAGATGTCTCTGGTGTTTTTGCTGTCAGGTTCCAAGGACAAATAGTCTATGCAGACTAGCTCCATTGGACGTGTTGTTTGAATGTGTACAAGAGGTGCAGATTTCTCAGGTGGTGTTTTCCGCCTTACACAACGTCCACATGATTTGATCTTGTTCTCTACATCATTGGCCATCTTTGGCCAATAAAACCTAGACCGTACAAGGTCAAGAGTTCTGTCGAAACCAAGGTGTCCCATGTCTTCGTGGAGCCAAGAAAGAATGGAAGACCGGAGAGATACTGGAACTACAAACTGGTAAGTGATGTCATCACCAGATCGGCGGGTTCGGTAGAGAAGACCGTTTTGCAGTTCGAACCGACTCCATTCTTTAAGCATCAGCTGAAACTCCAATGAATCAGGGATGGGTTTGGGATTTGTCCCATTTTCAGATTCCAGCAGTTTGATAGCCTTCCCAATGACTGGATCAGACCTCTGATGATGTTGGAGATCTGTTTCACTGAATGTGGGTATGATGGAACGACCCAATGCCTCCGCCTCTGCATAGGCATCCGGCACTGCATCTGCATGTGAAGCCAATGACTCCACTAAAGTGAAACAGGGTAAGTCATCATCAACTTCACCCTCACCGAGGAGGTGACGACTGCACAGAGCAGTGACTGTGTCAGGTGGTAAGTCAATCTGATCAGAGGAAGAGGAGAGATGATGAGAAGCAAAATTTTTAATTCGCTCTCTCTCCTCAAGGAATGCATCATCAGCTGGAAGATCATCATGAGGTCGTCTGGAGAGACCGTCTGCATCTTGGTTGCTCTTTCCAGCTCTGTACTTGATGTTAAAGTCAAAGGTGGAAAGAGCTGCTAGCCAGCGGTAGCTGGCTGCATCAAGTTTGGCAGACTTCAAAATGTATGTTAATGGGTTGTTGTCAGTTACAACTGTGAACACATTCCCATAGAGATAGTCATGAAACTTTTCCACCACAGCCCACTTCAGAGCCAAGAACTCCAGCTTGTGGGCTGGGTACCGTTTCTCACTGGGAGAGAGCCCTCTACTGGCGTAAGCTATAACGCGCAGTTCGCTATCTTGCTCTTGGTAAAGAGCGGCACCAAGTCCTGAAGTGCTTGCATCGGTATGAAGGAAATAAGGAAGTTTTGGATTTGCATATCCAAGGACAGGTGCGGAAGTGAGCTTGGTTATGACTGTCTGAAATGCCTCTTGACAAGCTGGTGTCCATCGATCGGCAAAGGGTTCTTTGGTGTTCAGGTATCCGGCAGAGGCAGGTGGTGGTTTTCTGCCTTTCCGACGTGGTGGATAACCACTGGTAAGGTCATTCAAGGGTCTGACTATCCTGGAATAGTCCTTAACGAACCGGCGATAGTAGCCTGCGAAGCCAAGAAATGACTTGAGCTCACTAAGTGTGTTGGGTGGTGGCCAAGTTAGGAGTGCACTAACCTTCTCAGGGTCGGTCTCAACACCCTGGCTGGAGACGATGTGCCCCAAGTAGCGCACAGAGCTCTGGAAAAAACGACACTTTGATGGAGACAATTTCAAGCCATATTCTCGTAGTTGTTGGAGAACATGCAGAAGGCGTGTTTCATGTTCCTCAATGGTACCTGAAAACACAATGACATCATCTAAGAAAACCAACACTTCTTTCAAGTTGAGACTACCCATACAACGCTCCATCAGGCGCTGAAAAGTGCTGGGGGCGTTAGTGATACCTTGGGGCATACGATTGAACTCATAAAACCCCAAAGGGCACACAAAAGCTGTTTTCGGTTTGTCACGTTCTTCCATTTCTATCTGGTAATACCCAGATTTCAAGTCCATTACCGAGAACCATTTGGATCCGGCAAGGGCTGAGAAGGATTCTTCAAGATGTGGAAGCGCATACGCGTCACGAATGGTCAAAGAGTTCAACTTCCGATAGTCAATGCAAAGTCGAACATCTCCGTTCTTTTTACGAACCACTACGATCGGCGAAGAGTAGGGTGATTGTGATTCGCGAATCACTCCTGCCGCTAAGAGTGTTTGCAGATGTTTCCTCACAGCCTCGTAATCGTTAGGATGTATGGGTCTGGATTTTTGTTTAAAAGGTGTCTCATCCTTCAAGTTTATGCAATGTTTGACCTTCGATGTTTGTCCAAAATCAAGGTCATGCTGAGCGAAAACATCAGCATATGCATTCAAGCTCTTTGTTACCCTTTCCCTCCATTCTTGTGGAAGAGGAGACTCGCCAAAGTCAAAGTCAAGATCAGATTGAGCGGGTTCAGAAGCTGACTGAGGGGTAACAGAACAACACCTAGCAAGGTTTGTACTCTGGTCAGGAGCAGGTAGGTTGTCAAGAATTGATGCAGGGGCATGCAGTTCGGCAATGACACAACTACCAGGAAGTGTCACGTCATGTTCATTTTCGTTCCTTACCCACACAGGCAACTTGTAAGGATGTTCTTTGGGCGGGCTAACAAGACAACACTCGACAAAGATGCCACCAGGTAAGGTGGAAGTGCTGGGCTGTTCGATCATGAGGAAATCATCGGTGCTGTTGACTTTAGCATAGCCCTCCAGAAGAACTCTCCCTTGCGCAGGTATGACTCTCTGTTCCCTACCTTTCAGGGTTATCAAGCCAGCTCTTCCAGTTGAGCTTGCGTCCTTCCTGCCCTTCAAAGCACAAAGAACCTGCCGGAAACCATAAGTAGATGAAATGCCATTTAGATCTTTTCCATGGCAGTACTCATCATAGATGACATCAAGAGCATTTGTCCCTACTAGGACAGGAAGACCCCAGCTGGTGCGCGTATCTGGGACGACCAATGCTAAAGTAGAGATTTCGGCCTCGACTAAATTCTTTGGAAACTTAAGGACAAGAGGAACATAGCCCAAGTACGGAACTTTTGCACCACTAGCACCTTCAACATCAAGATCACGAACTGGTCGAATGGAGTGTTCTGATAGATGGTTGTTGTAGAAAGAAACTGATACTGTGGTCACTTGGGACCCGGTGTCAAGAAGACAACTACACTCAACTCCTGCTACCGTGATGTTAGCAGTACACTTCTTCCCAACAAGACCTCTTGGGAGCCTGAAGTGATGCCTTCGGTTTTGAGAGTGAGTGGACACTTGGTCCGATGAATCAGTTTCAGGACATGTGGGTTTGGTTTCAGTTCCTGTCAGTCCTTCAACAGGAACTGAAGTTAGTTTAAATGGTGTCTGTTTTGTTCTTCCCAGGCTTGTTGTTTTTGCCTGAATTCTTTCCGTTTTAGTTCAACTCGTTCAGGGTCTGGCTCATTGCAGCAAGAGGGCGCAATATGGCCGTCCTCCCCACATTTAAAGCAATAGCCCGGGCGGGGTCTCTTTCCGAGTGTAGACTCAGCAGTGGATGAGGGTTTTGGCTCAGCTGGAATCTTTGATTTGGATTTTGTTTTCTTATCTGGTCCAATTGAACTCTGAGCTGAGTTACTACTCAAGGAGGTTTTAAGAGAAGCTATCTGTGCCTGCAATTTTGCAATTTGTTGCTCCAATCGGCTTGTGTTGACAGGAGGAATCACAGTTGCTACAGTGGCCAGGGCAGTATCGTCAGGGATGGGGTCATAAACAGCGAGAGTGTTTGACTGGACTTTGGTTTTTGAAAACCCAAAGTGTTGTCTCATTCGGTTTGACTTAGCAGCTTGGCGATCTTCGTCTGTACGCAACAGAAGAAGCAGCTCTGAGAATGAGGGAGGTTTGGTTTTCTTTTGCTCCAGCTGTAAACTGGTAATTAAGCTGTTATTCCAACATCCCCTGCAAAATTGCTTGAGGAGCTGGCGGTCTGAATCAGCAGCAGCGATGCCACCTCGTTTAACCACTTTTGTCAAAGCTGTCTGCAACCGCTGCAGGTAGCTGGAAGGTTTCTCACCTGAGTTTTGATTTGTGTTCAGAAATGTGGCAAAAAGCTCATCACCATCATCCACGGTGCCATATGCTGAATCAAGCAGATTTAGATAGTCACGAGGGCTGGAGTTAGGCCCTAGATGTTTAACAACATTGGCAGCAGGTGGAAGAAGACTCTCTACAATCCTCCTGATGGTGACTTTGTCAGACATGGCAGAATCAGCAAGAAAGAAATCAACATTACTACGCCATGTATCGTAATCAGATTCCAAGTTAGGACAGGGAGCTTTCCCAGAAAAACACCTTAGCTTGGTGTGGCCATGGTACGGGGAGACATCGCTACTCCTGATTACATGCTCTACTACTACCTTTTGGATGTCAGGAGAGATGAGCTGTTCAGAAGGTAAGTACAAGGCTGGTTTTTTGGGTGAGGTTAATGCTTCTGCGCCTACCATAAGTGAAGAGGAGTCATGGTCTCGAGAAGGAGTTGAGTCAGTGACCACCTTAACAGGGGTTTGAGTCAGATCAGTCATCGCGTCTACAGAGGCTACGTCACTTGTCAGTCTGAGGTCAGTTTTAGACATACCTGATTCAGCTGTCTGGGTCTTAACGGATTCTTGAATCCTGGTTAACTCTTCAAGTAAAACCTTCTCAAAGTCAGCACCACTTAGCTTAGCAACACCTTTAAGCTCGGCTAAATAAGTCTGTGTCAAAGTTGAACCTCTGTCAGCTGTGTACAGATCAGAGAGGCACTGAATGTGGTTAGTAACGTGGGGGTTACTAGTGGATCTGTTGCAGGGTAAACTACTCATCAGAAACTGAATGGGTTCTCCGGACTTAAACTCCACTATGGCAGTGTCTTTAAACTGAGGCTCTGGACTGGTCACCTTAATAACTCTTTCAATAGGACCACATTGCCCTAAGTATTCAATGACCTCATTGTCAGTTGCTTCACCAGTTAAACCACCTACTAAGACAGAGTTAGGTATTTTAACATTTTCAGTCTCAATAAGATCCATGCTATCGCTGATAAAGGGGTTCAAAATATGCAGTTCAGGTTGTAGTCAATAAAAGCAAAAGCAAAATAAAATGTCAACTGTTCAACAATCAACCTCTCCTGGCTGGCTCGCCAAGTTTTGTGTAGCACTTATTGCCCTAAATTTTGTTAGGATAAGAAATACTTCACCTCTAGGTCCGATAGGAGGTTAACCACAAGTTACTAAAAAAAGAAGTGGGTTGTAATTCGTTGAACAGTTGAACATTTATTGACAATGACAATAATAATATTCACAGCTTAACTGTTCTTTAATTATATAAAAATAATAATAAGGCGCCAAAATAACAAAAATAAATATATAAATAAGATAAATAAAAAAAATAAATAAATAAGTTAATCAGTAGAGTTCAAGGGAAAGAGGGAATCCCGCAGTGTGTAGTGTGTGTGTGTGTGTGTGTGTGGATTCAGGGTCTTTGTTAAAGCTCCACTACCCGGGTAGGATGATGAGCCAAAACCTTATCTGTTCCTTGAGAAGATCCAATCAGGGAAGTGAGTCTGCGGCTGGCCACACCGCGTCTCCTCACTCTCGCCTTTCTCAGATTCGCTGACTTGCCAGTTACGTTGACTCTGTTGTTAGAGCATCGGACTAGGCTCCAATTATGTTTGGTCTCAGACTTGTGGGGCTGGGCTCGCCATCTGCGTCCTTCAATTTTCGGTTCTCCACCTCTCCAACAGTGGGTTGGAATAATACAGAACCAAGAACAGAGGAAAAAAAAAACCAACCTGCACAAGAAGTGCAAAATTGTAAGGTTCTTCATCTAATCATGTTTCTCATTAAATGCATAAAATATATTACCATGAATCAAGGAAATAGTTACATGCTACAATTGAATTATCATAAATAATCATTAGCTTTGACAATAAATGTAATCATAAATTAACATTTTTAACAGTGCAATTTTCAACAGATCTCTTGTGAATCTTTTTTTTTTAACCTCTATTTAACTAAATGATCAGTTTTAGCTAATTTAATCCATCTCTTAAATATTTATAATTTTATATTTATCAACAAAAAGTACCATCTTTACACTAAGCAGTGCAATTTCAATAACACAATAAATATACAACATCTTAATGGCAAATAACCTACTTTAACTGGCATAAACAATGAAATAAATGCATCTTAATACAATAAATAAGTACTGACAACCTTAACTAAGCTGTTAGCATAAGCTAAATATAACAATTCAAATGGAAATCAGCGCTAGCAATTAGCATACCGCGTTAGCATTAGCATTAAGCTAGCGGACTTTTATTTTTTATTTTTTAGACAACACTAATATGCAACATAACTCTCAAAAAAAAATAATAGAACACATAGCAATACCTCCTAGGACATCTGGTGAGCAACATGAGCAACAATGGTCAACCTATTTTAAGTAAATAGCTCATTTTTACTGTTGTTAGCGGCTAGCTAACAGCTAGCTAAAATCTGCTGACTCACCGGAGGTTCAGTAGTTGCTTCGCCGGAATATTTGGCCTTGTTGGCTTTCAAGTCGAAAAGTCAACCCGTCTGTAATCACATCTGCCTGTGGTCAGATCAGTGGCAGTCTTAGTTTTTATAATGGTATCTGCCAATGGACAGATCAGTGGCAGTCCTGGTTTTCTTTCTTTTGCTCACTCAGTCTCTGGTCCTTCGTGTCAGACTGTCAGACGGAAGTCAACGGCGTAAAAAAAAACAACAACAAAAGAATCCTTTTCGCGCTATAACAACGTCACGGTCAAGGCAGGTCTGCCCCCTACTGGAGGTGTACCGTCGGTGTTCAGACCACATTAATAGCACTTAAAAGCTGTTTTTTCATGCTGGTTACACCTATAATCATATATATTTTTAAAGTTGTTAAAACCACAGATATGACTAATTTATTTTCATAATTTCTACCTAGCTATCTAGCTGGTGAGCTGCCATTTTGAAATGACGTAATTGCCTAGATAATGGAGGTGGTTTGTTCCGTTGGGCAATGAACACATTGAAGCATTTCTGGAGCTTTGTTTGAAATCACATCTCATCTTTTTTATTAGGGCCTGAGCCCTGGAACAGGGCGAAGATCCTATTGTTCCCTGTCCATTTTTTTCTTCTTTCTTTTTTATTATTACACCACTTCAAACCTGAATTTGACCCCCTAAACATGCTTGAAAACTCACCAAATTTGGCACGCACAGTGAAAAATGTGATAATATGTAAAAATTAAAGCGGCAAGCAGCACTGGACGGGCCTTTGCCCCACACGCACGCCAGGACACGGCTCATCCGAGGGCATCCGTAAATGTCTCTTGACCCGGGCTGAGGGGTGTAACTCAGCAGCCACATGATGTGCAGTGCAGATAGGAGCATGTACAGTAAAGTTATAGCAAATTCCCCTGAGGCAAGGCAAGGCAAGGCAAGTTTATTTGTATAGCACATTTCAACAACAAGGCAATTCAAAGTGCTTTACATTGATCATAAAAGGCATTAGACAGAATTTAAAAGTAAGACATGTAAAAAGACATAAAAACAATTATAAAAATTAATAAAATTAGAAAAAAAAGCTAAAAAGGAAATAAGAATAAAATTAAAGCTGCAAGCAGCGATGATCGGGCCCTCGCACCCCAGTGCATGTCGACCGCCGCGCAGTCGAAGGACGCGCAGTCGAAGGACGCGCAGTCGAAGGCTGCGCAGTCGAAGGGCTTTTGTCAGTGACGTGTAAATGTTTCCAAACTCAGGCTATTTTTAGACAGAGCAAGGAGAGAAACATCACATCCTTTGTCCACTATTTTGCCCAGCTGCTGGGGCTGCTGCGCTGAAATACCGTAGGGGGCGCAATGGAGCCAGTTTACATCACTGATTGAATATTGTAATGTAGAAGTGCTCAGGCCAGGACTGTTGGCAAACCTGTAAAGTTTCAGGCAGATCCAACCATGTACACTCAAGTTATATCAATTTCCTCTGTCATGGCGAAACATCAAAACTCAACGCCATGCCACGGCCAAACGCTTCAACATGAACTAAATCTTTTAATAACTTTTGATCATACACTAGTCTAGATGACACACACTGATTTTGAAGTCCTTATGATGAATTCTGTAGGAGGAGTTCGTTGAAATACAAGGTATGCGACATGACCAAAAAAAGGTGAAAGTTGACCAGTTTTTCCAAAATGGCCGACTTCCTGTTGTAATTACAAGATGGCTCCAAGAGGCTTTTTTGTGCGTCTTGACATTATACATGTGCCTTGTGAATTTCATTTTTCTACTTTAATCTGGAAGGCGGGGCTTTAATTTTGAAATTTTCAAGGGGGCGCTCTTTAGCCATATTGCCACGCCCATTCAAATTGACTACATAGGATTTTAGATAAGGTGACTCTGGACATTTGTGTCAAGTTTCATGACTGTAGAGCCATCCCTTGTCCCTTAAAAACAGTATCGTATTTCATGGCGAAGGATTTGTCGCCATGGTAACAGCGTTCAGTTTTGGGTCACGAGCTGTCAAATGTAGCATCACCAAGGTCTTGTTTATTAGCTGACTTAATTTCAGGTGCGTCGGCCAAATTTCCTAGGAGTAATTAGACAAAGTACGACGCATGATACTTCCTGTCGCCAGTAGGTGGCGCTATGACTTTCGCTAAATATGAGACTGAACATGTGTTCAGACCGGGACACTTAACAAACATGTGAAATTTGGAAAAGATCAGACCACATGGAGTCAAGTTATAAGGCTTTGAAATTTAATGGCGAGACATCGAAATTCGCCGCGCCGCCATGGCAACACATTTCGATGAAAAGTCACCAACTTCATAATATAGGATCTCCAAGGTCTTGAGGCTATTCTCAGTAAATTTGAGCTGGATCAGATCACGGTGCTACCCACAGGGCGTCGGAACGTAAAACATGATACTTCCTGTTGTCAGTAGGTGGCGCTATGACTCATATCCAATATTGTCACATAGATGTGTTCAGGGCCGGACTCTTATGAAGCACAAAAGGTTTGGCTCTCTTAGGATCACGTATGCCGGAGTTATGGCCGTTTCAATGTTCATGGCGAAGGATCGAAATTCGCCCCCCGGCCACGCCCCCTTGGCAATGACGAAAACTCACCGTTTTAATAACTTTTAATCTCCTATGCCTGTAGATGATATGGACCGAATTTCAAGTTGCTGAGGTCAAATCTCTAGGAGGAGTTCGTTAAAGTATGCGGGGTGGAAATGACCAAATCGGCGTCAAAATGGCAACTTTGGCACAAAATGGCCGACTTCCTGTTGGAGTTAGGGTATGTGTCCAAGAGACTTTTTGGTGCGTCTGTTCACGATACATAGGCATACCGAAATTCGTTCTCCTACGTCAATCTGTATCGAAGGGCTCAATTTTCCTAATTTTCTAGGGGGCGCTATCGAGACATTTTGCCCCGCCTTTTAGCGAGACGCATAAAATATCAAATTTTTCACCACTTCTGACGTCTGTGCAAAGTTTAACAACTTTTCGTTCACGTTTAGGCCGTCGAAAATGCGTTCGTTTCGGAAGAATAATAATAATAATTAAAGCTGCAAGCAGCGATGATCGGGCCCTCGCACCCCAGCGCATGTCGACGGCTGCGCAGTCGAAGGACACGCAGTCAAGGGACGCGCAGTCGAAGGACGCGCAGTCGAAGGACGCGCAGTCGAAGGCTGCGCAGTCGAAGGGCTTTTGTCAGTGACGTGTAAATGTTTCCAAACTCAGGCTATTTTTAGACAGAGCAAGGAGAGAAACATCACATCCTTTGTCCAGTATTTTGCCCAGCTGCTGGGGCTGCTGCGCTGAAATACCGTAGGGGGCGCAATGGAGCCAGTTTACATCACTGATTGAATATTGTAATGTAGAAGTGCTCAGGCCAGGACTGTTGGCAAACCTGTAAAGTTTCAGGCAGATCCAACCATGTACACTCAAGATATATCAATTTCCTCTGTCATGGCGAAACATCAAAACTCAACGCCATGCCACGGCCAAACGCTTCAACATGAACTAAATCTTTTAATAACTTTTGATCATACACTAGTCTAGATGACACACACTGATTTTGAAGTCCTTATGATGAATTCTGTAGGAGGAGTTCGTTGAAATACAAGGTATGCGACATGACCAAAAAAAGGTGAAAGTTGACCAGTTTTTCCAAAATGGCCGACTTCCTGTTGTAATTACAAGATGGCTCCAAGAGGCTTTTTTGTGCGTCTTGACATTATACATGTGCCTTGTGAATTGCATTTTTCTACTTTAATCTGGAAGGCGGGGCTTTAATTTTGAAATTTTCAAGGGGGCGCTCTTTAGCCATATTGCCACGCCCATTCAAATTGACTACATAGGATTTTAGATAAGGTGACTCTGGACATGTGTGTCAAGTTTCGTAACTGTAGAGCCATCCCTTCTCCCTGGAAAAAAGCATCGTATTTCATGGCGAAGGATTTGTCGCCATGGTAACAGCGTTCAGTTTTGGGTCACGAGCTGTCAAATGTAGCATCACCAAGGTCTTGGGTATTAGCTGACTTAATTTCAGGTGCGTCGGCCAAATTTCCTAGGAGTAATTGGACAAAGTACGACGCATGTTACTTCCTGTCGCCAGTAGGTGGCGCTATGACTTTCGCTAAATATGAGACTGAACATGCGTTCAGACCGGGACTCTTAACAAGCATGTGAAATTTGGAAAAGATCAGACCACGTGGAGTCAAGTTATGAGGCTTTGAAATTTCATGGCGAGACATCGAAATTCGCTGCGTCGCCATGGCAACACCTTACCACGAAAAGTCACCAACTTCATAATATAGAATCTCCAAGGTCTTGAGGCTATTCTCAGTAAATTTGAACTGGAATCGATCACCGTGCTGCCCACAGGGCGTCGGAGCGTAAAACTTGTGACTTCCTGTTGCCAGTAGGTGGCGCTATGACTCATATCCAGTATTGACACATGGATGCGTTCAGGGTGGGACTCTTATCAAGCACAAAAGGTTTGGGTCTCTTAGGATCACGTATGCCGGAGTTATGGCCGTTTCAATTTTCATGGCGAAGGATCGAAATTCGCCCCCCGGCCACGCCCCCTTGGCAATGACGAAAACTCACCGTTTTAATAACTTTTAATCTCCTATGCCTGTAGATGATATGGACCGAATTTCAAGTGGCTGAGGTCAAATCTCTAGGAGGAGTTCGTTAAAATATGCGAGGTGGAAATGACCAAATCGGTGTCAAAATGGCAACTTTGGCACAAAATGGCCGACTTCCTGTTGGAGTTAGGGTATGTGTCCAAGAGACTTTTTGGTGCGTCTGGTCATGATACATAAGCCTACCTAATTTCGTTCTCCTACAACAATCTGTATCGAGGGGCTCAATTTTCCTAATTTTCTAGGGGGCGCTATCGAGACATTTTGCCCCGCCTTTTTGCGAGACGCATAAAATATCAAATTTTTCACCACTTCTGACGTCTGTGCAAAGTTTAACAACTTTTCGTTCACGTTTAGGCCGTCAAAAATGCGTTCGTTTCGGAAGAAGAATAATAATAATAATAATAATAATAATAATAATAATAATTCCTTCAGATCCAATAGGGCCTTCGCACCAGTCGGTGCTCGGGCCCTAATAATTAAAGCTGCAAGCAGCGATGATCGGGCCCTCGCACCCCAGCGCATGTCGACGGCCACGCAGCCAACGGCCACGCAGTCGAAGGGCTTTTGTCAGTGACTTGGTGATGTTTCCAAACTCAGGCTGTTTTCAGACAGAGCAAGGAGAAAAACATCACATCCTTTGTCCACTATTTTGCCCAGCTGCTGGGGCTGCTGCGTTGATATGCCGTAGGGGGCGCAATGGAGCCAGTTTACATCACTGATTGAATATTGTAATGTAGAAGTGCTCAGGCCAGGACTGTTGGCAAACCTGTAAAGTTTCAGGCAGATCCAACCATGTACACTCAAGTTATATCGATTTCCTCTGTCATGGCGAAACATCAAAACTCAACGCCACGCCACGGCCAAACGCTTCAACATGAACTAAATCTTTTAATAACTTTTGATCATGCACTAGTCTAGATGACACACACTGATTTTGAAGTCCTCACGATGAATTCTGTAGGAGGAGTTCGTTAAAATGCAAGGTAAGCGACATGACCAAAAAAAGGCGAAAATTGACCAGTTTTTCAAAGATGGCCGACTTCCTGTTGGACTTACGATATGGCTCCAAGAGGCTTTTTTGTGCGTCTTGACATTATACATGGACCTTGTGAATTTCAGTTTTCTACTTTAATCTGGAAGGCAGGGCTTCAATTTTGAAATTTTCAAGGGGGCGCTCTTGAGCCATATTGCCACGCCCGGTTAAATTGTCTACATAGGATTTTAGATAAGGTGACTCTGGACATGTGTGTCAAGTTTCATGACTGTAGAGCCATCCCTTGTCCCTGAAAAACAGTATCGTATTTCATGGCGAAGGATTTGTCGCCATGGTAACAGCGTTCAGTTTTGGGTCACGAGCTGTCAAATGTAGCATCACCAAGGTCTTGTTTATGAGCTGACTTAATTTCAGGTGCATCGGCCAAATTTCCTAGGAGTAATTAGACAAAGTACGACGCATGTTACTTCCTGTTGCCAGTAGGTGGTGCTATGACTTTCGCTAAATATGAGACTGACCATATGTTCAGACCGGGAGTCTTAACAAACATGTGAAATTTGGAAAAGATCAGACCACATGGAGTCAAGTTATAAGGCTTTGAAATTTCATGGCGAGACATCGAAATTCGCCGCGCCGCCATGGCAACACATTTCAATGAAAAGTCACCAACTTCATAATATAGGATCTCCAAGGTCTTGAGGCTATTCTCAGTAAATTTGAGCTGGATTCAATCACCGTGCTGCCCACAGGGCGTCGGAGCGTAAAACATGTAACTTCCTGTTGTCAGTAGGTGGCGCTATGACTCATATCCAATATTGTCACATGGATGTGTTCAGGGCGGGACTCTTATCAAGCACAAAAGGTTTGGCTCTCTTAGGATCACGTATGCCGGAGTTATGGCCGTTTCAATTTTCATGGCGAAGGATCAAAATTCGCCCCTCGGCCACGCCCCCTTGGCAATGACGAAAACTCACCGTTTTAATAACTTTCAATCTCCTATGCCCGTAGATGATATGGACCGAATTTCAAGTTGCTGAGGTCAAATCTCTAGGAGGAGTTCGTTAAAGTATGCTGGGTGGAAATGACCAAATCGGGGTCAAAATGGCAACTTTGGCACAAAATGGCCGACTTCCTGTTGGAGTTAGGGTATGTGTCCAAGAGACTTTTTGGTGCGTCTGGTCATGATACATATGCATACCGAAATTCGTTCTCCTACGTCAATCTGTATCGAGGGGCTCAATTTTCCTAATTTTCTAGGGGGCGCTATCGAGACATTTTGCCCCGCCTTTTTGCGAGACGCATAAAATATCAAATTTTTCACCACTTCTGACGTCTGTGCAAAGTTTAACAACTTTTCGTTCACGTTTAGGCCGTCAAAAATGCGTTCGTTTCGGAAGAAGAATAATAATAATAATAATAATAATAATAATAATAATAATTCCTTCAGATCCAATAGGGCTTCGCACCGGTAGGTGCTCGGGCCCTAATAATAATAATAATAATTAAAGCTGCAAGCAGCGATGATCGGGCCCTCGCACCCCAGCGCATGTCGACGGCCGCGCAGCCTAAGGCCGCGCAGTCGATGGGCTTTTGTCAGTGACTTGGAGATGTTTCCAAACTCAGGCTGTTTTCAGACAGAGCAAGGAGAAAAACATCACATCCTTTGTCCACTATTTTGCCCAGCTGATGGGGCTGCTGCGTTGAAATGCCGTAGGGGGCGCAATGGAGCCAGTTTGCATCACTGATTGAATATTGTAATGTAGATGTGCTCAGGCCAGGACTGTTGGCAAACCTGTAAAGTTTCAGGCAGATCCAACCATGTACACTCAAGTTATATCAATTTCCTCTGCCATGGCGAAATATCAAAACTCAACGCCACGCCACGGCCAAACGCTTCAACATGAACTAAATCTTTTAATAACTTTTGATCATACACTAGTCTAGCTGACACACACTGATTTTGAAGTTCTTATGATGAATTCTGTAGGAGGAGTTCGTTAAAATACAAGGTATGCGACATGACCAAAAAAAGGTGAAAATTGACCAGTTTTTCAAAAATGGCCGACTTCCTGTTGTAATTACAAGATGGCTCCAAGAGGTTTTTTTGTGCGTCTTGACATTATACATGTGCCTTGTGAATTTCATTTTTCTACTTTAATCTGGAAGGCGGGGCTTCAATTTTGAAATTATCAAGGGGGCGCTCTTTAGCCATATTGCCACGCCCATTCAAATTGACTACATAGGATTTTAGATAAGGTGACTCTGGACATGTGTGTCAAGTTTCATGACTGTAGAGCCATCCCTTGTCCCTGAAAAACAGTATCGTATTTCATGGCGAAGGATTTGTCGCCATGATAACAGCGTTCAGTTTTGGGTCACGAGCTGTCAAATGTATCATCACCAAGGTCTTGTTTATGAGCTGACTTAATTTCAGGTGCATCGGCCAAATTTCCTAGGAGTAATTAGACAAAGTACGACGCATGTTACTTCCTGTCGCCAGTAGGTGGCGCTATGACTTTCGCTACATATGAGACTGACCATGTGTTCAGACCGGGAGTCTTAACAAACATGTGAAATTTGGAAAAGATTAGATCACGTGGAGTCAAGGTATGAGGCTTTGAAATTTCATGGCGAGACATCGAAATTAGCCGCGCCGCCATGGCAACACATTTCGATGAAAAGTCACCAACTTCATAATATAGGATCTCCAAGGTCTTGAGGCTATTCTCAGTAAATTTGAGCTGGATTCAATCACCGTGCTGCCCACAGGGCGTCGGAGCGTAAAACATGTAACTTCCTGTTGTCAGTAGGTGGCGCTATGACTCAGGTCCAATATTGTCACATGGATGTGTTCAGGGCGGGACTCTTATCAAGCACAAAAGGTTTGGCTCTCTTAGGATCACGTATGCCGGAGTTATGGCCGTTTCAATTTTCATGGCGAAGGATCGAAATTCGCCCCCCGGCCACGCCCCCTTGGCAATGACGAAAACTCACCGTTTTAATAACTTTCAATCTCCTATGCCTGTAGATGATATGGACCGAATTTCAAGTTGCTGAGGTCAAATCTCTAGGAGGAGTTCGTTAAAGTATGCAGGGTGGAAATGACCAAATTGGCGTCAAAATGGCAACTTTGGCACAAAATGGCCGACTTCCTGTTGGAGTTAGGGTATGTGTCCAAGAGACTTTTTGCTGCGTCTGGTCATGATACATATGCATACCGAAATTCATTCTCCTACGTCAATCTGTATCGAGGGGCTCAATTTTCCTAATTTTCTAGGGGGCGCTATCGAGACATTTTGCCCCGCCTTTTTGCGAGACGCATAAAATATCAAATTTTTCACCACTTCTGACGTCTGTGCAAAGTTTAACAACTTTTCGTTCACGTTTAGGCCGTCAAAAATGCGTACGTTTCGGAAGAAGAATAATAATAATAATAATTAAAGCTGCAAGCAGCGATGATCGGGCCCTCGCACCCCAACGCATGTCGGAGTGGCGTGTATTCGAAGGGCTTTTGTCAGGGACCTGTAGACGTTTCCAGACTCAGGCTGTTTTCAGACAGAGCAAGGAGAGAAACATCACATCCTTTGTCCACTATTTTGCCCAGCTGCTGCAATGAAATGCCGTAGGGGGTGCTATGGAGCCAGTTTGAATCACTGATTGAATATTGTAATGTAGACATACTCAGGCCTGGACTGTTATCAAATCTTTAAAGTTTCAGGCACATCCATCCATGTACACTCAAGTTATATCAATTTCCTCTGTCATGGCGAAACATCAAAACTCAACGCCACGCCACGGTCAAACGCTTCGACATGAACTAAATCTTTTAATAACTTTGGATCATACACTAGTCTAGATGACACACACTGATTTTGAGGTCCTCACGATGAATTCTGTAGGAGGAGTTCGTTAAAATGCAAGGTAAGCGACATGACCAAAAAAAGGCGAAAATTGACCAGTTTTTCAAAGATGGCCGACTTCCTGTTGGACTTACGATATGGCTCCAAGAGGCTTTTTTGTGCGTCTTGACATTAAACATGGACCTTGTGAATTTCATTTTTCTACTTTAATCTGGAAGGCGGGGCTTCAATTTTGAAATTTTCAAGGGGGCGCTCTTGAGCCATATTGCCACGCCCGGTTAAATTGTTTACATAGGATTTTAGATAAGGTGACTCTGGACATGTGTGTCAAGTTTCATGACTGTAGAGCCATCCCTTGTCCCTGAAAAACAGTATCGTATTTCATGGCGAAGGATTTGTCGCCATGGTAACAGCGTTCAGTTTTGGGTCACGAGCTGTCAAATGTAGCATCACCAAGGTCTTGTTTATGAGCTGACTTAATTTCAGGTGCATCGGCCAAATTTCCTAGGAGTAATTAGACAAAGTACGACGCATGATACTTCCTGTCGCCAGTAGGTGGCGCTATGACTTTCGCTAAATATGAGACTGACCATGTATTCAGACCGGGAGTCTTAACAAGCATGTGAAATTTGGAAAAGATCAGATCACGTGGAGTAAAGTTATGAGGCTTTGAAATTTCATGGCGAGACATCGAAATTCGCCGCGTCGCCATGGCAACACCTTACCATGAAAAGTCACCAACTTCATAGTATAGAATCTCCAAGGTCTTGAGGCTATTCTCAGTAAATTTGAACTGGATTCGATCACCGTGCTGCCCACAGGGTGTCGGAGCGTAAAGCATGTGACTTCCTGTTGCCAGTAGGTGGCGCTATGACTCATATCCTGTATTGACACATGGATGTGTTTAGGGCGGGACTCTTATCAAGCACAAAAGGTTTGGCTCTCTTAGGATCACGTATGCCGGAGTTATGGCCGTTTCAATTTTCATGGCGAAGGATCGAAATTCGCCCCCCAGCCACGCCCCCTTGGCAATGACGAAAACTCACCGTTTTAATAACTTTTAATCTCCTATGCCTGTAGATGATATGGACCGAATTTCAAGTGGCTGAGGTCAAATCTCTAGGAGGAGTTCGTTAAAGTATGCAGGGTGGAAATGACCAAATCGGGGTCAAAATGGCAACTTTGGCACAAAATGGCCGACTTCCTGTTGGAGTTAGGGTATGTGTCCAAGAGACTTTTTGGTGCGTCTGGTCATGTTGCATAAGCCTACCGAATTTCGTTCTCCTATGACAATCTGTATCGAGGGGCTCAATTTTCCTAATTTTCTAGGGGGCGCTATCGAATAATTTTGCCCCGCCTTTTTGCGAGACGCATAAAATATCAAATTTTTCACCACTTCTGACGTCTGTGCAAAGTTTAACAACTTTTCGTTCACGTTTAGGCCGTCAAAAATGCGTTCGTTTCGGAAGAAGAATAATAATAATAATAATAATTCCTTCAGATCCAATAGGGCTTCGCACCGGTAGGTGCTCGGGCCCTAATTAAAGCTGCAAGCAGCGATGATCGGGCCCTCGCACCCCAGCGCATGTCGACCGCCGCGCAGTCGAAGGACGCGCAGTCGAAGGACGCGCAGTCGAAGGCTGCGCAGTCGAAGGGCTTTTGTCAGTGACTTGGCGATGTTTCCAAACTCAGGCTGTTTTCAGACAGATCAAGGAGAAAAACATCACATCCTGTGTCCACTATTTTGCCCAGCTGATGGGGCTGCTGCGTTGAAATGCCGTAGGGGGCGCAATGGAGCCAGTTTGCATCACTGATTGAATATTGTAATGTAGAAGTGCTCAGGCCAGGACTGTTGGCAAACCTGTAAAGTTTCAGGCAGATCCAACCATGTACACTCAAGTTATATCGATTTCCTCTGTCATGGCGAAACATCAAAACTCAACGCCACGCCACGGCCAAACGCTTCAACATGAACTAAATCTTTTAATAACTTTTGATCATGCACTAGTCTAGATGACACACACTGATTTTGAAGTCTTTGCCATGAATTCTGTAGGAGGAGTTCGTTGAAATACAAGGTATGCGACATGACCAAAAAAAGGCGAAAATTGACCAGTTTTTCCAAGATGGCCGACTTCCTGTTGTAATTACAAGAGGGCTCCCTGAGGCTTTTTTGTGCGTCTTGACATTAAACATGTGCCTTGTGAATTTCATTTTTCTACGTTAATCTGGAAGGCGGGGCATCAATTTTGGAATTTTCAAGGGGGCGCTCTTGAGCCATATTGCCACGCCCGGTTAAATTGTCTACATAGGATTTTAGATAAGGTGACTCTGGACATGTGTGTCAAGTTTCATGACGGTAGAGCCATCCCTTGTCCCTGAAAAACAGTATCGTATTTCATGGCGAAGGATTTGTCGCCATGGTAACAGCGTTCAGTTTTGGGTCATGACCTGCCAAATGTAGCATCACCAAGGTCTTGTTTATTAGCTGACTTAATTTCAGGTGCATCGGCCAAATTTCCTAGGAGTAATTAGACAAAGTACGACACATGTTACTTCCTGTTACCAGTAGGTGGCGCTATGACTTTCGCTAAATATGAGACTGAACATGTGTTCAGACCGAGACTCTTAACAAGCATGTAAAATTTGGAAAAGATCAGACCACATGGAGTCAAGTTATGAGGCTTTGAAATTTCATGGCGAGACATCGAAATTCGCCGCGTCGCCATGGCAACACCTTTCGATGAAAAGTCACCAACTTCATAATATAGGATCTCCAAGGTCTTGAAGCTATTCTCAGTAAATTTGAACTGGATTCGATCACCGTGCTGCCTACAGGGCGTCGGAGCGTAAAACATGTGACTTCCTGTTGCCAGTAGGTGGCGCTATGACTCATATCCAGTATTGACACATGGATGCGTTCAGGGCGGGACTCTTATCAAGCACAAAAGGTTTGGCTCTCTTAGGATCACGTATGCCGGAGTTATGGCCGTTTCAATTTTCATGGCGAAGGATCGAAATTAGCCCCCCGGCCACGCCCCCTTGGCAATGACGAAAACTCACCCTTTTAATAACTTTTAATCTCCTATGCCTGTAGATGATATGGACCGAATTTCAAGTGGCTGAGGTCAAATCTCTAGGAGGAGTTCGTTAAAATATGCGGGGTGGAAATGACCAAATCGGTGTCAAAATGGCAACTTTGGCACAAAATGGCCGACTTCCTGTTGGAGTTAGGGTATGTGTCCAAGAGACTTTTTGGTGCGTCTGGTCATGATACATATGCATACCGAATTTCGTTCTCCTACGTCAATCTGTATCGAGGGGCTCAATTTTCCTAATTTTCTAGGGGGCGCTATCGAGACATTTTGCCCCGCCTTTTTGCGAGACGCATAAAATATCAAATTTTTCACCACTTCTGACGTCTGTGCAAAGTTTAACAACTTTTCGTTCACGTTTAGGCCGTCAAAAATGCGTTCGTTTCGGAAGAAGAATAATAATAATAATAATAATAATAATAATAATAATTCCTTCAGATCCAATAGGGCTTCGCACCGGTAGGTGCTCGGGCCCTAATTAAAGCTGCAAGCAGCGATGATCGGGCCCTCGCACCCCAGTGCATGTCGACCGCCGCGCAGTCGAAGGACACGCAGTCAAAGGACGCGCAGTCGAAGGACGCGCAGTCGAAGGACGCGCAGTCGAAGGGCTTTTGTCAATGACTTGGCGATGTTTCCAAACTCATGCTGTTTGCAGACAGAGCAAAGAGAGAAACATTACATCCTTTGTCCACTATTTTGCCCAGCTGCTGCAATGAAATGCTGTAGGGGGCGCTATGGAGCCAGTTTACATCACTGATTGAATATTGTAATGTAGACATACTCAGGCCTGGACTGTTAGCAAACCTGTAAAGTTTCAGGCAGATCCAACCATGTACACTCAAGTTATATCGATGTCCTCTGTCATGGCGAAACATCAAAACTCAACGCCACACCACGGCCAAACGCTTCGACATTAACTAAATCTTTTGATAACTTTTGATCATACACTAGTCTAGATGACACACACTGATTTTGAAGTCCTCACGATGAATTCTGTAGGAGGAGTTCGTTAAAATACAAGGTATGCGACATGACCAAAAAAAGGCGAAAATTGACCAGTTTTTCCAAAATGGCCGACTTCCTGTTGTAATTACAAGATGGCTCCATGGGGCTTTTTTGTGCGTCTTGACATTATACATGGACCTTGTGAATTTCATTTTTCTACTTTAATCTGGAAGGCAGGGCTTCAATTTTGAAATTTTCAAGGGGGCGCTCTTGAGCCATATTGCCACGCCCGGTTAAATTGTCTACATAGGATTTTAGATAAGGTGACTCTGGACATGTGTGTCAAGTTTCATGACTGTAGAGCCATCCCTTATCCCTGAAAAACAGTATCGTATTTCATGGCGAAGGATTTGTCTCCATGGTAACAGCGTTCAGTTTTAGGTCACGAGCTGTCAAATGTAGCATCACCAAGGTCTTGTTTATGAGCTGACTTAATTTCAGGTGCATCGGCCAAATTTCCTAGGAGTAATTAGACAAAGTACGACGCATGTTACTTCCTGTCGCCAGTAGGTGGCGCTATGACTTTCGCTAAATATGAGACTGAACATGTGTTCAGACCGAGACTCTTAACAAGCATGTGAAATTTGGAAAAGATCAGACCACATGGAGTCAAGTTATAAGGCTTTGAAATTTCATGGCGAGACATCGAAATTTGCCGCGTCGCCATGGCAACACCTTTCGATGAAAAGTCACCAACTTCATAATATAGCATCTCCAAGGTCTTGAGGCTATTCTCAGTAAATTTGAGCTGGATTCGATCACCGTGCTGCCCACAGGGCGTCGGAGCGTGAAACATGTAACTTCCTGTTGTCAGTAGGTGGCGTTATGACTCATATCCAATATTGTCACATGGATGTGTTCAGGGCGGGACTCTTATCAAGCACAAAAGGTTTGGCTCTCTTAGGATCACGTATGCCGGAGTTATGGCCGTTTCAATTTTCATGGCGAAGGATCGAAATTCGCCCCCCGGCCACGCCCCCTTGGCAATGACGAAAACTCACCGTTTTAATAACTTTTAATCTCCTATGCCTGTAGATGATATGGACCGAATTTCAAGTGGCTGAGGTCAAATCTCTAGGAGGAGTTCGTTAAAATATGCGGGGTGGAAATGACCAAATCGGTGTCAAAATGGCAACTTTGGCACAAAATGGCCGACTTCCTGTTGGAGTTAGGGTATGTGTCCAAGAGACTTTTTGGTGCGTCTGGTCATGATACATATGCATACCGAATTTCGTTCTCCTACGACAATCTGTATCGAGGGGCTCAATTTTCCTAATTTTCTAGGGGGCGCTATCGAGACATTTTGCCCAGCCTTTTTGCGAGACGCATAAAATATCAAATTTTTCACCACTTCTGACGTCTGTGCAAAGTTTAACAACTTTTCGTTCACGTTTAGGCCGTCAAAAATGCGTTCGTTTCGGAAGAAGAATAATAATAATAATAATAATAATAATAATAATAATTCCTTCAGATCCAATAGGGCTTCGCACCGGTAGGTGCTCGGGCCCTAATAATAATAATTCCTTCAGATCCAATAGGGCCTTCGCACCAGTCGGTGCTCGGGCCCTAATAATTCCTTCAGATCCAATAGGGCTTCGCACCGGTAGGTGCTCGGGCCCTAATAATAATTAAAGCTGCAAGCAGCGATGATCGGGCCCTCGCACCCCAGTGCATGTCGACCGCCGCGCAGTCGAAGGACACGCAGTCAAAGGATGCGCAGTCGAATGACGCACAGTCGAATGACGCACAGTCGAAGGCCGCGCAGTCGAAGGGCTTTTGTCAGTGACTTGGCGATGTTTCCAAACTCAGGCTGTTTTCAGACAGAGCAAGGAGTAAAACATCACATCCTTTGTCCACTATTTTGCCCAGCTGCTGGGGCAATCAGTGCATCACTGATTGAATATTGTAATGTAGAAGTGCTCAGGCCAGGACTGTTGGCAAACCTGTAAAGTTTCAGGCAGATCCAACCATGTACACTCAAGTTATATCAATGTCCTCTGTCATGGCGAAACATCAAAACTCAACGCCACGCCACGGCCAAACGCTTCAACATGAACTAAATCTTTTAATAACTTTTGATCATACACTAGTCTGGATGACACACACTGATTTTGAAGTCCTTACGATGAATACTGTAAGAGGAGTTCGTTAAAATACAAGGAATGCGACATGACCAAAAAAAGGTGAAAATTGACCAGTTTTTCCAAAATGGCCGACTTCCTGTTGTAATTACAAGATGGCTCCAAGAGGCTTTTTTGTGCGTCTTGACATTATACATGTGCCTTGTGAATTTCATTTTTCTACGTTAATCTGGAAGGCGGGGCATCAATTTTGAAATTTTCAAGGGGGCGCTCTTTAGCCATATTGCCACGCCCATTCAAATTGACTACATAGGATGTTAGATAAGGTGACTCTGGACATGTGTGTCAAGTTTCGTGACTGTAGAGCCATCCCTTGTTCCTGAAAAAAGTATCGTATTCCATGGCGAAGGATTTGTCGCCATGGTAACAGTGTTCAGTTTTGGGTCATGACCTGCCAAATGTAGCATCACCAAGGTCTTGTTTATTAGCTGACTTAATTTCAGGCGCATCGGCCAAATTTCCTAGGAGTAATTAGACAAAGTACAACACATGTTACTTCCTGTTGCCAGTAGGTGGCGCTATGACTTTCGCTAAATATGAGACTGAGGATGTGTTCAGACCCAGACTCTTAACAAGCATGTAAAATTTGGAAAAGATTAGACCACATGGAGTCAAGTTATGAGGCTTTGAAATTTCATGGCGAGACATCGAAATTCGCCGCGTCGCCATGGCAACACCTTTCGATGAAAAGTCACCAACTTCATAATATAGGATCTCCAAGGTCTTGAGGCTATTCTCAGTAAATTTGAGCTGCATTCGATCACTGTGCTGCCCACAGGGCGTCGGAGCGTAAAACATGTAACTTCCTGTTGTCAGTAGGTGGCGCTATGACTCAGGTCCAATATTGTCACATGGATGTGTTCAGGGCGGGACTCTTATCAAGCACAAAAGGTTTGGGTCTCTTAGGATAACGTATGCCGGAGTTATGGCCGTTTCAATTTTCATGGCGAAGGATCGAAATTCGCCCCCCGGCCACGCCCCCTTGGCAATGACGAAAACTCACCGTTTTAATAACTTTTAATCTCCTATGCCTGTAGATGATATGGACCGAATTTCAAGTGGCTGAGGTCAAATCTCTAGGAGGAGTTCGTTAAAGTATGCGGGGTGGAAATGACCAAATCGGGGTCAAAATGGCAACTTTGGCACAAAATGGCCGACTTCCTGTTGGAGTTAGGGTATGTGTCCAAGAGACTTTTTGGTGCGTCTGGTCATGATACATATGCATACCGAAATTCGTTCTCCTACGTCAATCTGTATCGAGGGGCTCAATTTTCCTAATTTTCTAGGGGGCGCTATCGAGACATTTTGCCCCGCCTTTTTGCGAGATGCATAAAATATCAAATTTTTCACCACTTCTGACGTCTGTGCAAAGTTTAACAACTTTTCGTTCACGTTTAGGCCCTCAAAAATGCGTTTGTTTCGGAAGAATAATAATAATAATAATAATTAAAGCTGCAAGCAGCGATGATCGGGCCCTCGCACCCCAGCGCATGTCGACCGCCGCGCAGTCGAAGGACGCGCAGTCGAAGGCTGCGCAGTCGAAGGACGCGCAGTCAAAGGACGCGCAGTCAAAGGGCTTTTGTCAGTGACTTGGCGATGTTTCCAAACTCAGGCTGTTTTCAGACAGAGCAAGGAGAAAAACATCACATCCTTTGTCCACTATTTTGCCCAGCTGATGGGGCTGCTGCGTTGAAATGCTGTAGGGGGCGCAATGGAGCCAGTTTACATCACTGATTGAATATTGTAATGTAGACATACTCAGGCCTGGACTGTTAGCAAACCTGTAAAGTTTCAGGCAGATCCAACCATGTACACTCAAGTTATATCGATTTCCTCTGTCATGGCGAAACATCAAAACTCAACGCCACACCACGGCCAAACGCTTCGACATTAACTTAATCTTTTGATAACTTTTGATCATACACTAGTCTAGATGACACACACTGATTTTGAAGTCCTCACGATGAATTCTGTAGGAGGAGTTCGTTAAAATGCAAGGTAAGCGACATGACCAAAAAAAGGCGAAAATTGACCAGTTTTTCAAAGATGGCCGACTTCCTGTTGGACTTACGATATGGCTCCAAGAGGCTTTTTTGTGCGTCTTGACATTATACATGGACCTTGAGAATTTCATTTTTCTACTTTAATCTGGAAGGCAGGGCTTCAATTTTGAAATTTTCAAGGGGGCGCTCTTGAGCCATATTGCCACGCCCATTCAAATTGACTACATAGGATGTTAGATAAGGTGACTCTGGACATGTGTGTCAAGTTTCGTGACTGTAGAGCCATCCCTTGTTCCTGAAAAAAGTATCGTATTTCATGGCGAAGGATTTGTCGCCATGGTAACAGCGTTCAGTTTTGGGTCATGACCTGCCAAATGTAGCATCCCCAAGGTCTTGTTTATTAGCTGACTTAATTTCAGGCGCATCGGCCAAATTTCCTAGGAGTAATTAGACAAAGTACGAGGCATGTTACTTCCTGTTGCCAGTAGGTGGCGCTATGACTTTCGCTAAATATGAGACTGAACATGTGTTCAGACCGAGACTCTTAACAAGCATGTGAAATTTGGAAAAGATCAGACCACATGGAGTCAAGTTATGAGGCTTTGAAATTTCATGGCGAGACATCGAAATTCGCCGCGTCGCCATGGCAACACCTTTCGATGAAAAGTCACCAACTTCATAATATAGGATCTCCAAGGTCTTGAGGCTATTCTCAGTAAATTTGAGCTGGATTAGATCACTGTGCTGCCCACAGGGCGTCGGAGCGTAAAACATGTAACTTCCTTTTGTCAGTAGGTGGCGCTATGACTCATATCCAATATTGTCACATGGATGTGTTCAGGGCGGGACTCTTATCAAGCACAAAAGGTTTGGCTCTCTTAGGATCACGTATGCCGGAGTTATGGCCGTTTCAATTTTCATGGCGAAGGATCGAAATTCGCCCCCCGGCCACGCCCCCTTGGCAATGACGAAAACTCACCATTTTAATAACTTTTAATCTCCTATGCCTGTAGATGATATGGACCGAATTTCAAGTGGCTGAGGTAAAATCTCTAGGAGGAGTTCGTTAAAGTATGCGGGGTGGAAATGACCAAATCGGGGTCAAAATGGCAACTTTGGCACAAAATGGCCGACTTCCTGTTGGAGTTAGGGTATGTGTCCAAGAGACTTTTTGGTGCGTCTGGTCATGATACATATGCATACCGAATTTCGTTCTCCTATGAAAATCTGTATCGAGGGGCTCAATTTTCCTAATTTTCTAGGGGGCGCTATCGAGACATTTTGCCCCGCCTTTTTGCGAGACGCATAAAATATCAAATTTTTCACCACTTCTGACGTCTGTGCAAAGTTTAACAACTTTTCATTCACGTTTAGGCCGTCAAAAATGCGTTTGTTTCGGAAGAAGAATAATAATAATAATAATAATAATAATAATAATTCCTTCAGATCCAATAGGGCCTTCGCACCAGTCGGTGCTCGGGCCCTAATTAAAGCTGCAAGCAGCGATGATCGGGCCCTCGCACCCCAGTGCATGTCGACCGCCGCGCAGTCGAAGGACACGCAGTCAAAGGACGCGCAGTCGAAGGACGCGCAGTCGAAGGACGCGCAGTCGAAGGACGCGCAGTCGAAGGGCTTTTGTCAGTGACTTGGCGATGTTTCCAAACTCAGGCTGTTTGCAGACAGAGCAAGGAGAGAAACATTACATCCTTTGTCCACTATTTTGCCCAGCTGCTGCAATGAAATGCTGTAGGGGGCGCAATGGAGCCAGTTTACATCACTGATTGAATATTGTAATGTAGACATACTCAGGCCTGGACTGTTAGCAAACCTGTAAAGTTTCAGGCAGATCCAACCATGTACACTCAAGTTATATCGATTTCCTCTGTCATGGCGAAACATCAAAACTCAACGCCACACCACGGCCAAACGCTTCGACATTAACTAAATCTTTTGATAACTTTTGATCATACACTAGTCTAGATGACACACACTGATTTTGAAGTCCTCACGATGAATTCTGTAGGAGGAGTTCGTTAAAATGCAAGGTAAGCGACATGACCAAAAAAAGGCGAAAATTGACCAGTTTTTCCAAGATGGCCGACTTCCTGTTGGACTTACGATATGGCTCCAAGAGGCTTTTTTGTGCGTCTTGACATTATACATGGACCTTGTGAATTTCATTTTTCTACTTTAATCTGGAAGGCAGGGCTTCAAATTTGAAATTTTCAAGGGGGCGCTCTTGAGCCATATTGCCTCGCCCGGTTAAATTGTCTACATAGGATTTTAGATAAGGTGACTCTGGACATGTGTGTCAAGTTTCATGACTGTAGAGCCATCCCTTGTCCCTGAAAAACAGTATCGTATTGCATGGCGAAGGATTTGTCGCCATGGTAACAGCGTTCAGTTTTGGGTCATGACCTGCCAAATGTAGCATCAGCAAGGTCTTGTTTATTAGCTGACTTAATTTCAGGTGCCTCAGCCAAATTTCCTAGGAGTAATTAGACAAAGTACGAGGCATGTTACTTCCTGTCGCCAGTAGGTGGCGCTATGACTTTCGCTAAATATGAGACTGAACATGTGTTCAGACCGGGACTCTTGACAAGCATGTGAAATTTGGAAAAGATCAGACCACGTGGAGTCAAGTTATGAGGCTTGGAAATTTCATGGCGAGACATCGAAATTCGCCGCGTCGCCATGGCAACATCTTTCGATGAAAAGTCACCAACTTCATAATATAGAATCTCCAAGGTCTTGAGGCTATTCTCAGTAAATTTGAGCTGGATTTGATCACTGTGCTGCCCACAGGGCGTCGGAGCGTAAAACATGTGACTTCCTGTTGTCAGTAGGTGGCGCTATGACTCAGGTCCAATATTGTCACATGGATGTGTTCAGGGCGGGACTCTTATCAAGCACAAAAGGTTTGGCTCTCTTAGGATCACGTATGCCGGAGTTATGGCCGTTTCAATTTCCATGGCGAAGGATCGAAATTCACCCCCCGGCCACGCCCCCTTGGCAATGATGAAAACTCACCGTTTTAATAACTTTTAATCTCCTATGCCTGTAGATGATATGGACCGAATTTCAAGTGGCTGAGGTCAAATCTCTAGGAGGAGTTCGTTAAAATATGCGGGGTGGAAATGACCAAATCGGGGTCAAAATGGCAACTTTGGCACAAAATGGCCGACTTCCTGTTGGAGTTAGGGTATGTGTCCAAGAGACTTTTTGGTGCGTCTGGTCATGATACATATGCATACCGAATTTCGTTCTCCTACGACAATCTGTATCGAGGGGCTCAATTTTCCTAATTTTCTAGGGGGCGCTATCGAGACATTTTGCCCCGCCTTTTTGCGAGACGCATAAAATATCAAATTTTTCACCACTTCTGACGTCTGTGCAAAGTTTAACAACTTTTCGTTCACGTTTAGGCCGTCAAAAATGCGTTCGTTTCGGAAGAAGAATAATAATAATAATAATAATAATAATAATAATAATAATAATTCCTTCAGATCCAATAGGGCTTCGCACCGGTAGGTGCTCGGGCCCTAATAATAATAATAATTAAAGCTGCAAGCAGCGATGATCGGGCCCTCGCACCCCAGCGCATGTCGACGGCCGCGCAGTCGAAGGCCGCGCAGTCGAAGGGATGTGGCAGTGACTTGGCGATGTTTCCAAACTCAGGCTGTTTTCAGACAGAGCAAGGTGAAAAGCATCACATCCTTTGTCCACTATTTTGCCCAGCTGCTGGGGCTGCTGCGTTGAAATGCCGTAGGGGGCGCAATGGAGCCAGTTTGCATCACTGATTGAATATTGTAATGTAGAAGTGCTCAGGCCAGGACTGTTGGCAAACCTGTAAAGTTTCAGGCAGATCCAACCATGTACACTCAAGATATATCAATTTCTTCTGTCATGGCGAAACATCAAAACTCAACGCCACGTCACGGCCAAACGCTTCAACATGAACTAAATCTTTTAATAACTTTTGATCATGCACTAGTCTAGATGACACACACTGATTTTGAAGTCCTTATGATGAATTCTGTAGGAGGAGTTCGTTGAAATACAAGGTATGCGACATGACCAAAAAAAGGCGAAAATTGACCAGTTTTTCCAAAATGGCCGACTTCCTGTTTTAATTACAAGATGGCTCCAAGAGGCTTTTTTGTGCGTCCTGACATTGTACATGTGCCTTGTGAATTTCATTTTTCTACGTTAATCTGGAAGGCGGGGCTTCAATTTTGAAATTTTCAAGGGGGCGCTCTTTAGCCAAATTGCCACGCCCATTCAAATTGACTACATAGGATTTTAGATAAGGTGACTCTGGACATGTGTGTCAAGTTTCGTGATTGTAGAGCCATCCCTTCTCCCTGGAAAAAAGCATCGTTAGTCATGGCGAAGGATTTGTCACCATGGTAACAGCGTTCAGTTTTGGGTCATGACCTGCCAAATGTAGCATCACCAAGGTCTTGTTTATGAGCTGACTTAATTTCAGGTGCATCGGCCAAATTTCCTAGGAGTAATTAGACAAAGTACGACGCATGTTACTTCCTGTCGCCAGTAGGTGGCGCTATGACTTTCGCTAAATATGAGACTGACCATGTGTTCAGACCGGGAGTCTTAACAAACATGTGAAATTTGGAAAAGATCAGACCACATGGAGTCAAGTTATAAGGCTCTGAAATTTCATGGCGAGACATCGAAAGTCGCCGCGTCGCCATGGCAACACATTTCGATGAAAAGTCACCAACTTCATAATATAGGATCTCCAAGGTCTTGAGGCTATTCTCAGTAAATTTGAGCTGGATTCGATCACCGTGCTGCCCACAGGGCGTCTGAGCGTAAAACATGATACTTCCTGTTGTCAGTAGGTGGCGCTATGACTCAGGTCCAATATTGACACATGGATGCGTTCAGGGCGGGACTCTTATCAAGCACAAAAGGTTTGGCTCTCTTAGCATCACGTATGATGGAGTTATGGCCGTTTCAATTTTCATGGCGAAGGATCTAAATTCAACCCCCGGCCACGCCCCCTTGGCAATGACGAAAACTCACCGTTTTAATAACTTTTAATCTCCTATGCCTGTAGATGATATGGACCGAATTTCAAGTGGCTGAGGTCAAATCTCTAGGAGGAGTTCGTTAAAGTATGCGGGGTGGAAATGACCAAATCGGGGTCAAAATGGCAACTTTGGCACAAAATGGCTGACTTCCTGTTGGAGTTAGGGTATGGGTTCAAGAGACTTTTTGGTGCGTCTGGTCATGATACACCAGCCTACCTAATTTCGTTCTCCTACGTCAATCTGTATCGAGGGGCTCAATTTTCCTAATTTTCTAGGGGGCGCTATCGAGACATTTTGCCCCGCCTTTTTGCGAGACGCATAAAATATCAAATTTTTCACCACTTCTGATGTCTGTGCAAATTTTAACAACTTTTCGTGCACATTTAGGCCCTCAAAAATGCGTTTGTTTTGGAAGAAGAATAATAATAATAATAATTCCTTCAGATCCAATAGGGCCTTCGCACCGGTAGGTGCTCGGGCCCTAATTAAAGCTGCAAGCAGCGATGATCGGGCCCTCGCACCCCAGCGCATGTCGACCGCCGCGCAGCCTAAGGCCGCGCAGTCGAAGGACGCGCAGTTGAAGGACGCGCAGTTGAAGGGCTTTTGTCAGTGACTTGGCGATGTTTCCAAACTCAGGCTGTTTTCAGACAGAGCAAGGAGAAAAACATCACATCCTTTGTCCACTATTTTGCCCAGCTGATGGGGCTGCTGCGTTGAAATGCCGTAGGGGGCGCAATGGAGCCAGTTTGCATCACTGATTGAATATTGTAATGTAGATGTGCTCAGGCCAGGACTGTTGGCAAACCTGTAAAGTTTCAGGCAGATCCAACCATGTACACTCAAGTTATATCAATTTCCTCTGCCATGGCGAAACATCAAAACTCAACGCCACGCCACGGCCAAACGCTTCAACATGAACTAAATCTTTTAATAACTTTTGATCATACACTAGTTTAGCTGACACACTGATTTTGAAGTTCTTATGATGAATTCTGTAGGAGGAGTTCGTTAAAATACAAGGTATGCGACATAACCAAAAAAAGGTGAAAATTGACCAGTTTTTCCAAAATGGCCGACTTCCTGTTGTAATTACAAGATGGCTCCAAGAGGTTTTTTTGTGCGTCTTGACATTATACATGTGCCTTGTGAATTTCATTTTTCTACGTTAATCTGAAAGGTGGGGCTTCAATTTTGAAATTTTCAAGGGGGCGCTCTTTAGCCATATTGCCACGCCCATTCAAATTGACTTTATAGGATGTTAGCTAATGTCACTCTGGACCTGTGTGTCAAGTTTCATGAATGTAGAGCCATCCCTTCTCCCTGAAAAACAGTATTGTATTTCATGGCGAAGGATTTGTCGCCATGGTAACAGCGTTCAGTTTTGGGTCATGAGCTGTCAAATGTAGCATCACCAAGGTCTTGTTTATGAGCTGACTTAATTTCAGGTGCATCGGCCAAATGTCCTAGGAGTAATTAGACAAAGTACGACGCATGTTACTTCCTGTCGCCAGTAGGTGGCGCTATGACTTTCGCTAAATATGAGACTGAACATGTGTTCAGACCGGGACTCTTAACAAACGTGAAATTTGGAAAAGATCAGACCACATGTAGTCAAGTTATAAGGCTTTGAAATTTCATGGCGAGACATCGAAATTCGCCGCGCTGCCATGGCAACACATTTCGATGAAAAGTCACCAACTTCATAATATAGGATCTCCAAGGTCTTGAGGCTATTCTCAGTAAATTTGAGCTGGATTCGATCACCGTGCTGCCCACAGGGCGTCGGAGCGTAAAACATGTAACTTCCTGTTGTCAGTAGGTGGCGCTATGACTCATATCCAATATTGTCACATGGATGTGTTCAGGGCGGGACTCTTATCAAGCACAAAAGGTTTGGCTCTCTTAGGATCACGTATGCCGGAGTTATGGCCGTTTCAATTTTAATGGCGAAGGATTGAAATTCGCCCCCCGGCCACGCCCCCTTGGCAATGAGGAAAACTCACCGTTTTAATAACTTTTAATCTCCTATGCCTGTAGATGATATGGACCGAATTTCAAGCTGCTGAGGTCAAATCTCTAGGAGGAGTTCGTTAAAGTATGCGGGGTGGAAATGACCAAATCGGCGTCAAAATGGCAACTTTGACACAAAATGGCCGACTTCCTGTTGGAGTTAGGGTATGTGTCCAAGAGACTTTTTGGTGCGTCTGGTCATGATACATAAGCCTTCCTAATTTCGTTCTCCTACGTCAATCTGTATCGAGGGGCTCAATTTTCCTAATTTTCTAGGGGGCGCTATCGAGACATTTTGCCCCGCCTTTTTGCAAGACGCATAAAATATCAAATTTTTCACCACTT
This sequence comes from Euthynnus affinis, assembly GCA_029490765.1. Lineage (NCBI taxonomy): Eukaryota > Metazoa > Chordata > Actinopteri > Scombriformes > Scombridae > Euthynnus > Euthynnus affinis. The sequence goes on from CM055853.1 coordinate 608,876, forward strand.
CTGACGTCTGTGCAAAGTTTAACAACTTTTCGTTCACGTTTAGGCCGTCAAAAATGCGTTCGTTTCGGAAGAAGAATAATAATAATAATAATTAAAGCTGCAAGCAGCGATGATCGGGCCCTCGCACCCCAGCGCATGTCGACCGCCGCGCAGTCGAAGGACGCGCAGTCGAAGGACGCGCAGTCGAAGGACGCGCAGTCGAAGGACGCGCAGTCGAAGGCTGCGCAGTCGAAGGGCTTTTGTCAGTGACTTGGCGATGTTTCCAAACTCAGGCTGTTTTCAGACAGATCAAGGAGAAAAACATCACATCCTGTGTCCACTATTTTGCCCAGCTGATGGGGCTGCTGCGTTGAAATGCCGTAGGGGGCGCAATGGAGCCAGTTTGCATCACTGATTGAATATTGTAATGTAGAAGTGCTCAGGCCAGGACTGTTGGCAAACCTGTAAAGTTTCAGGCAGATCCAACCATGTACACTCAAGTTATATCGATTTCCTCTGTCATGGCGAAACATCAAAACTCAACGCCACGCCACGGCCAAACGCTTCAACATGAACTAAATCTTTTAATAACTTTTGATCATGCACTAGTCTAGATGACACACACTGATTTTGAAGTCTTTGCCATGAATTCTGTAGGAGGAGTTCGTTGAAATACAAGGTATGCGACATGACCAAAAAAAGGCGAAAATTGACCAGTTTTTCCAAGATGGCCGACTTCCTGTTGTAATTACAAGAGGGCTCCCTGAGGCTTTTTTGTGCGTCTTGACATTAAACATGTGCCTTGTGAATTTCATTTTTCTACGTTAATCTGGAAGGCGGGGCATCAATTTTGGAATTTTCAAGGGGGCGCTCTTGAGCCATATTGCCACGCCCGGTTAAATTGTCTACATAGGATTTTAGATAAGGTGACTCTGGACATGTGTGTCAAGTTTCATGACGGTAGAGCCATCCCTTGTCCCTGAAAAACAGTATCGTATTTCATGGCGAAGGATTTGTCGCCATGGTAACAGCGTTCAGTTTTGGGTCATGACCTGCCAAATGTAGCATCACCAAGGTCTTGTTTATTAGCTGACTTAATTTCAGGTGCATCGGCCAAATTTCCTAGGAGTAATTAGACAAAGTACGACACATGTTACTTCCTGTTACCAGTAGGTGGCGCTATGACTTTCGCTAAATATGAGACTGAACATGTGTTCAGACCGAGACTCTTAACAAGCATGTAAAATTTGGAAAAGATCAGACCACATGGAGTCAAGTTATGAGGCTTTGAAATTTCATGGCGAGACATCGAAATTCGCCGCGTCGCCATGGCAACACCTTTCGATGAAAAGTCACCAACTTCATAATATAGGATCTCCAAGGTCTTGAAGCTATTCTCAGTAAATTTGAACTGGATTCGATCACCGTGCTGCCTACAGGGCGTCGGAGCGTAAAACATGTGACTTCCTGTTGCCAGTAGGTGGCGCTATGACTCATATCCAGTATTGACACATGGATGCGTTCAGGGCGGGACTCTTATCAAGCACAAAAGGTTTGGCTCTCTTAGGATCACGTATGCCGGAGTTATGGCCGTTTCAATTTTCATGGCGAAGGATCGAAATTAGCCCCCCGGCCACGCCCCCTTGGCAATGACGAAAACTCACCCTTTTAATAACTTTTAATCTCCTATGCCTGTAGATGATATGGACCGAATTTCAAGTGGCTGAGGTCAAATCTCTAGGAGGAGTTCGTTAAAATATGCGGGGTGGAAATGACCAAATCGGTGTCAAAATGGCAACTTTGGCACAAAATGGCCGACTTCCTGTTGGAGTTAGGGTATGTGTCCAAGAGACTTTTTGGTGCGTCTGGTCATGATACATATGCATACCGAATTTCGTTCTCCTACGTCAATCTGTATCGAGGGGCTCAATTTTCCTAATTTTCTAGGGGGCGCTATCGAGACATTTTGCCCCGCCTTTTTGCGAGACGCATAAAATATAAAATTTTTCACCACTTCTGACGTCTGTGCAAAGTTTAACAACTTTTCGTTCACGTTTAGGCCGTCAAAAATGCGTTCGTTTCGGAAGAAGAATAATAATAATAATTAAAGCTGCAAGCAGCGTTGGACGGGCCTGAGCCCCCCCCGCGCACGCCGGGACCCGGCGCCACGCCGTCCCTCGCACTCGCCGCCCGCGAGCCCGGTGCGAGGGACGTTAGTCTACAGCGAGGTCGTAGCAAACTCCCTGTCATGGCTAAACATGACATGTCAACGGTGTGAGAATGACACATTTCTGCTGAAGGAGAAGTGTGTGTGGAAAGCTTGTGATGAGTTTGTGTGAAAAATAAATCAATTTTCTATTTTTCTAAAAGTGAAGATCTGATAAAGTAAGATTTAAATGTGTAAAACATGACTTTTTTGCTCCTGCCAATAGTACAGAATAATCATGGAATTATGAATATAATCTCCACTTATAAACACTGTAACATATAACACATCCAAACATCACTCATAAGTACAGTACTGTGCATCAGCATCGTCCCTAACCCTATCCCCTGGTATACTGAAGCCATGTGCCCCTGGTATACCGAGGTCATGTGCCCCTGGTATACCGAGGCCATGTGCCCCTGGTATACTGGGGCCATGTATCCCTGATATACTGAAGCCATGTGCCCCTGGTATACTGAAGCCATGTTTCCCTGGTATACTGAATATTATTATAATATATAGTCATAATTACTATAATATTATTAACAACATTAAGTCAGGTAAATTCAGATTATTTGAATAATCACATTAATAATTGCTTTATAGTTAATAACTGCATCGAAGAAAGAGCTTGCATATTAAACAATAGGGAAACATATACAATGTGTACAGAATATAAATGTTCTTGCCAAAATCAATTTGTACTTTTCATCACGTGCATTAACAAAAAAAGTAAAGGTGTGTAAGCCACATGACCTGATAAAATAGTCATATATTTCATATATAATTATGGAAAAACCACAGTACAAAGCCTCAAAATGTAGTTATGTTCATTTATGTACAGCACTTTATTACTAAGCAGGAAGACTCTGTGTGTGTGTGTGTGTGTGTGTGTGTGTGTGTGAGGTGTCAGATGTCAGGTGTCGACTCCACCCCCTCCTGCAGCAAGCTGCGCAGAGCAGGGGGAGAAATGTTCTACTCTTGTTTTAAAAATGACACAGTAGCCTTGAATTTTGGCCATTTGGACTGAAAATACCCACATTTTGTAGATATATGTGTTGCGAATCCAATGGTGTACATTTAAAAGTTGTGAGATTTACGGTTTAGACAATAGTCCCTTAATTGATCGATGTGTGCCTGCTCAGAAAATGGCTCTCCCATTGAAACCCATTATGATCTGGAAATCGCTCACCGCGCTTGGAGGCCAATATTACGAAAACCGGACCTCCTATGACAAAGTTTTTGATATCTTTGGTTCAGGAGACTCTACTGAGCGATATATTACAATCTGAAGGCATAAGTATGAGCGGTCTCAGAGAAGATAGCAGTTGAATTTTGGAAAAATATGGAAAAATGTGCAATTGTTTTTGCATTTTTTGGACTTCCTGTTGGATTTAGGTCTGGGGTGTCAGTGTATGATTTGTAGGTCTTGAAGAGAGGAACAATATGATTTTTGGGTGCATTTCTCTGCGACATTCCTGTGGGCCGCAGTGGACAAAAATCACCCCAAAACACACCAAAAGTGACATTTTTGGACTCGTGTGTACTTCCTGTTGGATTTAGGTCTGGGGTGTCAATGTATGATTTGTAGGTCTTGAGCAGATGAGCAATTAGGCGTTGGTCCCATGTCTCCATGACATTCCTGTGGACCGCAGTGGACAAAACACACCCCAAAGCACCCCAACTTTGGAGTCCGATATTTTGAAAACCGGACCTCCTTTGACAAAGTTTTTGATATCTTTGGTTCATCAAAGTGTAGAGAGCGATATATTAAAATCTCAAGCCATGGCGATGAGCGGTGTCGGAGGAGATAGCGCTAGATGATGCGCAAAATTTGCGCAAAATTTGCGACATTTTTGGAATTATCATAATTCCTGTTGGATTTAGGTCTGGGGTGTCAGCGTATGATTTTTAGGCCTTGAGCAGACGAACAAGTAGGCGTCGGTCCCGTGTCTCTATGACATTCCTGAAGGCAGATACGGAAACTAGGTGGCGCTAGAGAGCCAATTTGGGGTGGAGGGGCATAATTTTTACATAATATCAAATTTTTCGCCGGACCCGTCGTCCCTGCCAAATTTGGTGAGTTTTCGCGCATTTTTAGGGGGTGAAATTCAGGGGGAAAGTCGCGTAAGTAGAAACAAAGAAAGTAACGGACCAGGATCAATAGGGTCTTCGCCCTGTCCCAGGGCTCAGGCCCTAATTAAAGCTGCAAGCAGCGTTGGACGGGCCTGAGCCCCCCCCGCGCACGCCGAGACCCGGCGCCACGCCGTCCCTCGCACTCGCCGGGACCCGGCGCCACGCCCTCCCTTGCACTCGCAGCCCGCGTCCGAGGGTGACCATGCACTCGCAGCCTGCCAACCCGGTGTGAGGGGTGTGCCTCTGCAGCACCTTTAAAGTTCGCTGCAGACAGGAGCGTGTACAGTGAAGTCGTAGCAAGATCCCTGTCATGGCTAAACATGACATGTCAACAGTGTGAGAATGACACATTTCTGCTGAAGGAGAAGTGTGTGTGGAAAGCTTCTGATAAGTTTGTGTGAAAAATAAATCAATTTTCTACTTTAATCAGGTGCATTTTTTTTTAAAGTATAGACTTTTAAGCCTCATGATCTGATAAAAGTTGGATTTAAATGTGTACAACATGACTTTTTAGCTCCTCTCAATATTACAGAATATTCATGTAATAAATCAATGTTCTACTTTTCATCAAGTGCATTTTTATAAAAGTAAAGTCTTGTAAGCCTCATGATCTGATAAAATTTAGACCTAAATGTGTACAACATGACTTTTTTGCTCCTGTCAATAATAGAGAATAATCATGGAATTATGAATATAATCTCCACTTATAAACACTGTAACATATAACACATCCAAACATCACTCATAAGTACAGTACTGTGCATCAGGATCGTCATTAACCCTAACCCCTGGTAAACTGAGGCCATGTGCCCCAAGGTCAGGAAAATTCTGATTATTTTAATAATCATATTAATATTTTTTTTATAGTTAATAACTGCCACGAAGAAAGAGCTGGCATATTAAATAGAGAAACATATACAATGTGTACAGAATATAAATGTTCTTGACAAAATCAATTTGCACTTTTCATCACTTTCCTTTTAAAAAAAAGTAAAGGTGTGTAAGCCACATGACCTGATAAAGTAGTCATATATTTCATATATAATTAAGGCAAAACCACAGTACAAAGCCTCAAAATGTACTTATGTTTATTTATGTACAGCACTTTATTACTAAGCAGGAAGACTCTGTGTGTGTGTGTGTGTGTGTGTGTGTGTGTGTGTGTTTGTGTGTGTGTGTGTGTGTGTGTGTGTGTGTGTGTGTGTGTCAGGTATCAAAAGAAAGAGCTGGCATATTAAACAATAGAGAAACATATACAGTGTGTACAGAATAGAAATGTTCTTGCCAAAATCAATTTGTACTTTTCATCACTTGCATTTAAAAAAAAAGTAAATGTGAGGTGTCAGATGTCAGGTGTCGACTCCACCCCCTCCTGCAGCAAGCTGCTCAGAGCAGGGAGAGAATTGTTCTACTCCTGTTTTAGAAATGACACAGTAGCCTTGAATTTTGGCCATTTGGACTGAAAATACCCACATTTTGTAGATATATGTGTTGCGAATCCAATGGTGTACATTTAAAAGTTGTGAGATTTACGGTTTAGACAATAGTCCCTTAATTGATCGATGTGTGCCTGCTCAGAAAATGGCTCTCCCATTGAAACCCATTATAATCTGGAAATCGCTCACCGCGCTTGGAGGCCAATATTAGGAAAACCGGACCTCCTATGACAAAGTTTTTGATATCTTTGGGTCAGGAGACTCTACTGAGCGATATATTACAATCTGAAGCCATAAGCATGAGCGGTCTCAGAGAAGATAGCAGTTGATTGCCACTGAAATTTGGGGAAATTTTGGAGGAATGTGGGAAAAATTTGAAATTGTTTTTGCATTTTTTTGGACTTCCTGTTGGATTTAGGTATGGGGTGTCAGCGTATGATTTTTAGCTCTTGCGAAGACGAACAATCTCGTCTTGGTTGCATCTGTCTGCGACATTCCTACGGGCCGTAGCGTCCGAAAATAAAATCTCTCCCATTGACAACCATTATAAAAGTCACCAACTTTGGAGGCTGATATTTTGAAAACCGGACCTCCTTTGACAAAGTTTTTGATAACTTTGGTTCATCAAAGTGTATAGAAAGATATATTAAAATCTGAAGCCATGACCATGAGCGGTCTCGGAGGAGATGTCGTCTAAAGGTCGTCTGCCATTTTGTTCAAAAAATGTGACATTTTTGGATTTCTGGAATTGCTGTTGGATTTAGGTCCGGGGTGTCAGTGTATGATTTGTAGATCTTGAGCAGACGAACAATTAGGCGTTGGTCCCGTGTCTGTACGCCATTCCTGTGGGCCGCAGCGGCCAAAAAAACCCCCAAAACCAACTAGGTGGCGCTATAGAGCCAATTTGGGGTGGGGGGGGCATAATTTTTACATAATATCGAATTTTTCGCCGGGCCCGTCGTCCCTGCCAAATTTGGTGAGTTTTAGAGCAGTTTTAGGGGGGCAAATTCACGTTGAAAGGCGCGTAAGGAGAAAGAAAGAAAGAAAGAAAGAAAGAAAGAAAGAAAGAAAGAAAGTAACGTACCAGTAACAATAGGGTCTTCGCCCTTTGGGCTCAGGCCCTAATTAAAGCTGCAAGCAGCGTTGGACGGGCCTGAGCCCCCCCCGCGCACGCCGAGACCCGGCGCCACGCCGTCCCTCGCACTCGCCGGGACCCGGCGCCACGCCCTCCCTTGCACTCGCAGCCCGCGTCCGAGGGTGACCATGCACTCGCAGCCTGCCAACCCGGTGTGAGGGGTGTGCCTCTGCAGCACCTTTAAAGTTCGCTGCAGACAGGAGCGTGTACAGTGAAGTCGTAGCAAGATCCCTGTCATGGCTAAACATGACATGTCAACAGTGTGAGAATGACACATTTCTGCTGAAGGAGAAGTGTGTGTGGAAAGCTTCTGATAAGTTTGTGTGAAAAATAAATCAATTTTCTACTTTAATCAGGTGCATTTTTTTTTAAAGTATAGACTTTTAAGCCTCATGATCTGATAAAAGTTGGATTTAAATGTGTACAACATGACTTTTTAGCTCCTCTCAATATTACAGAATATTCATGTAATAAATCAATGTTCTACTTTTCATCAAGTGCATTTTTATAAAAGTAAAGTCTTGTAAGCCTCATGATCTGATAAAATTTAGACCTAAATGTGTACAACATGACTTTTTTGCTCCTGTCAATAATAGAGAATAATCATGGAATTATGAATATAATCTCCACTTATAAACACTGTAACATATAACACATCCAAACATCACTCATAAGTACAGTACTGTGCATCAGGATCGTCATTAACCCTAACCCCTGGTAAACTGAGGCCATGTGCCCCAAGGTCAGGAAAATTCTGATTATTTTAATAATCATATTAATATTTTTTTTATAGTTAATAACTGCCACGAAGAAAGAGCTGGCATATTAAATAGAGAAACATATACAATGTGTACAGAATATAAATGTTCTTGACAAAATCAATTTGCACTTTTCATCACTTTCCTTTTAAAAAAAAGTAAAGGTGTGTAAGCCACATGACCTGATAAAGTAGTCATATATTTCATATATAATTAAGGCAAAACCACAGTACAAAGCCTCAAAATGTACTTATGTTTATTTATGTACAGCACTTTATTACTAAGCAGGAAGACTCTGTGTGTGTGTGTGTGTGTGTGTGTGTGTGTGTGTTTGTGTGTGTGTGTGTGTGTGTGTGTGTGTGTGTGTGTGTCAGGTATCAAAAGAAAGAGCTGGCATATTAAACAATAGAGAAACATATACAGTGTGTACAGAATAGAAATGTTCTTGCCAAAATCAATTTGTACTTTTCATCACTTGCATTTAAAAAAAAAGTAAAGGTGTGTAAGCCACATGACCTGATAAAGTAGTCATATATTTCATATATAATTAAGGAAAAACCAAAGTACAAAGCCTGAAAATGTACTTATGTTTATTTGACTCTGTGTGTGTGTGTGTGTGTGTGTGTGTGTGTGTGTGTGTGTGTGTGAGGTGTCAGATGTCAGGTGTCGACTCCACCCCCTCCTGCAGCAAGCTGCCCAGAGCAGGGGGAGAAATGTTCTACTCCTGTTTTAGAAATGACACAGTAGCCTTGAATTTTGGCCATTTGGACTGAAAATACCCACATTTTGTAGATATATGTGTTGCGAATCAATGGTGTACATTTAAAAGTTGTGAGATTTACGGTTTAGACAATAGTCCCTTAATTGATCGATGTGTGCCTGCTGAGAAAATGGGTCTCCCATTGAAACCCATTATAATCTGGAAATCGCTCACCGCGCTTGGAGGCCAATATTAGGAAAACCGGACCTCCTATGACAAAGTTTTTGATATCTTTGGGTCAGGAGACTCTACTGAGCGATATATTACAATCTGAAGCCATAAGCATGAGCGGTCTCAGAGAAGATAGCAGTTGATTGCCACTGAAATTTTGGAAAATTGAGGAGGAATGTGGGAAAAATTTGAAATTGTTTTTGCATTTTTTGGACTTCCTGTTGGATTTAGGTATGGGGTGTCAGCGTATGATTTTTAGGTCTTGCGAAGACGAACAATCTCGTCTTGGTTGCATCTGTCTGCGACATTCCTACGGGCCGTAGCGTCCGAAAATGAAATCTCTCCCATTGACAACCATTATAAAAGTCACCAACTTTGGAGGCTGATATTTTGAAAACCGGACCTCCTTTGACAAAGTTTTTGATAACTTTGGTTCATCAAAGTGTATAGAACGATATATTAAAATCTGAAGCCATGACCATGAGCGGTCTCGGAGGAGATATCGTCTAAAGGTCGTCTGCCATTTTGTTCAAAAAATGTGACATTTTTGGATTTTCTGGAATTCCTGTTGGATTTAGGTCCGGGGTGTCAGTGTATGATTTGTAGATCTTGAGCAGACGAACAATTAGGCGTTGGTCCCGTGTCTCTACGCCATTCCTGTGGGCCGCAGCGGCCAGAGAACTGCCAAAAACCAACTAGGTGGCGCTACAGAGCTAATTTGGGGTGGAGGGGTATAATTTTTACATAATATCGAATTTTTCGCCGGGCCCGTCGTCCCTGCCAAATTTGGTGAGTTTTAGAGCATTTTTAGGGGGGCAAATTCAGGGGGAAAGGCGCGTAAGGAGAAAGAAAGAAAGTAACGGACCAGGATCAATAGGGTCTTCGCCCTGTTCCAGGGCTCAGTCCCTAATTAAAGCTGCAAGCAGCGTTGGACGGGCCTGAGCCCCCCCCCGCGCACGCCGGGACCCGGCGCCACGCCGTCCCTCGCACTCGCCGGGACCCGGCGCCACGCCGTCCCTCGCACTCGCCGCCCACGTCCGAGGGTGACCACGCACTTGCAGCCTGCCAACCCGGTGCGAGGGCTGTGCCTCTGCAGCACCTTTAAAGTTCGCTGCAGACAGGAGCGTGTACAGTGAAGTCGTAGCAAGATCCCTGTTATGGCTAAACATGACATGTCAACAGTGTGAGAATGACACATGTCTGCTGAAGGAGAAGTGTGTGTGGAAAGCTTCTGATAAGTTTGTGTGAAAAATAAATCAATTTTCTACTTTAAGCAGGTGCATTTTTTTTTAAAGTATAGACTTTGAAGCCTCATGATCTGATAAAAGTTGGATTTAAATGTGTACAACATGACTTTTTTGCTCCTCTCAATATTACAGAATATTCATGTAATAAATGAATTTTCTACTTTTCATCAAGTGCATTTTTATAAAAGTAAAGTCTTGTAAGCCTCATGATCTGATAAAAGTTGGATTTAAATGTGTACAACATGACTTTTTTGCTCCTGTGAAAATTACAGAATAATCATGGAATTATGAATATAATCTCCACTTATAAACACTGTAACATATAACACATCCAAACATCACTCATAAGTACAGTACTGTGCATCAGCATCGTCATTAACCCTAACCCCTGGTAAACTGAGGCCATGTGCCCCAAGGTCAGGAAAATTCTGATTATTTTATTAATCATATTAAGAATTTTTTTATAGTTAATAACTGCCACGAAGAAAGAGCTGGCATATTAAACAATAGAGAAACATATACAGTGTGTACAGAATATAAATGTTCTTGCCAAAATCAATTTGTACTTTTCATCACTTGCATTTAAAAAAAAAGTAAAGGTGTGTAAGCCACATGACCTGATAAAATAGTCATATATTTCATATATAATTAAGGCAAAACCACAGTACAAAGCCTCAAAATGTACTTATGTTTATTTATGTACAGCACTTTATTACTAAGCAGGAAGACTCTGTGTGTGTGTGTGTGTGTGTGTGTGTGTGTGTGTGTGTGTGTCAGGTATCAAAAGAAAGAGCTGGCATATTAAACAATAGAGAAACATATACAGTGTGTACAGAATATAAATGTTCTTGCCAAAATCAATTTGTACTTTTCATGACTTGCATTTAAAAAAAAAGTAAAGGTGTGTAAGCCACATGACCTGATAAAGTAGTCATATATTTCATATATAATTAAGGAAAAACCAAAGTACAAAGCCTGAAAATGTACTTATGTTTATTTATGTACAGCACTTTATTACTAAGCAGCTAAGCAGGAAGACTGTGTGTGTGTGTCTGTGTGTGTGTGAGGTGTCAGATGTCAGGTGTCGACTCCACCCCCTCCTGCAGCAAGCTGCCCAGAGCAGGGGGAGAAATGTTCTACTCCTGTTTTAGAAATGACACAGTAGCCTTGAATTTTGGCCATTTGGACTGAAAATACCCACATTTTGTAGATATATGTGTTGCGAATCCAATGGTGTGCATTTAAAAGTTGTGAGATTTACGGTTTAGACAATAGTCCCTTAATTGATCGATGTGTGCCTGCTGAGAAAATGGCTCTCCCATTGAAACCCATTATAATCTGGAAATCGCTCACCCGCGCTTGGAGGCCAATATTACGAAAACCGGACCTCCTATGACAAAGTTTTTGATATCTTTGGGTGAGGAGACTCTACTGAGCGATATATTACAATCTGAAGCCATAAGCATGAGCGGTCTCAGAGAAGATAGCAGTTGATTGCCACTGAAATTTGGGGAAATTTTGGAGGAATGTGGGAAAAATTTGAAATTGTTTTTGCATTTTTTGGACTTCCTGTTGGATTTAGGTATGGGGTGTCAGCGTATGATTTTTAGCTCTTGCGAAGACGAACAATCTCGTCTTGGTTGCATCTGTCTGCGACATTCCTACGGGCCGTAGCGTCCGAAATAAAATCTCTCCCATTGACAACCATTATAAAAGTCACCAACTTTGGAGGCTGATATTTTGAAAACCGGACCTCCTTTGACAAAGTTTTTGATAACTTTGGTTCATCAAAGTGTATAGAACGATATATTAAAATCTGAAGCCATGACCATGAGCGGTCTCGGAGGAGATGTCGTCTAAAGGTCGTCTGCCATTTTGTTCAAAAAATGTGACATTTTTGGATTTTCTGGAATTGCTGTTGGATTTAGGTCCGGGGTGTCAGTGTATGATTTGTAGATCTTGAGCAGACGAACAATTAGGCGTTGGTCCCGTGTCTCTACGCCATTCCTGTGGGCCGCAGCGGCCAAAGAAACCCCAAAAACCAACTAGGTGGCGCTAGAGAGCGAATTTAGGGTGGTGGGGCATAATTTTTACATAATATCGAATTTTTCGCCGGGCCCGTCGTCCCTGCCAAATTTGGTGAGTTTTAGAGCATTTTGAGGGGGGCAAATTCAGGTTCAAAGGCGCGTAAGGAGAAAGAAAGAAAGAAAGAAAGAAAGTAACGTACCAGGAACAATAGGGTCTTCGCCCTTTGGGCTCAGGCCCTAATTAAAGCTGCAAGCAGCGTTGGACGGGCCTGAGCCCCCCCCGCGCACGCCGGGACCCGGCGCCACGCCGTCCCTCGCACTCGCCGCCCGCGAGCCCGGTGCAAGGGGCGTGAGTCTGCAGCCAAGTGGAGTTTGGTGCAGACAGGAGCGTGAGGGGCGTGACTCTGCAGCACCTTTAAAGTTCGCTGCAGACAGGAGCGTGTACAGTGAAGTCGTAGCAAGATTCCTGTCATGGCTAAACATGACATGTCAACGCTGTGAGAATGACACATTTCTGTTGAAGGAGGAGTGTGTGTGGAAAGCTTCTGATAAGTTTGTGTGAAAAAGAAATCAATTTTCTACTTTCAGCAGGTGCAGATTTTTTTTTAAGTATAGACTTTTAAGCCTCATGATCTGATAAAAGTTGGATTTAAATGTGTACAACATGACTTTTTTGCTCCTCTCAATATTACAGAATATTCATGTAATAAATGAATTTTCTACTTTTTCATCAAGTGCATTTTTATAAAAGTAAAGTCTTGTAAGCCTCATGACCTGATTAAAGTTAGATGTAAATGTGTACAATCAAGTGTGCAGAGGCAATATGAGAAACTGCAGGGAGACACAAAACTACTCATTTAATTGAATGGAGACTGTGAGTGAAGTCCCATTGCATGTGTGTGTGCTCTGTGTGTCTGTGTGTGTGTGTGTGTGTGGGAGCTGCTGACTCCGCCCCCTCCTGCACATGCTGGCTGCAGCAGAGGGGACAGAAGACAATAGGACTTTCATGGAACTTCAAACTGAGGACTTCCTGTTGGATTTAGGTCTGGGGGTGTCAGTGTATGATTTTTAGCTCTTGAAGAGAGGAACAAGATGATGTTGGTTGCATTTGTCTGCGACATTCCTACGGGCCGTAGCGTCCAAAATAAAAACCTAAGTGAGATTCTCCCATTGACAACCATTATAAAAGTCACCAACTTTGGAGGCTGATATTTTGAAAACCGGACCTCCTATGACAAAGTTGTTCATAACTTTTGTTCAGACAATGTCAGAGAGCAATATACTGCAATCTGAAGCCATGTCGATGTGCGGTCTCGGAGGAGATGATGTTTAAGCGAAAAGTGACATTTTTGGACTCGTGTGTACTTCCTGTTGGATTTAGGTCTGGGGTGTCAATGTATGATTTGTAGGTCTTGAGAAGATGAGCAATTAGGCGTTGGTCCCATGTGTCTATGACATTCCTCTGGGCCGCAGTGGACAAAAATCACCCCAAAACACAGCAAAAGTGACATTTTTGGACTCGTGTGTACTTCCTGTTGGATTTAGGTCTGGGGTGTCAATGTATGATTTGTAGGTTTTGAGCAGATGAGCAATTAGGCGTTTGTCCCATGTCTCTATGACATTCCTGTGGACCGCAGTGGACAACACACACCCAAAGCACCCCAACTTTGGAGTGCGATATTTTGAAAACCGGACCTCCTTTGACAAAGTTTTTGATAACTTTGGTTCATCAAAGTGTAGAGAGCGATGTATTAAAATCTCAAGCCATGGCGATGAGCGGTCTCGGAGGAGATAGCGCTAGATGATGGGCAAAATTTGGCAAAATTTGCGACATTTTTGGAATTATCATAATTCCTGTTGGATTTAGGTCTGGGGTGTCAGTGTATGATTTTTAGGCCTTGAAAAGACGAACAAGTAGGCGTCGGTCCCGTGTCTCTATGACATTCCTGAAGGCAGATACGGAAACTAGGTGGCGCTAGAGAGCCAATTTGGGGTGGAGGGGCATAATTTTTACATAATATCGAATTTTTCGCCGGGCCCGTCGTCCCTGCCAAATTTGGTGAGTTTTAGAGCAGTTTTAGGGGGGCAAATTCACGTTGAAAGGCGCGTAAGGAGAAAGAAAGAAAGAAAGTAACGTACCAGTAACAATAGGGTCTTCGCCCTTTGGGCTCAGGCCCTAATTAAAGCTGCAAGCAGCGTTGGACGGGCCTGAGCCCCCCCCCGCGCACAGCCGAGACCCGGCGCCACGCCGTCCCCTCGCACTCGCCGGGACCCGGCGCCACGCCCTCCCTTGCACTCGCAGCCCGCGTCCGAGGGTGACCATGCACTCGCAGCCTGCCAACCCGGTGTGAGGGGTGTGCCTCTGCAGCACCTTTAAAGTTCGCTGCAGACAGGAGCGTGTACAGTGAAGTCGTAGCAAGATCCCTGTCATGGCTAAACATGACATGTCAACAGTGTGAGAATGACACATTTCTGCTGAAGGAGAAGTGTGTGTGGAAAGCTTCTGATAAGTTTGTGTGAAAAATAAATCAATTTTCTACTTTAATCAGGTGCATTTTTTTTTAAAGTATAGACTTTTAAGCCTCATGATCTGATAAAAGTTGGATTTAAATGTGTACAACATGACTTTTTAGCTCCTCTCAATATTACAGAATATTCATGTAATAAATCAATGTTCTACTTTTCATCAAGTGCATTTTTATAAAAGTAAAGTCTTGTAAGCCTCATGATCTGATAAAATTTAGACCTAAATGTGTACAACATGACTTTTTTGCTCCTGTCAATAATAGAGAATAATCATGGAATTATGAATATAATCTCCACTTATAAACACTGTAACATATAACACATCCAAACATCACTCATAAGTACAGTACTGTGCATCAGGATCGTCATTAACCCTAACCCCTGGTAAACTGAGGCCATGTGCCCCAAGGTCAGGAAAATTCTGATTATTTTAATAATCATATTAATATTTTTTTTATAGTTAATAACTGCCACGAAGAAAGAGCTGGCATATTAAATAGAGAAACATATACAATGTGTACAGAATATAAATGTTCTTGACAAAATCAATTTGCACTTTTCATCACTTTCCTTTTAAAAAAAAGTAAAGGTGTGTAAGCCACATGACCTGATAAAGTAGTCATATATTTCATATATAATTAAGGCAAAACCACAGTACAAAGCCTCAAAATGTACTTATGTTTATTTATGTACAGCACTTTATTACTAAGCAGGAAGACTCTGTGTGTGTGTGTGTGTGTGTGTGTGTGTGTGTGTGTGTTTGTGTGTGTGTGTGTGTGTGTGTGTGTGTTTGTGTGTGTGTGTGTTTGTGTGTGTGTGTGTGTGTGTGTGTGTGTGTGTGTGTGTGTGTCAGGTATCAAAAGAAAGAGCTGGCATATTAAACAATAGAGAAACATATACAGTGTGTACAGAATAGAAATGTTCTTGCCAAAATCAATTTGTACTTTTCATCACTTGCATTTAAAAAAAAAGTAAAGGTGTGTAAGCCACATGACCTGATAAAGTAGTCATATATTTCATATATAATTAAGGAAAAACCAAAGTACAAAGCCTGAAAATGTACTTATGTTTATTTGACTCTGTGTGTGTGTGTGTGTGTGTGTGTGTGTGTGTGTGTGTGTGTGTGAGGTGTCAGATGTCAGGTGTCGACTCCACCCCCTCCTGCAGCAAGCTGCCCCAGAGCAGGGGGAGAAATGTTCTACTCCTGTTTTAGAAATGACACAGTAGCCTTGAATTTTGGCCATTTGGACTGAAAATACCCACATTTTGTAGATATATGTGTTGCGAATCCAATGGTGTACATGTAAAGTTGTGAGATTTACGGTTTAGACAATAGTCCCTTAATTGATCGATGTGTGCCTGCTGAGAAAATGGGTCTCCCATTGAAACCCATTATAATCTGGAAATCGCTCACCGCGCTTGGAGGCCAATATTACGAAAACCGGACCTCCTTTGACAAAGTTTTTGATATCTTTGGGTCAGGAGACTCTACTGAGCGATATATTTAGGGCCTGAGCCCAAAGGGCGAAGACCCTATTGTTACTGGTACGTTACTTTCTTTCTTTCTTTCTTTTCTTTCTTTCTTTCTTTCTTTCTTTCTCCTTACGCGCCTTTCAACGTGAATTTGCCCCCCTAAAACTGCTCTAAAACTCACCAAATTTGGCAGGGACGACGGGCCCGGCGAAAAATTCGATATTATGTAAAAATTATGCCCCCCCACCCCAAATTGGCTCTATAGCGCCAC